>CAVLGL010000024.1:44793857-45993857 GCA_963668995.1 Parnassius mnemosyne | reverse complement strand
TGAATGGTCGTTTGTCACCCTTAGCCTATAAAAAAATCCACTTACCATCGGGTGTACTGTATGCTCGTTTGTCACATTTATTATATAAAAGAAACAGATAACGATCACAATAACAGTTGACGATCGCAATACCAGACGTACCTTTGAGAAGCGCTCCCATCGCCGATTTTGTCTTGATAGAGCTGCAGTCATTATTACAGCTATAGCAAATGTCAAATCTTACGAGGACAGTTGCGCCGCGTTTATGGAATTCTTTTGTGAGAAAGACTAGGATAGTATAGAATAGAATAGAATAGAATAGAATAGAATATTTTTTATTTCATATTAGCTAGTATTCAACGCGTTGCCGCAGCAAACAAAATTGTCGAAATATCGTTTTAAATTTGGAAGGGTTATATTGTTTAACTAGGAATGATAATACATTCATTGAAATATAATGATATATTATGGTTTTCAAATAAATATGTCGGTACGAAACGCGCGCCTCCTACTGTAATTTAATTGTACTATGCCTATAACCTTCGCAGAAATGAAAGTTGACGCGCAATCTGATGAACGGTATGGTAGTGCATAAAATACGAACAAACAAAAGTAATTTTCTTTATATTAGATAGAGTACATGCAATTCTTATTTAAAGTCATTTTCTAATTTTACGACTCATTTTGAAAAAAACTTCTGTTCTGGGAAGAACAAGCAAAAAACCCAGCAGGACTTTTTTTTAAAGTAAATAAAAAAAAGTTATATTAGAAGCGGTTACTTACCAAATATATATTATACATACTGGGTTGTATTCTGGTCGGATATCTTTACATGTTTAAAATTCGGTAATAAAAATGAAAGCTAATTTAAAATGTTAAATTAATTTGATTTAATTTCATGATTATATGTCGAAGTCACCTCCAGTAAATTACCGCAATATGAGGCTCCCTTAAATGAGCAGTTAATTTGCGTAGAATTGCCTACGGGCAAATTAATTAGCTCGATGCCTTTATGCCTCGTTTCCAGTTTATATGGCTGCCGTTGTACTGTTAAGCAATAATATATTTATGTGTAAATAAGTTAAGGTCTAACATTTCAGCAGTACACATCTGAATAATGTGAACATTAGTCCTGAATTTTCATTAATTACAGCCCATCAAAAAACCACTGCAAAATATTGCAACTTCACTTACAAAAGCGGAATGGCTTAATCCCATAATATATCTGCAGCGTGGTCATCTGTAGCTCACTCATGAGAGACTTTAAAAAGTTGATGATATTAATAAGT
This sequence comes from Parnassius mnemosyne, assembly GCA_963668995.1. Classification (NCBI taxonomy): domain Eukaryota; kingdom Metazoa; phylum Arthropoda; class Insecta; order Lepidoptera; family Papilionidae; genus Parnassius; species Parnassius mnemosyne. The sequence goes on along the minus strand of CAVLGL010000024.1, from coordinate 45,992,589 downwards.
GATTAGTTAAAGAACCTTATAAATGCATTTTATGTAATTTTAAGAGTGAAATAATACGGTTATAAATTTGAGAGCGTAATTTTAAAACGAGCGACCGCGATGTTAAAACCGACTTAATCCCATCCACCTAATGTACTTGAAGCAAACAAAGTTAAGTCCGAGATTGTGAAGACCTAACCAAATAAATAAATATGAAAAAATAGAATATTTATAGCATGTAAAACGATCAAACATTTATATGTTAAGTAGAGTCTACCTACTGCACTATAAACATATTAAATGGTATTAATCAAATAGTGGTGGCACAAAGGAATCTTTGTCTCATATATATCCCAATAGGCTTTTCTGCAAAACTGGAATGATCTCATGATATACAGTGCGATTGTGTAACCGTGGTGGAAATCGTTTGCCGTGAGGAGTCACAACTATGTTATTTTTGTCTTCATCAAAATATTTTGATTCTAAAATATGTATAAAAATAAGTCACACTTATAATCGATAGTAGAGTCGATACTAATACATTTATACTACAACGAAACCAAACGTTAACCGTTAAAACAAAGCCAACCACGATAGCAACAATCACACTGCATACCACTATCAATGAGTTGAAAAATCTATACATATAATAAAACTGTAAATAGACGATGTCTGTACATTTTATATTTTTGTAATATAAGTGATTTAGGGGTACTAAAAATAAGTAATTAAATACATTTCTACCATTTTTAGAATTTTCTGTCTGTCTGTCTGTTTGTTTGATAAAGTATCACGTATAAAGTACTAATTTATATCATAAGAATTGTTAAGGAAATTATAAAGTGTATCTTTGGGTTACATTTAGTCTTTATTTCATTAAAATCAGTTCATTCCATCAAAAGTTATGATGAAAATTCTGAAGTGTGAGTAGGGAAGTATAGGTACAAATTTGCTCAACGGTAGCTTTGGTTGTGTCATCAAGTGCATTTTAAACTAATATCATATCATAAATCATAATTAAATGATTAAAAATAATGTTCTATAATAATATAATTATGTATATCTAAAACGCAGTAAACAACAGTATTAAAGAACGTATTAAATATATTATACAAAAATATATTAACCTTATTAACTAAATCTAAAGCACAATAGTTAACCAATTTTATCGACAGATGGTGGTGTTGTGTAAATGTAATGCAATTGCAGTGTTGTTTTTTCCTGTAGATGAATTTTTATATTTACTGCCAATCTTTATATTACTCGCTGCCCTACTGCGTGTTGACAAACTCAACTTATTCTTTACTGCCAAGTACTCTATGTGGTAAATCAAATTTTAAAAGAGCTATTAACAATTGCGTTGGTTTTGGCGAGGGTCAAACTTTATTTTTTGCTTACTGTGCAGGCACTGATTTATAAGTTCTTTTACGTTTTATATAATGTTTCAATCGCGTCAATTAATCTCTTTTATTTTTAGAATTGATGTTAGCAGCGCCATATCTCTTTAAATATATACATACAATAAAAATGATGATAACATGTTGTGTCTGTTTCTGTACATTATATAGTATATTTTTGTGGCGAAAATCATTATGGGGAACTGAATATAATTAAAAGGGTATATTTTTATAATTTTTAGAATTGTCTGTCTGTCTGCTTGTCTGTTTTTTATGAACGCATCACGTCTAAAGTAAACATACTTTTTTTTTCAAAAAAATCGTTAAGATAATCCTTTTTTTTTCAAAGAAATCGTTAAGAAAATCATAAAGCGTATCTTCGACTTACATTTAATCTTTGTTTTATTAAAATTGGTTAATTCTATTGAATGTAATGATTATTTTTTTGAAACGTAGGTTCAAATTTTTTCAATGGCGCCATAAAATCTCAGAAATAGTAATAAAAGATTTGTGTGTAAAAAAAACGTTCCATATAATTAATATATTTATACTTAAAACACAAAAAGAGATTAAAAAAAGGATGTTTTCTAACACAAAGGACGTAATAGATGGAGTTGTACAAATTACAACCTTTTCTGTATTACGGTGTTGAGATGTTTCGCCCGTGAATCGTATTGAGACTTGGTGAAGAAATTTGTATCTACTCAAGCCATACAACGGAACCCGACCAAAAGTAAAAAATTTGCAACGAAATGTCGTTATATTGTATTTATAATATTTATAATATACGCTAAAACCCAAAATCCCTCTATTAAGAAGTAACTTTCCTTTCAGTTTTAAGCGCGTTCAGTTCGCAGCCACAGTCAGCGTGTGTTATGCGATGACCGTAAATAAAGCGCAAGGCAATTTACGCGTTGTAGGAGTGCACCTCAGTACTGAATATTTTGCACATGGCCAACTCTATGTTGCTTTTTCCCGCGTTCGTCGCCCCCGTAACTTTTTTGTGTACACCCCGGCTAAGCCTACTTCTAACGTCGTTTACATAGAAGCTCTATCATAAACTACTTAGAACTTTGATGATAATGATTTATTTTGTTACCACTTATTGATACAGTAATGACATAAATCGTTTAATATTCTCCTACCTAAACGACAAATTCTTTATGTAAAACCTATATACGCGAGCTACGCCGCGGGCACAGCTAGTACTAAATAAAATACCCACATTGATGACGGCAACTCTTTCCTGCTGACTTCCAAAAAGGAGACGGTACTCAATTCGACTGTATGTTTTTGTTTTTTCTTTTTTTATGTGTGTGTTACCTCATAACTTTTCACTGGGTGAACCGATTTTGATGATTCTTTTTTTATTTAAAATCTGGTACTTCTCCTGTGGTCCCATATGAATTTGATAAAAGTCAGGCCAATAGTTCTTAAGTTATTCTTAATAACTTATATTGAACTCGGCAGTACAAAATTTAAAATTTAAAATTATTACTGTAAACGAGGTAATTACATCTTAGTTTTCAGGGGTGACAACACATCTATATTATGATTCTTAATCGAGTTTAGATATAGGTATTTGTGGGCTACAGAATGTACTTATTACGAAGTTTTATTTTGATTGTGCGCCCGTTCATCGCCCAATTGTATGAAATAATGGAAAAAAATTCGCAATAAAATATCGAAATGTAATATCGTACTGAGCTCTTTACATTTTTATGAAGAACGCCATGAATATTATGAATAAATAAAGATTAAATCTACATTTGCATTATGTAACAAAAATTTAATAAAAACGGAAACGGTTTTTGTTTCTCTTATAACTTTGGCATGAACGTTAATAAAAAGGACCATAGATTGTGTCTTATATTTTGTTATCACTTAACAGGAATGAAATTTAAATTAAGTTTTCAATTCTCACCTTTGACGATGCTGTTTGGTTATATTGTCATCTAGCAGAGCCTAACGACCTTCCTGTTATTTTCTGTAGTCAAGTTTTACAACACTTGTAGACTGTAAACGCTATTGTTGGTCATTAGGTATGACTCCCGGGTCACGCCACAATGAGTTATTGGGTTATTCTGACAGGAAATTCTTAGTCGTGGGAATGATCACACTCCGGTCGTATCGGATTACCGTTCCATCATACTATGAGAGTAACGAAGTAAAGAGTGCAACTGTGCTTGTTTTTTGAAAAAAGAAGAAGAAAGAAAATAATTTTATTTAGTAACAATTTTTGCAGTTTGCTTACAATAATAATATAACATGATAAATAGTTACTAAAAAGTTACCCAACTCAGCGTAGTCTTGGTACTGACAAAGTACTTCGACACTGATTTTCCGTGGGTGCCAATAAAATGTATCAATAATAAAACTTAACCGTATTCATCATGAGACATTAATCAGGAAGCTACAGTACTATGGTGTCAAGAACACAGCGCTTAAACTTATTATTTCATATTTAAGTAATAGAAAACAGAAGGTTATTATCAATGGTAAAAGTTCTTCCGGGTCACCTGTACTAATGGGTGTTCCTCAGGGCTCGATTATCGGGCCATTCCTGTTTCTGGAGTATATTAATGACTTACCTCACCTTGTAGGGGATAGTCATGATATAGTATTATTTGCTGATGATACTTCCTTGATTTTTAAACTTAAACGTCAATCATTCAAATGTGACGAAGTGAATAATGCTATATCAAAATTAGTGCATTGGTTTAACGTTAATAATCTGCATTTGAACGGAAATAAAACTAATTGTGTTAAATTTACAACAACGAATGTTAATAATCTGAATACCAATGTGTTTTTAAATGGGAAGGAATTGAGCCCTGTTGTATCAACTGTTTTTCTTGGCATCACTCTTGATGCAAAGCTCCAGTGGGGCCCCCATATATCCAAATTAGCAAGCAGACTAAGTTCTGTAGCCTATGCTGTAAAAAATATTAGAGGTCTCACTAGTGTCGAGACAGCTAGATTAGTTTATTTTAGTTATTTCCATAGCATAATGTTTTATGGGATTTTGCTATGGGGAAATGCGGCTGATTCAGGAACTATTTTTGTTTTACAGAAGAGGGCCATTAGAGATATTTACAATCTGAAACCGAGAGAGTCTCTTAGAGATAAATTTAAAGAAATTAATATATTAACTTTGGCCTCTCAGTATATTTACGAAAATTTAATGTATGTTCACAAAAACAAAGATAGTTTTAGTAAAAAAAGTGATATACATTCTGAAAACACTAGGAACAAACACAAGCTAGTGATGCCCCCCCCCGAACGGGTTCCCGCCTTGTCGTGGCGGGGGGGCTTAGTAGCCGTGGCTTGGTCACCCACGGTGAACAAAGAGGAACCCCTTGGCTGGCCCGTGGTGTAGGGCCGGCCCGAGGTGGCCACTCCGAGTGGGCTTAGCGAGCCCACTGCGGATGTGTGTCGGGGGGCTGCGGTGAGAGGGGAGTCCGCACCCTCTCCGCTGCAGCCGAGGTGGAGTCGCGGAGGAAGAGAAGTGTTGGTATGGCGATGCGCCACTCGCCCTATCCTCCGCGACTCTGACGGGGCCGCACCGTCACTTGATGCGGTGGTGGTGGGGCTGCGGGGGGAGAGGAGCGTCGGTATTGCGAGGCGCCGCTCTCCCTACCCTCCGCAGCCGAATCTTGGTGGGCGGCGGAGCCATAGACCAGATCCGCCGCTGGGGTCAGGAAGGCTGGTGCTTCTGAGTGCTGGTTTTTCCTGGCCCCATGGCCTTCGCGCATCGGACGCGGGGGAGTCCGTTGCGCACGTTGGGTTGGAGGCCAAGGAGGAGGGCGCGCCATGTGTTCTGGTGCGCCTGAGGGGGATGGGGGAGGAGTAGTCCTCTCCCGAGGAGGGGCCGCCATGGGGCGGCCAGCGCAGGTGGGGCCGCGGATGTGTGCGAAAGCGTTCCCGTGGCCCTGCCAATATGCGATGAGGTTGGAACACCATGGGGTTTTAGTCGGTGCGAGTCCGACATAACCCGTCCTTGCCCCCGCGAGGCGGGTATGCGTAGGCATTTCCCCATGTAAAAAAAAAAAAAAGCTAGTGATGCCAGTTTCTCGACTCCACAGAGTCAGTAATTCATTCTTGGGGTAATGTATACGATATTACAACAAGGTCCCGGAAAGTGTACAGGTTCTCTCTATTACCAAGTTTAAATGTTTTATTAAGCTGAAACTGTATAAAAAGGGTTATTATAGTATAAATGAATACATGGTTGACAATAACCCCTGGAAATGAGGTGGTCGCTTCCAAGCAGTTTCTAAAATACATTTTGTAAATAGTTCGTAATCATTTATATTGTAAAATTTATTTTTAAAAAAAAAGTCCCGCTGGGTTTCTTGCTGGTTCTTCCCAGGACAGAGGGTTTTTTTCGAACCAGTGGTAAAGTAAAAAATGACTTTCAATAAGAATTACTAATGTAATGTATATTGATTAAAAATAATATATTCTATTCTATTCTATTCTATTATTATACAATTTTAAGTCAGTATGTGCATATAGTATATTTAAACCATATACACGATTACACTATGACATACATAAGTGCTTGTTCGTTTACTCTGTCCGAAGTTCGTTCTGGATGATATTATGGTTGCGACGGTAAGTTCACTCGCCTCAAAGTTTTTAAGTTTACTTGATATGGAAAAAATTTGTAATTTTAAAAAGGTTATAAAAATAAATGTAATTTTTATATAAAATAAAGCGAAAAGCATGTGGCTCATTTGATTCTAAGTGATCGCCTCCACCCATAATCAATTTTAGAGTAATTACAGGTACATCACTGGCGTAAGCTTTTTCTTATAATATTAAATAAATATTCTGTGTCAAACGTATCCTTCTAAATATACTTTATTCTTTATGCTGTAATTCCAATTCACAGCAGAGAACTTTCGTGTAAGAATAAATAATATATAGCACTTTAAAAATGACTAAGTTTGTTTATTTTTTTAAAATATATAAATATATTAATAATGTACCCTCAAAATATAAAAATAAAAACAGGAACATTTCCAGTAATGATTATGTAATAAAACGTTGAAGGGAAACAAAAAGAGAACAATATAGTGTGACAGCATATATTTAATTTTGGTTCTCTTGCTTATACTATTATTTACTTAACCAATTTTAAAAGCGCCATTTTACTGGAAACAAGGCGTTCAGTCTTAGTCATCAAGAGTGACAACATATCCGCATTTTGATTCTTAATCGAGAATAGATGTAAATATCTATGGGCCATAACACCCACTTACCATCAGATAGACTGTGTGCTCGTTTGTCACCGTAATTCTATAAAAAACACATTCACCGTACAGCAATTAAAATTTCAGGCTTTACGTGTTAGAGCAATGCATAAAGAAAATTATGGTTGTAGCACGAATGGGTAGGCTTGACCGGGGAAGGGCCGTACTTTTATAGATTTACAGCGTAAAATGGTAGCTTAATGCCGCTGAATTTCGTATGGTGAGTGTAAATCCGGAAACTCTCTTTACTTAAAACAAGATAGTCTACCATAATTATGCAAAACACAACACAATTAAGCTGTTATTTACGCAGTGGAACCGTGGTTCTTCCCCGGTCTGTACCTATATATATATATATATATATATATATATATTATATATTATATATATATAACTATATATGTTATTATGTAGTGACGAGTTGGCAGGTAATACATATATTATAGAACGAACGAAATTATTACACATATAGTCCACCGAAGTTAAGGCAACTGTAGTCTATGGACAACTGCCACCATCTTGAAATAAAGAAAGCTACAAATTTCTTGTCCCTTCTGACGACTTAGATGGAATGTCTCACACTCACAGCCTGGAGTTAGAGTGGTTTTTAAATGAAAATATATTTTTGACGGATTTTGTCGTGCTTTTTAGCTTATTTTATATTCCTGACGTTTCGAGCACTATACAGGTCATGGGCGGGACTCTCTTTATTTGCAAATGATTTTTTTTATTTAAACATTTTAATTTTATTACTGATTTTGATAACGCACTTAACATGGACCACAGGGTTCTTTCATATGTTGTATAATTTAAAAAAAAGCTACAATTTATTTCCGATATATAATATTATGATATGGCAGCTATATAAAATGTGACATTTGTAAAAAAAAACACATGAAAATATATAATTACAATCATTTAGCTGTAAAAATAATTAAAAATAAAAATACACTTATTTCTCAACATAAATTTCGTAACTTTTTTATAGAAATTATTATTGTACTAACTGAATTCCATAGCCTAATTTTTGTTACAATATCTATCCATAAAAACAAAATTAAAGACTAAGTTGGTCATGTTGAAATAACAGGCTTCTATTACTCTCAGGGGGTTATTTACCTTAAGGTAAGATATAAATGAGCCGTGATAATGAGAACATCTGGGCCGTGGTAGCTCAGATGGATAGCGCTCGCTGTAAGTTTCACAGTACGCGAGTAACCCGGTTTTGATCCCCGCCGGCACCAATGAAATTGTTAATTGCAATTTTAAGTGCTGATTTACTACGTGCTCTGCGGTGAAGGAATACATCGTGAGGAAACCTGCATGTCTGGAAAATAAAAAATTAAAAAAATAATCTCGAAGACATGTGAAGTTCGCCAACACGCATTGGGGCAGCGCGGCGGACATTTCCTTGCCCTAAAAACCCTCTCAGAAATGAGAGGAGGCCTGTACCCAGCAGTGGGACGTATATAGGCTGCAACGTTAAGATATTAATACCCATTTAAAAAAATGTCCTTTTAAATGCTTACCAGCGGAATAGCTGTATTAATTGTGATTAAACTGTACAAAAATCTAATCTGATCTAGGCTATATTTTTCCAAAATTTGAAGACCTGTTATTGAAACCTGTAAAATTGATAAAATTAGGTGTGTCGTAGATCTAAAAAACGTTAATTAATTTAACCTATCCAGGCAAAGCCAAATGGGACGCAAGTTTAAAATATCATTTCAAATAAAAACACGTTGATATAAGTATTGTTAGATCATCTATTTATTATAGATTTTTTTTACAAATTATCTTCATCTGCTATTATAATATGCTAAAGTAGTTATAACATTTTTGCCTTAGATTCCCATTTCAAGAAAAACTCACGTAAGCCACTTTCAGTTGAATAAGAGAGGTTTTAGGGAATTTCTCGTGCCCATGACGCCGAGTAATTCAATTTTGTTAGCCTGAAATAGATTTCTAAGAGGTCACGCATTTGAAGGGTGAGTACGAGACCGCCTCATAAACTACTTTAGGAATGGGGAAAAATATTATGGCACTGAATCAACCATGCCTTACGTGGCTAGTGTAGAATAAAATGATGTGTGAATTTTTTGCGTTCAAAGGCAGCTGTATGAATAAAAATAACAATGAGATTGAAATAGTACTTTACCTTGTGTAAAGTGTCCTATTTAATATACAAACACTTGTTTCAATATACAGGTGGATATTTTATTGTATGCAGCTGTTTCATACGTACTAGAGCTACGCTGCAGCTATATTGTGGTTACAGCACGAATGGGACAGCAACCTGAGAAGGACCACGCTCCCACAGAATATTATCGTAAATTAGCAGCTCAATGCTGCTGTTTTTCTCATGGTGGGTGTGGAGAACCGGAGATACTTTTAACTGGAAGTAAGGCATTTCATTTTATTTCTCGAGGGTAACAACGCATCTACATTTTGATTCTCAATTGAAGATAGATATAGCTGTCTATTGCCCACAAGAATCCACTTTCCATCAGGTGGCTTGTGTGCTCGTTTGTCACCCTTATTATACAAGAAAAATCTTATAATTTCATTTCGGTGGCGTTACAACCATCTATATCGGCAACTGGAAACAGGGTTAAGTGGACAGACTTGAGTTACTTCAGGCTCCAAGCAGTCTGCCAAGCGTGATGATTAAGGCAATTCTGTACTACTTAACTAAGTAATTCCTTTTCTGCCCCGGAGCCAATCTAGGTTGGGAACAACCAACCTCATCCATTTCTGCCGCTGGTCTGATTATATTGAGCCAATATAATTACAAGCCGTGCATATTCCATATTAGTCCTCAGAGGTGACAAAGCATCTGAAACAATCTTTTTTTTCAAATTTATTGCAGATATCCATGGACTGTAGCCACATACCATCGGCTGTATTTGAAATTCGTTTGTAACTTCAGTTTTATAAAAAAAAAATCATTGCAACGACTCCCCTAATCCCCAATTATTTTTAGTAATAAAACTATTAATAGAATTAATTAAAATGGACGGCGGTTGACATTTACCATCAGGTGAACCGCACGCTATTCTATTAAAAAAAAGTCTATGTCATCTAATTAATTTAATTTTATACCTTTAATTAAGCAATATCCTACTTTATCTGACCTAACCTACCTTAGGTACTTTAGAAAACACTCATATAAATTGCAAAAAGAATTCAAAGTGGTAACGGTCTTTTAATGACACAAAACAAAGTAATTTAATATTAAATTTATTATTAATTTCCACTGACGAATTTTTATAAAATAAATTTACTGAATGAAACAACAATTTGCTTTATCATACAAAGCTGACAGTAATTAGAAATTAGCTTTGTAGAAGTGGCTGAATAAAATTAACAATTAATTACATAAATTTGTAGGCTCCTTTGACGTTGTAACGTTTATTTAAAAAGTTTCATTCGTATTTTTATCATATTATAGGAAACAATTTTGAAAGGAAAAACTATTCGTCTGACCTTGATCAAATTCATGTAAAACTATAGTAGAACTATCAGCTTTCATATAAAAGAAGAATCATCGAAATCGGTTCACCCAGTACAAAGTTATGAGGTAACACACATAAAAAAAACATACGGTCGAATCGAGTACCGTCTCCATTTTGGAAGTCGGCAGAAAAATATTTTTATGTGATGTAACTAAAAATTACATATTTTCGAAATTTGCCTGTATTTGTGCTGTGAAATACTGCTTCGCGTCAAGTTTCTTCATTTTAGGAAATAAAAATTCATATACATTTTCAGATATTTCATTTCTTAAAGATTATAAGTAATGCACTCCCTACAGTATTTATAAGTAGACTAGTTCCTAACAATTGATTGTTCTTATTTTAGAATTTAAATGATATATACCATTAAAATGGATATAGAATATGTTTATCCGTACTGCCTTGTAACATGGATATAGTAATGGAAGGGCGGCCCCTCCAAACACAGGCATTATTTGCTTAAATGGAGGTTCCAATTTACTAGTTTTTAAGGCATGCACTTTTTAAAAACGAAATAAAATTTATTTTATTTATTTATTTAATGCATATATTTTTTTAATTTATCCTTTATTGCAATACACCTTCAAGTAGAGATTACTAAGGCCGCACTTAATGCCCAATTGAATTATCTACCAGTAATTATCTACTTACCACTGATTCGGAAATTACCTGTCTCTCGGCATCAACAAACCATAGGTGTAGATGGATGAGTTTACAAGCATCGAAATATGACACTTGAAAGGACGATATTTTCACAGCCTTTATTTAGAAGCTTGAATTTCTTACATCTTCCAGAGATCCCATACATAGGATTTGATATTAATTGAAATTTGATATCTGTAACAATTTTTGAGAAATAAATCTTGTCAGACGGACCACAAAGTGGTCTTATAAGGGTTCTATTTTAGTCGTTTGAAGTACGGAACCATAAAAATAATTGATTCCAATTATGATCACATATGGTAGGATTACAACAATAGCACCACTGTAAGAGTATTTTCTCTTGCTAAATACTTTTATAATTAAAAATTTTGTACAACTGACTTCAACATAAATTATTAAGAATAACACAAAAACTGTTGGTCGGAACTTGGTCATATTTATATGGGACCACATGAAAAGGACCAGTTTTCAAATAAAAAAAGAATCATCGAAATCAGTTCACTCAAAAAAAAATGTGGGGTAACACACATAAAAAAACCATACAGTCAAATTGAGTACCTCCTCCTTTTTGAAGTCGGTAGATAAAATAAAAGTAGCTAATCGGTAAAAATTTTTTTAGATAACGTGAAATATACAATCTAAAGAACAGATAGTCAAATGTGAGAAATTGATAACTGTATTATTTCGAAATGGGTAAACATTGTTAAAAAGTTAGCACAAATGCTATAAATAATAAATATAAAATAGACCTTAAGTTAGTATGGTTTCACAATAGTTATTTAATGTCACAAACCTATTTCCAAAGATTTTTACGAACTAGACATTCATGTAGCGCCATGTGACCGTAATATTATTCAACGTACGTGACTTGCTTCAGTAACTAACAAATCTACCACCACATTTTGTTCCGAAGGTTTCATAAATGTAGATTGTTTAACAATATAAAGAAATATAATTTAATACTAGCGTTTCGCCCCGGTTTCGCCTGGATAGAACCTACGAACAATAATAATACGGCGTTATTTAGTTTTAATATAATTAAGACCAACCGAAACGTTTTGTGGATTTAATATAATTAATTTTATCAATTTTCAGTTTTTATTTTCAAAAAAATCTTCAACCTTTTGCGATAATACAAAGACAAGAGGAACTTGGCAGTATTCTCTGTCTGTTCACAAAGCTTCATCGTAATCGGTTCAGATACACATAATTTTTTTTAAATGGTAAAGAGGTTGTCAATTCGACTGTATTTAATTATAACAGTTATTCATTTTTAGTCGTTATTAGAAAGACGCTGCTGCCCATCTACTGATTTATTTCCCTCTGTCGCCTCTTACGATACCCACGGAATATGGGGTTGTGGATATTCTTACATCGCTACTATATTGTAAAATTCTACCCGTATTTATGGAAAAATAGAGGATGATATTTTAATGTTATTATTTAAACGAAATTTAGATATTCATTATTGCATTCTAAGGCATAAAAATAACTGTTAACCGGAATTAATACTGACTTACGAGTAGAAGACTTACAAAAATCTATATTAGCGTCGACTTTAGAACGGCTTCGGCTTTTACTTTTTGCTTAAACTTAATTTTTAATTACATTAAATGTTCGAAGAAGAAGAAACTATTAAGTGTTACTCCAAATACTGACTTACATTTTTTTAAGAATTTAATCCTACTTGGGCCAGGACTTTTAACGAAACGATTAGCCAAAGTGGTTTGACGTGGTAGAGCCAAGATATAATTAATAGACGCAGTTATACACACAGCTACATGCTACAGCATTCGTGCTACAATCACAATGGTTGTAGCATGCAGCATGAAGATGTCTATGGGCCGCAGTTACCATCAGGTGCACTGTGCGTTCGTTTTTCACCCTTATTCTATAAAAACCCTTGACTATTTCGTAATTTGTATTGACTGTAATTAATACTTAATGGTCAAAACTTTTGCTAGAATTCATTATGTTCTTAAAAAAACTATATGAACCACACAATCAGAACTAATGTGGACATATAATGTTAACCTTTTACAGTTATCTTTTGCAGTAGCAGATTAATTGCAATAATTCATCAGGAGGAATTAGTCACATATATGTACGTATTCAGTTGCGACTCGATGCTGACGGCTCCAATTAGCGTTCGTTACAGCCAGTTGACATATCGTGCGTGTTAACGAATTATGTGCTCGTCAACCAATTCATTTATTTCGTGTTTGCAAATATTTTTAGTAATATACAAAAATGTTTTTTTTTAGATAAGAGCAGGCAAACGAGTATGCAGTTGCTACCTGAAGGTAAGTGACAACCGTCGCCCATAACCAACTCCAACACCAGGAGAATTACAATTTCAGGCCTCTTAAGACAGAGTAGGTTCTTTTCTTGAATGCCTCGTGTAGAAGCGAAATACGTGTCGCATTATTGTCAGTGGTGTACCTTTCCTAGTGTAGTGGTGTAGATAGTAGTGATGACGGGGATAGTGCACGCAATTGAGGAAGGGCGGGAGGTAGTGACTTGTGTAAAACGGAGTGCTCACAACCTCGCAAGTCATGCAACTAACGGCAACGCCTATAGTGTCGCGTAATTGGTTCAGCCTTTGTGTGGTTTAAATATTGAACTACACAAGAACACAAAGTGTAATAACGCTTTATTTCTCGAAAGTCTGCAAAATTTATATGTGTGGAGACAGCCGACATCCAACTAACGTGCAACGCAGCACTTGGAGACACGAGGCAGATTAGCAGAAGTCCAGGTGAGTACACATGCCTCTCTTCACGAATTTCCTGTAGCCTGGACTTAGTAACATTTACAGTATCACGAAATAGAATATTCTCACCACATCACATAATCCAAAGGTTGCTGTTCCAATCCGATATTTATCTAATTAATTTTGATCCAACAGTTTTGGTAAGAAATATTATTTTATTTCATTAAGCCGAATATTTACCAAACTTAATATAGGGATTTGCGCATAGTAACGCCTGATTCTATTAAAATTATGTGTCTTATGTAGTTTGGAGAGCACTTTTCAACCTTCTTCAATTTCATGCACTATGCCCGTCACTACTAGCCCTACTAATAACTCCAACACTACTACACTATTGATGATAATGATGCCTCATTTAGAGGCGAAACACACCCCTAAATGAGGCATCATCAGGTGAAATTGACTCAGCGGTGGCTGAACCCTAGGTGTCGGGTTTAAACAAATTCATCATAATTATTAATAAAGTCATCATTCTAAAGTCAAAGATAAAATATACAGCCTATAATATACGTCCCATAGCTGAGCAAAAACTCCTCTCATTTCTGAGAGAAGTATAAGTCAAGGAAGTTTACATCTTGTCTTCGAAATACTTATTTTGAATACTGTATGTATTAAAATGGTTTTCGCAACTACTGACTTAACCGCTGTGCACTTAGTAATCATGTGATTCCTCAATATTATCAATAAATGTGTAGTGCTTGGTCAAATTTGTTATGGTTATATCAAAACTTTCATTCTTGTTTTCAAACCGTAATGTGGCGATATAAAATAAACACTACCCCATTTCATCCCGTGAGTATCATAAGAGGTGACAGAGGGAAACCGAAACATAAGATAGGATTTAGTATATTCTCGATAACAACTCAATATTTTAAAAAAACATACGGTTGCTAACTCGCCTGCAAAACGTGCCAGCTATGGTAAAATCCTCCATATAGGGTCTATACTCGGATTGGGGGCGACAAAATCTAGTCCAGTTCAATCGCCAGAAGACGAAAGTTTGCGCGTTTCCCGCTAAAAATAATCCCTTTGTCATATCTTCTCAGTTTCAGGGCACTCCCTTTGCTGCCTCAGCTAGCATTGGAATCCTTGGCGTCGAAATATCGAATAGTGTGCAGTTTTGTGATCACTTGGAAGGGAAGGCCAAATTGGCTTCTAAAAAGCTTGGTGTACTCGGCAGAGCGAGACAGTATTTCACGCCGGCACATCGCTTGCAACTTTACAAAACGCAAGTTCGTCCTCACATGGAATAATGTTCTCATCTCTGGGCCGGAGCACCCCAGTGCCAGCTCCTTCCACTTGACCGCATCTACCGCAGAGTGGTTCGAATCGTCGACGACCGGGTTCTTTCTGATCGGCTCGATACACTAGCACTGCTTAGAGATGTTGCATCTCTTTTCGTATTTTATCGCATCTATCATGGGGAGTGCCCTGAGGAATTGTTCGGACTAATTCCAGCCACTCAATTTCACCATCACACATCGCCACAAAAATCGCGTTACCATCCATACTATCTGGATGATTGGAAGTCCACCACTTTGCGACGTAGAAGAAGTTTTCTCCCTCGCACAACTTCCTTGTGGAATCGATTATCACCAGCGATTTTTTCGGACCGATACGACTTAGGAATCTTAAAGAAAAGAGCTTACACCTTTCTAAAAGGTTGGCAACGCATCTGCAATTCCCCTGGTGTTGCGGTTGTTCATGGGCGGCGGAAGTCCCTTACAATTAAGTGAGCTGCATGCTCGTTTGCCCCCTCTTCTATAAAACAAAAAGTTTAGTTACAAAATTTTCACTAGAAACCTTATAATTATTACTCTTCTTCCAATTTTTCGATAAGTATATGTTAAATTTTAATTTAAAAAAAACTTGGAAAATCTAATGTTCATAAAATCGTGAAAGAATAAAAAACCAAATTATAAATTGTAGTTCCAGAAGCAGTCACTAACATACACCTTCAATTCACTCCATTAAGTTCGGAGGTAAGGTCTATTCATAACAAACAAAACGATCACAAACCTTCACACAAGGATTTTTTCTGTACCGTGGCGGCAGTTTACATAAATGAATTTCACAAGGATAAACATCCTGACCCGGAACAATTATTTGTAGGCCATAAAAATACTTGTTCCGTGCGGGGTTCAAACCCGTGGCCCTTAGCCCTGCAACATATTGCTAAGTTGTCTTCGACGAGTTCCGGTAGCAGTCATAAAAGTGCACTATCAGGGCACTCTATCAATTCCGGAGGTAAGGTCTCACCATAACTTACAAACCGAGAAAAAACTCGGCATACCTTGCCCAACTGTTTGAGGAGTTCCAGTAGTATTCACCGAAGTACACCTTCAGTTCACTTTATCAAGTCCGAAGTTAAGGTCTCATTATAACTAACAAAACGAGGCCAAACTCGGCGCACCTATTTCTACTCTTCGAGAAGTTCCAGTAGCAGTCACCAAAGTAAACCCTCAGGTCACTCTATCAATTTCAGAGGTAAGGTCTCATCATAACTAACAAAACGAGGTCAAACTTGGCACATATAGTTCTACTCTTCGAAGAGTTCTAGTAGCAATCACCGAACTACACCTTCAACTCGTTCTATCAAGTCCAGTGGTAAAGTCTCATCATTACTAACAAAACGAGACCAAACTCGGCACACCAATTTCCACTCTTCGAGAAGTTCCAGTAGCAGCTACCAAAGTATACCTACAGGTCACTCCATCAATTCTAGAGGTAAGGTCTCAATCATAACTTACAAAACGAGCCCAAACTTGGCACATCTAGTTCTACTCGTCGAGGAGTTCCAGTAGCAGATACCGAAGTACACCTTCAGTTCACTCCATAAAGTCCAAGACGTATTATCCTCATCATTATCATTACAACCCTTCACAAGTCCACTCCTAAACATAGGCCCCCAAGTAACTCCACAAAGCACGGTCACGAACAACGTGCATCCATTGACTTACTGCACGTCTTACCAGGACGTGACTCCAGTAAGGGGACGCCCTACACTTTGCTAGCCAGTATGTATAAGTATATTTAAATATAAATCTTACGTACTTTTAGCGAAACAAAATATTGTAATGAAATTCTGTAATTTTAAAAATAATAACCTTAATAAATTATGTATCAAATTTGGTTTTTGAAATATTTTATTAATAGTTATAACTAAAAAAAAACAAAATTAAACTGCTATTTACATTCCATGGCTTCCCACATGATAGATGAAGAGAGTAAAAAATAGACTGAGTTAAATAAATATTTTCAAAAGTTATGTTTACCCCTCCATGCGGACTTAATAAATCTACACCATAAGCCACTAAGAACACTTTTTTATTTAAAAAAGCAATTATTGATTTTATAAAAAATCATAAGCTCATCAATAATTTATTTTTTGGACAATGTGCTATTTATATCAATTATATGTTCAACATGATTGTTATATACGATTTTATGCAACAAAACTCTGGAGTCTTGCTTTTTAGGCGCTAGTAGAACATACCTAAGCAAGCGCTTTAGGCATGCAATACTTGTTTTCAATGATATTTGAATGGTGTAAATGGATTGCAGTTACCACTAATCAGCTCATAAGTTTTCACTCCAATTCGATTAAAATAAATAATCAGTACTGACTGAAAGTTTGTCACTTCTTTTTTATAATTAAAATAACAATGTTTTCGTCCACAAATTACCACAAAAAACAACAAAATATATCAGTGGTCTGCTAATTATTCATAGGTTCGCGAACGTATCTCATCACAATAAATCGGGATCCAAAACATAAAATATTAAGTAGAACGCAACGTTCTGGATTGTTTTATAGCTTCTGAATAAAGATTCATTGAACGATACGCCATTTTTATATGACAAGTTACATTTTATTTATTGCAGTAATTTTAACCCATGTTTAATATATAATAAATGTGACAAAGGAGCACACAGTCCACCTGGCATCTGCATCTATCCTCGATTTAGTATCAAATTGCAGATAATTTGCCACCCGTGAGGAATAAGATGGAATGCCTCGATTCCAGTAAAAAGGGTCTCCGGTTGTCTCCACTCGCCATATGTACCACAGCAGCATTAAGCTGCTATCTGACATTGGTATTATGTAAGAGCGTAGACCTACTCCAGTCGAGCAGACCTATTTGTTCTACAGCCATAATATAGCAGTAGCATGGCTCTACCATGCTCAATTTTCTTTCTCTCTATTTTACGGATGCAAAAAGACTTCAAGATACTGTAAGCTCGTTTTACGTAGATCGGACCAAAAATTAAAAACAAAAGTCTCCAACTTACAAGCCAACAACAGCCATCGTTAATTACGATATCAGGACATCAAACACCCCAGAGCCCCATGACCTTGTGTGCTGTAAAATGCCCGAAATGTTAAATTATAAAACTTAAAATTAAACGTAATAGTATTCGTGTAAAAGAAAATAATTAAATAAAACATTAATATTAAAACTTGCAAAAGTTTTGGCATGTAGTGGCTACTAAGTATATAATTTATATGTTCAATATGATTGTTATCCCGTGGAGGCCTACGTTCAGAAATGAACTTGTGGTTGTGTGAGTTAACACAGAGTAGTCATTGTTATGTAATATTCAGTTCCTATTAATATTTTTTTTTATTTTTATATTGAATTCTTTATACAATTTATTTACAATATTAAAAACTATGATAATTAAAAAAAAACTAAAACTAGAAACTTAATTATCATATAGTCCTACTCCCCGCGGTATCGTACCAAGAAGGCTGGCTGCGTTTCCCCGCTGAATGGTTATACTTAGTCTTTGAGCGAGGAAAGAACCAGCCCTCTTATCACCAGCAGCAACAACCAGCCGTGGATGGAGTTCCTTTAGGAACTTCACCGCACGTGGACCCCACGGACCGATAGTCTCTACAGCAAATGGCACAAATATGTAGTCATCTCTCAGAGACTCATATTTGCGCCACTTACTCAGTTCAGCTGCCTCTGATGCCGCCCCGGCTTTAAACGAGGTACCCCTGAGATGAGAGGCCGCCAGAGTGTCTACGCAAGTAGCATCCCACACTAGGGCTTTACCTCTCTCCCAAGAGACCAATGTCATACCGTCGGGTCTCTTGCCATCGTCTCTAAATATTCCACAAGGCTCTAAAACCGAGGGAACATTTATAGAGGCAAGAGCCCATCGGATGACATCGTTCAAAGAACTGTGTCGTGAAAACCTACCAGCGCTTTTCTTACATGAAAGTCCGTGGAGCCCAAACTTGTCGACGTTGCTACCACAGGGGCACTGATGGGGTTGACAAATCGCCGCTCCTAGTCGGATTCCTACAGCAATGCGCAAGCTTTCCCTATCAAGTAATGTGCCGAGATTACTTGATGGTAAAGCGTGTAACCAGTGACTAGATTCCTTAGTCGAAACAGCTAGAAGGCGTGCCTTATCTTGGTCACTATGGAAGTTATGAAAAAAATCCTTCTGCACGCCCTGTACCAACGGAATATCCCACTGTTTTTGTTGGTTAACTTCCAGTGGAATATTTTCACCAGGACAGAGCGTTTGCCATGCCTGCCCTGACTCCGTAGCAAAGCATAGGTCTACTTTATTATTTAAAATTATGTTACATAAGTCACTGACACTATGCACGGAAGCAAGGAAAGCAGGCAATGCAACGCTAGAAAGATTTCTCACACCAATGCCACCAAATTTTATAGGTAAAGTAGTTTGAGTCCAGGCTGTTGTATTTAAAGTTGAATTTAGAATTTTTTCTACAGCTATTTTAAGATTATTATCAATATCTTGTAAAATATCCGAATATTTCCAGACTGGACTCGAGCGGAGTAAGTATGTAAATCTAGGTACAAGAACATAATATTTTAAAATAGTAAGAGCTATGTGGGGGTATAATTTATACAATTTATCAACGTGGTTTAAAAACTGATCAAATTTTGTTTTTAAAACAGATTTAATACTATCGAAAAACAACGGGGCACCTAGCAGGTATAGTGATTCCGTATTGACAGTTTTTATTCCTGGACAAATATGATTAAAATTTTGAATTAAAGTGTCTCTATGAGAAGGAGATAAATTATTGGAAAAATATATTTCACATTTATTGCTATTTGGTTCAAGGCCAATATTTTTAAAATTTCGAAAAATATGAGTAAGATCGCTGAGGACTTCATCTGCTATACCTCCCAGTGTACCGTCGTCTAGGTACCAGACATTCAGCTTGGATTTCAAATTTGAAATAATGGGTTGAATTCCCAAACTGAAAAGTGCTGGACCCAGTGGGTCACCCTGCTGAACACCAACAGCAGAATCGATAACATGGTTTTCGTAAAACAAGTTAGTATGTTGACTATAACATTGCCAAACGTAATGATAAATTTCGGGGGTATTGTTAGCCACTTCTTTCAGCAAGGTTACCCTATCGATAGAGTTAAAAGCATTCCTTAGGTCAACCTTCACAAGAACATCTGCATCAGTTTGTTAAAAATGTACGCACTGAATGTACCGCCACCTCACAGCCACCTCTAGTGCCAAAACCTAGTTGAGTAGGCTGAAATTTGCTCTTAAGGTTAGAGATTATGTACCTGCAAGCTAATTTTGAAGTTAAGCGTCGAAATGTGGAACCAACGGCAATAGGACGGATACCGTTATCCTTTTTTTTGAAGGCACATAATCTTGCCCCATATAAGAATGGAATGAAATTTGGATTAACATTACCAGAAAGCATAAAGTTACATAATTTTGTAATGTCTTTAAGAAGTACTCCGCCGGCGTCACCGGCAGAAGCGCTTACAAGATCTTTAAGATGTTGAGGCGTAATTCCGTCAATGCCGCCAGCAGAGCCATTCGAAAATGACATAATTGCTTCTAAAGTGTCTTTATCCGAAATTTGTAAAGGTTGCATAGAAGTCTTGGGAGGCAGCGGTAAACCCTGAGACGGTTTGACCGAAGGATGCTTTTGACGAATGCTTTCAAGAGTTTCGACATTACGAGGAGCCAGGATGTCGTCTGAGAATAAAATACGGGATGCATTTTTTAAGTCGCCATCCATTACTTTCGACTCAACTACTTTTTTTAAAACAAATTTAGGACGTGGTCGAGATAAATGAGTATTAATTGGGTAATCTAAATTTTGAAAAGATGTCTCTTTTAGTTGAGACGTAATTGATTTATTTATTGTTTTATCAAAATGAAAATGGGAATACGCGAAAGTAAATAATTTTTGCCAACTATTAATATTATGTATTTTATTAAATATATTATCTTATTTATTATTACTACTTGGGGGCAAAGAAACATCAAGTTTGTCAAGTATCAAGCGACACTCGTGATATAAATAACTACTAGCTACTCTACCCACTTTTGAAATAAATAGTTAGTCTCGCATCGTGCGGCTTTATTTTTTTCACATCTGGAAATGCCTACTTATAACAACCTCGCGCGGGAAGGACGGGTTATGTTCGATTTGCACCGACTAAAAACCTCATGGTGTGTTACCTTCACCACTTATTGGCAGTGCAAAGGGAACCCTTTCGCACACATCCGCGGCCCAACTATTGCCCGACGCCCCTTTACGGACCCTACTCGTCTAAACAATATATGTATTAGTGAAGTAAAAGATGTATTTATGTAAGTTAATATTTTAATTGAAAATCGAATTGACAAACGCACATACAGTGCACTTGATAGTTTTAATATCTACTTCTGCAGCATATTGGTGCCTGTAGTTGATGCTTTAGACGCGTTATTACCTCTGAGGGCAATTATAGAATGTCTCACAGCCTGCAATTATACTGGCACTATTTACTATTCAGAATGAAACTACACAGTGCAAGGACTGCTGCTTGGTAACAGAAATAGTTAAGATGGTGGTACCTACCCAGATGGACTTCTAGGCAAAAACGATTCGAACCACTTAGTAGTACGTATAATTGTGTATGGATTTTTGTGGACTGGAATAAACAAATGACAAACACAGAATTTGTGCAATTCGTTTTTTTTTAATTTATACACTGTGTCAATACGAAAAGACTACAAATTAAAAAGCTTTCGAGAGCAGTAAAATAAAAGGCATTTTCCATATCATTAAGCGCAAGCCACCATTTTGTCATTTGGTTTGCACTCATTAATTTTCCATTTCGTTATTGAGGCAGCAAAAATAAAGAGAGTTTAAATGGACAACGCTCTGCAACTGATTGTAATCGATTGTAACTCAATTAACAGAGCATTATCTTTCCATAGAAAATAATATTTTATAAATCTACATAATATTATAATTTTGCTATGCAATTTTAAAGAAAACGAAGAAATATTTTAAATTACCTGATTTTTAATTTCAATCGAAGTCACCTGAAAGAAGTCAATTTGGACATCGCAGACATCGCAAGAGAGGTAAAGACGCAAAAGAACTAGAATGATAAAACACCGTGAAGAGATCGAATGTCTAAGATATGAAACATTAGAGACATAACAGCGAAATCCTCTTGTTTATTTTTTTTAATAAACTTTCGTTTGATAGCAACATCACTTCTTCTTTCTTGACCTTATTTCCGAGTAATTAATTAATCCACTTTCTTCTATATTATCATTTTAATACACACAGCAGGTCTCAACATTCACCGTATCAATCATGTGAAGAATAATACAAGCTTAAAAGTTACCACAAACACATAATTGATAGTAGTAAAATTCCCAGAGGATTTTCTTTCAATATACTTACAATTTATTGCCGATCTTCAACTTTCTCTTGTTATCAAAACATATATTGTTATAACTTAACTTGGATTGAACTCTAAGATTCTCTAGGAAACAGTTATTTGCGTTCATCTTTTGCTTAGCTAGGGATTTTTTTTATACGATAAGGGTGACAAACGAGCACACAGTCCACCTGATGGTAAGTGGTTGCTGCGGCCCATAGACATCTACATCTATCCTCTATTACAAATATATATATATATATATATATATATATATAAAACTCGTAGCGCCAGTTTCCAATAAAATAGAGTCTCCATTTTTCTACAATCACACTGCGAAACACAGCAGCATTAAGCTGCTATTTTACGCTGGGAGACTACGTTGAAGAAATTAAGTATTTACATTCCATTTTATTTCATAACGTTCAGTTGTAAACTGTTTACAGGCTTTTTATAGCCCTAGGGTGACATACGTGCATAAGGTCCACCTGATGGTAAATAGATCTCTGGCCCATATACATCTACATCTATCTTCGATAATAATCAAAATAGCTGATGCGTTGTCATCCCTGGGGATTAAGACATTTTATTTCTATTAACTCATTTCCACTAAAAGGGTCTCCGGTTCTCTTTTTTTATAGGATAGGGTGAGAAACGAGCACACAGTCCACCTATTGGTAAGTGGTTGCTGTGGCCCATAGACATCTACATCTATCCTCAATAAAGAATCAAACACGGGTGACATCGCATTGCAGATACGATGTCACCCGTGAGGACTAAGATGGAATGCTTATTTTCCAGTAAAAAGGGTCTCCGGTTCTCTACACTCATCATAAGAAACACAGGAGCGTGCAGCTGCTATTTTACGCTGGTATTCTGTGAGAGCGTTGTCCTTCCCTGGTCGAGCCAACCCATTCGTGCTGCAACTTTACTACTAATATAGCTGTAGCATTGCTGTTCCACGTATAAAAACCTCTATCTTTACCCTTACGATACAAAAAGCAGCAGCACAAAGCTGCTATCTTACTCTGGTATTCTGTTACAGTATGGCCCTTCTGCAGTCAAGTTGACAATTTGTCATACAACAATAACACAGCTGGTGTATGGCTCTATAACTTACAAAACATCAACTTTAATATTAAAAATATAGCAGAACCTGTACTGCTACTTTGTGCCAGAAATTGGTAAGAGGGTGGTATTTTTTATAGATTGAAGGTTATGAACGAGCACACAGTCCATCTATGGTAAATGGATGCAACAGCCCAGATATACCTAAATTTATCAACGATTTAGAATCAAAAATGTTGATGCGTCATACCTTGAACACTAAGATAGAATACCTCGTTACCAGTAAAAAGGGTCTGGCACCTTCGTCGACGAACTTCTAGACACAAAAAGGAGTTCTACCAACTTAGAAATATTAAAAATATCTCAATACATTTGTTCTGTTTCATTTCTTTTCATATTAAAATAAAAGATTCAGTTGCAATAAAGTGCATTTTAATATAAAGTTATTGCATAGAGAAGCGCAATATTTCAAAGGTCAGCTACGGGGTACATCTGTTACGAATTTTCTGCAGCGGTCATACTTAGTGCTGAAAATTCGAAGTTATGTTTAAGATTAAACTTGACGTGAAATACGTTTGTAAAAGATGTGGGATATAAAGAAGAAAGTACTAAAAGAAGAAGAGGAAGCAGTAAAATTATCCTTACTGATTACTTTTATTTGAAATATACACATTATTTCTTTTTTTTAGTAATAAGACTAACTTAAGTCTGCAAAAAATCTGGTGTCTGGCGCAAAAAAGTAGGCTATCTTGAGTTCGTGGTTTGACCTCTATTACGAATAAAAATGTGCGTTAAAAGGACTATGGTAACTGAAGGGCTAATTATATAATTTTTTTTTATAGGAGAGGGGGCAAACGACCATGCGGCTAACCTGATGGTAAGTGACTACCGCCGCCCATGAACAACTGGAACACCAGGGAGGGAATTGCAGATGCGTTGCCGGCCTTTTAAAAAGGAGTACGCACTTTTCTTGAAGGAATACAGTCGACTTCAAATCATTTACATACCAAGTTCGTACAAAGATCGTCATAGTTGACTATATATCTATATATTCCCGGCAGTGCGACCCTAAGATATATATGACCGTAACGAACCTTGTCGTAAACCATCACTGCCCAAAATTATTCTGAGGGCCGCCTACATAATTCAAGGCTACCACGAATGAAATTGTATGAGGCTATATGATTTATAAATACTTGAATGAGGCCTGCAATAATTACCAACTAAAATATAAGTGAAAGTAGGAAGTCAGAAAGTTCTACCTTGTCTATCCCGCATAGTAGAAAGTAAACCTATAGAAGTAATGCAAATACATAAGTTGTTTCCTTCATAAAATGTTTATTTATTTCAGTTTACAGTAACATTACAAGATTTAGGTAATTTTCTATGGAGTTGTAACGAAATTTTTACTAATCCAAATGCATTTTATAAGGTGATCGACTTTTACTCATTAACTTCTTAATTCTGCTAAACTGCAGTAGTTTTTCTTTTAACTTCGTTATATCTACTACTTTGCATACTTTCACATTTCCAAAAAAGGTGGTTTAGTTGGTAGAGGGAGGGGGCACATGAGGAGGCACATGATGAATAATATATCTAATGAAAAAAACCACTTTAAAGCTATATATTTCGCAAACGGACCCCAAATCGAAAATGTGTTAAAAATCAATCATCAAAAAATCCAAATTACAGATTAGTAGCACCTAGGGCCTCCGAGTAAAATCGCGGACGTACAGATGGAGATGGTGAAACTATAGGGGTTTCTTGTTGTTTAACTACGGAACTCTAAGAAACTACGTTACAACTCCCCGCTCCGGCTTTAGTAACTACAAAGAATCTTATCTTTGATTTGTACGTACTCATATAAGTTTTGACATTCGAATTGCGTTTACTGAAAAGCATTTTTATTGATCCTTACAAACAGTAAAGGATCAAAAGGTGAATTCTACTTGAAAACAAACAATCGATATGTCTACCTCCTTCTTTTTCAGGTCCGCTAAGTATAAACACTTTTTTTATATAGGATAAGGGTGACAAACGAGCACACAGTCCACCTGATGGTAAGTGGTTGCTGCGGCCCATAGACATCAACATCTATCCTCTATTACAAATCAAAATGCAGATGCGTTGTCACCCGTGAGGACTAAGATGGAATGCCTCATTTCCAGTAAAAAGGGCCTCCGGCCACCTGCACTCACCAAGCGAAACGCAGAGGTAAGCCTCTACTTCACGCTGGTATTCTGTGAGGTCGTGGTACCACCCCGGTTCGAGCCGGCCCATCCGTGCAACAGCAAAAGCTGCCGCGTGGCTCTACCACTGTTAAAGCCGTTAAAGCCGACAGTGCTGTCGAAATGTAAATCCAAGATGTCGGCTGCAATAAATATCAATTTTTTCATCTTGGTTGTCATTTTCATGGTTTTTGAGGGTGCCGATGCCGATAGTGCTGTCGAAATGTAAATCCAAGGTGGCGGCTGCAATAGATATCAAGTTTTTCATCTTGGGTGTCATTTTCATGGTTTTCGAGGGTGTTAAATCCGATAGTGCTGTCGAAATGTGAATCCAAGATGGCGGCTGAAGTAGGTAACCATTTTTTCATCTTAGGTATCATTTTCATGGTTTTTGAGGGTGTTGAAGCCGATAGTGCTGACGAAATGTAAATCAAAGATGGCGGCTGCAATAGATATCAATTTTTCATCTTGGGTGTTATTTTCATGGATTTCGAGGGTGCTGATGCCGATAGTGTTGTCGAAATGTAAGTCCAAGGTGGCGGCTGCAATAGATATCAATTTATTCATTTTGGGTGTTATTTTTATGGTTTTAGAGGGTGTTGAATCCGATAGTTCTGTCGAAATGTAAATCCAAGATGGCGGCTGAAGTAGGTAACAATTTTTTCATTTTGGGTGTAATTTTCATGGTTTTCGAGGTTGTGGAAGCCGATAGTGCTGTCCAAATGTAAATCCAAGATGGGGGCTGCAATAGGTATCTATTTTTTCATCATAGGTGTCAATTTTAACCAAGAAATTCGAAAACCATTTCGAGAGAGTTGAAGCCAATAGGGTTGTCGAAAGGTAAATCCAAGATAGCAGCTGCAATAGATATCAATTATTTCATCATGGGTGTCATTCTCATGGTTTTCGCGGGTGTTGAAGCCGGTAGTGCTATCGAAATGTTAATCCAAGGCGGCGGCTACAATAGGTATCAATTTTTTCATCGTGAGTGTCATTTTCATGGGTTTCAAAGGTTTTGAAGCCGATAGTGCTGTCGAAATGTAAAGCCAAGATGGCGGCTGAAATAGGTACCAATTTTTTCATCATGGATGTCATTTTCATGGTTTTCGAGGGTATTGAAGCCGATAGTGCTGTCGAAATGTAAATCTAAGATGGCGGCTGCAATAGATACCATTTTCTTCATCTTGGGTATCATTTTCATGATTTTCGAAGGTGTTGAAGCCGATAGTGCCATCGAAATGTAAATCCAAGATGGCGACTGCAATAGGTATCAAGTTTTTCATCATGGGTGTCATTCTCATGGTTTTCGCGGGTGTTGAAGCCGATAGTGCATACGAAATGTAAATCCAAGATGGCGGCTGCAATAGATATCAATTTTTTCATTTTGGGTGTCATTTTCATGGTTTTCCAGGGTGTTGAAGCCGATAGTGCTGTCGAAATGTAAATCCAAGATGGCGGCTGCAATAGGTATCAATTTTTTCATCATGGGTGTCATTTTCATGGTTTCGAGAGAGTTGAAGCCGATAGGGTTGTCGTAATGTAAATCCGAGATGGCGGCTGCAATGGGTATCAATTTTTTAATCATTCGTTTCATTTTCATGGTTTTCGAGGGTTTTGAAGCGGATAGTGCTGTCGAAATGTAAATCCAAGATTGCGGCTGAAGTAGGTAACAATTTTTTCATCATTGGTGTCATTTTCATGATTTTCGCGAGAATTGAAGCCGATAGTGCTGTCGAAATGTAAATCAAAGATTGCGGCTGCAATAGGTATCAATTTTTTCATCATGGGTGTCACTCTGATGGTTTTCGCGGGTGTTGAAGCCGATAGTGCTGTCAAAATGTATTTAACTACTTTAAAAATTCCGTATAATCATATTATACGTAATTTTTTTAATACGCTTAAGGTATGCCCAATTGGATTTACCAATTTTTTTTTAATTCTGCCGTTTTTTTTTTCACCTATTTAAAGCTGTTTTTTATATAGTAAACGGTTTCGCAAAGCGTCTGTGTCACTAAAGTTATTGAGAAAATATGTCCTAGGCTAAACCTTTCACCACAATTTGTCTAATCCGATTCACGCACCGCTAGAAAAATATGCATTCAACTTAACAGGCCGTTCACAGACATTTTTTTCTGTTGCCACAACCGAACTATCTTTTGCAATGATTTTCATATTTAGTTTGAGGTATGGTACATTAAAATTTTTACATTTTGCTGTTAAAATAAATAAATTAATTAATAATAATCTTTATTAAAATTTATTATTATTATATTATTTGTTTTTAGTTTGTTTGTTTGTAAAACCTATTGGCGCACCTTGGCAGTAAAACCGACTCGTGTTCCTTGACGGCAAATGGCATGAGGCTCTGTTATACGTGTGCGTGCACGTATGCTTTGAATGCAGCTTTACTTCTTATCACAAGTTATTTTCACGATCTTTTTGTTCAAAAAATCATATAAACAAATAGAGAACTACTTACTTTTTTCAAGTCGCCTAAAAATAATAATGATTAAAGTGTACACCTTCTTTTATAACAATAATTTGTTATACCTCTCTCACATGGCGAAATAAATTAAACTGTTCTGCTTCTTATCACCCGTGAATGTTGCCCACTCTTGTTGTAAAAGATCTGTTCTGATCGCAAAGTTTGATGGATATAATTATAAGCGACCGCAATTATAGCGGTATCGTATTTGATGCTGTTCCGTCATACGTGGGTCACTCAATAAGCTTTGAGATACACAAAAAGTATTCTAGATACTATTAATATTTATCTTACATCTTTTCAAATTATTCTCCATAATGCTCTATACAAAGTTCCATTCGCCTAAAGTTTAGGCCCTAAACCAACTCTGAAAACACTTTTGCCAGTCTTGATCTGACAGTTCGGAAATCGCTTCTTCGTAGGCAGCCACGGCTTCTTTTGCGCTTGAAAAAACCTTGCCTTTTATTTTTCTTTGACTCTTGGGAACAAAAAGAAATTACAAGGAGCTAAGTCAGGGCTGTATGGTGGGTGACCTAAGTCAAAGTTTTAACACCAGATTCCTCAATAAATGCTTTTGTTCTACTGGAGGTATATGAAGAGGCGTTATCGTGATTCAGCATGATTCCCTGAAGCCCGGTCTTTGGTCATCTCTCCCGCACAGCTTGAAAAGCTTTGAGTGATGCAACTGTATTAAATCATTCAGAGTTGACTGGCCCACAATTTTCCACCAATGAAGTCGACAAATGTCCGCTCCGCCAAAAAAAACTAGCCACCATTTTTACTTTCCGGATCATATTCATAGATCCATGTCTCGTCACCAGTAACGATTTCTGAAACTTGCCTATATGCCCCGTTTTCAAAACGTAGACGCATTTCATGGCACCAATCCACACGAGTCTGTTTTTCGCTTTCGTAAAGCAAACGAGGGCTCCATCGACAACAAAGCTTCCTCACTCCAAGATGTTGATGTAGCAAGGTATGAATGCTCCCCGAACTGATTCCTACAATCTTTTCGATGTCCGTATATGTGATTTGTAGGTCTTCTCGCACCAATATTTCAGTAGTCCATACATTTTCTGCCGTTACTGCTGTTTGTGGGGCCCCGGTTCTTTGGTCTAATTTAAGATTCATTTTACCCCTTTTGAATTCAGCAAACCACCTAAAAATTGTCGCGCGTGATGGATCTGAGTCCCGTTATGCTCATTGTAATCATAATAAACTTAATTGTTTGGTTAAACCAAATTTAAAATCATGATATATCATAGCGCACAAATGTTCACGGTAAAGATCCATCGTTTTAAATGAAAAGCGCGGGAAGCGTTGCAGGAAAATAATAGAACCTTGTTTTTTTTTTAATATTGAGCATACGACTTATGGAGTTCTATTTTCAATTATATTTGCCTTTTAGAAACTTATAACACGGGTGCGTTCCATTTTTAAATTTCGAGCATCTCAAAAATTATTGAGTGACCTACTTAGAACTTGGTATATTATGACACGTAGATACAAGATCTATCAAATCTAAGCATATTATAACGAAGGCCATGACGTCTTTCTGGTAGTTCTCGTAGTCACTTTTTTTGACAATCTCAGAAGGAAATATTACCAAAGCTAAATCTTGCTGCTGTTTTAAACGGTTCAATTTATACGAGAAACTAAGTTTTTTTTTAATAAATAACAAAGTGATTAAATACTATATTTTTTATAAAACTGAAGTGATATTATAAGTAACCACTGCAGTGCATTTTTGCATATTATCTGAAACTAACTACAAACAAATGCTATTGATAAGTTGCCACCTCGGCTTGCATCACTGCCTGTAAACATACTGGCTCTCTACTACGGTTCTACCCGTCACACCAAAACCTAGCAGTGGAAGTATTACTATTATAAGACAGAAATAGGTAAGAGGGAATACCTACCCGATATATTATATTTTACACGTGTTTTAGCCGCACTGTGTTAGCTGGACCAAGTTGGGAACGCTCTCATAAAATACCAGCGTATGGTGAGTGTAGACAGCCGGAATTCCATCTTAGTCGTCAGGGTTAACGACACATCTGAAATTTGGTCCTTAATTGAGGATAGATTTAGATGTCTATGAGCTACAGCAGCCACTTATATTCAGGTGGACTGTGTGCTCGTTTATCAGCCTTATCCTAAAAAAAATTGACTCCTAAGAAATAAGGGAGTCCAACCACCGACTAAAATTCGTCCACGTAAGTGATCTATACAAAATTTCATTTTTAATCAGATTACATCCTATCATGGACGTAATTCAATAAACTCGTTGAACTATAAATCCACCATCCTCAACAATTTCTGCTTGTAAACTCTCAAATTACTCGAAAATGTTTTGTTTTCATAACTTACATTATGAGCACCGGAGAATATGATATCTTCGTTTAGCTTCGACCTTAAAAAGGGAACTATTAGACGAATAAAAAGAAAACAGCTCGCTCTAAACTTGTCGATTTTAACAAAGTTCGACAGCCGACTCCTTTGTCGGCATTTTACTTTGATCGCATAGTTTCAGAAAGTATCGATATCAATGACTTCTTAACTTGTCTAGTTATTTTATGCATGTAAATGTGCCGGCCCGTTCCCATTTTTTCCGATTTTTAATCGGATAGCGTTAAGCTTTGCTTACAATACTCATGGCCATGGTGACATCTCGATGTAGACTAAAGATGGTAAAATATTATTAGCTAAGATATATTTTTTACTACCATTTTCTCTGCTTGTTGAGAGTATCGTAATTTTGAGTATTTATTTCCAGCATAGCAATTTTCGCTTACGACTACAAATCTGAGAACGATACATTGAGATAATATGTAAAAATGGTTCTGCAATATTTAAAAGAGACTTCTTTACAGCCAGTTATTTATATTTTAACACAAAGTTAAGACAACCCTCCAATAAATTAAAAATAACGTAGAGTATAATCAATAGCGACACTAGTAAGATGAAACTACATTACTGCGTATTTAAACTTTCAAATATTTTTAACAATATTTTAACAAATCTGATCAAGGTGTAGTTATATAGATGAAGCGTAAGAATATGCACTACCTAATATCTTCCTGTGGGTCTCGTAAGAGGCGTCAGAGGAGAGCTGGCCAGCAGATAAGCAGCAGCATCTTTCTGGTTACAGGTGAATAAAACTAAAAAACATGCGTGAGAGTCGTTAAACACTCGGTTGGAATGAAGTTCCTTTCGTAGTATATTAACTATTATTGATAAACGTTTTATATTATTGATTAAAAAATACAAATAAATATATTACTAGCGTCTATTAAAATTAATCACCATTTAAAATAAAATAAAATAATATTTCTTTCATTTATATATGTATATATATATATATATATATATATATATATATATATATATATCTCGCCATAAGGAAAAGTGCGAGAGAGATGAATATTATTCCATCTCGCTTGCTTATAGCTGCCAAGGCCGTCTACACTACATCAGAAGGGGTCGTGACGGAAAGATCTTACACCTTTTGGCGCCTAGCCTCCATCCGTCAAATCCGTACCGTCCGATAAGGGACTTCGTTTCAAAACATACTGCATCACTAACTCACTCATTAAGAAACACAAACAGAAACTTTTTTATTCAATATAGATTATAAATAATACTTATTGAGAGTCACACTTTTGTTTAATTACCACTGGTTCGAAAAAAAACTCTTACCTGGAAAAAACCAGCAAGAAACCCAGCGGGACTTTTTTTGTGATTCCAAGAAAAATGGTGGTATCTACAAGACTCAGTTTCTCCACATTTAAAATTACATTAGTACTTAATTGTTTGACATTTAGAGTCACAAATTTCATACATATCGTTTTAGTGCCATTTAAATGCAAATTATTAACATTGAACCAATTTACTAATTTAGATATAGCATTATTTACTTATATTTTTTTAATTGTCGACTTAATTGGAAAACTAAACAAGTGTCACCTGCAAATAATACGAGACTATATCCTGGTTATCCCCTACTATGTAAGGTAAATCATCAATATACACAATAAACAGAAAGGGGCCGAGAATTGAGCCTTGAGGCACCCCCGTTTGTACCATCGACCCGGACGAGCTCATACTGTTAATGACAACATTTTGCGTTCTCTTGCGTAAATATGAAATGATAAGTTTAAGAGCATTACTTCTTTTACCGTAGTGTTGAAGTTTCCTGATTAATGTTTCATGGTGAACACAATCGAAGGCCTTGGATAGGTCACAAAATATACCCAAAGCATCCTGTGAATTTTTCCACGCATTTAAGGTATATTTAATCAGCTAAACACCGGCATCAGTTGTCGAGCGACCCCTTGTGAAACCAAATTGTTTTTTATGAAGTAAATTATTTATATTAAAGAAATTTAACATTTGATCAAGAATATTTTTTTCAAAAATCTTACTAAGTGTTGGTAGTACAGAAATAGGTCTAAAATTGGCAGGGTCTAATGTACTACTAGATTTGAATAAGGGTATTACTTTACTACGCTTCATTAAATCAGGAAATACACCAGATTCGATACTAGTATTAAAAATAATAGCTAAATGAGGCGCAATTGTATCTATTATAGACATAAAAACTTTAACGAAAATCCCCCATACATCCGCAGTTTTCTTAACATAAATTGTTTTAAAATATTTTACAATATCTTTTGATGATACTTTATGAAGTATAAAATTCTTTGTACACGCATTTACACATTTTGTTTAAGTAATGATTCGGTGATGGTAGGAGACGAATTCAGTCACTTAGTGGTTAATATCGGAATATCAGTAAAATATTTCTCAAAAACCATTTCAACGTCCTGATCTGATTCAGTTAATTTGTTGCGTGGCAACTTTGGCAAATGTCTTCCATATGATCACCCATATATATATATATCTATGGAGGAGGCCTTCATCCAGCAATGTACTTTTGATAGGCTGTATTGGTAGATCAAGTTGTTGTTACGGCTTTTGAACAATATTTTACAGACATTCCTACCTTGACTACAAAGTCATTGAATTCGTCCCCAACGCCAAATCATTACTTAAACAAAATGTAAATGTCTGTGCAAAAGAATTTGCATTTTGTAAAGTATTATCGGGGATATTGTAAAATATTATAAAATATATTAAGGAAACCGCTGATTGATAGGTTTTTTCCGGTAAAGTTATTGTATCTAGGATACCAGTGCGCTTTTAAGTGGGGAGGAACTGAGTCTTGTTGAATCCACTGTTTTTCTCGAAAAAACATTTAACGCAAAGGTGCAGTGGGGCTCCCATATTATAGAACAAGAACCCAAGGCCACCAGACGTCACTTATTTTTTGACGAACGAAATGTGTAAGATTGAGTAATGTTAGTATGTATATATGATCTTTTGCCTACCTGCTAGCTTGGCCAGTGGGCCATTTTCCAGGTATCATGTAATCAAGGTACGTAAAAACATTACTTGCCTCACTTTAATTCACTTAGCTGATTTTTACGTGATAGAGCCATGCTGCAGCTATATTAATAGTATAGTTATAGCACGAATGGGTCGGCTCAACCGGGGACCACGCTCTCACAGAATACCAACGTAAAATAGCAGCTTAATGCTGCTGTGTTTTGTACGGTGAGTGTAGAGAACCGGAGACCTTTTTACTAGAAAAGAAACGTTCTATCTTAGTCCTCACGGCTGACAACGCATCTGCATTTTAATTCGCAGACGAAGACAGATGTAGATATCTATAGGCCACAGCAACCACTTAGCATCAGGTGGACTGTGTGCTCGTTTGTCACCCTTATTCCAATAAAAAAAACATGATACCGTTAAAATCAGTCATCAACACACCCAGACACTTTTAGTTGGCAGTATCGCATTACAGACATTTTAAATCTCTCAAAAAATAACTCAATTATATCTTACACATTTCTTTCGTCAGAAAATAAGTGACATCTGGTGGTCCTGGAATCTTGGACATCAGTATGCGAAAGCCTTCCCGTAGCCCTACCAATATGCAGCGAAGGTGGATCATCATGGGATTTTGTGCGAGTCCAACATAACGTGTTCTTGGCAGTTTACAGCGGCAAAGGCATTTTCCCTAATAAAGTAGGTCAATAAGTTTAAAATTTTAAATAAATAATTTTGTAATCTATATTAAATAAAAATAATTTTATTCAATACTGATTGTCATTAATTTTTATTATAATAATTACTACTACCATTTCACTACGTGATAAAATAGGCTATTATGTATAGAAACAACTGCTATATATTATAATAAAGGCTTAGGGGATTAATACTAAGCCCAATATTGAAGTTTAGAACCGTTGTAACTCAGGGACTAAGCGCTTGCCTTACATTCCCAGGGCGCAAATAACCCAAACCTAATCCACGCCGATCCCCAAAAGACATTAACTGAAATTTTCAGTTTTAATTAACCACATCCACGCCGGTAAAGACAAAATATTGACAGGTTTTTAATTGAATGGGGACCAGTAATATATATAATCAAGAAAGAAAACATATAGGGAAGTGATAGGGAAAGTAATGGTACTCTTACGGAACAGTTTGAAGACAATTGCTGTTTTATTTCCGAGGGATCCTTCACCTTTAAATAGCAATACAGTCCACTGGTTTATATCGAGGAACCAGCATAACGACGTCGGGACCAGGGCGACCACAAGTTCCGTAATCTCCGTCTGACCTTTTCTTTTGAAAAAGGGACCTCAGGCGCGCTTTTGTGATACTCCTTCACGGGATTCACCGCGTTGACCCCCCGAACCCAATTTGGTGTTTCTGGGTAGAACGTCTGTGACAGACTAATCCCAGTTTGATTGGATCCTTTCAGATAAGGAATCTGATTAGGGAGCTGACGCTGTAGGCTGTTCCTTTTCAATTTTTTCTTTTTATACCTTTTCAGCTTCTCTTTTAATTTGTCCAGTATCAGGCCTGCTGGAAGAAATTTCAATATGAAATAAGCAGTGCCTTTGTACAAAATATCGTTTTTTTTTCTTCATTGAAACATTATTTTGTGTGTACGTAAACTGTAAAATAAAAATAAAAATAAAATAAATAATTGGTTTCCGGGAATGGGGGATGAATTTACTCGTACCATGTTTGTGTGGGGCGACATGTAATAACTGCACAAACTGTGACGTGCTCGGGGCTGTCAACAATCTTGGTTTCAACTAAGATTGTTTTTTCTTCTTCTCAGTATAGACGTAGGAGCGCCATTAAGAAATGTGTTATATGTCATGGGTGTAATTGCACGATGTTGTCATTTAAAATATACCTAGCATTATGTGAATGTTTTCAAACACCTACATTGAGGTTTATTTTATTTTTTATATGTTTAAACTGTAAATTTGGCTAACACTAAACTCACTGTATTAATAATTAAATAAATTTTAATTTGATTCATTAATCTAATCAGGGTTACTAATAAGCCCCTTAACACATCTCTCACCCAGTCCGACGCTGCTAGGTAGTGC
This sequence comes from Parnassius mnemosyne, assembly GCA_963668995.1. Lineage (NCBI taxonomy): Eukaryota > Metazoa > Arthropoda > Insecta > Lepidoptera > Papilionidae > Parnassius > Parnassius mnemosyne. Next base: position 45,957,052 of record CAVLGL010000024.1, on the reverse strand, counting down.
AATACCAGCCCATATGTTACAGCAGTACTCCACACACTAGCGGACTTGTACTTTGTGTATCAGAAGCTGTCCCGGCGTGAAATACCGGCGCCGATAATCAACTATAGGCTAAGAGTAACATACTCATTTTACCTTGATGAATAGTTCAGCAGTGTTCATAAAGTAGGTAAGAATAATATAATAAGATTTATTCAATATAAATAAAGATCGAAGATTTTTTTTTAACCATTGTTTCGTAAATTACTTTTGTCCTGAAAAGAACCAACAAGAAACAAGAAAGCAGGACTTTATTTCCAAATTCTACAATGAATAACAGAGGTTTTACAATTAAATATAAACTCATTTAAGAAGCAACTTTTATTTACATTATTGAATAAACAAATAGCAAATTGATCAAAATGTGCTCAAACAATTCCAAAAAGTTTTAATCAAAATACAAATTCCACAGTAAAATATTTAACGTCTCATAAACATTTTAAGGAGTAGTTAATAATAATAAAATTCTACAGCAAAATGTGTTATTTTTGTAAATTACATTTTATTATAAAATTATATATACCAAGAAAAATAATCATCACTCTAAAATATTCATATATAATAATAATTAATATTTTTATTCAAAAGTAACAAATAATTTAACAAAATCGAATATAGAAAAATTCTAACGCAACAACAGTCGCTCCTTTTATTTTTGTCAGCAAGATAAAATTCAGTTCGTTCGTAATTTACGTAAAAATTAATTATAAATTTCCTTTAGACCGAATCGCATGTCTCCTTATGTATAATTAGTGATGGTACACAGACGACCAATGAGCGACGGATGTAAGGTTTTATTTTACGGCCTTTGATGTTAGAAGAAAAATTAATTACGAAACTTCATTTTTAATGATCCTGTCATTAAGATGTAATAATACATTTAAAAAGCTACTGCGTGGCCTAGTGGTTAGACTGATCAATAATAATGGTTTCAGATAAGATCCGTTCGAAATTACTCGCGCTGGAACCTGTGAGCGAATTAAAATAAAATGGAATGGAATAGAATATGTTTTACTAAGATTACAAGTAATAGTGAAGGTATTTACAAACTAAATTAGACAACACGAACACAGATTGTATTTACTTACAAAACGTTTTTAAGTAATATTAGGTTATTATCAACTTTTTCTGTTTTTTTTTTTTATCTAATAAGGGTAACAAACACAGTCCACCTGATGGTAAGTGGTTGCTGTGGCCCATAGACATCTACATCTATCTTCCATTGCGAATTAAAATGCAGATACGTTGTCAGCCGTGAGAATTAAGATGGACACTCACCATACGAAACACAGCAGCATTAAGCTGCTATTTTACGCTGGTATTCTGTGAGAGCGTGGTCCTTCCCAGGTCGAGCGGACCCATTCGTGCTACAACCATACTATTAATATAACTGCAGCATGGCTCTACCACGTATATTTTTATTTGTGTTTATTTTTATTTTGAGCATCCTTTTAAGTAGTTTTTGTTTAAATAAAAAATCTTAAAAAATAACTGTATAGACAAAAATAGAGAAAAAGTAGAGAAACCTTGTATATTTTCTGAGACTTTGTTGTAATACCGTATACATTATATTTTTAATACATGCGTCCAATCTGGTGTGTAGGAAACACACAAATTTAATGAAACATAGTAAAGTCATGCCTTTATTAAAATATGGTAGTACATTAGACCCTGTCAATTTTAGACCAATTACTGTATTACCAACATTTAGTAAAATTTTTGAAAAACTAATTGCACATCAGATGTTAAGCTTCTTTAATATTAAGAAATTGCTACATGAAAATCAATTCGGTTTTACAAGGGTTCGCTCGATGACTGACGCTGGAGTTGAGCTTATTAAACAAATTTTTTGTGCATGGGAAAATTCAGAGAACGCTTTGGGTATATTTTTTGACCTTTCCAATGACTTCGACTGTGTTCACCATGAGACATTTGTATTTAAGTAATACAATGAAGAAAGTTATTTTCAATGGTAAAAGTTCCTCCGAGTCACCTGTACTAATGGGTGTCCCTCAGGGCTCGATTCTCAGCCCATTACTATTTCTAGTGTTTATTTATAACTTACCTTCCCTTGTAGGGGATAATCATGATATAGCATTATTTGCTGATGATGCTTCCTTGATTTTTAAACTCAAACATCAATCATTTAAATGTGACAAAGTGAAAAATGCTATATCAAAATTAGTGAATTGGTGGAACGTTAATAATCTGCATTTAAACGGAAATAAAACTAAATGTATTAAATTCGAATGTTAAAAATCAGAATACCAATGTATTTTCAAATGGGGAAGAACTGAGCCCTGTTGAATCCACTATTTTTCTTGGCATCACGCTTGACACAAAGCTTCATTTGGGTTTCCGTATATCCAAACTAGCAAGAAAACTAAGTTCTGCAGCTTATGCTGTAAAAAAGATTAGAGTTCTCACTAGTGTCGAGACAGTGAAATAAGTTTATTTCAGTTATTTCCCTACCATAATGTCTTATGGGACTTTGCCATGGGGAAATGTGGCTGATTCAAAAACTATTTTTGTTTTACAGAAGAGGGTCATTAGAGCTATTTACAACCTAAAACCGAGAGAATCTAAGAGATTAGAGATAAATTTAAAGAAATATATTAAGTTTTGCCTCTCAGTATATTTACGAAAATTAAATGGTTCTTCACAATACAGAGGTAGTTTTAATAAAAAATTATACATATTCTGTAAACATTAGGAACAAACACAAGCTAGTGATACCAGTTTCTCGACTCTACAGGTACAGGCTCTCTCTAGTACCAATTTTAAATGTTTCATAAGCTGAAACTATATAAAAAGGGTTATTATAATATAAAAGAATACATGGCTGATAATAAACCCTGGGAATGAGGTGGTCGTGTCCAAACAGATTCTGAAATAAATTTTCTTAATTGTTTTTACAGTCATTAATATAATATTTACTTTAAAAAGTCCCGCTAAGTTTCTTGCTGGTACTTCCCAGGACAGATGGTTTTTTCGGACCGGTGGTAAAGTAAAATATTACTTTTTTTTCACTTTCTATAAGCCAGTGGTGACGACAATCCCACCTGGTGGTAAGTGGTTATGTAGCCTTAGATGGTAAATCGTAACAAAATACGTCTTATCGTAACAAAAGCCTATTCACTCTTGCTTTGAAGACGCCCAGATTGTATTCGGACGGAAAGATGGACGCCGGAAAATTATTCCACTCCTTTGCTGTATGAATTACAAAAGACTAAAACAAACCGTTTGATTGTAATGCGTGGAATATCAAAAACAAAGGGATGAAGACCCGCTGACGGCCTGGTTGTCCGATGGTGGAAAGGAGAGGGAGGAATTAAAGCGTGTAATTTCTACGCACACTCACCGAAATGCATCCTATTGAATACCGAGAGACTGGCTACTTTGCGCCTGTGCTCCAGGCTGACAAGACTGGTTTCAACCAAATCAAGGTCACCAATGAGCCTCTTAGCACGTCTCTCCACTGAGTCCAATGCTGTCAGGTGGCAATTTGCAGCACCTACCCATATGTGACAGCAGTACTCCATGCACGACCGGACTTCCTCTTTATATTAGGTAAGAAGATGCCCCGGCATGAAGTACCGCCGCACCCTTGCAAGGACACCAAGTTTCCTAGCGGCTGCTTTGGCTCTTGACTCAATGAACCGCCCATAGTTTAAGTTCGGAAAAAATTCAATCCCCAACAACTGAAGGCAGTAAGTGTACTCCAAGGATACATTCCGGAAAGTAGGAGCCAAGGTGAGCGGGCCCCTTTTAGCGGTTAAAAGACACGCTTGTGTATTGGAGGCGTTAAATCTTACGAGATTGGCATCGCCCCATTCGGAGACTGCTTGTAGTGTGAGACTCCCACGCTCAACCATAGCCTCTCTTTCTGACTTGATTTGATCCCGACTGGCCTGGGCACTTGATTGGTATCTCTCCACAACTGTGCTATCGTCTGCATACCCATAGATACCGGGAATGAGCAGATCATTTAAATGCAGCAGGAAGAGAGTTGCAGAGAGAACGGACCCCTGAGGAACACCAGCGTTAGTCGCCACAGTACCCGATGAGCAGCCATCGACGACGACCCGGAGAGATCGTTCATTTAAAAAGTCCTCGACACAGGCAATCAGGCCATAAGCCGTACGCTAAAAGCTTGCCCAATAGACTAGCGTGCCAAACCCTGTCAAAGGCCTTCAAAACATCGAGAGAAACAGCAAGTGCTTCACCACTGTTCTCTAAGCTTCGCTTTATATGTGAGTGGCATACGCTAGAAGGTCCCCAGTTGATCGATTTCGGCAAACCCGTACTGGCAATCAGAGTATCATTGCAGAGTATGGAGGTAATTGAAATTGGCCGATAGTTGGCAGGATCGGTACGGCTACCTTTTTTAGGTACAGGCTGCACATTGGCCAGCTTCCAAGATTTGGGCACTATTCCAGTTCTGAATTAGAGGCAGAACAAGTGTGTCAACACAGGAGACAACTCAGGTGCACAAGCCTTTAGAACTATAGCTGGTATACCATCAGGTCCACTAGCTATGTTCACGTCTAGATTTCGTAAGAGAAGTGTTCTTTAAGAACCTGCTTGTTGGTGATACGGACCTCTGTCATAGAGGTACCGCAGTGAGGTAATTGAGATGGTACGCTGTTGCTACTGTCCAGACGCGAGTTGCAAGCAAAAAGAGGAGCAAATAAGTCCGCTTTCTCTTTAGGTGCATGCGCCAGTGAGTCGTCTGGTTTTACAAGGCAGTGTAGACCGACAGAAGTTTGTCTCGACCGCTTTGCCGAGAGACCAAAAAACTCTACTACCAGATGGTTTTACAGAGAGCTTTGTGCCGATGCTTTGTTTAATGTGGTCGAAACTGGCTTGGAGTAATACCTTTTTGCAGCACTTGGCGGCTTGGTTAATGGCTCTCTTCTTAAGGCTAACATCCGGAGCTTTACGGTCGCGAGCATCGACCCAGGATAAGTACGCCATATGTTTGTGCTTTTCACCACGAACGCACTCGGAGTTAAGCCATGGGCGAGCTTATATACTACCAATAGGCACGTCAGCAAAAGGGATGAAATACTCCATCGCTTGACGTATCACACTGGTTATGGCATCTGCGCAGCTCGACGGGTCTTTAGAGGAGAAGCAGACCTGCCACCAAGGATAAAATGCAAATTAATGCCACATCTCATCCCAATCTGCTGACTTGTATCGCCACATTCGTCGCACTCCGTGGTAATCATAGTTAGGTGGGGAATATAGCGACACAGATTTCACTAGACAGTGGTCAGAAGTTCCCAAGGGTGACGTAACCTGAACAGCGTACCTGTCTGGATCGGTCGTCAACAGAAGGTTGAGGCAATTGGCTGTGTGCCCATTTACATTAGGTACCCTAGTCACTTGTTGTAACAGCTGGCAGAGCCCCAGCAAAAAGGCAAAATTCCACGCTTCTCTCCCAGCGTGGTCGGTCTTTTGGTATAGGAACAGCCAGTCCTGATGACAGGCATTACAGTCCCCCAGAAAAACCAACTGTGCATGAGGGTACCGATTTAGAGCCACATCAGGTGTGTGTGTGTGTGGGGGGGGGGGGGGGGGGGTTGTGTGTGTGCACGTGTGTGTGCGTGTGCATGTGCGTGGGCGTGGGCGTGTACGTGTGCGTGTGCGTGTACGTGTGCGTGAGCGTGAGAGTGTATGTAGTACGTGTGTAGTGTAGGAGTGTGCGTGTGTGTGTTGTGTGAAAGTTTTCTTGCGTTTCCTCTCTGCACAGCCCTACGACATAAGAGGTCTAGGTCACTAAGTATAAATTTTAGCTTTCTGCAATCCTTATTCCTATAAATTTTAAATAATATGCCAAATCACACTCCCCCGTGCTAGCAACATGCTTCAGTAGGGTCCACAGATTTCCCCTTCACGTTTATAGAATGTTATTAAGATGATTATACGCAAAAGATAACTACTGAAAACAAAACATTAATAGTTTTTCACATCTCTTCATTTTAATATGCCTCTAAAACTTTCCACTGTTAAAAGACTTATCTAGATCTAGACTTATCTACGTAGCAATACATACATAATATACTCTTTTACTTTTAAAATCTTTATTGTACGCTAAAGTCAACTTCGCAAACTAAATATAGAATTTTGAAACTAGCATCCCTAGAGCAATGTTTGCACCTTTTCACATGAAGTTTACTTCCTTTTTATTTCATTGAAGTGAAATAACTTAAAATAGTGAAAAGCATAATATGAGTTTATTTTGCGGAAGTTTATGAGCGTTCTACTTTCGCTCCACTTAAGAGTAAAGTTCTTTAACATGATAGATATACAATAACATTGATATTTGTGTGTGTCATTTGATATTATTTTAATAAAGTGCACTGCTGAACGTAGGCCTCTCTCATACATAGCCAAATAGGGAGAATATTTGCCAAAGTTGCGACGCAAGACAGACAGGGTGACAACTGTCGCTTTTTATTCTAGTTTATAAAGTTTATTTCTTAACAATTATTTCATGTATAGTGCACGTTATGAAAAATAGAGGGGTAGTAAAATCACATGTTAATATAAACCGGTTATCTTTTTCCTCTGCGGAACTTACTCGCGATGACAACGTGACCACTGTTTTTATAATTTAACTATAGTATTTAGTATACATGTACAATATTAAACGTCAATTTGTAGAGTTCTGATGTTATCTGTTGATATTTATATTTATATAGAGCGGTAAACATTTTAAGAGAATCGTTTTCAGGACTTATCTCTAATCACGCGTTGGAGCTGTCACACACACACGTTTTTTTTGTATTTATAAGGAATACCCTGCTGCCCATCTCCTAGTTTAGTTTTCCTTTGTCGCCTTTCAGGGTACCCACTTTACGAAATAGTATGGATGTTTACACCGCTGTTACACGGTAGTAAATTTACATAATAAGTGAAAAATCCGGGTTCTATTGAAATTTTAAGTGGTGTGAAAATCGGTTAATAAAGAACAATGAGAAATGCTGGATATTTGAGTAACAAATATTTTTGAGTATAAAATCTGAAAACAAGTACAGCAGGACCGCGGCCGACTATTAGCTTCTTTTTCTTTTCTTTAAAAAAAAGAAAAGAAAAAGAAAGTCTGCATCATATAGGTATTCTACTACACCGGCAATTCGAAAGAAAAATGGCTAACTCCATTCATAACACATAAGGACAGAACACAAACAAAGAACTGGGGGGGGGGGGGGGGGGGGACTTTGTGAGACGAGGCTGCTCGCGTCCGTAGAAAATACTTGAAATCTGTCACCCTACACATGTCCCCCGGGTAGTGCTAAACGAGCAGCACAAATTCCGGTGGTAGGTTTAGGCCGCTAGCTTTTCGGTTACCACCCACCAATGCAAAGTCTTGCCGTTAAATTACGTTGTCGTGTTCCTGCATACTGCATCCTTGGTGAAGCCATATGGAGACGTTTGAACAGTAGCGTTGTGTATGTACACCGGGTACGAAGCGTCAGTTGTTGCTGTGTCGGGTGTCGTGGAGGGAAGCGGGATCTGAAGCACGGTGCTCCGCTGGCCGACCGCAGGTAGTTGGGGGCCCAATTAGTGAATTACCTGCTTATGAAAGGCTGCCCCACCAACTGGCGATCTCTGGGAGGGGGAAGGGGGGTTTGGGCGTCCCACAGTCTCCAGATCAACGCTCTCATGGGTACAGTAACTCTGATAGTATCATTTGGTTGCCAATGCAACGCCACGTTTAACTGCCATTCTCCATCTCTATTCACTCTCAACATTTAATATGGACTTTAAAAAGATAAGTACTGTTAAACAGCGGTTGCACGTCCTCTAACTATAAAGCACCTCACTAATATTCGAGAATTGCACTCTAATCTCAGCGCATTCCATCACGATCTTGATACTGAGAAGGTGTACTTACTTTTCTTGACAGAGACGCAAATTGGATGTCCATCGAATGCGGCGTACCTTGACTATCCTGGATTCTCCCTGTAGCAAAAATTCTATCCACGTGCAGGAATATGTGTGTACGTCTGCAATGACATCTGCTTCCAGCGTCACCTTGAAGACCCCACTTTTTCGACAATCTGGGTGATGGTAGATACAGCCATTGATAAAATCCTTTATGCCTGTGTCTATCGATCGCACCGCGGTGTCCAGGAGGCAACACGATTATTTGATCACCTGAGTGAGGCTGCTAACGTGGCCCTAAATGGGTACCCTAATGCACAGTTGGTCTTTCTTGGTTGGTCTTAGGGGACTTTAACGAACTAAAGAGGGTATACCAGCTATAGTTCTAAAGCCTTGTGCACCTGAGTTGTCTACTGTGCTAACACGCTTGTTCCGCCTCTCATTTAAGACTGGAATAGTGCCAAAATCCTGGAAGCTGGCTAATGAGAAGCCTGTTCCAAAAAAAGGCAGCCGTGTCGACTCTGCCAATTATTGGCTAATGTCAATTACCTCCATAATCGGCAAGATTATGGAGCGTATACTGAATGCCCGCTTAATGGCATACCTAGAGCTGGGGACCTTCTAGCGTATGCCACACACGTATGGGACGAGGCACTCGAGAACAGTAGGGAAGCACTTTCTGTTTCCCTTGATGTCTCGAAGGCCTTTGACAGAGTTTGGCAAACTAGCCTCTTGGGTAAGCTTCCGGCGTATGGCTTATCCCCTGGTCTGATGGAATGGGTAAAGGACCTTCTGAGTGAACAGTTTCTCCGGATCGTCATCAATAACTGCTCAGCTGATCTTATGGTGCCTAAAGCCGGTGTTCCTCAGGGGTCCGTTCTCTCCGCAACTCTCTTTCTGCTGCATATTAATGATCTGCTTATGCCCGGTATCTGGGTATGCAGACGATAGCACAGTTATAGAGAGATACCAACCAAGTCCTCGGGCCAATTTGGATTAAATCCAGTCCGAAAGAGAAACTATGGTAGAGCGTGTAAATCTCACACTACAGGCAACCGTCGAATGAAATTTGATCAATCTTTTGAAATTCAACGCCTCTAAAACACAAGCGTGTCTCTTCACTGCAAAAAGGAGCTAGCTCACCTTGGCTCCTTCTTTCCGAAATGTATCACTGGAATTTACCGACCGTCTTCAGTTGTTAGGGTTTGAGATATTCTCAAATCTGAACTTCGGGCTGTTCATTGAGTTCAAGGCCATAGCAGCTGCAAAGAAGTTGGGAGTCCTTGCAAAGGTGCGGCGATACTTCACGCCGGGTCATCTGCTTACTTTATATAAAACGCAAGTCCGGTCGTGCATGGAGTATTACTGCCATATATGGGCTGGTGCTGCAATATGCCACCTAGCAGCTTTTAACTTAATGAGAAAGTGTTCTGAGAGGCTTAGTCATGACCAGAATTTGGTTAAAACCAATCCTACCAGCCTCGAACACAAACGCAAAGTAGCCAGCCTTTCAGTTTTCTACAGGATGCATTTCGGAGAGTGTGCGCAGGAATTGCATAATTTAATTCCTCCCTCTCCCTTCCACCATCGGACAACCAAACGTTCGGCCAGTCTCCACCCTTTCGTTGTTGACTTACCACCTATTCGAATCAAATGATTTGCTTTGTCGTTCATCATGCGTACAGCAAAGGAGTGGAATAAGTTGCCAGCATCTGTCTTTCCATCCGATTACAGTGTGGGTGTCTTCAAGGCAAGAGTGTAGAGGCTTTTGTTAAGTCAGTGCGCTTCACCATCTTAGGCTACATCACCACTTACTATTAGGTGAGATCGTAGATAAACGCTGGCTTAATAGAATATAAAAAAAGTCTGCAGAAAGGCACTGGGGCAGCAGCAAACATTTTAGGCTGTAAACTTATTTTACTTTGAGGAATACATAAACTATTTACAACTAAAAAAAATATGCTTGTCAGCTTCGACGCGTGACTAGAGCTTACTCCTGAAAACTGCCTTAAAATATATACTTACTTTAAGGCAGTTTGCTCGATTCTAAAAGCTCATAATAAACGATGCCCTTCCAATCCCACAATACACATAATATCCCCTTATTGCGTTTTAATCCGGGGTTTGCTAGTATAATCACTGATAATGACTTTTTTCATCAACAGTGATAAATCTCTTCAAAAATGGTTCGGTTTCATTACGTTTCAATAGGTTTCTCTCAGTGTGCTCGAGTGGTATCCAAATATCGAGTTTTTTGTATAGCTTGACTTTTTCAAATGGGTCAAAACTGTTTTGTAATTAATCCACAATTTCTCGGTTATCATAACTACTAATATGCCGATCATGCTCAACTTCTTCCAAAATGGCATTAACTTTATCCGTATGAGGGCGACCAGAGCGAGCAGCATATTTGATATCAAAGTTTGTGGACTGAAAACTCTTGAACCAAATTTATGATACTCTTACTGACACTGCATCAGTTCCACAACGCATTTTTCTTATTTGTAATAAAACTTCAGAATATATCGAATTTTTTCATTAGATGCACTCATTTTGGCAGACAGAAAAACGATTGAAAAATGGCGGGTAATTTGTTTTACCTTTTTTTTTTATTTGCCTAATGTTTTATAGGTATGTATTGATATTAAAAGCAGCCAGATATAAATAATACAATCAAAGAGCTTTTTCTTCAATTTTATACAAACGAAATACGAAGAACCTTTTCCCGCGACCTGTTATAAGATATTTGGGAGTAAATTCGAAAAAAAACCTTTATTACTATAAAAAGGTAATTTATAAATTATACTTGCGATGGCTGTCACTTGAAGAAATTTAATCTTTATTTTTGTGATTACTTCTTGCTATATTTTAACAATAACACTCTGTTTTAGTATTAAATTGCATAACATTAAGTTCTTTATTATCCTTTTAGGTAGAGTTCGATTATAATTTCATAACAATTGCAATAAAACAAATTGCATTCAGTCAACATATGGCTCCATTACACGGGGAAGTGCTTGCACCGCACTTAAGATAAATCTGAGTCAGATATTCATACTCTGTTCCGGTACAATTTATATAAGACCAGTAAATTCAAAGCTATACATATCTTTGTTAAATTTTGTGTCTGGTAAAGTTTTTTTAACACAGTTCGATAACCGATTAATTTCTTTTTCAATTCGATTTTTCGGAAATACCTGAAGCGATATAAATGTTTTTTTTTTTATAAATGTGCACAGAAACAGTGAAGATGTATTAGATGAAATTACCGGGTAGTGGCGGCGTAGGATTAGAATAGGATATAGTAGATTTTTTTTCAATACAGATTACAAGTAATTCTTATTAATATATAATTTTTCTTACTTCTGTTATTGGAGAGGGTGACAAACGAGCACACAGTCCACCTGATGGTAAGTGGTTGCTGTGGGCCATTGACATCTACATCTAACCTCGTTTGCGAATCAAAATGCAGATGCGTTTTCGTTTAGACTAAGATGGAATGCCTCTTTTGGTTTTAGAGCTCGGTGGCCTGGTGTTTACTGTCACAGACCCCTCGTGCTTTCTGTAACAAAGATTTGCCCACGGTATGCAACTGTGAAGGATGATGGTGGAATTAACCGTTTAAATATCGGTTCATATGGATCTTTTTTCTATACACAGTGTTGCTATGGTGTTGTTAGGATTTCGAATGACTAACACATCTAGGAAAGCTAAAGAATTATTTACCCGTAACTCCACAGTAAATTGGATTATAGAGATTATGGAACTAAGGTGTTATAAAAATGCAGCTACTTTGTCTGATGGTAAAATTGTGAAAGTATCGTCTACGTACCGCTTACGGAATCTTGGAGTTACAGGTGCAGTAAGCACGGCTTAATACTTGCTTAAGGCTTGACGGCTCCGTGGTGCAGTGGCTTAGCAATGAGTTGCTGCGCTGGGGGGCGCGGGTTCGAATCCCGCACGGAACAAGTATTTGTATGGCCTACAAATGATTGTTCCGGGTCTGGATGTTTGTTCTTGTGAAATTTGTGTTTGTAAACTGCCTCCACGATACAGGAGAAAATCCTAGTGTTCTTTAATTTAAAAAAAAATTAAAGAACAAATTAAATTAAATTAATTAATATTGGTTTTGAATACAGCAAATGTAAGTGTATGTTTAGGCAAATACGCGACCTTTCTTTAGTTGTAAGTAAGCAAAATAATGTTAGCCTATAAACTACAATAAAATTTACGAAGAGAAATAGAAATACAGATCTTTTGAACGGAATAAGTGATTTTTTTTCGTTGTAGAGACACGAAACCCGCACCATTCCACGTAGTTTTTTTTTTCTAATTCTAATTTTTCTAATTTCCGACAGCCAAAATGAATAAAAAAATTCCGTAGGTAACACCATGTAGCAAAGGCTCCGTGGCACAGTGGCTTAGCAATGAGTTACGGTGTTGAGGGTCGCGGGTTCGAATCCCGCACGGAACAGGAAAGGCATTTGTATGGCCTACAAATAGTTGTTCCGGGTCTGGATTTTTGTCCTAGTGCAATGTATGTAAACTGCTTCCGTGATACAGAAGAAAATCCTAGTGGAACGGTTAACATTATTTAAAGAAAAAAAATGATTAGAAAGTAGGTCATCGTCTTCAGTAATAATATCAGTAATAATACAAGTACCAGACGGTTTTTGATTTACATTCAAATTTTTGTTGGCTGTACATATCAACGGTCATGTATGTTGATTTTCGTAGTGGTTTATTTTCATCATCATCATCATCATCATCATAATCATGGCCTATCAAAAATCTAAGTCTTTACTAGAGCTTCCTCCATAAATTGCCTCATAGGGGCTATTTTGCAACGCTTTGGGTTGGCAACTGCAGATTTTTATATTTTCAGTTATTATCAGGAACATGTAGCAAATCCCAACTTTCAGATTGTCTCAGTTTTCTCGAAATGTCATGGGAAAAAATGTGATAGTGGATACTCTTACGCTACATCTTAACGCCCAATTAGTTAACTGGTTTATAAGGCGTAGTAATCTACGAGTATATGTCATTATTTTTTGTTTGGTGCACTTTTACGATATTAACAGAAGTCTGAACCTGATCTTTCTTCTCTGGTGTCGGCTTGTGATCCCATCTGACTATGAGAGTGAAAGAATAGAGACTGCACATGTCAGTTACCCCATGAGCCAGGTCCAGATATTTTGATTTCTCCTCTGTTTCCGCTTTCTCGTCATACGGAATTGTAATGTTGACCAAAATAACCCTGACTGTGCCGGTCCATCAACACAATATAGGCTAATTAGCAAAAATAGGCCTATCTGTGATGATGGCTTGATCCCAGTAGAGTCTGGCGCGGTCTTTACGAGAAAGGCTTTCATCAAGTACTTTTAACTAAGCGTTCTTCGATCCACGGACGTATTACTATTCAGAGCCAGAAAGCGCTGAACAACCTGAAGGGAAATATATGAAGAAATGATTAACTGGAAAATAATTAGAAAACTTCTTCCATTAAAGTCCATAGCTCATTAAACTTTCAAATCTTTTATTTCAATCAACGGTCCGGCAATTTTACACTCGCTATGAATTCTGCTAATTCGACTTAACTCTTTATAAATTTTGCTGCCTTCCTCTTTGAAACAGTTCATCTTTGCGTTCAATAAGTTTTGTTACTCAGATAACCGGATTAAAATTAATTTGAATCGGATTCTTTTATGTTTTAAATAGAATAGAAATTCAACCAGCGATTTTATTATTTAAGCTTCGAATACAAATATTATATTCTGTTGTTAAAATATTTTATATTCGTTGGAATATTTTTTGTCAAAAGCTGAGTATAGGCGTCTATGGTCGGTATGTTATAATCTGTGCGCCGCGCTGCTCCAGTGCATGTTGGTGAACTATGTGAAGTTCTAGTCTGTAGAATATTTTATTGGACATGCAGGTTTCCTCACAATTTTTCTTTCACCACCGATCAAATACTCGTAGTAAAGTAGTACTATAAATTGTATTTGGAAATCTCGTGTCGGTGGGGATCGGACTGGGGTTGCTTTCGTACTGTGAAATTTACAGCAAGCGCTTAGCTTCTGAGATACCACAGCTCTAACAAATTAATTAGTACTATACCATTTTACAATATTCCTAAGAATTAGTACACTATTGAACAAAACAAATCCAGGAGATGGAAACAAGGAGATAGGCAGAAGCCTACTAATAACTACTAAAAAACCGGCAAAGTGCGAGTCGAACTCGCGCACCGAGGGTTCCGAACAAAACTGTAGGTATATAAGTTTAAAATTATTTAAAATATTTTTATTGTATGATGTAACTAAAAATTTATGCTTTTCGCAATCATTCCTTTATCTATGCTATTAAACGTTGCTTCGTACCAAATTTCAAGATTCTGAGTTCACGGGAAGTACCCTGTAGGTTTTGATTCCCTTGCGAATGTCGAAAATTTACGGCATAAACGGCCGTATCTTTTGATTTCGTTGGCTTAGAAGTTTGATTTTTTCACAGCTCTAAGGAACAGTAGACTTGAGTATTTGGTATTAATTTCAGCTTGATACCTCCACGCGTTACTGAGAAAAAGGGTCTTGACAGACAGATAGACAGACAGACAGACAGACGGACAACAAAGTGATCCTATAAGGGTTCCGTTTTTCCTTTTGAGGTACGGAACCCTAAAAATAAAAAATATATAATTGTAAGCCCGCTTGCCAAGGGTGGCAGCTTTGGCAAATATCGCCTGTATGATGCAGTATATGAGTGAGGAATTTATTCAGCAGAGGACTTTAGATAGGCTATAATTTATCATCTATACGTATAAATAAATTTGAAGTGTCTACCTTTAATATTTTTTAATATTATTTTTAACTGACTATTATTAAGCGATTTTGATGTAACTTTACAAATAGATAGAGAACAATGCCAGGCAGAATTGAGGCTATAATTTATCTTAAGAAATTTTAGATTTATAAAAAATATAGATCCTACTAAGGCAAATCGGAGATGGGTCACTACTTATATAAAATATTTTTGGTAATTCCAAATGTCTGAAACTATATACGTGGTAGAGTCATGCTGCAGCTATATTTATAGTATAGTTGTAGCACGAATGGGTCAGCTCGACCGGGAAGGACCACGCTCTCACAGAATACCAGCGTGAAATAGCAGATCAATGCTGCTGTGTTTCGTATGGTAAGTGTAGAGAACCGGAGACCCTTTTTACTGGAAAAGGGGCATTCTATCATAGTCCTCACGGGTGACAACGCATCTGCATTTTAATTCGCAAACGAAGATAGATGTAGATGTCTATGGGCCACAGCAACCACTTACCATCAGGTGGACTGTGTGCTCGTTTGACACCCTTATTCTATAAAAAAATGTGCATGCCTTAAGCATTCATGTTATATGTAAATTTTTTAAATGATTTTAAATACACGCAAGTTACCACTAACAACTTTATTTTTACTATACTTCCAATAATCCGATAATTTTATGTCAAACATCAATAAAAAAAAGGTTGTAAAATCCCAAAGTGCACGACTCATAACGCTCATAATATGATCGTTAAAAATATGAAAAAACATTATAAATTGTAGTTCTATTTGTCAAAGAGTTCCAGAAGCAATCACTGAAGTATAACTTCAAGTCACTCCATCAAGTCCGTAAGTAAAGTCTTATCATAACTAATAAACCGAGTCAAACTTCGGCACACCTAATTTTACTAGTCAAAGAGTTCCAGCAGCATTCATCGAAGTACACCTTCAAGTCTGGATACACTTTATCAAGTATGGATGTAAGGTCTTATCATAACTAACAAAATGAGTCAAAACTCGGTACACCTTGTTCTACTCGTCGAGGAGTTCCAGTAGCATTCACCGAATTACACCTACAGATTTCTTCTCAAATCCGGAGAAAAAGTGTCATTATTACTACAAAACGAGCCCAAATTCGGCACACCTAGTTCTATTCGTCGATGAGTTCCAGTTACATTCACCAAAGTACAATTTCAGGTCACTTCTCAAGTCCGGAGGCTTTCCTCGACCTTTTTTTAATCATAACTTGCAAAACGAGCCCAAACACGGCACACCCAGTTCTACTCGTCGAGGAGGTTCAACTGCATTCATTGAAGTACACCTTCAGGTCACTTTATCATTTCTGGAAGTAAGGTCTCATCATAACTAAAAAAACGAGTTCAAACTCGGCACACCTAGTTCTACTCATCAAGGAGTTCCAATAGCATTCACCGAAGTACACCTTCAGGTCACTCCGTCAGATCCGGAAGTAAGGTGTCATCATAACTATCAAAACAAGCCCAAATTTGGCACACCCAGTTCTCCTCGTCGAGGAGTTCTAGTAGCAGTCACCGAAGTACATCTTCAGGTCACACCGACAAGTCCGAAGGTATGGTCTTATCATAAGTAACAAAACAAAATGAGCCCCAACTTGGCATATCTAGTTCTACTCGTCGAGGAATTCCAGTAGAAGAAACCGAAGTACACTTTCAGGTGACTCCATAAAGTTCAAAGACGTATTTAAGTATATTTATATATATAAATCCTGCTTATTTATAGCGAAACAAAATATTGTAATAAAGATCAGCACGAGCCGCAGTAACCTGAAGCATATACTCTTCACAGTATAGTGTAAAAACGCCTGCTGCATTTACTCTATAAATACGGTTTTGCTTAGCGTTTGGGTGAGGAAAAAACCATAAATAGGCAAACAGAAAAACTGATACATTATACCTCACATATGTATGTTACGTTGTGTGATGATGGAGTGAAGGATCCATCACTTCATTCCGTCCCGTGGGTTTCACAAGTGGCAACTTTGGCAAACGCGATAAAAATTGGCTTCCGCTATATGGCGATATAACTAATTTGTTTATCGATTAGGCGACGGGCAACAGCGTCCAACGTTTAGTACTGCGATTGTAAATTCGCCAGCAAATCAAATGCATATGTCCAGTTATGGACTTTTAAGGGCCCATAAAGGTGTTGTGCGACAAAATAAGTTATTTTATTGCTAATGATGGTATACATTATACCCTTGTCACAGTTTATTAGATGTAAAGAAAAACGCGGTGCACGTACGTCACCGGAAAGTTAATAAAAAAGCTAATTTCGCTTCCGGTTGTAAGGGGATATTGCTCGAGCAACGAGGGTGAGTGTCGTAATGCCTCTTGATTACAAACAACTCAACGTCTGACTTGATTGATATAAAGTGAAATTCTGATCGCTTACTCTCGAAGGAAAATTTAATTTTTCATTGTTCATTAATAGTGAACTTTATTCTTAAACACAGGCTTATGTTGTAAATTAAGTTATAAACTTTGTTTGGTTAAAATTCACAGATTTCTTTTTTCATTAATCTGTAATTATTAGGCATTTAGAAAAAGGAACCTTCTGGGTAAGCTTAGAGCGTACGGTTTATCCCCTTGTCTGATTGACTGGGTAATAGACTTAGTAAGTGAATGGTTTCTCCGGGCCGTCGTCGATGGCTGCTCATCCGATCCTGTTGCGACTCACGCCGATGCTCCTCAGAGGTCCGTTCTCTCCGCAACTCTCTTCCTCCTGCATATTAATTATTTGCTTATGTCTGGTATCTATGGGTATGCAGACGATAGCACAGTTGTGGAGAGATACTATCCAAGTCCTCGGGCCAGTCGGGATGAAATGCAGTCCGAAAAAGAAGCTATGGTTGAGCATATAAATCTCACACTACAGGCAGTTTCCGAATGGGGCAATACCAATTTTGCGAAATTCAACGCTATCAAAACACAAGCGAGTCTCTTTACTGCAAAAAGGAACCAACTCATCTTGGCTCCTTCTTTGCGAAATGTATCACTAGAATACACCGACCGCCTTCAGTTGTTGGGGGATGAGATATCATCTAATCTGAACTTCGGGCGGTTCATTGAATTCAAGACCAAAGCAACTGCAAGGAAGATAGGACTCCTCACAACGGTGCGACGACTCTTCACGCCGGGACAGCTGCTTACTTTATATAAAGCCCAAATCCGGTCATGCATGGAGTATTGCTGCCATATATGGGCTGATACTGCAAAATGCCACCTAGCAGATTTGGACTAAATAAAAAGACGTGCTAAGAGGCTTATTGGTAATTTATTTAAAACCATTCTTACCAGCCTCGAATACAAGCGCAAAGTAGCCTTTCGATTTTGTATAGGATGAATTTCGGAGAGTGTGCGCAGGATTTGCATAATTTAATTCCCCTCTCTTCCTTCCACTATCGGATAACCAGACGTGCGGCCAGTCTGCACTCCATTTGTTGTTGACTAACCACGAATTCTAACCAAACTCTTTGCTACATAGTTTATCATGCGTACAGCAAAGGAATGGAATAAGTTGCTGTATTTTCATTCAATTATAGTGTGAGTGTCTTCAAGGCAAGAGTTAATAGGCGTTTGTTAAGTAAGTTTGCTTCACCGTCATAGGCTACATCACCATTTAACATCAGGTGGGGTTATAGTTGAGCGCTAGTTTAGAATAGTATAAAAAGATAATTAAACGCCGTTTATTTCCTACATAACTTACTTCTATGGCACGCTGCAGCTTGAATGGTTTGACTCTACTACAGAAGGTCCACGCTCTCTAAGAATACCAGCGTAAAGTAGCATCATAGTGCTATACTTCTTAAGGATAGTGAGGAAGTGAAAGTGTAGGTTTTGACTGTCTGTTTGGCATAATGGTTGTAAGTATGACTGATGATAATGAGTCCTGGATTCTAATCCCGGGTCAGACCAAAATAAGTTATTGGGTTAAATAATCAATAGTACTGGAGTCAGGAAGTTTATTGTTTCATTAGTTTAGGAAGTCGACTATTGAGTACTGTTTGCATCGCAGTAGACAATGAGAGTAGAAATAGAGAGGGTAAAGCATAGGTTTGCACACACACTGCACACTCGTGAACTATGGTCCAGTCCTGCGTAAATGACTACAGTCTCCGTTAGGTCTTAACGCCGTTGCAGAAATTCGTTATGGAGCTTATTATGGATGGAGATACTAGAGATAGCGAAGCCGGCCTTGGTGTTTTTTGGCGAGACGCAGGTGTCCTCTCTGACTAATACTTCGTACCTGTCCTAACCGGGGTACAAATAAGAATACTTTTTTGTGCCCCAGGTTGGAGTTTGCGTATACGTCAGAGAGGATATCTGTTCTCGACGCCTCGGCAGTCTTAATGATGAATGATGAGAACGCGTAGATAGCGACGACAACCTTCCCCGCGTCTATGGGTGCCTGGTATATGTCTCATAGCGGTAATGCCGACAAAGACCGACTCATTGACCACGTCCAAATGGCTACAGATTTCTTGCTACAACAGATCCCGTCCGTAGACATCGTGATACATCTCTACACAGGGAGGACGACTCACTGCCCCACGCCGCAAAGTCGAGTGGGCCTGACGGAGTCTCGCCAATTGTGCTGAGGACGTGGGCTCTAGAGTTGACTCTGGTTCTAACGCGTCTTTTCACGCACTCCTACTTCCTAGGCGTTGTCCCGCATTCATGGAAGACAGCTTTCGTGCATCCGATCCCAAAATAGGTAACCGCTCTGGTCCGTCCAACTACAGGCCTATCGGCATCATCTCCTTGTTCTCGAAAATAACGGAGTCCATTATCAGCTCATGCGGTACCTAGAGGAGCACCAGCTGATTAGTGTTTGCCAGTACGGTTTCCGTCGTGGTCGCTCAGCTGGTGATCTTCTTGATTACATAACACATAGATGGGCGCAGGCTATCAAATCCAAGGGGGAGAGACATTGCTCGTTAGTTTGGACTTATAGTATTGTAGGGGACAATCACGATATAGTATTATTTGCTGACGATACCTCTTTAATTTTCAAACTGAAACGGCAGTCAATTAAATATGACGATGTAAATAATGCTCTATCGAAACTAGTACATTGGTTTAACGCCAACAATTTGCTCTTAAACGGCAATAAGACAAAATGTATTAAATTTACAATACCTAATGTAAAACATTCGAAAACCAATGTGCTCTTAAATGGGGAGGAGTTGAGTCTTGTGGATACCACTGTTTTTCTCGGTATTACTATTGACGCGAAACTTCAATGGGGCCCCCATATATCTAAATTAGCAAGCAGACTTAGTTCTGCAGCATATGCTGTAAGAAAGATTAGAAGTCTCACAGATGTTGAGACAGCTAGGTTAGTGTATTTTAGTTACTTTCATAGCGTAATGTCTTATGGAATTTTGCTATGGGGTAATGCGACTGATATTGAAGCTATATTTGTTTTGCAAAAGAGAGCCGTACGGGCGATTTATAATCTAAATTGTAAAGAGTCCCTCAGAGAAAAATTTAAAGAAATAAACATATTAACTTCGGCATCGCAATATATTTATGAAAATGTAATGTATGTACATAAAAACATAAATAGCTTTAATAAGAATAAGGATGTTCATACCTTAAACACTAGGAACAAACATAAGCTTGTAATGCCACTTACAAGACTCCACAGAATTAGTTATTCATTTATGGGGCAATGTATACGCTTTAACAACAGAATCTTAGAACATGTTCAAAGTTTGCCAATAAACAAGTTTAAAAGTTTTATTAAAGAAAAACTGTACAAAAAGGGTTATTATAATATCAAGGAATACATAAATGAAAATAACCCCTGGGAATAAGGTGATCGCCACCATGCTGGTTCTATGAAAATTCATTTAAAATTGTATAAACAAAATTATTGTTAAGTGAAATTATGTTTTAAAAAAAAAGTCCCGCTGGGTTTCTTGCTGGTTCTTCCCAGGACAGAGGTATTTTCCGAACCAGTGGTAAATAAAATAATGACTTTCAATAAGTATTATGTAATATTCCATATTGAATAAAAATCATTCTATTCTATTCTATTCTATTCATAGTGAAGGCCTCCGATTGGGTCTGGCACAAAACGCTTCTTTCGAAACTTCCTCCTATCCTCCTTCTTCTGTATATCAATGATTTATGTTGCAAACCAGTAACATTCATTGCTATGCGGAAGACACCACAGGTGATGCTCTATACACCGGCTGTGCCAATATTTCTCGGGAAAACGTTGCTGCGTACCGAAATAACTTGTGTCTGTAGTCGAGTTTTGCTGAATAAAGTCTCGGATTGGGGGCGACTAAATCTAGTCCAGTTTTATCCTTAGAAACACAAGTTTGCGCATTTACCGCTAAAAGAACCCCTTTGTCGTATCGCATTTGTTGTGTCTTTAGTGTTGCCTCAGCCAGTGACGGAATCCTCGGCTTCGACATATCGAGTGACGTGCAGTTTCGTGGTCACTTGGAAAAGAAGGTCAAATTGGCCTCTACAAAACTTGGCGTGCTCAGCAGAGCGGAACAGTATTTCGTGCCGGCACACCGACTGCAACTTTACAAGGCACAGGTTTGGCCTCACATGGAATATTGTTCCCATGTATGGGCTGGGGCTCTCAAGTGCCAGCTCCTTCCACTTGACCGCATCCAGCGCAGAGCAGTTTGAATCATCGACGACCGAGTCCTTTTCAATCGGCTCGAGTCACTTACGATGCGAGCAGATGTCGCATCTCTTTGCGTATTTTATCGCATCTAATACGGGGAGTGCTCTGAGGAATTGGTCGGACTAATTCCTGCCGTTAAATTTCACCATCGCACATCGCGACAAAACTCGCGATACCATCCATACCATCTGGATGATTGGCGGTCCATCACTGTGCGATTTAGAAGATTTTTTTCTTACTGGCACAAATTCCTTGTGGAATTGATTATCACCAAAAATTTTTCCGGACTGATACGAGTTAGGGGCCTTCGAAAAAAGATTCTTCTCGTTTTCCAAATGCCGGCAACGCATATGCAGTTCCCCTCGTGTTGCAGTTTTTGATGGATGTCGGTAGTTACTTACCATCAGGTGAGCCGCGTGCTCGTTTACCCTCTCTTGTTTAAAAAAGTCTCACAAACTTTAAAAGATAAATAAAATCCTATCACGTGTAGTTATGAATAATATTACCAAAGTTATGGAACAGATATTGTAATAAGTTAAGACAAGTGTTGCCAAAATCTCTCAGCATGCTATTGAAAAGACTTTCGCTATAAATTTTTCTGTGTGATGAAATCCGAAAGAAAGACATCAATATGCTGATGTGGCAATGGTGCTTTGAATACGGCCATATAAGACAATATATAACAAAATATATAACAACCGATGGGGAAAAAAGGTTCCCGAGTGGCAGTTTCGTACTTGCACCCGCAGTGCTGGACAAGCTCCCACTAATTAGAATGACGATCGAAAACACACTTAGGTAGTCGACGAATGCAGGTGGCTATGATTAGCAGTGGATTTAAGATGGGTTTTAAAGGTGATGATGAATAAAAAGTGGTGTAATGCTACTACTGTGGTAGAGACAAGATATTTTTAAGTACTCTCACACTAGGTGGTAAAGCCACGCTGTAGATATATTATGGTTGTAGCACGAATGTGTCGGCTTAACAAGGGTAGGACCACGCTTTTACAAAATACCAGCGTAAAAGAACAGAGTGATACTACTGTATTTTGAATGATGAATGTAGAGAAACAGAGACGCTTTTTACTGGACACGAGGCAACCCATTTTGGTCTTCACGGCTGACAACGCATCTGCGACTTGATTCTTAATCGACGTGTACCACCGTCTTAACTATTGCTACTATTGAGCAGCATTCTTTTCACTGCTGTGTTCCATTTGGAATGGTTAGGTATTGGTAAGTCAGTATAATTACAGTATCCAGTACAGTATTACCATCTTAGTCCTCAGGGGTGACAACGCATCTGCATTTTGATACTTTAATGAGGATAAATGTAGATGCCTACGGGCCACAGCATCCACGTACCATCAGATGGAATGTGTTTCGTTTGTTACCCTTATTCTATATAGGAAAACACTAGGAGTTTCTCTACCGGGCCATCTTTTACCTGAACACTGAAAGCGCCACCGTAAAATAGATCAAGTTGTTGTTACGGCTTATGAACAATATTTTACAGACATTCCTACCTTGACTACAAAGTCATTGAATTCCTCCCCTACGCCAAATCATTACTCAAATAAAATGTTAATATCTGTGCAAAAGAATTTGCATTTTGTAAAGTATTATAGGCGATATTGTAAAATATAAAAAAATATAGTCAGGAAACCGCCGATCGATAGGGGATTCCCGGTAAAGTTATTGTATCCAGTATACCAGTGAGCTTTTAAGTGGGGAGGAACTGATTCTTGTTGAATCCACTATTTTATTCGAAAAAAAAATTTAACGCAAAGCTGCAGTGGGCTCCCATATTTGATATATAGAATAAGATCCCAAGGTCACCAGACGTCACTTATTTTTTGACAAACGAAATGTGTAAGATTGAGTAATGTTAGTATGTATATGATACTTTGCCTACCTGCTAGCTTGGCCAGCGGGCCATTTTCCAGGTATCTGGTAATCAAGGTACGTAAAAACATTACTCACCTCACTTTAATTTTCGCAGCTGTTTTTTTATGTGTAGAGCCATGCTGCAGCTATATTAATAGTATAGTTGTAGCACGAATGGGTCGGCTCAACCGTGGAAGGACCACGCTCTCACAGAATACCAACGTAAAATAGCAGCTTAATGCTGCTGTGTTTCGTATGGTGAATGTAGAGAACCGGAGACCCTTTTTACTGGAAAAGAGGCGTTCTATCTTAGTCCTCACGACTGGCAACGCATCCGCATTTTAATTCGCAAACGAAGACAGATGTATATGTCTATAGGCCACAGCAAACACTTATCATCAAGTGGACTGTGTGCTCGTTTATCACTCTTATTCTATTAAAAAAACATAATATCGTTAAAAATCAGTCACCAATACTCCCAGACACTTATAGTTGGCAGTATTGCATTACAGACACTTTAAACCTCTCAAAAAAATTACTCAATTATATCATACACATTTTGTTCGTCAGAAAATAAGTAACATCTGGTGGCCCTGGGATCTTGGACAATAGTATGCGAAAGCTTTCCCGTAGCCTTCCAATATGCAGCAAAAGTGGATCATCATGGGATTTTAGTCGGTGCGAGTTAACATAACGCGTTCTTGGTAGTTTGTAGCGGCATAGGCATTTTCCCTAGTAAAGTAGGTCAATAAGTTTAAAATTTTAAATAAGTATTTTTGTAATCTATATTAAATAAAAATAATTTTATTTCATTCTGATTGTCATTAATTTATACTATAATACTTACTACTACCATTTCACAACGTGATAAAATAGACTATTATGTATAGAAAAAACTGCTATATATATAATAAAGGCTTAGGGGATTAATACTAAGCCCAATATTGAAGTTTAGAGCCGTTGTAACTCAGGGACTAAGCGCTTGCCTTACATTCCCAGGACGCAAATAACCCAAACTTAATCCAGGCCGATCCCCAAAAAGACATTAACTGAAATTTTCAGTTTTAATTAACCACATCCACGCCGGTAAAGACAAAATATTGTGAGGTTTTTAATTGAATGGGGACCATCTACCAGAAATATATATAATCAAGAAAGAAAACATATAGGGAAGTGATAGGGAAAGTAATTGCACTCTTACGGAGCAGTTTGAAGACAGTTGCTGTTTTATTCCTGAAGGAATCCTTCACATTTAAATATCAATACAGTCCACTAGTTTATATCGAAGAACCAGCATAACGACGTCGGCACCGGGGCGACCACAAGAAGATCCGTAATCCCCGTCTGACCTTTTCTTTTGAGAAAGGGACCTCAGGCGCTCTCTTGTGATACTCCTTGACGGGGTTCTCGACCACCTCGTTGACCCCCCGAACCTAACTTGGTGTTTCTGGGTAGAACATCTGTGACAGACTAATCCCAGTTTGATTGGATCCTTTCAGATAAGGAATCTTTACTCGTCTCTATTCTTGATTATGCGGGCGCAAGCTATCTTGATGTAACTGAAGATCAACTAAACAAACTTGAGCGTATTCAAAATCTGGCTATTAGGTTCATATTTGGCTTGCGCAAATATGACCATGTCTCCGAATTCCGTTTAAAGCTCAAGTGGCTACCCATTCGCCTTCGCCGGACCCTACAAATTGTTTCTCTTCTGTACTGTGAATTATTCGATCCAATGACTCCTACCTATCTAAAGGAAAACTTTAAAGTTCTTGGTCATGACAGACCGGACAGAGTTCTACGGTCAGCCGAAGAACTTATACTCGCACCACATTCATACCGCACTAAATACTTTAAAAACTCCTTCACAGTCAAGGCCATCTACTTATGGAATGATCTTCCTTCGCAAATTCGTCGTGCGAAAACACTAGAAAAGTTTAAGACTGACGTCAAAAATTACTACCTAACAGTGCATTAACTACTGGTCTGCATTTGCGACGTGTATTTTTTGTATCCTCTCGGTATTTTTTTATGTAATTTTTATGTATATTTGCCTACTTAATCTTATGTATGTCTATTATATTTTGAATGTATATATTAGTGTATTATTTTTTTAATTATGTATCTGTTTAGTTTATTAAGGTATTAGTATGTAAGTTTACTATAATATACACCACCTCCCACTGTCCAATAGAACAACTTTCTCCTCATCTTAAGGTTGTCTGGAAGAGATCGCTTATTAGCGATAAGACCGCCTTATTGTACCTACCTCTAAAGTTTTACTCCTTGTAATTTGTTCTTTTTTAACGTTTTTTGTGGTGTACAATAAAGTATAAATAATAATAATAATAATAATTTGGGAGTTGACGCTGTAGGCTGTTCCTTTTCAATTGGTTTCCGGGAATGGGGGATGAATTTACTCGTAATATTTTTGTGTGGGGCGACATTTAATAACTGCACACACTGTGACGTGCTTGGGGCTGTCACTAAGGTTGGTTGAAACTAAGATTGTTTTTTTCTTCTTCTCAGTATAGACGAAGAAGCGCCATTAAGGAATGTGTTATATGTCATGGGTGTAATTGCACGATGTTCTCACTTAAAATATACCTAGCATTATGTGAATGTTTTCTAACACCTACATTGAGGTTTATTTTATTTTTTATATGTTTAAACTGTAAATTTGGCTAACACTAAACTCACTGTATTAATAATTAAATAAATAAATTTTAATTTGATTCATTAATCTAATCAGGGTTACTAATAAGCCCCTTAACACATCTCTCACCCAGTCCGACGCTGCTAGGTAGTGCAATACCAGCCCATATGTTACAGCAGTACTCCACACACTAGCGGACTTGTACTTTGTGTATCAGAAGCTGTCCCGGCGTGAAATACCGGCGCCGATAATCAACTATAGGCTAAGAGTAACATACTCATTTTACCTTGATGAATAGTTCAGCAGTGTTCATAAAGTAGGTAAGAATAATATAATAAGATTTATTCAATATAAATAAAGATCGAAGATTTTTTTTAACCATTGTTTCGTAAATTACTTTTGTCCTGAAAAGAACCAACAAGAAACAAGAAAGCAGGACTTTATTTCCAAATTCTACAATGAATAACAGAGGTTTTACAATTAAATATAAACTCATTTAAGAAGCAACTTTTATTTACATTATTGAATAAACAAATAGCAAATTGATCAAAATGTGCTCAAACAATTCCAAAAAGTTTTAATCAAAATACAAATTCCACAGTAAAATATTTAACGTCTCATAAACATTTTAAGGAGTAGTTAATAATAATAAAATTCTACAGCAAAATGTGTTATTTGTGTAAATTACATTTTATTATAAAATTATATATACCAAGAAAAATAATCATCACTCTAAAATATTCATATATAATAATAATTAATATTTTTATTCAAAAGTAACAAATAATTTAACAAAATCGAATATAGAAAAATTCAAACGCAACA
Organism: Parnassius mnemosyne; assembly: GCA_963668995.1. Taxonomy (NCBI): domain Eukaryota; kingdom Metazoa; phylum Arthropoda; class Insecta; order Lepidoptera; family Papilionidae; genus Parnassius; species Parnassius mnemosyne. The sequence goes on along the minus strand of CAVLGL010000024.1, from coordinate 45,930,250 downwards.
ACAGTCGCTCCTTTTATTTTTGTCAGCAAGATAAAGTTCAGTTCGTTCGTAATTTACGTAAAAACAATTATAAATTTCCTTTAGACCGAATTGCATATCTCATTATGTATAATTAGTGAAGGTAGAGAGACGACCAATGAGCGACGGATGTAAGGTTTTATTTTACGGCCTTTGATGTTAGAAGAAAAATTAATTACGAAACTTCATTTTTAATGATCCTGTCATTAAGATGTAATAATAAATATAAAAAGCTACTGCGTGGCCTAGTGGTTAGACTGATCAATAATCATGGTTTGAGATAAGATCCGTTCAAAATTACTCGCGCTGGAACCTGTGAGCGAATTAAAATAAAATGGAATGGAATAGAATATGTTTTACTAAGATTACAAGTAATATCAAGTGAAGGTATTTACAAACTAAATTAGACAACAAGAACACAGTTTCTATTTACTTACAAAACGTTTTAAGTAATATTAGGTTATTATCAACTTTTTCTGTTCTTTTTTTATAGAATAACGGTAACAAACGATTACACAGTCCACCTGATGGTAAGTGGTTGCTGTGGCCCATAAACATCTACATCTATCTTCGTTTGCGAATTAAAATGCAGATACGTTGTCAGCCGTGAGGATTAAGATGGAATGCCTCTTTTTCAGTACAATGTGTCTCTACACTCACCATAAGAAACAAGACAGCATTAAGCTGCTATTTTACGCTGGTATTCTGTGACAGCGTGGTCCTTCCCCGGTCGAGCCGACCCATTCGTGCTACAACCACACTATTAATATAACTGCAGCATGGCTCTACCACGTATATTTTTATTTGTGTTTATTTTTATTTTGAGATTTCTGCAAACCCGTACTGGCAATCACTGAGGAGATCATTTTTTTTTTTTTTTAATTTATTTAAAGAGGACCACAAACAAGTTTACAATATATCTTACGCTAAGGCTTTCTATTACAATTTATTACTTATCATAAACTCAACAACGATGGTCACATATAGAGTATAAGACATATAATAATTATGTGAGGGACCTAATTTTTGTAAAAATAAAGTTCCTTAATTTCTAAAATATTGTTTAACATGTATTAGAGGTTAAAGTTTTGTGTGTTTGTGAGTTAGGATGTGTGTGCGCGTATATTTGTGTGTCTGTGCATGTACATATATAGTCATTGGTTAGATAATTTATAGTTAGTGTTAGTAGTTAATGTGTTCAAGACTTTAAAAGAGACATTAAGTGTTTAACAGCAAGTTAACTATCTGTCTATTGTATGATCTGGTACTGCAAGAAAATAAATCTACTGAATTAAAATTTTTGTTGTATGTGTCAACCATACGATGAAGGGGCGATCGGATACCGGCGTTTGTCCGAGATCTTGACACAGCAAAGAGTGAGTGAGGACGCAAAGAACGCATACGTGCGGAGTAACTAATACGATTAATTATATCTGTGCAATCATACTTGTTATTGCACAGATCATAAAGTAATCTTGCCTCAAGTTGAGTGCGTCTAGACCTTAAGTCTAAGAGTTTATATTTTGTTAAAAGGAGCACATACGATAAACGCTTACGATGATATTTGTAATTCACGCGACGCAAGAACTTTTTTTGTACCATTTCAATGCTATGATTATATTTTTTATAAAGTGGGTTCCATACAGGTACTCCGTACTCCAATTGAGGCCTGACCAAAGATTTAAAAAGATAGATTAAAGTGGTGGGGTTTCTAAATTGAGTAGAAGAACTCATAACAAATACGTACATTTTAAAAGCTTTACCAATTATGTTTTGTATATGAATATCAAAATGTAGTTTGCTATCAAAAGTCACACCCAAATCCCTTATATTATTCACCCTTACAATATCTGTACCTTTAAGAGAATAGTTAAAGTAGCTTATATTCCGTTTTTTTGTGAAAGTGATTACTTTACATTTATTTAAATTGAGTCGTAAATTATTAAGAGCACAGTAATTGTTAAATCTGTCAAGGTCTTCTTGAAGCAAATAGTGGTCCTCTATCCTGTCAATGCATTGATATATTTTAAGATCATCAGCATATAAAAGGAACCGACTATTTTTAAAACAGTCTTTAACATCATTTATGAAGATCACAAACAAGAGAGGACCCAGAATGGATCCCTGTGGGACGCCAGAAGTGACATTAGCAACATCGGACTCTGAACCTTTAATAACAACCCTCTGCGTTCTATTAGAGACATACGATTTAAACCACCGCCAGAGATTACCACGTATACCATTGAAAGCAATCTTCTCCAATAGTATTTTATGATCAACAGTGTCAAATGCTTTCCGGAAATCAGTATAAACACTGTCAGTTTGTGTATTGGTGTCAAGCGCGTTAAATAAATCTGATGTGTAAGTGATAAGATTAGTTATTGTAGATCGCCGTTTGACAAAACCGTGTTGTTCATCTAAGATAACATTGTGCAAGAGGGGGTAAATAGCATCATGCACCAAACGCTCAAAGACTTTAGAAAGAATGGGCAGTATTGATATTGGTCGATAATTCATAACGTCACTTTTTGATCCATCCTTGAAAACTGGGACTATTCTTGCACTTTTCCAAATGTCAGGAAATATTCCATCGGATAAGCATCATTTTGCTCTATGTATGAATAATCTTGCAGAGTATGCAGGTAATTGAAATTTGCCGATAGTTGGCAGGATCGGTACGGCTACCTTTTTTAGGTACAGTCTGCACATTGGCCAGCTTCCAAGATTTGGGCACTATTCAAGTTCTGAATGAGAGGCAGAATAAGTGTGTCAACACAGGAGACAACTCAGGTGCACAAGCCTTTAGAACTATAGCTGGTATACCATCAGGTCCACTAGCTATGTTCACGTCTAGACTTCGCAAGAGAAGTCTTCTTTAAGAACCTGCTTGTTGGTGATACGGACCTCTGTCATTGAGGTACCGCAGTGAAGTAATTGAGACGGTACGCTGTTGCTACTGTCCAGACGCGAGTTGCAAGCAAAAATAGGAGCAAATAAGTCCGCTTTCTCCTTAGGTGCATGTGCCAGTGAGTCGTCTGGTTTCACAAGCGGAGGCAGTGTAGACCGATAGAAGTTTGTCTCGACCGCTTTGGCGAGAGACCAAAAAAACTCTACTATCAGATGGTTTTACAGAGAGCTTGTGCCGATGCGTTTAATGCGGTCGAAACTGGCGTGGCGTAATACCTTTTTGCAGCACTTGGCGGCGTGGTTAAAGGCTCTCTTCTTAAGGCTGACATCCGGAGCTTTACGGTCTCGAGCGTCGACCCAGGATAAGTACGCCATATGTTTGTGCTTTTCCGCACGAGCGCACTCGGCGTTAAGCTATGGGCGAACTTATATACTACCAATAGGCACGTCAGCAAAGGGGATAAAATACTCCATCGCTTAACGTATCACACTGGTTATGGCATCCGCGCAGCTCGACGGGTCTTTAGAGGAGAAGCAGACCTGCCGCCAAGGATAAAATGCAAAAAATCCCACATCTCCTCCCAATCTGCTGACTTGTATCGCCACATTCGTCGCACTCCGTGGTAATCATAGTTAGGTGGGGAATATAGCGACACAGATTTCACTAGACAGTGGTCAGAAGTTACCAAGAGTGACGTAACCTGAACATCGTACCTATCTGGATCGGTCGTCAGCAGAAGGTTGAGGCAATTGGCTGTGTGGCCATCCACATTAGGTACCCTAATCACTTGTTGTACCAGCTGGCAGAGCCCCAGCGACAAGGCAAAATTCCACGCCTCTCTCCCAGCGTGGTCGGTCTTTTGGTATGGGAACAGCCAGTCCTGATGACAGGCATTAGTCCCCCAGAAAAATCAACTGTGCATGAGGGTACCGATTTAGAGCCACATCAGGTGTGTGTGGGGGGAGGGAGGGTTGTGTGTGTGCGTGTGTGTGTGCGTGTGCGTGTGCGTGTGTATGTACGTGTGCGTGTGCGTGTACGTGTGCGTGAGCGTGTGAATGTGTGTAGTACGTGTGTAGTGTATGTTTTTTTTTTTTTTTTTTTATAAGATAAGGGTGACAAACGAGCACACAGTCCACCTGATGGTAAGTGGTTGCTGCGGCCCATAGACATCTACATCTATCCTCGTTTGCGAATCAAAATGCAGATGCGTTGTCACCCGTGAGGACTAAGATAGAATGCCTCATTTCCAGTAAAAAGGGCCTCCGGCCACCTGCACTCACCAAGCGAAACGCAGAGGTAAACCTCTACTTCACGTTGGTATTCTGTGAGGTCGTGGTACCACCCCGGTTCGAGCCGGCCCATCCGTGCGACAGCAAAAGCCGCCGCGTGGCTCTACCACTGTTAAAAATGTGTGTGCATGTGTGTGTTGTGTGAAAGTTTTCATGCGTTTCCTCTCTGCACAGCCCTACCACATAAGAAGTCTTGGGATCGTTTGTTGTGGGAACATTTATCCTCGATTAACAATCAAAATGCAGATACGTTATCATCTCTGAGGACTTAGATAGAATGTAAAAAGGCTCTCCAATTCTTTACACTCACCATATTAAATATATTCATATATATATATACATAGTATTCTGTGAGAGCATGGTCCTACCCTGGTCAGGCCGACCAATTCGTGCTACAACCATAATATACCTGCAGCAAAGCTCCACTAAGTATAAATTGTAGCTTTCTGCAATCCTTATTCCTATAAATTTTAAATATGCCAAATCACACTCCCCCGTGCTAGCAACATGCTTCAGTAGGGTCCACAGATTTCCCCTTCACGTTTATAGAATGTTATTAAGATGATTATACGCAACAGATAACTACTGAAAACAAAAACATTTATAGTTTTTCACATCTCTTCATTTAAATATGCCTCTATAACTTTCCACTGTTAAAATACTTATCTATATTGCTACATACATAATATACTCTTTTACTTTTAAAATCTTTATTGCACGCTAAAGTCAACTTCGCAAACTAAATTTAGAATTTTGAAACTAGCATCCCTAGAGCAATGTTTGCACCATTTCACATGAAGTTTACTTCCTTTTTATTTCATTGAAGTGAAATAACTTAAAATAGTGAAAAGCATAATATGAGTTCATTTTGCGGAAGTTTATGAGCGTTCTACTTTCGCTCCACTTAAGAGTAAAGTTCTTTAACATGATAGCTACAATAACATTGATATTTGTGTGTGTCATTGGATATTATTTTAATAGGAAAATACCAATGCAATATGCATACCTCACCTAAGCGCTTGCTTTAATTAACATACCGTTACCGTCACCCTTACGGCCTATCAAAGTGCACTGCTGAACGTAGGCCTCCCTCATACATAGACACATAGGGAGGATATTTGCCACAGTTGCGTCGCAAGACAGACAGGGTGACAACTGTCGCTTTTTATTCAAGTGTATAAAGTTTATTTCTTAACAATTATTTCATGTATAATGCACGTTATGAAAAATAGAGGAGTAGTAAAATCACATGTTAATAAAAAGCGATTATCTTTTTCCTCTGCGGAACTTACTCACGATGACAACGTGACCCCTGTTTTTATAATTTAACTAACGTATTTAGTATACATGTACAATATTAAACGTCAATTTGTAGAGTTTTGTTGTATCTGTTGATATTTATATTTATATAGAGCGGTATACATTTTAAGAGAATCGTTTTCAGGACTTATCTCTAATCACGCGTTGGAGCTGTCACACACACACGTTTTTTTTTGTATTTATAAGGAATACCCTGCTGCCCATCTCCTAGTTTAGTTTTCCTTTGTCGCCTCTCAAGGTACCCACTTTACGAAATAGTTTGGATGTTTACACCGCTGTTACACGGTAGTAAATTTACATAATAAGTGAAAAATCCGGGTTCTGTTGAAATTTTAAGTGGTGTGAATATCGGTTAATAAAGAACAATGAGGAATGCTGGATATTTGAGTAACAAATATTTTTGAGTATAAAATCTGAAAACAAGTACAGCAGGACCGCGGCCAACTATTAGCTTCTTTGAAAAAAAAGAAAAAAGAAAAAGAAAGTCTGCTTCACATATAGGTATCATATAGGTATTCTACTACTCTGGCAATTCGAAAGAACAATGGCTCACTCCATTAATAACACATAAGGACATAACACAAACAAAAAATCTTGGGGGGGGGTGACTTTGCCAGACGAGGCTGCTCGCGTCCGTAGAAAATACTTAAAATCTGTCACCCTACACATGTCCCCCGGGTAGTGCTAAACGAGCAGCACAAATTCCGGTGGTAGGTTTAGGTCGCTGGCTTTTCGGTTACTACCCACCAATGCAAAGTCTTGCCGTTAAATTACGTTGTCGTGTTCCTGCAGCCTGCATCCTTGGTGAAGCCATATGGAGAATGGTTTTGAACAGTAGCGTTGTGTATGTACACCGGGTACGAAGCGTCTGTTGTTGCTGTGTCGGGTGTCGTGGAGGGAAGCGGGATCTGAAGCACGGTGCTCCGCTGGCCGACCACAGGTTGTTGGGGGCCCAATTAGTGAATTAGCTGCTTATGAAAGGCTGCACCACCAACTGGCGATCTCTGGGAGGGGGGGGGGGTTGGGCTTCCCGCAGTCTCCAGATCATGCTCTCATGGGCACAGTAACTCTGATAGTATCATTTGGTTGCCAATGCAACGCCACGTTTAACTGCTATTCGCCATCCCTATTCACTCTCAACATTTAATATGGACTTTAAAAAGAAAAGTACTGTTAAACAGCGGTTACACGTCCTCTCACTAAAAAAGCATCTCACTAATATTCGAGGATTGCACTCTCATCTCAGCGCATTCTATCACGATCTTGAGACTGAGAAGTCGTACCTACTTTTCTTGACAGAGACGCAAATTGGATGTCCATCGAATGCGGCGTACCTTGACTATCCTGGATTCTCCCTGTAGCAAAAATTCTATCCACGTGCCGGAATATGTGTGTACGTCTGCAATGACATCTGCTTCCAGCGTCACTGTCACCTTGAAGACCCCACTTTTTCGACAATCTGGGTGATGGTAGATACAGGCATTGATAAAATCCTTTATGCCTGTGTCTATCGATCGCACAGCGGTGTCCAGGAAGCAACACGATTATTTTATCACCTGATTGAGGCTGCTGACGTGGCCCTAAATGGGTATCCTAATGCACAGTTGGTCTTTCTAGGGGACTTTAACGAACTATAGATGGTATACCAGGTATAATTCTAAAGCCTTGTGCACCTGAGTTGTCTACTGTGCTAACACGCTTGTTCCGCCTCTCATTTAAGACTGGAATAGTGCCAAAATCATGGAAGCTGGCTAATGAGAAGCCGGTTCCAAAAAAAAGGCAGCCGTGTTGACTCGACTTTATTGGCTAATGTCAATTACCTCCATACTCTGCAAGACTAAGGAGCGTATACTGAATGCCCGCTTTATGGCATACCTGGAGCTGGGGACCTTCTAGCGTATGCCACACACTTATGGGGCGAGGCACTCGAGAACAGTAGGGAAGCACTTTCTGTTTCCCTTGATGTCTCGAAGGCCTTTGACAGAGTTTGGCAAACTAGCCTTTTGGCTTTTAAACTTCCGGCGTACGGCTTATCCCCTGGTCTGATGGAATGGGTAAAGGACTTTCTGAGTGAATAGTTTCACCGGGTCGTCCTCAATGACTGCTAAGCTGATCCTATGGTGACTAACGCCGGTGTTCCTCAGGGGTCTGTTCTCTCCGCAACTCTCTTCCTGCTGCATATTAATGCTCTGCTTATGCCCGGTATCTATGGGTATGCAGACGATAGCACAGTTATGGAGAGATACCAATCAAGTCCTCGGGCCAGTTTTGATCAAATCCTGTCCGAAAGAGAAACTATGGTAGAACGTGTGAATCTCACACTACAGGCAGCTGCCAAATTAAATTTGATCAATCTTTTGAAATTCAACGCCTCTAAAATACAAGCGTGTCTCTTCACTGCAAAAAGGAGCTAGCTCACCTTGGCTCCTCCTTTCCGAAATGTATCACTGGAAGATACCGACCGTCTTCAGTTGTTAGGGTTTGAGATATTCTAAAATCTAAACTTCGGGCTGTTCATTGAGTTCAAGACCAAAGCAACTGCAAGGAAGTTGGGAGTCCTTGCAAAGGTGCGGCGATACTTCACGCCGGGACATCTGCTCACTTTATATAAAACGCAAGTCCGGTCGTGCATGGAGTATTACTGCCATATATAGGCTGGTGCTGCAAAATGCCACCTAGGAGCTTTTAACTCAATTGGAAGGCGTGCTGAGAGGCTTAGTCATGACCCGAATTTAAAACTTATCCTACCAGCCTCGAACACAAACGCAAAGTAGCCAGCCTTTCGGTTTTCTACAGGATGCAATTCGGAGAATGTGCGCAGGAATTGCATAATTTAATTCCTCCCTCTCCCTTCCACCATCGGACAACCAGACGTTCGGCCAGTCTCCACCCTTTCGTTGTTGACTTACCACCTATTCGAACCAAACAGTTTGCTACGTCGTTCATCATGCGTACAGCAAAGAAGTGGAGAAATAAGTTGCCAGCATCTGCCTTTCCATCCGATTACAGTGTGGGTGTCTTCAAGGCTAGAGTGTAGAGGCATTTGTTAAGTCAGTGCGCTTCACCATCTTAGGCTACATCACCACTTACTATTAGGTGAGATCGTAGATAAGCGCTGACTTAATAGAATATAAAAAAAGTCTGCGCAAAAGCACTGGGGCAGCAGCAAACATTTTAGGCTGTAAACTTATTTTACTTTGAGGAATATATAAACTACTTAGAACTAAAAAAAATGTGCTTGTCAGCTTCGACGCGTGACTAGAGCTTACTCCTGAAAACTGCCTTAAAATATATACTTACATAAGACAAAGAAAGTAAATGAACCCATATAGTTATATGATATGATAGCATATTTCATAAATTATCCATACAAATAAATAAAATTGAAGTGTCTGTTTGTTATGTTAAAATGACAACTCTTTACTTAATATATACAAAAGTATATACAGTACTAATTACAAAAAAAAAATTAAGATTTTCGTGTTTTCTGTTTGTTTATCCGTCTGTCTATCTGTTTGTTCCGGTTAATCTCCGATATGGCTACTCGTACATCGATTTTGACGAGAGTTTCACTGGCAGATAGTTGATGTTATAAGGAGTAAGTATCCTAAGTACTCTTATTTTAGAAAAAAAATCTAATAGTTTATGGGTGACAAACGAGCACACAGTCCACAGGATGGTAAATGGTTACTGTAGCCCATAGACATGTACATCAATCCTAGATTACGAATTAAAATGCAAATGTGTTTTCACCCGCGAGGACAAACATGGAATGCCTCGTTTCTAGTAAAATGGATCTACCTACGGATATCTACAATCACCATACGAAACACAGCAGCGTGGAACTGCTATTTTACGCTGGTAATCTGATACTAAAACTTTACTACTTTTATAGCTGCAGCATGGTTCTACCACATACGTTTTTAATTCGGAATTAAAATAATCGTAATGCCCATGAAATCCAATCGTAATAAATTTCATGCGGAAGAAGTCACGAGGAACCGCTAATATAAAATAAAAATATAACTTATATAACATTTTTAATTTCGTGAATAGCAACGTTTATATTTACCGTGGTCACGCTGTTATGATAGCCCCACCACGCTTTCCACGTTTTTAGAGAGAGAGAGAGAGAGAGAGAGGGTAAATGTTTACCTACTTGGTGCTGAGGAGCGGGAAGCGCTATGAAATGCATGAGACATAGCAGCTTCACTTTTTGTTAACTCGTGATTTTACTACCTATCTGTTTTTCATACCGTGCGCTATATAAAAAGTCGGGAAAAAAGTTACTTCGTATTTTATATACAAATTTAGGACCATTTTATTATCAAAGTTTAATTACATTTAAATATAAATATATATGTGCCATTTTGTTCGGTACCTTATTGCCATCTTGTAGGTAGACATAATTCCTTTGCTGTAGAAATCTTGAGATTTTTGATAGAATAAATGCAACAAGTAGTTTTAACAGTCCTCTCTTGATGTTAACCTAACATTACCTAAACAATGCTGAAGAGACTGAAACGGGTAAAAATCTGAAAGTGCAAGGACTATATTTTGAATACATTAACACTTCCTAACCAAGCTCTCTGAATTTGTGTGGCGAAATATATCTGTAGTCTGGTGTAATCATGATGAAAGACCACTCCTTTTCTGTAGATCAATTCCAGCCGTTTTTTCTCAATTTCTTGCTTGATTCTCATCATTTGTTAGCAGTAGAGATCCGAAATTATGGTTTTGCTCGGCGCTAAAAGCTAATAATAAACGATGCCCTGCCAACCCCACCATACACATAATATCCCCTTATTGCATTTTAATCAGGGGTTATCTTTTTTTTTTATAGGAGAGGGGGCAAACGAGCATGCGGCTCACCTGATGGTAAGTGACTACCGCCGCCCATGAACAACTGCAACACCAGGGGAATCGCAGATGCGTTGCCGGCCTTTTAAAAAGGAGTACGCTCTTTTTTGAAGGTCCCTAAGTCGTATCGGTCCGGAAAAATCGCTGATGGTAATCGATTCCACAAGGAGGTCGTGCGAGGAAGAAAACATCTTCTAAATCGCACAGTGGTGGACCGCCAATCATCCAGATGGTGTGGATGGTATCGGGAGTTCTGCCGCGATGTGCGTTCGTGAAATTTGGCGGCTGGGATTAATCCGAACAATTCCTCAGAGCACTCCCCATGGTAGATGCGAAAGAAAATGCAAAGGGATGCAACATCTCTTCGCAGTGCCAATGAATCGAGCCGATCGGAAAGGGCTCGGTCGTCGACAATTCGAGCCGCTCTGCGTTGGATGCGGTCAAGTGGAAGGAGCTGGCACTGGGGAGCCCCTGCCCAGAGATGGGAACAGTATTCCATGTGAGGCCGAACTTGCGCCTTGTAAAGTAGCAGGCAGTGTGCCGGCATGAAATACTGTCCCGCTCTGCTGAGCACGCCAAGCTTTTTAGAGGCCAATTTGGCCTTCCCTTCCAAGTGACCACGAAACTGCACGTCACTCGATATGTCGACTCCGAGGATACCGATACTGGCTGAGGCAAGAAGGGGAGTGCCTTGAAACTGAGGAGATACGACAAAGGGGTTCTTTTTAGCGGTAAACGCGCAAACTTGTGTCTTCTGAGGATTAAATTGGACTAGATTTAGTCGCCCCCAATCCGAAACTTTGTTCAGCAAAGACTCGACTTCAGACACAAGTTTGTTCCGGTACTCAGCGACGTTTTCCCGAGAAATATTGGCACGGCCGGTGTATAGAGCATCACCAGTGCTGTCATCCGCATAGCAATGAATGTTACCAGTTAGCAACATATCATTGATATGCAGAAGAAACAGCGTTGGTGATAGCACACAGCCTTGTGGAACACCAGCGTTAATAGGCTAGTAGTCAGAGCATGCACCGTCTACAACGACCTTGATGCTCCGATCTGCAAGGAAGCTGGTGATCCAATTGCACAATTTCTCGGGAAGCCCATAGGAAGGGAGCTTCGAAAGAAGCGCTTTGTGCCAAACCCGATCGAAGGCCTTCGCAATGTCCAGACTAACGACCAACGCCTCCCCCTTGGACTCTACTGCCTCCGCCCATCTATGGGTCAGGTAGACCAGAAGATCACCAGCTGATCGACCCCGACGAAAATTGTATTGGCGGTCACTAATCAGCTGGCGATCCTCAAGGTACCGGATGAGCTGGCAGTTAATAATGGATTCCATTATTTTGGAGAACAAGGAGGTGATCGCGATAGGCCTATAGTTGGATGGGTCTGAGCGGTCGCCTTTTTTAGGGATCGGGTGGACAAAAGCTGTCTGCCATGAATTCGGGACTACGCCTTGGGAGTAGGAGTACCGGAAAAGATGCGTTAGGACCGGTGCCAACTCCGGAGCACACGTCCTCAGTACAATTGGGGGGATTCCGTCAGGCCCACTCGACTTCTGGATGTCCAGGGAGAGCAGTGCTTTGCGAACCGAGCGCTGTGAGAACAGCACATCCGGCATGGAGCACTCACACCGCGGGATGGTCGGCGGTGATTTCCCCCCGTCATCAAGAGTCGAGTTGGACGCAAAAAGGGAGCCTAAAAGGTCGGTTTTGTCTTTTGCGTCATGGGCCAGTGAGTCATCCTCCCTGTGCAGAGATGGTAGTGATGGCTTACAGAAATTCCCTTGGACAGCCTTGGCGAGAGACCAGAATGCACGGGTTCCCGAAGGACGGCGAACTAGTTTCTCGCCAATTCTTCTTATGTGCTCTGACTTTGCCTTGGCAATAACTCTTTTGAAGGACCTGGAGGCGAAGTTATTCTTCTTTTTAAGTGTGCTGGTATTTACATCCCGAGTCGCCGAAGCCGCAGCCCAGGCTTGATAACACTCCTGCTTACTGCGTAATGCAGTCTTACAGGAGCGACCAAACCAAGGCTGAGATCTGCCTCCGATGGGTACCACAGATGATGGAATAAATAGTTCCATTCCCTGTAGCACCACATCAGTGACAGAGTCAGCAACAGCGCTGGGATCATCCGGCGAGAAGCAAACCCGCCCCCATGGGTACGATGCAAAGAAGGACCGCATTCCGTCCCAATCCGCCGACCTGTAATGCCAAACACGGCGGCAACCTGCAGAACGCAACCGCGAAGGGAGCGTGAGTGGCACCACACTCCGGATCAGACAATGGTCCGAAGAGCCGAGAGCGGCATCGACGGAAACCTGATATCCGTCCGGATGAGAGGTTAGCAGAAGGTCCAACAGGGAAGGTGTATGATCCTCCACATCTGGAATCCGCGTAGGCGAAGTAACCAGTTGTGTCAGACCATATGCCAAGGCAAAGTCATAAACAGATCTCCCCGCATGATCGGTTAGACGTGAACCGAGCCATTCGGCATGGTGGGCGTTAAAATCGCCAAGGATCACGATCTCTGCGGATGGGACCTGTTGTAGCAAGAAATCTGTAGCCATTTGGACGTGGTCGATGAGTCGGTCTGTTTCGGCATTACCGCTATGGGACCTATAGAGGCACCCGTAGACGCGCGGATGGTCGTCGCTGTCTACGCGTAGCCAAAGGATGGACAGGTCCGAACCTTCAAGACTGCCGAGGCGTCGAGAACAGATGTCCTCTCTGACATACACGCAAACCCCAGCCCGAGGCACAAAGGAATGCTCCAATTTGTACCCCGGGTAGGAGAGATACGAAATATCAGCCGGAGAGGAAACCTGCGTCTCGGTCAGAAAGAGCAAGGCCGGCTTCGCCGTCTCGAGATGGTAGTGGACGGCGTTTAGGTTAGAGTGAAGTCCCCTGATGTTGCAGAAATTCACGGATAGCGTGGCAGGGGTCGCCTTGGTGTTCTTGCTCAGTTTGCCCCTAGCAGTAATGCTTTTGAGCGGAATTTTGCCCCCCCCAGAATACGCGGGGCAGCCTGAGCACCCACGCTCAGGATCGGAATAACATGGTCGTGGATGCTCAGCGAGGGATTCTCCAGGGGTGCTGGTACCCTCCTGGGGTAGTTCTTCGTGTAATTCCGCTACCATGTTAATGGGGGGGGGGGGGGGGGGGGTAATTGGGCCTCCGGCCACCTGCACTCACCAGACGAAACGCAGAAGCAAAGCTTCTACTTCACGCCGGTATTCTGTGAGGTCGTGGTACCAACCCGGCTCGAGCCGGCCCATACATGCAACAGCAAAAACTGCTGCGTGGCTCTACCACCGTTAAAATAGTGTAAATAAATAAATAAATAAATCTAGTGTATAATCACTGATAATGAATTTTTTCGCACGATCTTGTCGTAGATGATCCATTTTTCATCAACAGTGATAAATCTTTTAAAAAATGGTTCGGTTTCATTACGTTTCAATAGGTTTCTCTCAGTGTGCTCGAGTGGTACACAAATATTGAGGTTTTGTATAGCCCGACTTTTTGAAATGAGTCAAAACTGTTTTGTAATTAATCCTCAATTTTTCGGCTATCATTACTACTAATATTTCGATTATGCTCAACTTCTTCCAAAATGGCATTGACTTTACCCGTATGAGGGCGACCAGAGCGAGCAACATCTTTGACATCAAAGTTTCCAGACTGAAAACGCTTGAACCAACTTTGTGTCTAAGAGTAGCCTTACTGACACTGCATTAGTTACACAGCGCGTTTTCTTTTTTGTAATAAAGCTTCAGAATATATCGAATTTTTTCGTTAGATGCACTCATTTTGGCGGAGAGAAAAACGATTGAAAAATGGCGGGAAAGTGTTTTTTTACTTTTTTTTTCTAATGTGTTATAGGTATGTATTGATATTAAATTAATATATAAAATGATATTATATTAATATATGTTAAATTAATATTAATATATATATTAATATATGATATTAAATTAATAACTTTTTACTGGGTAAACTGATTTCGAAGATTCTTTTTATATATATATATATATAAGCTGATACTTCTCGTTTGGTCCCATATGAATTTGATCAAGGTCAGACCAATAGTTTTTAAGTTATTTGAGTTAATCTTAATAACTTATATTGAAGTCGGCTGTACAAAATTTTTAATTTTAAATTATTCTTTAATTTTACACAAACGAAATACGAAGAACCTTTTATCTCGACCTGTTATAAAGTGATATTTGGGAGTAAATTCGAAAAAAAGAACTTTAATACTATAATAAGGTTGTTACGGACAGCGAGAGACCCGCCGCCCCGTCGCCCCTTCGTTCCCCGTTACGTCCCGCGCACCCCGCACGCCGGCGCTGATCACGCGATATCGGGCAACCAATCAGCGCGCGTGCGGGGAATATTGCCATCGGGCGGCCAACCCGACGAAATGAAGCGCTCTTCTCGGAAATATAAGAAGGGCGCCTCGGACGGTCGTTGTTCATTCGGGTTCATTCGGTTTCATTCGGAAGCGGCACTCGAGAAGACAAGGAAGAATCAAGACAGAAGACTCCATACTGAAGACCTCCCTTTTGTATAGTGATTAGTTAATAGTGCCGAACCTTTGTAAATAGTGACGGCTCCGTGGCGCAGTGGCTTAGCAATCAGTTGTTGCGCTGGGGGCCGCGGGTTCGAATCCCGCACGGAACGAGTATTTGTATGGCCTACAAATAATTGTTCCGGGTCTGGATGTTTGTCCTTGTGCAATTTATGTTTGTAAACTGCCTCCACGACACAGGAGAAAATCCTAGTGTGGGGGTAATGTTTTTAAAAAAAAAAAAAAAAATAAAAAAAAAAAAAAAAAAGAAATAAAAAAAAAAAAAAAAAAAGTGAATATAGTATAATTAAAAGTACCATCTTTTCTTCGAGCAGTCCCCTAGTATAGCTAACCTCACACCGACAGTTAAAATACCAAATACAGTCCACTACTCTCCATCCACTTTATCTTGGTCCTTCGAGCCGGATAGCAGCCAGAAGAAGGAAGAAAGAAGAAAGAAGTAAGAAGAAACAAGAAAGAAGGCAGTTATACAAGAAAGAAGGTAATTATAGAAGAAGGAACATAATTACAGAAGAGAGAAGATTATTATAGAAGATCTTCAAGGAAGAAAGAAGTTCGTCGACGAAGAAAGAAGATCGTCGGTACTAATTTCTTCCCTGTTTCTTGTTACGCCTACGTCATACGCGTCTATTGTCTGTTTCCAGACAATTTCTTGTTTCTTAACTGCGTTTACGCGGCCAGTGGTCACTCCCTAACGGTGCCAAACTGTGACCATCTGGTAACGCCCTTGTGGCGGGAACGACATCCATACGTGTGTCTTTTTAAAGACTGTACGTACGTCTTTTTGAAGACGACCGGATGTCGCAACGTGGGACTATGAGGAAGACACGAAGCCAGAAGACACGGAACGATGATGACACGCCGGTAGGAATGCGCATATTCGAAGAAGCACCCGCGTCCCCGTCCGATTATCTCGCGATGGCACAAGCGCCCTCCGCCGCGCCCGCGCTCCAGGCCCCGCCCGCGCCCGCATCTACGCCCGCGCCCGCGCCCCCGCCGCCGCGCCCCGCTATGTCCGTGTCCACGACCGATCGTTTGGGAGAGGTTAGCATTTCCGCGCCGCGTACAGAGACACTCGCCGCGATTATAGAAGATCTTCCGTCTACAGAGATTATTTCGTTAGTACGTACCGTCGCGCCTGTAACAGACGTACATAGGCCCGCGCCCCGCGCCCCGTCGGTTCGCTCCGTTCGTTCAGCCCGGTCGACGGCTAGTGCGATAGCTAAATTAAAGCAAATTGAATATAACGCCGCGGAGGAACTAGCTGCAATTAGGAGGAAGCAATTGCAGTTGGAAGAAGATCTTATTAGGAAGAAGTACGCTAGGGACGTCGCGCAACTGCAAGAAGAAACAGATAGGGAAAGTGTCAACGAAGACGAGTTAGTTGAAAATAGGGTACGCGTTGATAGGTGGTTAGAGAACGTAGAGACTGTGCGGGGGGAGTCGCCTTCCCGCCCCTCTCAGCCCGCGCCCCGCATCGAGTTAGAGCAGACCCTACCGAACAGGGTAACCGGTTACGACCACAGTGAAGATGCCCAGGGGAGGACGGAAGCGAATGACGTTCAACCGCGCCGCATAGATTCGGTACAAAGGGAAGATGGAGTCGCCGCAGGAATGAACCAGGTGGATCGTCGTGTACGGGTTACGTCGCCGTCGCGCGTCCAACGCCGCACTCTATCGCCTACACATAGATCGCCACATCGCCACGCGGATCGTAGATCACCGTCGCCGCATAGGGATGTAGGTGCGCATAGGACGCCAGCGCCACAGCGCAGGCTAGAGAGAGATAGGGATAGAGATAGGTCGCTTACTCCGCGAGGAAAGGATAGGGGTATAGAGCGACTAGCGGAAGCTCTGGAGAATATGGTCAGAGTTAGGCCCGCTGCCGCGAAGCAGACGCAGGACTTGCCTATTTTTAACGGTTCGGCCGCGGAATGGCTAGCGTTCAAAGCCGCGATGAAAGAATCCACGCGTCTATATGGATTCACAGATACGGAAAATATGGCAAGGTTAAGAAATTGCTAACGCGGTGAAGCTAGGGAAGTAGTATCGGCACTGCTGTTTACCGCAAAGGATCCAGCAGATATTATGCGAACATTAGAGCAGTGTTTCGGCCGCCCAGAAGTAATTATCGATCGCGCGTTAGAAGAATTGAAACGCCTTCCGCGCCCGGGTCAAACTGCACAGGAGCTAAATGCGTTCGCAATAAAGTTGCAAAATATCGTGTGCATTTTGCAAAACGTCGACGGCAAGGGATATCTGCAAAATCCAATGCTTACTAGGGAGGTAACGAGTAAGTTAAGCCCTCACTTACGGTCGCGTTGGTGTGATTACGCGGAGCACTACGGGAGTGCAGACGAGCCGGACATCGTTACACTGTCCAGGTTCATGATGAGAGAGGCTGACCGTGCGTTGAGTCATGCCTATACGTCCGTAGAGCCGACTAAGGAATCGCCCGTAAGACGAGAGGCGCCGCCGTCGAAGAGGATAGTGACACGCCGCGTAGAGAATAGGGCTCGCGACGTAGAAACGTTCACCACACAGGAGGACACCGGTAGTGCCTCTTGTATGTGCTGCGGAGGTGAACACGCGATCGCAAAGTGTAGAAAGTTAGCGCAAATGGGTGTGGACGACCGGTGGAATTGGGTAAAAGAAAACGGGGTATGTTTTCTATGTTTAAACAGTAAACACCGACGATTTAAATGTAAAGCAAAGAAATGCGGCATCGACGGCTGCAACGCCCCCCACCACGCCCTCCTTCACACCCGCAAGACCCGCGCACCTGAGACATCGGCCAAACCGGATGAGACCGTACTCGTCGCGTCTAACGTCGGTAGGAATGCAGCCGTATTGTTGAAAGTGTGTCCCATTACGTTACGTGGACCACACGGTAAGGAAATAGACACGTACGCGTTGCTCGACGAAGGTTCGACTATTTCGTTGATCGATGACGACTTAGCGCGTGAGTTAGGAGCGGAAGGACCGGTAAAGCCGCTGAATATTAGGGGAATAAGCAATAGTCAGCGCGAGGCCGATAGCAGGCTAGTCAACATAGGCATACGTGGAAAATCGCGCAGCGAGATGTATAGAATAAATGCGCGTACAGTAACGAATTTACAGATAGGTTCGCAGTCAGTGAATAAAGAGTGTTTACGTCTAAAGCATTTACGCGACCTACCGAGCTCGGTTTGCTATGAGGACGCCAAACCGAGATTATTATTAGGAGCCGACAATTGGCATTTAATAATCACCCGTAACTTGAGGATAGGGCGTCGAAGGCAGCCTATAGCTGCACGTACGCTATTAGGATGGGTGATACAGGGAACCGTGCCGCGATTCACGTGTAGGGAGGATGGTGAAACCGTGTTACACGTCGTAAGCAGTAGCGGACGGATAGATAGGGACATCCGAACGTTCGCGAGTCAAGACGAGGAGATAACGGAACTCCTCAAACGGCAGTACGAGATCGATTCCATCGGTATCTCGCTAAGGAATAGGCCGCGACGGGAAGAGGAACGCGCTGTCGAGATATTCCAGCGCACCGTCAAGAAGGTCGGCGATCAATACCAGGTGGGACTGCCATGGAAGGACGACGACGTGCGGATGCCTCCTAGCTACGAGATGGCTGCTAGAAGACTGCGGACGATCGAGAGGAAAATGGAAATTTGCCGGAATTTCGAGACGCCTATACCGCGCAAATAGATAACCTCCTGGCGAAGGGATACGCAAGGGAAGCCGAGGGGACGGAGAGAGAGGACCCTAAGAGCTGGTACCTACCCCACTTCGCAGTACGAAACCCGAACAAGCCTGGGAAGACGAGAGTGGTTTTCGACGCGGCAGCGCGTGCGTCCGGTAAATGTTTGAACGATTATTTGCTTGACGGCCCCGACTTGTTACGGAACCTACCGGGCATACTGTTCAGATTTAGGGAGAACGAAATAGCCGTGTCAGCGGACATTAGGGAAATGTTTCTACGCGTTAAGATTGACCGTCGCGACCAACCCGCGCAATTATTTCTGTGGCGAGGTAACGAGCGATCCAGCCCACCGCGGGAATACGTTATGACTTCAATGATTTTCGGTGCGAGGAGCTCGCCGTTTCTCGCACATAGCGTTAGGGATCATAACGCGCGCGCACACGCTGAGACACATCCGTTGGCACTTAACGCTATCGTACGTAGTCACTACATGGATGACTACCTAGACAGTTATGCTACGGTAGAGGAAGCGGTAAACACTGCGAGGCAGGTTACGGAAGTCCACCAGCAGGCAGGCTTCACCTTAGCGGGCTGGAATTCGAACCACGCAGCCCTACTAAAGGACAAGCCGGAGGAATTATTAGCGAGCAAGCCTAAGGAGGTAGGCTTGAGACAAGACAGCCCAGGCAGAACCCTAGGGCTATTATGGATGGCCAATGAAGACGCCTTAACGTTCAACACATCCATGAACCGGGTACCGAACGAGGTGAAGACGCTGCAGAGGCCACCGACCAAGAGAGAGGCGTTGAGTGCAGTCATGTCGGTCTTCGACCCGCTTGGACTGCTGAGCTACCTCACCATCACCGCCAAGATCCTGCTGCAAGACCTGTGGCGGATGAAGAAGGTCGGATGGGACGACGAACTACCCGAGGAGGCAGCTGAGGAATTCCAGGGGTGGCTGCGAGTCGTCGAGGAAGTATCACGACTGCGGCTGCCTAGGTGCTATGCTCCTACGGGGGGAGTGGTAGAGCGTCAGCTCCACGTGTTCAGCGACGCAAGCGAACGTGCGTACGCATCCGCGGCGTATTGGCGATTACGATACCGCGACGGAACGGTTAAGGTACGATTAGTGGCGGCCAAGGCGAAAGTCGCCCCGATAAAGGCGCAAAGCATACCACGGTTAGAATTGCAGGCGAATCTGATAGGCGCGCGACTCGCGGAATTCGTGCAAGGCGAGCACAGAGTGGTAGCCGATAGGGTAGTTTATTGGACAGACTCCACTACGGCGCTCCATTGGATTCAAAACGATACGGCGCGTTACACCCCATACGTAGCACATAGATTAGGGGAAATATCGGAGAAGACGTCACCCGAGCAATGGAGGTGGATACCGACCGCAGACAACATCGCGGATCAGGCAACGCGCATTAATTATACGTACAAGGAAGAGAGCGACAAATGGTTTACGGGACCGCCATTCCTGTACGAAGAGGAAGATCGATGGCCTCGACGACGGGAAGAGAAGGCAGGGGATGAAGATGATGAGATGGAGGAAGTCGTGGCGCACCAGAGCGACACCAGGAGCGCTCCACACCTGCCAGACATCGAGAGGTTCTCTTCTTACGAGAGATTGGTCAGGGCCACCGCTCGGATATTACAGTTCGTCGATGCCATGAGAGGAAAGGCGCACGGACTAACATTGGACCACATCCACAAAGCAGAGCGGATGTGGATAGAGCGAAGTCAACAAGAGAGTTTTGCTGAAGACATCAGTCGACTGCAGAAAGGAAGGAACTTGGCAACCGGCAGCGCGTTAAGAAAGCTCGACCCCATATTCGAAGATGGCGTACTGCGAGCTAGAGGACGGATTGACGCAGCCAATGTGGACAGCCAAATGAAGAGGCCCATCATCCTGAACGGACGCCACCAGTTTGTAAAGCTGCTTGTGGAAAAGGCGCATAAGGAAGCAAGCCACGCCAACAGGGAACGGGTAGTGAACGACCTACGCACGAGATATCACATACTTCGACTACGACCGACCGTACGAGAAGTGGAGCGGAGATGTCTGCGGTGCAGGGTACGCAAGGCGACACCACGGCCAGCGGTTATCGGAGATCTACCACCTGAACGGTTAGGGGCATTCGCGCGACCATTCACCTACACCGGAATCGACTATTTCGGGCCTATAACGGTAACAATAGGACGTAGGCATGAAAAACGGTGGATAGCGTTATTCACTTGTTTGACGACGCGCGCGGTACATTT
The DNA here is from genome assembly GCA_963668995.1 of Parnassius mnemosyne. NCBI lineage: Eukaryota > Metazoa > Arthropoda > Insecta > Lepidoptera > Papilionidae > Parnassius > Parnassius mnemosyne. Next base: position 45,909,294 of record CAVLGL010000024.1, on the reverse strand, counting down.
AGAGATAGTTTATTCCCTAACGACGGACTCGGCGATATCGGCATTGCGGCGCATGGCGGCTAGGCGTGGGTGGCCACGGGTCATCTACTCGGATAACGGGACAAACTTTCATGGGGCGGACACCGAATTACGACGGGCGATGGAAGAGTGGGCACCCCTGCTGAAGGACTACGCGTTGACTCGGCGGACGGATTGGAAGTTCATCGCACCGGGTGCGCCGAACCAGGGAGGCGCATGGGAGCGTCTCGTGCGCTCGGTGAAGACCGCGCTCGAAGCCACACTCAATCAGAAGAGCCCACGGGAGGAGACATTAGCGACTCTCCTCACAGAAGCCGAAAACACCGTTAACTCTCGACCGTTGACGCACGTACCGGTCGACATCGACGAAGAAGAGGCATTGACACCCAACCACTTCTTGCTGCTGGGACCATCGAGCCTTCCAGTGACCGCGCCGTGCACGCCTAATGATCGTCGGGCGTGGAGAGCGGCGCAGGGACTTGCCGACGAGTACTGGAAGCGCTGGGTGAAGGAATACCTGCCGACGCTGGTTGCGCGCGGAGACTCAAGGGACGTGCAGCAGCGCCCGGTACAAGAAGGAGACCTCGTCGTGGTGGCAGACGGGACCATGCCGCGGAACGTGTGGCCAAGAGGAGTTGTAACGAAGACCTTTCCCGGACCAGACGGCGTGGTACGAAACGTTGAAGTAAGGACCAGGGGCGGATTGCTGCGGCGGCCGGTCAGGAGGATCGCCGTCCTCCCGAGTGCAGCCTAGGCTCGCAAGGCTACGCCGGGGGGAGAATGTTACGGACAGCGAGAGACCCGCCGCCCCGTCGCCCCTTCGTTCCCCGTTACGTCCCGCGCACCCCGCACGCCGGCGCTGATCACGCGATATCGGGCAACCAATCAGCGCGCGTGCGGGGAATATTGCCATCGGGCGGCCAACCCGACGAAATGAAGCGCTCTTCTCGGAAATATAAGAAGGGCGCCTCGGACGGTCGTTGTTCATTCGGGTTCATTCGGTTTCATTCGGAAGCGGCACTCGAGAAGACAAGGAAGAATCAAGACAGAAGACTCCATACTGAAGACCTCCCTTTTGTATAGTGATTAGTTAATAGTGCCGAACCTTTGTAAATAGTGAATATAGTATAATTAAAAGTACCATCTTTTCTTCGAGCAGTCCCCTAGTATAGCTAACCTCACACCGACAGTTAAAATACCAAATACAGTCCACTACTCTCCATCCACTTTAAAGGTAATTTATAATTTATACTTGCAATAGTTGTCACTTGATGAAATTTATTTTTGTGATTACTTCTTGCTATATTTTAACAAAAACACTCTGTTTTAGTATTAAATTGCATAACATTAAGTTCTTTATTATCCTTTTAGGTAGAGCTCGATTATAATTTCATAACAATTGCAATAAAACAAATTGCATTCAGGCAACATATGGCTCCATTACACGGGGAAGTGCTTGCACCGCACTTAAGATAAATCTGAGTCAGATATTCATACTCTGTTCCGGTACAATTTATATAAGACCAGTACATTCAAAGCTATACATACTCGTATCTTTGTTAAATTTTATTTCTGGTAAAGTTTTTTTGACACAGTTCGATAACCGTTTAATTTCTATAGTCGAGGCGTATGTTGTTTTACATAATGTGTTAACCGATTTTTCGGAAATACGTGAAGCGATAAAAATGATTCTTTTTTTTATAAATATGCACAGAAACAGTGAAGACGTATTAGATGAAATTACCGGGTAGTGGTGGTGTAGGAATAGAATAGGATATAGTAGATTTTTTTTTCAATACAGATTACAAGTAATTCTTATTAATATATAATTTTTCTTACTTCTTTTATTGGAGAGGGTGACAAACGAGCACACAGTCCACCTGATGGTAAGTGGTTGCTGTGGGCCATAGACATCTACATCTATTTATTTATTTATTAAATAAATAAATAAATGGTAAGTGGTTTCTGTGGGCCATAGACATCTACATCTATCCTCGTTCGCGAATCAAAATGAAGATGCGTTTTCGTTTAGACTAAGATGGAAGATGGGCCTCTTTTCGTTTTAGAGCTCGGCGGCCTGGTGTTTACTGTCACAGAGTCCTCGTGCTTTCTATAACAAAGATTTGCCCACGGTATGCAACTGTGAAGGATGATGGTGAAATTAACCGTTTAAATATCGGTTCATATGGATCTTTTTTCTATACACAGCTAAAGAATTATTTACCTCTAACTCCATAGTACATTGAATTATAAAGATTATGGAACTAAGGTGTTCTAAAAATGCAGTTACTTTGTCTGTGGGTAAAATTGTGAAAGTATCGTCTACGTACCGCTTGCGGAATCTTGTAGTTACAGGTGCAGCATGCGCGGCTTTCTACTCGAAAATATCGATTTAGAAGTAGATGTAAGTGTAAGTGCCGTGTAGTGGCGGTTAAGAATATCCACTACCCCATATCTTCCCGTGGGTGTCGTAAAAGGCGACAAAGGAAAACAGGCAGGAGATGGGCAGCAGCATCTTCCTGGTAACGGCAAAAATACAATAAAAAACTGCGGTTGCCAACCCGCTCGCCAAGCGTGGCAACTATGGCAATATACCCCCCATTATGAAAGTTACGAAGAGACGTCCCCAGTCCCCGGCGGCCCCGCTATTCCTGGCTACGGTGGCGACCATGGTAACGGTGGGGCAGGGGATGCTTAGAATTTCCGGTGGCGGTTCGGTTGCCACCTACAACGACTCGACCTGGCAACATACAACGCACGCACCCTGAGGACTGACGAGAAGATCGTGGAGCTAGAAGAAGAGATAGACAAGTTACGCTGGCATATTATAGGATTATCCGAAGTCCGAAGAGTGGGGGAGGACACGGTAATCCTCGAATCCGGCAACTTGCTCTATTACCGGGAGGGCGACCATCTGTCCTAAGGAGGTGTCGGATTTATCGTCCACAAGTCTCTCGTTAACAAAGTTGTAAAGATTGAGAGTGTGTCGACTAGGTTTGCGTACCTTATACTCAGAATCACCAAACGGTATTCGCTGAAGGTCATACAAGTTTACGCACCAAACTCGGCACACCCCGATCAGGAGGTGGAGGAAATGTATGAGGATATCTCTAGAGCCATGCATTCCTCCAAAACCCAATATATAGTGTTAATTGGAAACTTCAATGCAAAACTAGGCACAAGAGAGAACGGTGAGCTGAAAGTGGGGAAATTTGGAATAGGGCAACGGAACCCAAGGGGCCAGCAGCTGGCCGACTTCATGGAGAAAGAGGGACTCTTTATGATGAACTCTTTCTTACAAAAGCGGCTCCACAGGAAAGGGACCTGGTCGAGCCCCGACGGTTCGACAAAAAATGAGATGGACTTCATTATGACGACCAGACGACTACTGTTCAGTGATGTCTCAGTGATCGCGAGGGTGAAAACCGGCAGCGATCACCGAATGGTTAGAGGCACACTGAACCTAAACGTTAAGTTGGAGAGGTCTCGTCTAATGAAGTCAACGCTCCGTCCCCCTCGTGCTCTAATCCAAAGTCCCGAAACCTTTCAGCTCGAGTTACAAAACCGTTTTCAGTGCCTAGAAGACTGCAATGAAGTGGACGATTTGAATGACAAGCTCGTGGAAACTGTCCATGCGGTCGGAGCTATGTTCTGCAAGACCCGCCGCACAAAAACTCTCCGATCACACTCCTAATCTCATGGCTGTTAGACGAGAGATGAAGCTACATTCTTCAACAGATTTGACAGCATACAGGCAACTGAACAGACAGATCTCCAAATGCATGCGGCGGGACTTACGCAACTTCAATACAGCTCGTATTGAAGAAGCGATTGAGCGGAACCAAGGCTCCAAAGTCTTTGCCAGAGATCTGTCTGCCAGAAAGAGCCAACTGTCAAAGCTGAAGACCGAATGTGGCAGCATCGTTTCCGGGGCACCTAAGATTTTGAGTGAGATTGAGAGGTTCTATGGGCAGCTGTACACGTCATCGTTGGAGCCGCACCCAATTGTGAGTAACGATCCAAGAGCGAGTCTTATCCGACATTATTCCGATGACATCCCGGACGTCAGTCTGAGCGAGATTAGAATGGCTCTCCAGCACCTTAAAAACGGTAAGGCCCCAAGCGAGGATGGAATTACAGCGGAGCTTCTGAAAGCGGGTTGAAAATCGGTACTTGAAGTCCTTCAGAAGCTATTTAATTCCGCCCTCCATGGTGGCATTACACCGGAGGCGTGGAGCAGAAGTGCGGTGGTCTTGTTCTTCAAGAAAGGCAACAACGCTCTCTTGAAGAACTACAGACCGATTTCCCTTCTGAGCCGCGTCTACGTGCTGTTTTCGAGAGTCATTACGAATCGTCTCGCGCGCAGACTTGACGACTTCCAGCCTCCCGAACAAGCCGGTTTCCGAAAAGGCTTTAGCACCATAGACCACATACATACCCTTCGGCAAATTGTACAGAAGTCCGAGGAGTACAATTTGCCACTATGTCTGGCGTACGTGGACTATGAGAAAGCCTTTGATTCCGTCGAAATTTGGGCGGTGCTGCAGTCCCTTCAGCGATGCCAAGTTGACTGTCGGTATATCGAAGTATTGAAGTGCTTGTACAGTAGGGCTATGATGGCTATCCGAGTACAGAACCAGAGTACGAAACCTATCCAATTGCAGTGAGGTGTAAGACAGGGTGACGTCATATCCCCGAAACTCTTTACCGCTGCATTGGAAGATGTTTTCAAGCTTCTGGACTGGAAAAGATACGGTATCAACATCAATGGCGAGTACATCACTCACCTTCGATTTGCCGACGATATAGTCCTTATGGCAGAATCGCTGGAGGACCTAAGTACTATGCTCAATGACCTCAATAGTGTTTCCCAACGGATAGGTCTTAAGATGAACATGGACAAAACAAAGATCATGTTTAATGTCCATGTCACACTATTGCGGTAGTTGTTGGGAACACTAAGCTCGAAGTTGTTGACGAGTATGTTTACCTGGGACAAATAGTCCGACTAGGTAAGTCCAACTTCGACCGAGAGGTCAATCGACGGATTCAACTCGGTTGGGCAGCGTTTGGGAAATTACGGCACATCTTCTCGTCAGGTATACCTCAAAACTTGAAAACGAGACTGTACACCCAGTGCGTGTTGCCAGTGATGACATACGGAGTTGAGACATGGTCCTTCACTGCTGGCCGGATGAGGAAGCTCAAGGTCGCTCAGCGAGCTATGGAGAGGGCTATGCTCGGAGTTTCTCTGCGGGATAAACTCAGAAATGAGGATACCCGCAGTAGAACCAGAATGACCGACATAGCCCAACGCATTAGTAAGCTGAAGTGGCAATGGGCCGGCCATATAGCTCGAAGAACCGACAACCGATGGGGAAGAAAGGTTTTCGAGTGGCAGCCTCGTACCGGCAAGCGAAGTGTAGGGCGTCCCCCCACTAGATGGAGTGACGACCTGGTAAGATATGCAGGAAGTCGATGGATGCATGTGGCTCAGGACCGTTCTTTGTGGCATTCTTTCGGGGAGGCCTATGTATAGGTAAGGGTGGGGGAGGTGTTGCAATTTATCTACGGTCCGACTTACGTTATTCTGTAATTGCATCCTGACCTTCACAATACTCCGCTTCGGCTGAATATTTATTCTTGGAAATTCAGGTGGGGCGTTCCAAATTAGCACTTGGGGTTGTTTACTGTCCTCCTTCTGTCGATTACTTCTCCAGCCTAGAAATGGTCTTAGATTCTGTATGTGCAGACTATACACATCACATTATCATGGGCGACTTCAATACTGACCTCCTCAAAACTTCTTTGCAATCAAGTAAGCTCAAAAATATCTTGTCTTCAGTAAATTTATCCATCCTTCCCTGCTCTCCTACTCACCATAACCTTGACTCCCCGGATACCTGGCTAGATCTAATAATCACGTCCTGTCCTAATCTAGTCAATAAATATGGTCAGTTGTCAGCTTCCGGCTTTTCGCGTCATGATTTACTTTACCTTGCATATAGGTTGAAGTTTGCAAAAGTTGAACCCGAGGTACTTTTGGTTCGCTGTTACAATAAAGTTAACCCAACGAAGCTTCTGATTGATGCAAGGGCCATCGACTTCTCGCCTGTGAATTGTGCGTCATCAGTTGATGATAAAGTATCTATTTTCACTAAATTAACACTGAAACTGTTTGATGCGCATGCACCGGTGAAATCTATTAGGGCTAAGCGGCTTCCAGCTCCGTGGATAACGAAGGGTGTACGCATGGCGATGACTCGACGCAACCGAGCTTTCAGAAGGTTTAAGCGTGACAGGAGCAATGAGATTTGGGACTTGTACAAAATTTCTCGCAATCGTTGCAACCAAATGGTAAGGGCGGCAAAGCGTCGTTACTTCTTTGACAATATATCTAGTGCTTCTTCGGCGGATACTTGGAAATTTCTTAATTCTCTTGGTCTATGTAAATCCTCCACTATGAAACATAATATCCCATTCCCTCTAAATGACATAAATTCCTGTTTTTCTACAGGTTCCTCACTCTCTCCAGTTATTATGTCCCAGTCAATCTTAGAAATTAATTCCAAGGCCAAACCTTTACAAATACCCTTCTTATTCTCGCTTGTCTCTGTTAACGATGTTCGTAAAACATTTGCTTCTATTAAATCAAAAGCAGTGGGTTGTGATAATGTGAGTCGTACTATGATCTCTTTAGTTCTCGAACTCTTTCTTCCAGTCATTACTCACATCATTAATTTTTCTCTGTTGTCAGGGGTATTTCCTTCTTTGTGGTGTAAAGCCTATATAATTCCACTTCCTAAAATTTCAAACCCCTTGCAACTCAATAATTATAGACCTATTTCTATTCTTCCATTCTTATCAAAGATCCTGGAATCTATAGTTCACCGGCAAGTATCAGGTTTTATATATAATAATAACTTGCTCACTGAATTTCAGTCGGGCTTTCGTCCCGGACATAGCACCACCACTGCACTTCTTAAAGTTACAGAGGACATTCGGGATGGCTTGGAGAATAGAAAGGTCACTGTGCTTGTTCTCGTGGACTTTTCTAATGCCTTCAACATGGTTGACCATGATATTCTCCTCGCTATGCTCGGTAATCTAAACTTCTCCTCCATTGCTTTAAATTGGTTCTCTTCCTACCTTTGTGGTCGCCAACAAGCTGTTCGAGTTGGTAATCATTTGTCTGACTGGTGTCAGCTTGTATCTGGCGTGCCACAGGGTGGAATATTATCTCCTTTATTGTTCTCTATTTTTATTAACTTCCTTTCCTCTCAACTTTGCTGTTCTTACCATTTCTACGCCGACGACTTGCAAATTTATACTCAGACTGATGTGGATCACATTGATAATGCTGTTATCAATATTAATACAGATTTATTAAATTTAAGCAATTGGGCTAGCAAATTTGGCATTCTAGTGAATCCTAACAAATGCCAAGCAATTTTAATAGGAAGTGCTCGTCAGTTATCTAAACTTGATATTTGTTCTGTCGCTCCTGTCATGTTTGATGGATCATGCATCCCTTATTCCAGCACTGTGAAAAACCTAGGCCTCTGTATGGACTCAACTCTCAATTGGTCCACTCACATTCAAACAATAAGTGCTTCAGTTACTGCTAAGTTGGGTGCCCTAAATCGCCTTAGAAACTTCCTTCCGGTCAAGGTAAAGATAACTCTGGTGCAGTCTCTTATTTTGCCCATTATTGATTATGCTGATGTGTGTTGTACTGATCTTAATGAGAACCTTCTAGACAAGCTGGATCGTCTCGTAAACAACTGTGTCCGATTCATCTTCTGTCTTCGCAAGTTTGACCATGTTTCCTCCTTTAGATTTCAGCTAAATTGGCTTCCCATTCGCCAACGGAGGCAAGTCAGGACACTTCTCACACTTTTTTCTATTTTATTCGACAATCGTTGTCCCGACTATTTGAAACGTAAGTTTCAATTTCTATCTGATACGCATAATAGACCTCTACGTTCTTCGGAGACTCTTACGCTCTCCATTCCACTTCACCGTTCCGGTTTCTCTTCTTCCTCGTTTGCTGTACGAGCTGCGCGACTTTGGAATGCACTGCCTGAAACTTTGAGACAACGCTCCAACAAAGTAACATTTAAAAAGTATCTTAAAGAACATTTTCTGAAAGTCGTAAAGAACTCCTAAGTTGGCGTCATCATCTGAGTTAATCTGTGTTAATAGTTAATTTCATCATAATATGTTTTTTACGTATATATGTATATTTGTGTGTATATATGTATTTATATGTGAATTTGTGTATATATATATGTGTGTATGTGGTTTGTATATATATATATATATATGTATATGTATGTATGGTATTTGTATTTTTTATTTTTATGTTTATATGTTATAATTCCTAAATTCATTATATTTCTTATTCTGTACTGTTATGTATTATAATAACCGCCTTCGATGTTTTTCCACTCCTCAAGGTTGACAGGCAGAGAATGCTTTAAGCATTATGTCCGCCTTTTGTACTTATATATTTTATAAGGTTCAAAAAAGTTAAATAAATAAATAAATATGTTCAGCAGTGGACTTGTGAAGGGTTGTAATGATGATCAAAATGATGAATTGTATGTTTAGGCAAACACGCGATCTTTCTTTAGTTGTAAGTAAGCAAACTAATGTTTGCCTATAAACTGCAATAAAATAAGAGAAGAGAAATAGAAATACAGGTCTTTTGAACGGAATAAGTGATTTTTTTTCGTTGTAGAGACACGAAACCCGCACCATTCGACGAAGTATTTTTTTCTAATTCTAATTTTTCTAATTTCCGACAGCCAAAATATATAGAAAAATTCGTAGGTAGTAGGTAACACAGTGTAGCAAAGGCTCCGTGGCACAGTGGCTTAGCAATGAGTTACGGTGCTGAGGGTCGCGGGTTCGAATCCCGCATGGAAAAGGAACGGTATTTTTATGGCCTACAAATAGTTGCTCCGGGTCTGGATTTTTGTCCTAGTGCAATGAATGTTAACTGCCTCCATGATACAGAAGAAAATCCTAGTGCAACGGTTAATAGTATTTAAAGAAAAAAATGATTAGAAAGTAGGTCATCGTCGTCAGTAATAATATCAGCAATAATACAAGTGCCAGACGTTTTTTTGATTTACATTCAAATTTTGTTGGCTGTACATATCATCGGTCATGTACGTTGATTTTGGTAGTGGTTTGTTATCATCATCATCATCATAATCATGGCCTATCAAAAATCCAAAGCTTTACTCATAGGGGCTATTTTGCAACGTTTTGGGTTGGCAACTGCAGTTTTTTAATATTTTCAGTTATTATGAGGACGATGCTGTAGCATATCCCATGTTTCAGATTCTGTCAGTTTTCTCGGAATGTCACGGGAAAATATGTGATAGTGGATACTCTTCCGCTACTACTTAACGCCCAATTAGTTAATTGGTTTATAAAGCGTAGTAATCTACGAGTATATGTCATTATTTTTTGTTTGGTGCACTTTTACGATATTAACAGAACTCTGAACCTGATCTTTCTTCTCTGGTGTCGGCTTGTGGTCCCATCTGACTATGAGAGTGAAAGAATAGAGAGTGCACATGTCAGTTATCCCATGAGCCAGGTCCAGATATTTTGATTTCTCCTCTGTTTCCGCTTTCTCGTCATACGGAATTGTAATGTTGACCAAAATAACCCTGAATGTGCCGGTCCATCAACACAATATTAGGCTAATTAGCAAAAATAGGCCTATCTGTGATGTTGGCTTGATCCCCGTAGAGTCTGGCGCGGTCTTTACGAGCAAGGCTTTCATCAAGTACTTTTAACTAGGCGGTCTTCGATCCACGGATGTAGTACTATTCAGAGCTAGAAAGCGCTGAACGACATGAAGCGAAATATATGAAGAAATTAATAATTGGAAAATAATTAGAAAACTTCTTCCATTAAAGTCCATAGCTCGTTAAACTTTCAAATCTTTTATTTCAATCAACGGTCCGGCAATTTTACACTCGCTATGAATTCTGCTAATTCGACTTAACTCTTTATAAATTTTGCTGCCTTCCTCTTTGAAACAGTTCATCTTTGCGTTCAATAAGTTTTGTTACTCAGATAACCGGATTAAAATTAATTTGAATCGGATTCTTTTATGTTTTAAATAGAATAGAAATTCAACCAGCGATTTTATTATTTAAGCTTCGAATACAAATATTATATTCTGTTGTTAAAATATTTTATATTCGTTGGAATATTTTTTGTCAAAAGCTGAGTATAGGCGTCTATGGTCGGTATGTTATAATCTGTGCGCCGCGCTGCTCCAGTGCATGTTGGTGAACTATGTGAAGTTCTAGTCTGTAGAATATTTTATTGGACATGCAGGTTTCCTCACAATTTTTCTTTCACCACCGATCACACAGTAAAGTAGTACAATAAATTGTATTTGGAAATTTCGTGCCGGTGGGGATCGGACTCGAGTTGCTTTCGTACTTTGAAATTTACAGCAAGCGCTTAGCTTCTCAGGTACCACAGCTCTAACAAATTAATTAGTACTATAACATTTTTCAATATTCATAACAATTAGTAAACTATAGAACAAAACAAAACCAGGAGAAATCAAATCCGGAGAAAAAGTGTCATTATTAGTACAAAACGAGCCCAAATTAGGCACACCTAGTTCTATTCGTCGATGAGTTCCAGTTACATTCACCAAAGTACAATTTCAGGTCACTTCTCAAGTCCGGAGGCTTTCCTCGACCTTTTTTTAATCATAACTTTCAAAACGAGCTCAAACACGGCACACCCAGTTCTTCTCGTCAAGGAGTTTCAACTGCATTAATTGAAGTACACCTTCATGTCACTTTATCATTTCTGGAAGTAAGGTCTCATCATAACTAAAAAAACGAGTTCAAACTCGGCACACCTAGTTCTACTCGTCAAGGAGTTCCAATAGCATTCACCGCAGTACACCTTCAGGTCACTCCGTCAGATCCAGAGGTAAGGTGTCATCATAACTATCAAAACAAGCCCAAATTCGGCACACCCAGTTCTCGTCGAGGAGTTCCAGTAGCAGTCACCGAAGTACATCTTCAGGTCACTCCGACAAGTCCGAAGGTAATGTCTTATCATAACTAACAAAACAAAATGAGCCCCAACTTGGCATATCTAGTTCTACTCGTCGAGGAATTCCAGTAGAAGAAACCGAAGTACACCTTCAGGTCACTCCATAAAGTTCAAGACGTATTTAAGTATATTTATAAATATATAAATCCTGCTTATTTATAGCGAAACAAAATATTGTAATAAAGATCAGCACTAGCCGCAGTAACCTGAAGCATATACTCTTCACAGTATAGTGTAAAAACACCTGCTGCATTTACTCTATAAATATGGTTTTGCTTAGCGTTTGGGTGAGGAAAAAATCATAAATAGGCAAACAGAAAACCTGGTACATTATACCTCACATATGTATGTTACGTTGTGGGATTATGGGGTGAAGGTTCCATCACTTCATTCCGTCCCGTGGGTTTCAGAAGTGGCAACTTTGGCAAACGCGATAAAAATTGGCTTCCGCTATATGGCGATATAACTAATTTGTTTATCGATTAGGCGACGGGCAACAGCGTCCAACGTTTAGTACTGCGATTGTAAATTCGCCAGCAAATCAAATGCATATGTCCAGTTATGGACTTTTAAGGGCCCATAAAGGTGTTGTGAGACAAAATAAGTTCTTTAATTGCTATTATGATGGAATACATTATACCCTTGTCACAGTTTATTAGATGCAAAGAAAAACGCGGTGCACGTAGGTCACCGGAAAGTTAATAAAAAAGCTAATTTCGCTACCGCTTGTGAGGGGATAATGCTCGAGCAACGAGGGCGAGTGTCGTAACGCTTCTTGATTACAAACAACTCAACATCTGACTTGATTGATATAAAGCGGAATTCTGATCGCTTACTCTCGAAGGAAAATTAAATTTTTCATTGTTCATTAATAGTGAACTTTATTCTTAAACACAGGCTTATATTGTAAATTAAGTTATAAACTTTGTTTGGTTAAAATTCTTAGAGTTCTTTTTTCATTAATCTTGAATTATTATGAATTTAGAAAAAGGAATCTTCTGGGTAAGCTTAGAGCGTACGGTTTATCCCCTAGTCTGATTGACTGGGTAAAAGACTTAGTAAGTGAATGGTTTCTCCGGGCCGTCGTCGATGGCTGCTCATCCGATCCTGTTGCGACTCACGCCGATGTTCCTCAGAGGTCAGTTCTCTCCGCAACTCTCTTCTTGCTGCATATTAATGATCTGCTTATGCCTGGTATTTATGGGTATGCAGACGACAGTTGTGGAGAGATACTATTCAAGTCCTCGGGCCAGTCGGGATGAAATGCAGTCTGAAATGAAAACTATGGTTGAGCATATAAATCTCACACTACAGGCAGTTTCCGAATGGGCAATACCAATTTTGCGAAATTCAACGCCATTAAAACACAAGCGAGGCTCTTTACTGCAAAAAGAAACCAAGTCATCTTGGCTCCTTCTTTGCGAAATGTATCACTAGAATACACCGACCGCCTTCAGTTGTTGAGGGATGAGATATCATTTAATCTGAACTTCGGGCGGTTCATTGCATTCAAGAACAAAGCAACTGCAAGGAAGATAGGACTCATTGCAACGGTGCGACGACACTTCACGCAGGGACAGCTGCTTACTTTATATAAAGCCCAAGTACGGTCATGCATGGAGTATTGCTGCCATAAATGGGCTGATACTGCAAAATGACACCTTGCAGATTTGGACTCAATGAAAAGACGTGCTAAGACGCTTATTGGTAATTTGTTTAAAACCATTCTTACCAGCCTCGAATATAAGCGCAAAGTAGCCAGCCTTTCGATTTTCTACAGGATGCATTTCGGGGAGTGTGCGCATGAATTGCATAATTTAATTCCCCTCTCCAATTCCATTCTCCCTCACGTCCAAATAGCTACAGATTTCTTGCTACAACAGATCCCATCCGTAGAGATCGTGATATATCTCTACAGAGGGAGGACGACTCACTGCCCCACGCCGCAAAGTCGAGTGGGCCTGACGGAGTCTTGCCAATTGTGCTGAGGACGTGGGCTCTAGAGTTGACTCTGGTTATAACGCGTGTTTTCACGCACTCCTACTTCCTAGGCGTTGTCCCGCATTCATGGAAGACAGCTTTCGTGCATCCGATTCCAAAATAGGTAACCGCTCTGGTCCGTTCAAATACAGGCCTATCGGCATCGCCTCCTTGTTCTCGAAAATAACGTGGTCCATTATCAGCTCAGGAGCACCAGCTGATTAGTGTTTGCTAGTACGGTTTCCGTCGGGGTCTCTCAGCTGGTGATCTTCTTGTTTACATAACACATAGATGGGCTCAGGCTATCGAGTCCAAGGGGGAGACATTGATCGTTAGTTTGGACATAGTGAAGGCCTCCGATTGGGTCCGGCACAAAACGCTTCTTTCGAACCTTCCTCCTATCCTCCTTCTTCTGTAAATCAATAATTTATGTTGTAAACCAGTAACATTCATTGCTATTCGAATGACACCACTGGTGATGCTCTATACACCGGCTGTGCCAATATTTCTCGGAAAAACGTTGCTGCGTACCGGAATAACTTGTGTCTGAAGTCGAGTCTTTGCTGAACAAAGTCTCGGATTATGGGCGACTAAATCTAGTCTAGTTTTATCCTTAGAAACACAAGTTTGCGCATTTACCGCTTAAAGAACCTCTGTGTCGTATCTCATTTGTTGTGTCTTTAGTGGTGCCTCAGTCAGTAACAGAATTCTCGGCGTCGACATATCGAGTGACGTGCAGTTTTGTGGTCACTTGGAAGAGAAGGCCAAATTGGCCTATAAAAAGCTTGGCATGTTCAGCAGAGCGGAACAGTATTTCGTGCAGGCACACCGCCTGCAACTTTACAAGGCACAGGTTCGGCCTCACATGGAATATTGTTCCCATGTATGGGCTGGGGCTCCCAAGTGCCAGCTCCTTCCACTTGACCGCATCCAGTGCAGAGCGGCTTGAATCATCGACGACCGAGTCCTTTTCGATCGGCTCGAGTCACTTACGATGCGAGCAGATGTCGCATCTCTTTGCGTATTTTATCTAATACAGGGAGTGCTCTAAGGAATTGGTCGGACTAATTCCAGCCGTTAAATTTCACCATCGCACATCGCGACAAAACTTGCGATACCATCCAAACCATCTGGATGATTGGCGGTCCATCACTGTGCGATTTAGAATATTTTTTTCTTACTGGCACAAATTCCTCGTGGAATTGATTATCACTAAAAAATTTTCTAACGGTGGTAGAGCCCTGCAGCAGTTTTTTGCTGTTGCACGTATGGGCCGGCTCGAGCCGGGTTGGTACCACGACCTCACAGAATACCGGCGTGAAGTAGAGGCTCTGCTTCTGCGTTTCGTCTGGTGAGTGCAGGTGGCCGGAGGCCCAATTCCCCCCCCCCCCCCCCATCAACATGGTAGCGGAATTAGACAATAGACTACCCCAGGAGGGTACCAGTACCCCTGGAGAATCCCTCGCTGAGCATCCACGACCATGTTATTCCAATCCTGAGCGTGGGTGCTCAGGCTGCCCCGCGTATTCTGGGGGGGGGCAAAATTCCGCTCAAAAACAAAACTGCTCGGGGCAAGCTGAGCAACAATACCAAGGCGACCCCTGCCACGCTATCCGTGAATTTCTGCAACATCAGGGGACTTCACTCTAACCTAAACGCCGTCCACTACCATCTCGAGACGGCGAAGCCGGCCTTGCTCTTTTTGACCGAGACGCAGGTTTCCTCTCCGACTGATATTTCGTATCTCTCCTACCCGGGGTACAAATTGGAGCACTCCTTTGTGCCTCGGGCTGGAGTTTGCGTGTATGTTAGAGAGGACATCTGTTCTCGACGCCTCGGCAGTCTTGAAGGTTCGGACCTGTCCATCCTTTGGCTACGCGTAGACAGCGACGACCATCCGCGCGTCTACGGGTGCCTCTATAGGTCCCATAGCGGTAATGCCGAAACAGACCGACTCATCGACCACGTCCAAATGGCTACAGATTCCTTGCCACAACAGGTCCCATCCGCAGAGATCGTGATCCTTGGCGATTTTAACGCCCACCATGCCGAATGGCTCGGTTCACGTTTAACCGATCATGCGGGGAGATCTGTTTATGACTTTGCCTTGGCATATGGTCTGACACAACTGGTTACTTCGCCTACGCGGATTCCAGATGTGGAGGATCATACACCTTCCCTGTTGGACCTTCTGCTGACCTCTCATCCGGACGGATATCAGGTTTCCGTCGATGCCCCTCTCGGCTCTTCGGACCATTGTCTGATCCGGAGTATGGTGCCACTCACGCTCCCTTCGCGGTTGCGTTCTGCAGGTTGCCGCCGTGTTTGGCATTACAGGTCGGCGGATTGGGACGGAATGCGGTCTTTCTTTGCATCCTACCCATGGGGGCGGGTTTGCTTCTCGCCGGATGATCCCAGTGCTGTTGCTGACTCTGTCACTGATGTGGTGTTACAGGGAATGGAACTATTTATTCCATCATCTGTGGTACCCATCGGAGGCAGATCTCAGCCTTGGTTTGGTCGCTCCTGTAAGACTGCATTGCGCAGTAAGCAGGAGTGTTATCAAGCCTGGGCTGCGGCTTCGGTGACTCGGGATGTAAACACCAGCACACTTAAAAAGAAGTATAACTTCGCCTCCAGGTCCTTCAAAAGAGTTATTGCCAAGGCAAAGTCAGAGCACATAGGCAGAATTGGCGAGAAACTAGTTCGCCTTCCTTCGGGAACCCGTGCATTCTGGTCTCTCGCCAAGGCTGTCCAAAGGAATTTCTGTACGCCATCACTACCATCTCTGCACAGGGAGGACGACTCACTGGCCCAAGACGCAAAAGACAAAGCCGACCTTTTAGGCTCCCTTTTTGCGTCCAACTCGACTCTTGATGACGGGGAGAAAATACCGCCGACCATCCCGCGGTGTGAGTGCTCCATGCCGGATGTGCTATTCTCACAGCGCTCAGTTCGCAAAGCACTTCTCTCCCTGGACATCCAGAAGTCGAGTGGGCCTGACGGAATCCCCCCAATTGTGCTGAGGACGTGTGCTCCGGAGTTGGCACCGGTCCTAACGCGTCTTTTCCGGTACTCCTACTCCCAAGGCGTAGTCCCGAATTCATGGAAGACAGCTTTTGTCCACCCGATCCCTAAAAAAGGCGACCGCTCAGACCCGTCCAACTATAGGCCTATCGCGATCACCTCCTTGTTCTCCAAAATAATGGAATCCATTATTAACTGCCAGCTCATCCGGTACCTTGAGGATCACCAGCTGATTAGTGACCGCCAATACGGTTTTCGTCGGGGTCGATCAGCTGGTGATCTTCTGGTCTACCTGACCCATAGATGGGCGAAGGCAGTAGAGTCCAAGGGGGAGGCGTTGGCCGTTAGTCTGGACATTGCGAAGGCCTTTGATCGGGTTTGGCACAAAGCGCTTCTTTCGAAGCTGCCTTCCTATGGGCTTCCCGAGAAATTGTGCAATTGGATCACCAGCTTTCTTGCAGATCGGAGCATCAAGGTCGTTGTAGACGGTGCATGTTCTGACTACAAGCCTATTAACGCTGGTGTTCCACAAGGCTGTGTGCTTTCACCAACGCTGTTTCTTCTGCATATCAATGATATGTTGCTAACTGGTAACATTCATTGCTATGCGGATGACAGCACTGGTGATGCTCTATACACCGGCTGGGCCAATATTTCTCGGGAAAACGTCGCCGAGTACCGGAACAAACTTGTGTCTGAAGTCGAGTCTTTGCTGGACAAAGTCTCGGATTGGGGGCGACTAAATCTAGTCCAGTTTAATCCTCAGAAGACACAAGTTTGCGCGTTTACCGCTAAAAAGAACCCCTTTGTCGTATCTCCTCAGTTTCAAGGCACTCCCCTTCTTGCCTCAGCCAGTATCGGCATCCTCGGAGTCGACATATCGAGTGACGTGCAGT
This sequence comes from Parnassius mnemosyne, assembly GCA_963668995.1. Classification (NCBI taxonomy): domain Eukaryota; kingdom Metazoa; phylum Arthropoda; class Insecta; order Lepidoptera; family Papilionidae; genus Parnassius; species Parnassius mnemosyne. Next base: position 45,892,267 of record CAVLGL010000024.1, on the reverse strand, counting down.
TTCGTGGTCACTTGGAAGAGAAGGCCAAATTGGCCTCTAAAAAGCTTGGCGTGCTCAGCAGAGCGGGACAGTATTTCATGCCGGCACACCGCCTGCAACTTTACAAGGCGCAGGTTCGGCCTCACATGGAATACTGTTCCCATCTCTGGGCAGGGACTCCCCAGTGCCAGCTCCTTCCACTTGACCGCATCCAGCGCAGAGCGGCTCGAATCGTCGACGACCGAGCCCTTTCCGATCGGCTCGATTCATTGGCACTGCGAAGAGATGTTGCATCTCTTTGCATTTTCTTTCGCATCTACCATGGGGAGTGCTCTGAGGAATTGTTCGGATTAATCCCAGCCGCCAAATTTCACGAACGCACATCGCGGCAGAACTCCCGATACCATCCACACCATCTGGATGATTGGCGGTCCAGCACTGTGCGATTTAGAAGATGTTTTCTTCCTCGCACAACTTCCTTGTGGAATAGTTTACCACCAGGGATTTTTCCGGACCGATACGACTTAGGGACCTTCAAGAAAAGAGCCTACTCCTTTTTAAAAGGCCGGCAACGCATCTGCAATTCCCCTGGTGTTGTGGTTGTTCATGGGCGGCGGTAGTCACTTACCATCAGGTGAGCCGCATGCTCGTTTGCCCCCTCTCCTATAAAAAAGAAAAAAAAAAAATTTTCCGGACCGATACGAGTTAGGGGCCTTCGAGAAAAGAGCCTACTCGTTTTTAATATGCCGGCAGCGCATCTGCAGTTCCCCTCGTGTTGCAGTTTTTGATGGATGTCGGTAGTTACTTACCATCAGGTGAGCCGCATGCTCGTTTACCCTCTCTTGTATAAAAAAATCTCAAAAATTTAAAAGAAAAAGAAAAACCTATCACGTGCATTTTGGTCTTCACGGCTGACAACGCATCTGCGATTTGATTCTTAATCGACGTGTACCACCGTCTTAACTATTGCTACTATTGAGCAGCACTCTTTTCACTGCTGTGTTCCATTTGGAATGGTTGGGTATTGGTAAGTCAGTATAATTACAGTATCCAGTACACTATTACCATCTTAGTTCTCAGGGTGACAACGCATCTGCATTTTGATACTTTAATGAGGATAAATGTAGATGCCTACGGGCCACAGCATCCACGTACCATCAGATGGAATGTGGTTCGTTTGTTACCCTTATTCTATATAGGAAAATACTAGGAATTTCTCTACCGGGCCGTCTTTTACAAGAACACTGAAAGCGCCACCGTAAAATAAACATATAGCAAAGCTATGACCGTGAGGGTAACAACTTTTGACACTATTAACGAGTTGATACTAGTTAGAGAGAGCACAGCGCCTGAAAGATTTCCCATGTGTATAAATTCAGACATTTTAATATATCTAGACTAAATTAATAAATATTACACTTGGTTTAATCTATATGTCGGAGTGTCTATAAAATACCCGGTTGGATCGGGGTATAAGTGAGGGTATATCGAGAAACTCCCACTTGTTTGTGCAGTATAAAGTTCACTGTAGGTGCCGTGCGCGACATATTCCGCTTAAGTCATTCAACGAGTGTGGTCATTCTACTAGTGCTAAGATAGTGTCGTGGTTCCGTTCGTTGTTGTAGTTCTTCTAGTGCAGACAAGGAGGATTGGTATTGCTGAGAGTTTTTTGGTGTTATCATGTAATTACGTACCGCACGTTACACTGGTGTGTAATTGTGGCGGAGACGTGTTACGGTGTAGTCGAACTGTAATTTCACTATACTGAATGTATAGTGCGTTACGTTGTCTTATTACTGGTAATGATTAATTGCGTAAGCACGAGAGGAAGTTGAACATCCGCTCTCACACTTTTATTATTTTTAACAATTAACGCTATCCTGATGTATTTCCGATCAAAAGTGGGATCTCGTGTTGTCATTATCGATATATATATAAGAAATAAAATTGAATTCTCTGTCTGTTATATTGAAATGACTGGCTTCTTTTAAGCTCATGTGGTTATTTGTATGCTATTTAAGACATAAGTATTAATTTTTTTTAAATGCGTCTGTCTGTCCGAACTAATCTTAGAGATGGCTGAATCGATTGTAACGTAATGTTATGAAGATGAAATCTTAATAATGAACATCAAAAGATTCTAACCAGGGGAATGTGGGGCGGGTTTCTAGTTCAAAATAGATTTTAAGAGGTGCTATATGAGCAATGTGTGACGAGTAGGTGAGGCGAAAGAATGTACACTAACCCATGTCATCCTGTGGGTGGGAGATTACGACTCAAAATAATTAAAAATGACGGTTGTCTACCTGATTGCTAAGCATGGCAAATATGTGGTAACTATAATAATGGAGATAATAAAGTTTAGTAAATAGGGTAGACCTTAGTACAGCAGTGGAATTTTGATAGTCGGTAGGAATGATGATAAGAATATGTGAAAGGAGGGAAGTTTATCGTTTAAATTGGCTTAAATTGAAAATGATCCAATTTAAGTGCACCCTTAACTGGCGAGCGTGTATGCGTAGATATATGGATGTGAAAAAGCATGAGAGGTGTGTCATTATGGTGACAAATACAAGTCCGTAGTATCTGCCTACCCCTCTAGGTGACAGGCGTTAGAGTTTATTTAAACGTGTATGTATGTGAATATTAGAATTCAAATTTTTTAGCTATGACAACTCGTTCACCGGAAATATATCCTGCTGAACATGAGACATAAATTTTATAGAACGCGATCCAACAGCACTCCAAGCGCTGTATGGGTTATAAAAATATACATTTAATTTTTGTACGTACTCAATGGTGAAAGAAAATATCATGGGGACAGTTCATGACACACGAGTACTTACGCAAAAAGGGGGAGGAGGTCAATTGTCTTTCTTACGCATGACGCAGTCGCTCGCTCCTTAAGTAGAGAGTGGTTGCGTCAGCGGTCTGTATAAATAGCAATTATAATAAATAGTATAAAAAAAATCTGAGTTGTTTTGTTATGTCTGTCATGGTTAATGTATTATGGGTATAAACTTCATGTAATGAATCATTTTTGCAGTTTGTATAAAAAGAAAAATATTTACCTAATCAACGTATAAATTAAATTCATACAATTATATCAAAGACAGCTATACTAAGAAAAAGGGTTTACAGTATATAATCTAAAATCTACAATAAAGTTCCATCTATGTTTCATTATATCCAAATGGAAAATATTCATAATTTTTATACGTGGTAGAGTTATGCTGCAGCTATATATGGTTGTAGCACGAATGGGTCGGCTCGACCGGGGAAGGACCACGCTCTCACATAATACCAGCGTAAAATAGCAGCTTAACGCTGCTATGTTTCGTATAGTGAATGCAGAGAACCGCAGTCCCTTTTTACTGGAAACGAGACATTCCATCTTAGTCTTCATGGGTGACAACGTATCTGCATTTTGATTCATAATCGAAGATAGAAGTAGATGTCTATGGGCCACAGCAACCACTTACCCTCAGGTGGACTGTGTGCTCGTTTGTCATCCTTATCCTATAAAAAAAATAAAAATAATTTAAAACATTTCTAATTGAGAAATGCTACTACTCAATTAATAACTACATCATTGTAGAACATTCTTATACCCTATGATCACCAATCCGACCTTTAAATGGATACTGTGAGGCGGCAATTATGGCAAATTAAAGGTTCTTGAAAGATTGATTAATAAAAGACTTGTTTCTACCTCGAACATAATAATTTAATTTCTTCACAACAGTTTGGCTTTCGCAAGAATAACTCAACTAATGACGCAGTTCAAAGTTTGACCAATCATGTTATTTAGAACTTGAAACAAGGCAAAAAGATCCTAACTGTATTTTTTGGTCTTGCAAAAGCGTTCGATACCGTTCAATTGTAAACACTCTAACTCAAACTAGAAAAACAAGGTGTCAGGGGGTTGCAACTAAATCTCTTTCAAAGTTGTCTCACAAATTGCTCGCAGTCTGTCAGGATTGATAAGCACAACATCATCAACAAGCGTATATCCTCAATTGATATTAACTCCTTGTTGTAAATTTCTTCACTGACTTGTAAATTAGGATTTCCTGATGGAATGTGCATTTGATGCAAGATATTGTCACACATTTCATCTTTGTATTTTATTCATAAATCAATTGGTTTTGTTATTAATAATAATATGTTAAAAATTACAGCCTCATTGAGAGTTAGATCCCAATGAACGCCATTTTCTAAAAATTGATTTTAATTAAATAAAATAAATTTGAATTTTACAGTTATTGAATTAACATATAATATTTTTTTCATTCTTTCTCTTCATAAGAAAATTGCTAGGTCTACAACGAATATTTAAAGAAAAAAAATGCCAATTTGGTATAGCTGTTCGCGAGTTTTGCACTTTACAACACATTTAGCCATTCATTATAATTTATATAAATTTGTATTATTGTATATATTATGTAAGATTACTTGGAGTGGCCAAGTTATCTTCAAATACCTACTTGCGTTGGGATTGAGTACCATGGTTAACGACTGTAGCACAATAGCAGATTCGAACTTATTCAAGTATATGCCTGTTACGGCCTACGGTTGCTCCCTTAAAGGATCCAATCCCCCGGGGCCCATCAGCAGAAGACTTCCCGAGCAAACGTAGGTCGGGCCTCCTAAGGCCACGTGAAAGTTCTCTAATTACTTCGACGCCCTAACTATTCCGCGGTTCCCGCACAAAATTAACAGCGTGCAAACATTAGCACATCTGGCAGATGACTGACTCGCTTGCGACCCGCGCGCCACTGCCACGCTCGGAAGAACTTCAGACCGGAATCGCGCCGAGCCGAGTGACATCTGGTGTCGATTCCGACAACAGAGTTTTGCACGAACAATGCCCATACCTTTAATCATTAGATCTCTCACGACGACTCTATTATCTCTGATTACTGCCTCGTTGCTCTAGTGGTCGTAAACACCATTGCTGATAATGATGTCCCGGATCCAAATCACAGGTCAAGCCAAAATCAGTTTGGGTTATTATGTAAGATATTTTCAGCAGCAGCCTGCAGTCAAGAAGTAGGTACTGCGCCTTATCTCTCCCCGGTTGTATCGGATGACCGTCCCATCGGACTGCGAGTGAGGGAATAGCCAGTTTACCTATGCTTACGCATACAATCGTATCCTATAATCCTGTCACACGTAGATGGCTAGTCTCCGTTGAAACCGACCGCGGTGACCAAAATCTTTTTGGAGGACATTATTATCATCAGATTACTGTTGATCATATGATACCGTTTTGAATTCATCCCGTGTATGTTGTAAAGAGCAACTATGGGAAATACTAGACTTAAGGTATTCAACAGATGGTGGTATCACCATCTCACAGTGCAAGACGTTAAATATCCAGGCAAAAGGTTACAAGTAGCCTGGAAATGAGCAATCCCTATAACCATTCCTCAAGAACTTTGTTTATTCCTTTTTTATAGAATAAGGGTAACGAACGAACACACAGTCCACTTGATGGTAGCGGATGCTGCGGCCCATAGAAATCTACATTTATCCTCGGTTAAGAACTAAAATGGAGATCCGTTGTCACCACTTAGAACTAAAATGGAATGCGTCGTTTCAAGTAAAAAGGATCTCCGGTTCTTTATACTTACCATAGAAACACAGTATCATAAATAAGCTATTTTACGCTGTTTTTTTGTGAGAGCGTGGTCCTACCCTAGGCCAAGCTGACCCATTTGTAACATAACTATAAGAAAGCTGCAGCGTATAAAATTTTCAAAAGAATAGAAATAAAAATATAAACTTTTTATTCAATAGAGGTTCCAAATAATACTTGTAGAAATTCACTTTTACCACAGGTTTAGAAAATACCTCTGTCGTACGAAAAACCAGCAAGAAACTCAGCGACACTTTAAAAAACAAACAATAGTTTGCAATAACTAATGTTGCACAATAATTAATTAAATATATTAAAAATAATAAAAAAATTACACACGACACATTAGAATGCATGTTAGCGATAACTTCCTTTCCAGGAGTGATTATCATCCACAATTGTACTTAATATTATAATAACCCTTTTTATACAATCTTTGTTTAGTAAAATTTTTAAACTTGGCAGAATTTAGATTTTTTATAATTTCTAAAATTTTTTCTTAGAGCGTTGGCATTGCTCCAATAATGAATTAGTGACTCGTGGAGTCGAGTTATAGATATTGTGATTAAAGTAATTGCGGTGGAGCTTAACGCTCATTCAGATTTCAACTCTTTTGACGTTGAAATCTGTACAAACGTAATGAAAGTAATATCTCAATTCTTTCTTTTGGTCCAACTCTGAATTAGGTTTAATAAGACGTAGTTATATGCTTAATAAGAAATAATGACTATAAACATTTGTGTTTTCGTTTATTTATTCTTTATTGAACCCTAGAAAACATCAAACAGGATCAAAAACCGGACCTACTGCTTAACGTTTTCCCTGCCAGTAAACATTAGGGCTGTGATAACACTACGTACATTACTTACAGATCATATAAAAAAATAATTTAAAAAGTTAACATTCTCATAAATACATATGAACACATACACAAATATTATATTTAATATTCGACATTATATAATAATTTAGTTTGGAAAATCCAAAAGTACACGCCTCATAAGTGTTTCATTTAATTTTGATGAAAAAAAAATTACATATAAAATCGATTTACTGTGTATGGTACGTTCGTCCTTTGTCTATCGAGGGCTAAAGAAGAAAATGAAAGCGCCTTTAAATTTTAATAGCAATACAATTTATAAGAGTTGAATTTTTTTATTAACAAACAACGCGTACTAGACTATTGATATGAAACAGGGAACCAGTTGATGTTATTCTGAAGCTAATAAAAAACCGGTCTCGATGCGTAAATTTTTTCGGAACTTATCGTGACCACATACAAAATCAAAAACATCCGGGCTTCCACGTAAGATCCTTTTTCTAACTGTTTTTTTTTAATTCTATTATAGTTTAAGGGACATTTACCGCTTAGGGTATGTCAGTCCCATCATACCCTAATATACATGACTTACTCATATAACATTACTTAATAACTAAATGGGCCATGGATTCGAACAGAACTTTCGCATCGTCGCCATTTGGTTGGGATAGAATATTATGGAATGTGCCTACGTCAGTTCTGTTCAAATTCAAGACCCTTATGAAATTACTTCTAATAGACTCAAATCGAACACATTCCATCAATATATGGTATAGGTCTTCTATAACTCCACAGTCTTCACAATTGGGCGAAGTTGTTTTTCTCATTAGAAATACAAATTTCTTACATGGAACGTGTCCAGTTTTTATGAAAGTAGCAATATAATTTTTTTAAATATATGATGAATTAATTAGAGTGTTTTCTTGATATACGGCTACTCATATTATCGGATAAGTGCAATATGTTTATGATAGAGGTATTTTAAGACCACAAAATTGCTTGACCTTGAGGTGTCGAGAGTAATATACCTAATAACGCTTCGTGTTACGAGGCGTGCAATAAGATGCAAAATATACTGATTAAGCGAATAAAGAGTCGGTAACTATAATTATAACAGAGCTAAGCAGTTTTCAGCCATGTTTAGAAAATTTGCCCAAATTTTCTTAAATGTTTGTTTGCCGGTAAGTTGTGTTCACGTCACTTAATTGAATATTTATGCCTAGCCGGATTCCTTCCTGGATCAATTTATACTACTCTAACCTACAAGAACAAACTGTAATTTATATACGATTTAGAAGTATTGTACTTTGTAACTAGTATAAAAGAATTAGACAACCCCATAAATTGACCCGCGTCAATAGAAAATGCGCTGACGTGCTCTGCAGCTTATCTATTGAATATTCAATACCTTAAATCACCCGTCATGTAACGTCTGAGGGAGCATTCGTCGCGTTACGAAGCTATAAATTATATTCCAGAGCGTTAGTGAGCTGAGCTCGCGTAATAGCTAGATAAACTGTTAATTATAATCACAGCTATACACAATCTGTAATAATATCCGTAAAATGATCTTATATTTACCTGAACGATACATACAGAAATATCACTAATTCCTACCAAGAATGATACGTAATGCTATTGAAATAAAAAAATATCCCAATTTTAATAGAGAACTAGACTGCGAACGACATAAATGATAAGCTCGTGGAAACTGTCCATGCGGTCGGAGTAAAGTTCTGCAAGATTTGACAGTATACAGGCAATTGAACAGACAGATCTCTAAATGCATGCGGCGAGGCTTACGCAACTTCAATACAGCTTGTATTGAAGAAGCGATTGGGTGGAACCAAGGCTCCAAAGGCTTTGCCAGAGATCTGTCTGCCAGAAAGAGCCAACTGTTAAAGCTGAAGACCAAGTGTGGCAGCATCGTTTCCGGACACCTGAGATTTTGAGTGAGTTTGAGAGTTTCTATGGGCAGCTGTACACGTCATCGTTGGAGCCACACGCAAGTGTGAGTAATGATCCAAGAGCGAGTCTGATCCGACACTATTCCGAAGATATTCCGGACGTCAGTCTGAGCGAGATTAGAATGGCTCTCCAGCACCTTAAAAACGGCAAGTCCCGGGCGAGGATGGAATTACAGCGGAGCTTCTGAAAGCGGGTGGTAAACTGGTTCTGAAGTCCTTCAGAAGCTCTTAAATTCCGTCCAAAGGCATGGAGCAGAAGTGCGGTGATCTTGTTCTTCAAGAAAGGCAATAACGCTCTCTTGAAGAACCACAGACCGATTTCCCTTCTGAGCCCGCGTCGACGTGCTGTTTTCGAGAGTCATTACGAATCGTCTCGCATGCACACTCGACGACTTCCAGCCACTCAAACAAGCCGGTTTCCGAAAAGGCTTTAGCACCACGAACCACATATACACCCTTCGGCAAATTGTACAGAAGACAGAAGAGTACAATCTGCCACTCTGCCTTACGTATGTAGACGATGAGACAACCTCTGATTCCGTCGAAATGTGGGCAGTGCTACAGGTATATATATAAGTGCTAAAGTGTTCGTACAGTAGGGCTCCGATAGCTATCCGAGTACAGAACCAGAGTACGAAAACTATCCAACTACAGAGAGGTGTCAGACAGGGTGACGTTATATCCAGAAACTTTTCACTGCTACATTGAAAGACGTTTTCAAGCTTCTGTACTGGAAAGGATACGGTATTAACAACAATGGCGAGTACATCACTCACCTTCGATTTCCGAGTCACCGACGATATAGTCCTTATGGCAGAATCGCTGGAGGACCTACGCACTATGCTAAATGACCTCAATAGTGCCTCCCAATAGATAGGTCTTAAGATGAACATGGACAAAACAAAGATCATGTTTATTGTCCATGTCACACCTATGCCGGTAGTTGTTGCGAGCACTAAGCTCGAAGTTGTTGATGAATATGTTTACCTGGGACAAATAGACCGACTAGGTAAGTCCAACTTCAAAAGAGAGGTTAATCGACGGATTTAACTCGGTTGGGCAGCGTACGGGAAATTACAGCACATGTTCTCGTCAGGTTTACCTCAAATCTTTAAAACGAGACTGTACAACCAGTGCGTGTTGCCAGTAATGACCTATGGAACTGAGACATGGTCCTTCACTGCTGGCCGTATGAGGATGCTCAAGGTCGCTCAGCGAGCTATGGAGAGGGCTATGCTCGGAGTTTTTTCTGCGTGATAGACTTAGAAATGAGGATATCCGCAGTAGAACCAGAGAAACCGACATAGCCCAACGGATTAGTAAGCTAAAGTGGCAGTGGGCCGGCCATATAGCTCGAAGAACCGACAACCGATGGGGAAAAAAGGTTCTTGAGTGGCGGCCTCGTACTGGCGGACTAAATGTAGGGCGTCCCCTCACTAGATGGAGAGACGACCTGGTAAGACATGCAGGAAGTCGATGGATGCATAGTCAGGACCGTGTTTTGTGGCATTCCTTGGGGGAGGCCTACGTTCAGCAGTGGATTTATGAAGGGATGTAATGATGATGATGATGATGAGATTGGGTACTCCCACCTGCTTGGGATTCTGTAATTAATAAAATTAACCAAGAAATTTAAATAAAAATAGTTTTTACCGTTTTTATCACGTCATCAACATCCATATGGTCACGGGGTGGACTAAGTTGTTCGACGTCCCAATGTCCTTGTTAATCAAGGCTACCTCCAGATTAAAATTATTAATTTTTGTTCCTATCTACGCAGTATAAACTTATAGTATCTTGAAGACTTGCAGTTGTATGCTTGGGTAGGGATTTAATTTTAAAAATTATACGATCTTAAGCAGATGGCAGCACCCAGCCATCTTCTCTCTAGAAATTAGGATGTTTTTTTTTATTTCAGTAGCCAATCATCCTTGGAAAAAATCGGATTTCTTTAGCGAGGATTTGTGTTCTATCAAATGTGTATGTGTTTACAGACTGCAGACTTCCCGGAGCGGCAATTATTCATATCCTCTACTTGTTTTTTAACGCGGATTCTAATGGTATTTTAGTTTTTTCTATGTAAGAGAGACCACATTCATAATCAGTTTGATTGTGAATGTGGTGTCGACTCCAGTATCATGCAGAGGGATATCACACTTGAATGATGGTAAAAACTGACTAATCTCCTTCGGCAGCTTAAAGTGTGTTTTGATTGAAACTCGCTTAAATAGCTAGCCAAAATTGTCAGTGACATACAACAATACATCAGACATACGATCAACTGTGGCCGGGTTCACTCGTTCACTGCGACGTAGATGCGGGTCCCGAATCTTGTTGTTGTGCATAACTTGCTTGACGTATTGGAGCTCGGCGGCCAGGTGTTAACCTTCACATATTCCTAGTGGTCTCTGAAAGAACGAGCTTCCATCGGTAGCTAACTGTGAGAATCACCCCTTAAATGTCCATCTGTGTGGGTCGTTTTATACATATTATAACGCTCCCCCCCCTTATCTCTCTAAAATATATAAAATTTACTTGACCAGTATAGTAACCATATATTGATCAATCTCAAGGATCTTTCTAAAGGTTTAGTTATATGTCGCAAATAAATTTAAGGCGTGATCGTCTTAGTTAGGACCCTTATTTACGTTGTGTTTATTTAGTAACATAATTCTTTTAGGTAAGCTCAAGAACCCCGTTCAGGAAGACAGGGCTCAAAAATATTAAGAACATTAAACCGTCCCTATTCCACTTGTATCAGGTTTACATCAGTCAATTCCTTATTAATTAATCCCTTCCCTCTTGGAAAAGGCTTACAAAATTTGTATTAAATACCAAATACAAGGGCTTTGCTCTCCCACATTTTAAAAAATGTGGGGGAGTCACACGGCTCTACTCACGCCGTGTGCGGTGAGCGCCAACCAAGTAACGGCTTCTCCCCGAAAGGTACGTTAAGTTGGGAAATGTACCGTAGCCCATAGCAAAATAACTGGCAAACTAGTAAAAGAGGGCATGGCCCCTTGGTAGTGCGTACGCACAAACATCGACCGAAGACGCGCATGTCAAGGCGTGTAAACGCCATACAGAATATGATCAAATTCAGTCACAGTGAATTTACGTCACACGTTTTACGCAACACGTCGAAATAATAGGCAGACTGGCCATGATCCCACCATAAGCGTCACCACCAGCCAGACTACCACTCCTGCAAACGTAATGCAAGTGTAAGGCATTTTTGCACCAACACAACCAATTGCACGATCAGCACGGCTACTAGCCGCAGAGCTTGTCATAAGTCTACCGCTCACCTCAAGGGAATTGGGTCTCACGTTGCGCGGCTTTCAGCGGCAGCCATGAGTCTCCTCAGATTCTCCCACCAGCTACCACCCGCATGAGGTCGACACATATGCTCTACCAACCAATACAATGGCAGATATAGCCAATAGACAGTTATAAGATAATAGTGACAATTCGGCATCAGAAAGGGTTTGTGTCACTGACGTTGAGTATATGCATTTTTCGATCATGTTTGTCACACCCACCAACAAGTTGATTTCGATCTTTCAAAGGTGGGAAATTTATAGAGATATATTATTATATTGTTATATAAAATATCATAGAAATCAGTCAGTATGCAGCCCTGTCATGTAGGGACCCGACTTGTTACGTAGGCGTGAGTCAAACCAAGACGTATAGAGTGCCATTGAGAATAGCGACCCGTCAAACAACCATCGCAGAGACGCAATGCTACGAAATGGAACAAGCATCAATATGACTATCGTCGGGCTTACACCATCCCAAGGTCCCTCATTCAACTCCAGCAGACATCATTACCCGCATACCTCCATCGACCAGAACCACAAGATGTGTCGAATGAGGTGCAGTACACCAGCAGATCCAACACAAGACGCAATACCTCATGTAACAGTAAGCGTCAATGCAACTATCATACGGATGGCGCCCCTTCACAACACACCCACATGATCTCTATCGACTTTGATAACAAAATTGATAACTTTGTTAACTAATAATACCATCAACGTATCATAGTAGCACGGTACTAAGAATCAGTATCCAAAACTCCACGTATCATAGCGCTATTGCACTATGACGTGGAGTTGAGTATGCTTGCTGCACTTAAAAGTACTACCAAACACACTCACACTAATCCGAAAGATAGCCTACGTATCATAAGGCTATGCTAAGATGCCGCCCACAAATGGTAGGGGCGTGTGATGTCCACGGGCAAGTCGTATAGCTACAACAAACCCACTTACCATCGGCACTAAGATGATGATGATGATGATGATGTCTAGGACATATCGGTTATCGAGTCCAATCTACACGCCACTTTAATAATCCTTTTCAAGTCCCATTTCTATCAATATAATGCTTTTACATATTTGAGACCTCCCACATAATTGCTTTTATATATATCTTTATATATAAAAATTACGTGTCACGTTGTTTGTCCGCAATGGACTCCTAAACTACTGAACTGATTCCAATGAAATTTTGCACACTGTGTTCATTTTGGTCCAACTTGAGAGATAGGATAGTTTTAATCCTGATAAGTGACACTCAAAATTTTTTATTACGAATTTAAAGATTTTTATAGGAAGGGTCGTTGGAAATAGCAGAACAACGTCTAGCTGGCGAGCTAGTGTATGTATATAAGATGGATAAATACAAATACTTTCAATAAGTATTATGTAATAATCAATATTGAATAAAAATTCATCCTATTCCTCTCCATTCTGTTCTAATTGGGATGTTAAATCATAACTCTGCTATCATAATGCTTATGCATCATGGACACCTTCAATATTAAGCTTTTGTATTTACTATCATAAGTCCCTAATATAGGATATGTGCAACAGTAGTACATTATTCAGAGAACCGACCACCCCATATACACAAGGCTGTACATATATACACCTTGGGTATGCGTCTCTGGCAACGCCAATTAAAAGCAATTATCATACGAACACACTCAAGTAATACAAGAACACGCTGCATCATTGCAAGAATAATTTCATTAACTTCGAAATTTTTGACCCATTTTTCTACTATATTACAAATGTTATTTATCTTTATTATTTTAATATAAGTAAAAGACTTTTATTTCTTTTCTTTTATACATTTTTAATGTTTTGAGCAGAGTTTTAATAAATTTAAAGTTTTTCAAAGATAATATTAAGCCTATAATAATTAATATTTAATATTATAATAATTAATATTTCAAGTTTATTTATTTATTTTAACTTTATGGTTTTTAATGCATTTTAATTGTTCAAAATATATATATGATATTTTCAAATGTGTTTAAAGTGAACTTAATTATAATTTATTAACTATACAAATAAATAAAACTGAAGTGTCTGTTTATAATGTCAAAATTACAGCTTTTTACTAAATGCATATGAAAGTATATACGGTACTAATAACAAAAATACAATTTTTAAAGTTTTTGTCTGTCTGTCTGTCTGTTCGTCCGTCTGTCTGTTTGTTCCGGCTGATCTCCGAAACGGCTGGACCGATTTTGATGAGATTTAGCAGATAGCTGATGTCACAAGGAGTAACTTCGGCTACTTTTATTTTAGAAAAAGAATTAGGGTTCCGCGTAAAAAAATTAAAACTCCAAATAACACGCGGGTGAAGTCGCGAGGAACAGCTAGTTAAAATTAATAATGCATCGTTATAGTAGTATGGCTCAAGGTGTTATCAGGATTCCGATTAACTAATACATCTAGAAAAGCTAAAGAATTATTTTCCACTAACTCTAATTTTTGATGTCTTGTGTTTAAATATAAAGAGTCTTCATTTCATTTTAGTTGAAAGTCGGCTGCTGAATATACGCCTTCCACATAAATTTCCACATAGGAGGGATATTTGCCATTGTTGCAAGTATTTATTTCATAGGGTAGTGGAAATTCTTATAATGCCACTACACAATGCACTAACTTTTAGTAATTTTAAAACATGCTACTCGAATAACTAAATTACAAATAGACGTACTTGAGCAGAAAGTATACATTAATACGAAAAATCAAGGTAGTAATGCCCATGAATAATTCATTCGAATTGCATTTTAAAGTCTAGTGTTGGGAAGGGTGCGAAAGTAGTGAGCGAAATGAGGCGACAAAATTCTAGTGCTGCTCACTGAAATGTCGGTCTTGAGATTGTAAACAGATTTAGCAGTCTCTAATAAAAGTTGACGCACATTTTATATAGAATAAAGGTGAAAATTTTTGAAACAGACCGACTCATTGATCACGTCCAAATGGCTACAGATTCTTTGCTACAATAGGTCCCATCCGCTGAGATTGTGATCCTTGGCGATTTTAACGCCCACCACGTCGAATGGCTCGGTTCACGTTTAACCGATCATGCGGGGAGATCTGTTTATGACTTTGCTTTGGCACATGGTCTGACACAACTGGTTACTTCGCCTACGCGGATTCCAGATGTGGAGGATCATACACCTTCCCTGTTGGACCTTCTGCTGACCTCTCATCCGGATGGATATCTGGTTTACGTCGATGACCCTATCGGCTCTTCAGACCATTGTCTAATCCGGAGTGTGGTGCCACTCACGCTCCCCTCGCGGTTGCGTTCTGCAGGTTGCCGCCGTGTTTGGCATTACAGGTCGGCGGATTTTTTTTTTAAAAATACTAGTAACGTTATTAAACATTACTAATATTCCCTTTATCCAATTCTGGTAAGCTTAAAATGCTTGTATTAGAAGAGGTTCACGACAGTAGTCGAATGGCGGATTCGAACTCACGACTTTTCGAGTTCGCGGTCCGTGCCCTGCCATTAGGCTACTGACGCTTTCAAATTGGATTGAGACGGAATGCGGTCTTTCTTTGCATCCTACCCATGGGGATGGGTTTTCTTCTCGCCGGATGATCCTAGCGCTGTTGCTGACTCTGTCACTGATGTGGTGCAACAGGGAATGGAACTATTTATTCCATCATCTGTGGTACCCATCGGAAGCAGATCTCAGCCTTGGTTTGGTCGCTTTTGTAAGACTGCATTACGCAGTAAGCAGGAGTGTTATCAAGCCTGGGCTGCGGCTTCGGCGACTCGGGATGTAAACACCAGCACACTTAAAAAGAAGCACAACTTCGCCTCCAGGTCCTTCAAAAGAGTTATTGCCAAAGCAAAGTCAGAACAAATAGGCAGAATTGGCGAGAAACTAGTTCACCTTCCTTCCGGAACCCGTGCATTCTGGTCTCTCGCCAAGGCTGTCCAAGGGAATTTCTGTAATTCATCACTACCATCTCTGCACAGGGAGGACGACTCACTGGCTCAAGACGCAAAAGATAAAGCCGACTTTTTAGGCTCCCTTTTTGCGTCCAACTCAACTCTTGATGACGGGAGGAAAACACCACCGAGCATCCCGCGGTGTGAGTGCTCCATGCCGGATGTGCTGTTCTCACAGCGCTCGATTCGCAAAGCACTCCTCTCCCTGGACATCCAGAAGTCGAGTGGGCCTGATGGAATCCCCCAATTGTGCTGAGAACGTGTGCTCCGGAATAGGCACCGGTCCTAGCGCGTCTTTTCCGGTACTCCTACTCCCAAGGCGTAGTCCCGAATTCATGGAAGGCAGCTTTTGTCCACCCGATCCCTAAAGAAGGCGACCGCTCAGACTCGTATAACTATAGGCCTATCAAGATCACCTCCTTGTTCTCCAAAATAATGGAATCAATTATTAACTGCCAGCTCATGCGGTACCTTGAGGATCACCAGCTGATTAGAGACCGCCAATAGGGTTTACGTCGGGGTCGATCAGCTGGTGATCTTCTGGTCTACCTGACCCATAGATGGGCAGAGGCAGTAGAGTCCAAGGGGGAGGCGTTGATTAGTCTGGACATTGCGAAGGCCTTCGATCGGGTTTGGCACAAAGCGCTTCTTTCGAAGCTCCCTCCCTATGGGCTTCCCGAGAAATTGTGCAATTGGATCACCAGCTTCCTTGCACATCGGAGCATCAAGGTCGTTGTAGACGGTGCATGCTCCGACTACAAGCCTATTGACGCTGGTTACCCACAAGGCTGTGTGCTATCTTCAACGCTGTTTCTTCTGCATGTCAATGATTTGTTGCGAACTGGTAACATTCATTGCTATGCGGATGACAGCACTGGTGATGCTCTATACACCGGCCGTACCAATATTTCTCGGAAAAACGTCGCCGAGTACCGGAACAAACTTGTGTCTGAAGTCAAGTCTTTGCTGAACAAAGTCTCGGACTGGGACGACTAAATCTAGTCCAGTTTAATCCTCAGAAGACACAAGTTTGCGCGTTTACCGCTAAAAAGAACCCCTTTGTCGCATCTCTTCAGTTTCAAGGCACTCCCCTTCTTGCCTCAGCCAGTATCGGAATCCTCGGAGTCGACATATCGAGTGACGTGCAGTTTCGTGGTCACTTGGAAGAAAAGTCCAAATTGGCCTCTAAAAAGCTTAGCGTGCTCAGCAGAGTGGTACAGTATTTCATGCCGGCACGTCGCTTTCAACTTTAAAAAGCGCAAGTTAGGCCCCACATGGAATACTGTTCTCATCTCTGGGCCGGGGCACCCCAGTGCTAGCTCCTTCCGCTTGACCGCTTCCAGCGTAGAGCGGTTCGAATCGTTGACGACCGAGTTCTTTTTGATCGGCTCGATACACTGGCACTGCGAAGAGATGTTGCATCCCTTTGCATTTTCTTTCGCATCTACCACGGGGAGTGCTCTGAGGAATTGTTCGGATTAATCCCAGCCGCTAAATTTCACGAACGTACATCGCGGCAGAATTCCCGATACCATCCACACCATAGTTGTTGGGAACACTAAGCTCGAAGTTGTTGACGAGTATGTTTACCTGGGACAAATAGTCCGACTAGGTAAGTCCAACTTCGACCGAGAGGTCAATCGACGGATTCAACTCGGTTGGGCAGCGTTCGGGAAATTACGGCACATCTTCTCGTCAGGTATACCTCAAAACTTGAAAACGAGACTGTACACCCAGTGCGTGTTGCCAGTGATGACATACGAACTGAGACGTGGTCCTTCACTGCTGGCCGGATGAGGAAGCTCAAGGTCGCTCAGCGAGCTATGGAGAGGGCTATGCTCGGAGTTTCTCTGCGTGATAAACTCAGAAATGAGGATATCCGCAGTAGAACTAGAGTGACCGACATAGCCCAACGGATTAGTAAGCTGAAGTGGCAATGGGCCGGCCATATAGCTCCAAGAACCGACAACCGATGGGGAAGAAAGGTTCTCGAGTGGCAGCCTCGTACCGGCAGGCGAAGTGTAGGGCGTCCCCCCACTAGATGGAGTGACGACCTGGTAAGATATGCAGGAAGTCGATGGATGCAGGTGGCTCAGGACCGTGCTTTGTGGCATTCTTTGGGGGAGGCCTATGTTCAGCAGTGGACTTTTGAAGGGCTGTAATGATGATGATGATGATGATGATGATGATGATGATCCACACCATCTGGATGATTGACGGTGAACCAATTAAAAGGCTGGCAACGCATCTGCGATTCCCTCCCTGGTGTTGCAGCTGTTCATGGGCGGCGGTAGTTACTTAACATCAGGTGAGTCGCATGCTAGTTTGCCCCCTCTCCTATAAAAAAAATGAGCGTACAGTTTATCGGATAGTAAGTACCTAGATGATGTGGCCTAAGCACATCTTTCTTCGATTAGGAATCAAAATGCAGATACGTCACCCCTGAGGACTAAGTTACCTCATTTCTACTTAAAAGGGTCTTCGGTTCTCTGAACACAAAAAGGATATTTAAACTAGTATTTTGCGCTGTTATTCTGTTTAATCGTGGGCCTTCCTTGGTCGAGTCAACCCATACGTGCTACAACCAAATATAGCTTTTTTTATACGAAAGGATGCAAACGAGCATACGGCTCACCTGACAATGAGTAACTATCGTCGGCCATGAACAAATGGAACAACAAGGAAATTGCAGATGCGTTGCCGGCTTTTAAAAAAGGAGTAAGGTCTTTTCTTGAAGGTCCCTAAGTCGTGTCAATTTATCAGAAAGAATGTGTCATGGCTCAGTGACTTACTTTTTTATAAATAAGAAGTAAGGCATTGTTTACAATTCCTGATGTTAAGTGTTGATTTTTTTTTATAGAATAGGGGGCAAACGAGCATGCGACTCACCTGATGGTAAGTGACTACCGCCGCCCATGAACAACCGCAACACCAGGGGAATTGCAGATGCGTTGCCGGCCTTTTAGAAAGGTGTAAACTTGGGTGGTGAAATGCATTACCTTTTTGAAATTTTGCGTGATATATACCTAAACTGTGTTCGTGTGGAAATACGCATGCCAAATTATTTTCATCCTTTTCTGAACAGGCGTCAGTTTCCATAAAATAAATGATTCGGCTAACAAGGTGACAGAATCATTTTTCACATAGGATTCCGTCTAGGTAGGTAAAGCTACTTTGCTATTTCTGCCGCAAGGTCCCGGTCCAGCCGGAAAGGTATAGAGAGCCAGTATAAATACAAGCTGTAAGGCAATTTAGTACCTGTACCCCCTTTTCCCTAAAAGGGGTCGCTTCCGATTCGGCAGAAAGGTCATATAGGCCAAAACCAGTCCCACAGGTGGTGTTTAGTGGGTAGGCACTTCTTACTGAGTCTCACATAACCACGCAGCTGGCTACGTGGTATGCTTTGAGCAATCACCACCTCCCTCCCCTGCTTCCGGAGGGTAGCCGTGCATTAGAAAAAAAAACAATTTAGTACTCAGAGGTGACAACGCATCTGTAGCTTTTGTTTGTCTTTGTAAGTTTGTTTTTCGACTACTTTATATTGTAGTAGTTTAGCCACAGGATTTTATTATGTTTCCGTAATTATTACACATGATGTAGATAAATTACTTGTGATAAATAAAAAAAACGATAGTGTCAAAAATAATGATATATAATAAATAAATAAAGAGAGAGAGAGAGAGAGAGAGAGAGAGAGAGAGATTGCCGCTCTTAAAAGTAAGTGCAATATTTGAATGACATATTTCAATACGGTCAATACGTAGAACGGAGGGTAGTAGCCATAGTGTTTTCACCCGATTCAGAACTATCTGTTATAATTTGCGAAAGGAAATCTGCGCACACAAAACAATCGTCCGTAACTACTCGTACGAATCTTATACGTCACAATTGAAACAATAAATTAACAATTTACACACACATAGATACATTCTAACGGTATCGGTCGGTGACAGCGATATCTCGGATACAAACCCAGATCAGTTTCTCGGCCGATCTGCATATTGTATTATATTATTTAGTTAATAATTTTAATTTTATTTTACGACGATTGAAGTGGGATGGTAGAGTTAATTATAATTATAATAATAATGTTTATTTCTCCTCACAAAAACAGGCAATACATAATAAAACTTATATCTATTTAAATACAGGTAATTTCATACTCATAGTCTAGTATATGTGAGGAGCTGGTGTCTGAGTTAGGCTATAAAAAGCCTGTATTACAAATCACCAGTATCCCACCCCACGGGACAAACAAGAGCATTATTCGCGATTGAGTGTTACAGGTATCAAAGAACTTATAGTATTAACGTAAAATGATACACTAAAATGCATTAGTATGACATATGAGGCTATTTAAATTACATATAAAAAAGAATAAAAATGGGCTTAAAAAAGGCTAAAAAAGAAAAAAAAAGTTACAACGGTTCCGTTACCTCATGTGTGTGTGTGTGTGTGTGTGTGTGTGTGTGTGTGTGTGTGTGTGTGTGTGTGTGTGCGTGTGTGTGTTTGTGTGTGTGTGTGTGTGTGTGTGTGTGTGTGTGTGTGAGTGCGTGCGTGCGCGTGTGTGTGTATGTGTGAAGAAAAAGAAATTATTTATGAAGTAAATTTTCTGTACGGTCATAATCCAATTTTTTTAACCACTCTGCGACAGTAAATTTACATTTAATTTTTGGAAGGGAATATATTGACAGTTCCCTATTTAATTTATTATAAAGGTTACTGCTTTGATAACAGTAAAATCGATGTGTAAGGCTAGTTCTGTATTTAGTTATAGTGCAGACTTTATCCTTGCGGTGCTGATTCCTAAAGTTATCTGGTTCATACTTTAACTGGGAATGTTGTTGAAGTACAGTATATAAAATGTAAAGCTGTCTGACAGTCAGGACTTTCCATTTTTGATAGAGATCAGACGTTGGATGATAGAATGGTAGGAATGAGCTCACTTTTAAGAGTGCTCTTTGCGCTCGTTCGATTTTTAGAAAGTGTGTTTTACAGGCACCACCCCAAGAAGTAATGCAGTACATAAGTTGCGACTGGCAAAGAGCGAAGTAAACTGATTTTAATATTTTCATTAATTTGCATATTCTTGCAGTTAGATGGTCAATGATTTCGGTTCATATTTGGATTGCGCAAATTTGACCATATTTCCCAATTTTGCTCACGTCTCAAGTGGTTACCTATCCGACTTCGCCGGAACATGCATATTCTTTCTATTCTCTACTGTGTATTATTTCATCCTTCTGCTCCTCCCTATCTAAAAGAGAAGTTTAATTTTGTGGGGCTTCCGGGGGAACCTCTACGCTCTTCTAGAAAATTAGTTTTAAGGGTACTAACTCACAAAACATCGTTTTTTAATAAATCGTTCACTGTAGAGTCTGTTAAGCTCTGGAATGCCCTACCTTTGCAAATACGTGAAGCACAATCTATTGCAATCTTTAAGCGACTACTTAAAGAACATTACTTGTCTCAATCGTCCGGAGACCGTTAGGATAATTATGTGATTATGTATTTATTGTATTTATCAGCTTTATATTATTGTTTGAGGAAATTCGTAATTTATTTATGTATTTTGGGTAGATATGTAACTTTTTTTATATACTCTTATATATGTATGTTTATGTATAATATATTATATGCTTTACTTTATCTTTTATTATGTATTTTATTGCATTTATTGTCTATATATCGCATGTATTGATATTTTATTTTGTATAATTATATTGCACCACCTACCCAGTATTCATTGTTTATTCCTTTACACCCTTGGTTGCCTGGAAGAGATCGCTATGTAGCGATAAGGCCGCCAAATTGTACATTTAACCTGTCTATTGTTATGTAATTTGTTTATTAGTTTGTGGTGTACAATAAAGTATATTCATTCATTCATTCAATGTGATAGTGAAAACTTATTTTGCTGTCAATCATAACGCCTAGGTATTTAGTTGATTCTGTGTTTACAAGCTTCGGGCATAGACAGTCATTGGGATTATCACACAAGTGGGAAACAATTCAACAAGAGTCTGGTTTATCAGTGGACTTAATGAAAAAGGAGATCTAATTAGTCTTTGCAACATTGAGAGTTAAAATGTTCTTGTATAACCAACTAGTTACAGTATTCATTCCTCTCTGAGCATTTGAGAAAACCTCATACCATGAGTTACCACTGAAAAGGATGGCCATGTCGTCTGCGAAGACAATTATTTTTGCATTAGGAATTTCTATTTGACAAAGATCATTGATATAAACAAGGAAGAGAGTTGGACCCAGAATACTTCCCTGAGGAACTCCAAAAGTTACAGGAACTTCTTCGCTAATTATGGTATCGATTTGTACACATTACGTTCTGTCTGTTAAAAAATCTTGTAGAAGTTTCAACTGGAGGTCTCTAATACCAAGGTATTCAAGTTTTTGAACTAAAATTGGGACAGAGACTGTGTCAAATGCCTTTGCCAAATCCAAAAATATACCTATTGTTTGTTTTAATTGTGAAAGTCATTAACTATGTAATTTGTTAGTTCAAAAACCGCGTCTGATGTAGATCTATTTGCTCTAAAGCCAAATTGTTTATGTGACAAGAGATTTTTATTTTCCAAGTATTTTACTAATCTATTATTTATAATGCGTTCTAAAATTTTTGAGATAGTGGGAAGAATAGAAATCGGTCTATAGTTACTGACACAGCCCCTGTCTCCGCTTTTATGAATCGGGTGGATTCGCGATTTCTTGTATATCCGCGGGAACACTCCAGTTGTAAGTGATAAATTGCAAATGTACGTTATCGGAGACACCAGAACATCTCCGTTAGCCTTAATAATTTCACTAGAAATTAAATCCAGGCCAACAGAGCAATTACTCTTTAAACCTGTTATAAGATTCCTAACTTCATCCTTATCCGTAGATAAAAGAGTAAAAGAATGACAGCATGACTTTAAAGCAGGCGGTTGAATTGGGGGCTTATTTTTACACAGGTTTTCAGCTAAAGTTCTACCTACATTTGCAAAATAATGGTTAATACTATTCACCGATGCTTGCGGATTATTTGTAGCTATCAGCTCCAATGGAATCTCTTTAGGTTTATTTGTGTAAGTAATCTCTTTAACAGCTTTCCAAAGTTTTTTGTCGTCTTTTCCTGCATTTTGAAGTTGAATTTTTTCATAATTTCATTTAAGTTTCCTCATCAGAGATGAGCAATATTTTCTGTATCTCTTATAAATAGTCTTTAGCGTCTCATTATTTGGGTCTTTTTTTAGTTTCTTATATAGGTTATCACGGTTTTTTAAACATTTAAGGACACCTAAGGTAATCCAGGGTTTCAAGATTTTCTTACTTCTGGAAATTTTTATTTCTCTTGAATTAAGCATCATAGCTGACTAAAGTATATTGTGGAAAAAAACAGTAGCTTCGTTTACATCTTTGATCTTATATAAAGAACTGAAATCCTTATTTTTTAGATCTGCGTTTAAAAGTTCAAAATTTACGTATTTAAATAGTTTTGCAGGTTTTTGATTAGAAAAAGAAGCAATGTATAAGACAACACTATAATAGTCAGTTAGAGATGTTTGGAGGATGAGACAACGAGCTTGCAATTTTATCTTTAACATTACATGATCCAAGCATGATTTATCATGCGTCGGAAATATGTACGCGGGTAACATTCCGTGAAATGCCAGCATATCTAAGTACATAGAAAGATTTAAATCTCTACTTTGTTTTGCTATGTTAATATTAATATCACCTAATCATATGATATTTTGCTTAGTTGAATATTTTAGTAATATACTGTTAAGGGATTGAATAAAATTATTAATATTTTTGTATCCAGGATGTCGATAAACAGCAATAGCTACCGTATCTTTATTTAGAGTAATTATAAGACAATTTGCATCTGATATTATAGGTTCATCAAATGAGATAACCAAATATTTTTTGTAATACACAACGACGCCCTCATTTTTGGTAAGATTGTTAGTGGAAGCAAAGTTATTGTATCCATCCAATGGAGGTATGCAATGAATGGAAGATAGCCAGCATTCAGTAAGCACAATGCAGTCCCAGTCCACTCTTGTTCGTACAAGAATTGGTATTAACCCAGAAAAATTACATTTTAAACTACAGATGTTTTGTTGGAATACTTTAAAAGATTTGTTCGAGTTAGGTAAAAGAGACACGCAATCCTCAGCATCACATATATGGGAATCTGCTACGTTGTAGGAGTCGGTTTCGTTTTGAATTGTAATTAATTCACTGAATTTTACGGGGAGAGCTATTAGAAGGATAATATTCACGAGGCAAGTGGAACTTGCAACCGATTTTTATAATAAATACTAAGAATACTAAACTACGGCAAGTCATTATAATAAACATATTTAAAATGTAGAAGGTACCATTTTCTGAGCTAGGTAAAACACGTTACGTTTAGTTTTAGAAATGTAATTTTTATATATTTGACAAATAATATGTAAAATATTTTAACAATTATAGAAATAAATATATGAGTAGATGTGTTTATTATGTTTGTGTAAAACACGTGATCGTGTATATGAGGCTTATTAACATTTAAAGAAAAATATTTAATGTTTTTTTAAATAAAAGCAGAAATATACCATGCAAGCAACAAAATAAGAGCTAAGCAATTCAAAAAAACAAAAAGCAGAATTGCCTAGTCAGATATTTTTTTGGAGGTTTAAAATATCTTCTTAGCAGCTCACGTGTATGCGAGATTCGTTGTGGTTACGTTTCAGATATACTTTGCCAAACGATGTCCAACAGTTTTCGTAGTTGTGCTTTATAGCAAACATTCTAGCAAGGTAAAATAGGCGTCTGGTTGATGCAGTGAGGTGTTCTGACACATATATAGGTTTTAAAGCTCCATTTATATTGAGACTCGCGGTACTTAAACGTTGATCAGTGTTCGTTTTGTTGTAGGTTCTTGTAGCTTTAATTATCTTTTCTCTCTTAAGAGTTGATGTGAAATCAACAATTATAGGACCATTTGGCTTGTTCTTTAACTTCATCCGGAACACATCACGGATGTCTGAGTCCTGGATCGGAACGTTTATTACTGTGCCTAACTTTTTAGCAAATTCAATTAAATTTTCCTTGTGTTCGGATTCAGATACCGGAATATTTCTCAACTCAATTGTGGTTGATCGTGCATTTTTTTTTCAAATTGCAAAGCTTCATTTCTAACGTTTTAATGTGTTTTTTAAAAAAGTTGTTTTCTTGTTGAAGTGTTTTCAAGTTATTTAGAACATCATCATATTTAGCGGACAGGTGTATCACTGTGTCCTTGATATCATCATTCTGCTTTGATAGGGCATTTATAGATGACTCCAAGGAAGCGGACTTAGAGTCTTGCAATTTATTTATTTCATCCAACCTTATCATTAGGTCCGATAATGTGAAATCAGTAGTGCTAGATAGGTTATTCAACCGGCGTTTAGATCTTTTTTTAACGTTAACATCTATATTATGTTCGTGACTCCCGAGAGTATAGAGCCCCGAGTCGGATCCATAATGTGTGGGAGAAATAGGTTTAGTACTGCTTTTTGTAGGTGTGCGTGAAACGGACATTTTGTCTAACTCAATCCAACCCAAGTTATAACACTGTATTAAAATAAATCAATAATCACCTTAGACTAAACACCAATATTTACCCGCTAATCGCTGGAGCTTATAAATTGCGGTAAGAGACAGAGCGTACATGTGTAGAGAGTAAGTTAGGATGCGCTCCCGGTCTCAGCTCTCAGTAGTTGTTGTCTTGCTCATGCCGCTTCACTGCCTTCTGCGTTGTTGATTGCTGTTGTGACTCCTTCACTGTTTTATGCGCGCCTAGTATTTGGTCAAAACTATATCACTTTTATTTATTTTCAAAAATAATATTTTTAAATAAACACTATAAGTGCATACGTCTTAACGCTCCTGCGGTCCAGGGGTGAATGAAGTTAATTGTGTTATACATACTTGTGCATACACTTCACATTTTTTAATAATATGTAAAATATAATTACATGCTATTAGGCATTCCATTTTAGTCCTCAGAGTTTACAAGGCATTTATAAAGTTCTATTTTTGAAGTAGCTGTAGGCGTCCCTGAAGCCACTGCAGGTGTACTCTAAAGCTGAACGCTAAGTTTTTCTGATGGCCTTGCACATTTTCACGTACGCATCGTCCGCGCCGTACACAAATCTTTTGTATAATCAACACATTTTGTAGTTTTTTTTAACCAATGGTGTGAAACGGTACAATGAAATTGATCGCTGGAAAGAAATATATCAATAGCCTGATTTTTGGCACAAGAAGACGAAAATATAATTCGAAGAAAAAGAAGATTCTGGATTCATAATATTAATTTAAAAAGGCAATTGTATGGAGAATTTGAAGGGGATATACTTTAGTTAAAGACTAATTAGACGATGATGAACGATTGTTTTGTTATTTGCATTTAACATATAAAAAATTTTAAGAATTGCTACACATACTAAAACCATACCTTCATAAGGAAACCTCAAGATTTAGAAAGCTTATTGAACTAGAGAAAAGATGTTTTGTATGCTTGAGGTATTTTATTGATAATTAATTTATCAGGTATAATTGGGTTTTTGAATTAAATTAACCTTTTTTTTTATAGGACAAGTGTGACAAACGAGCACACAGTCCACCTGATGGTAAGTGGTTGCTGTGGCCCATAGACATCTACATCTATCCTCTATTACAAATCAAAATATAGATGCGTTGTCACCCGTGAGGACTAAGATGGAATGCCTCATTTCCAGTAAAAAGGGCCTCCGGCCACCTGCACTCACCAAGCGAAACGCAGAGGTAAACCTCTACTTCACGCTGGTTTTCTGTGAGGTTGTGGTACCACCCCGGTTCGAGCCGGCCCATCCGTGCGACAGCAAAAGCTGCCGCGTGGCTCTACCACTGTTAAAAACTACATTTCTTTAGTTACGTATTAAAATAATTTATCACTTAGTATTCATATTGATAATGCAAAAAAATTCAAATTATGTATAATTAATTAGGAATTAATTAAAATTATAAAAATACAAAAAATTATCACGTAAGTCGAAACCACCAGTTATAGTGGAAAATCCACAAAGTTGGCAGCATTAGGAAACACAGTATCAGCACGCGCCGAACGCGCCGCGTTAAATGACGTAATCAGCATGCGTCCTACAATATTCGGATACCTATCGCATTTTATATTAGGTCCTTACATATGAAATTGGCGTTTTGTACGAGAGGAATATAAAGTCAACCGTTGTTATCTCTGCACTTTTGCCATCTCATAGGTAGTTCATTGATCCCTTTACTAAAAAACCATGGGGGCGAGAATCAATAAAGTCTCTGAAGGCGGTTTGGGCTGCCGCATAGGAGTTGAATTTTTTTCCTAGTAAAAATTTGTCCAAATTCCAGATAAAATGGTGACTGTTGGAACAAGGTCCGGGGAGTACGGTGGATGTAGCAGACATTCCAATTGTAGCTCATCTAACTTAGTGGTTCTTTGTTGTGCAGTGTGTGGTCTTGCGTTGTCGTGAAGCAGCAGTGGCCTAGAGCGATTGACCAGTCTCAGTTGTTTAGCAGCTAGTTCTTCCTTCATGGTTTGCAGTTACTGACAATAGATATCTGCCGTAATCGTTTGGCCAGATTTTAGAAAGCTGTAGTGAACGATACCGGCACTAGACCTCCTTGTGGAATCGATTACCATCAGCGATTTTTCCGGACCGATACGACTTAGGGACCTTCACGAAAATAGCGTACTCCTTTTTAAAAGGCCGGCATTGCATCTGCGATTCCCCTGGAGTTGCAGTTGTTCATGGGCGGCGGTAGTCACTTACCATCAGGTGAGCCGCATGCTCGTTTGCCCCCTCTCCTGTAAAAAAAAACCAAACACTCACAAGTAACTCTTTCTAAGTTAATTTTCGTTTAGGGCAGGATTTGGCTAGGTCTGCAGGGTTAAACCATTGCGACAAGAACTTCCGATTATTGTACGGTATCCACTTTTCATCACAAGTAATGATTAGATTTGAAATCCTTTCATTGTTGTATTGGTTAAGCAAAGTAATACAGCAGTCGACGCGTATTTGCAAGTTCGATTCACTCAATTCATGAGGTATCCATCGTTCAAGTTTTTTGACTTTCCCAATTTGCTTCAAATACAGTTTTATCACTTACCCCGAAGCCTGAAGCTATCTTTGAAGTGCTTTGTGATGGATCCGCTTCCACAGTAGCCTTTAATTCTTCATTTTCCACTTTAGATTTCGGCCATCCACGGGGTTGGTTCTGAAAGTTGAAATTTCCATAACAAAAACGTTGAAACCAAAAACGTACCATGCTTTCTTTTGCGACACCAGCGCCGTACACATCATTAATCCTTCGAGCTGTTTCTGCAGCACTAGTTCCACGGTAGAGCTCGTACTCCTAAATATACCGATATTTCATGTTTTCCATTGTGCGGTAATAAGTGGCATCAAAGAAAAAAATAATGAGGAAAAAACAATTGAATGACTGTTTTCAAAACTAAAATGTACCAGTTAAATGAATTTATAAATTTGAATTTGGAATTCTTAACCAAAGAGGAGATATTTCAGATCAAAGTGGTCAGTACGACAAAACGCTAATTTCATATATAAGGACCTAATAAAAGACGGCGCATACGGTGCGGGTGTAATATGCGAGGTTTTATATGATTTCATACAACGAATTCTAAAATTCTGCGCTCACAGCGCTTATGGCGCGTACGGCGCGGACAAATGTGCGTTCAGCTTAACCTACTGTCATTTCAGTTTGACAGACTGATGGCTCCACGGCCCAGTGGTTTGGTATGAATTTGTGGCGGTAAAGACCGCGGGTTCAAATCTCACACGGAAAAGTATTTGTATGGCCTACAAATAATTGTTCCGACTCTGAATGTTTCTTCTTGTGCAATTTATGTTTGTAAAGTGCCTCAACGATACAGGACAAAAATCCTTGTGTGGGAATAAAGTTTAAAAAAAAGTTTTATCAAAATATAGAATAGTTATTTTTCAACAATGATTACAAGTAACAGCGTAGTGATGGTGTAAGAATATCCATTACGAGACGGCAGAGGGAAAATGAAACGGGAGGTGGGAAGCAGCATCTTCCTGATAACAACTTGAAATAATAAAAAAAACTGCGGTTGCCAACCCACTTGCCAAGCGTGGCAGTCAATGAAGAAAATGAGACGAAAATGCAAAAATATGGAAAAAATCTAGTATATATTTTGCAATATCGGAATATTAGAGTTTAGAATGTACTGTATTTAACAGTGGTAGAGCCACGCGGCAGCTTTTGCTTCCGCACGGATGGTCTGGCTAGAACCGGGGTGGTACCACGACCTCACAGAATACCAGCGTGAAGTAGAGGTTTACCTCTGCGTTTCGCTTGGTGAGTGCAGGTGGCCGGAGGCATTTCATCTTAGTCCTCACGGGTGACAACGCAGATATTTTGATTCACAAACGAGGATAGATGTAGATGTCTATGGGCCGCAGCAATCACTTACCATCAGGTGGACTGTGTGGTCGTTTTTCTTTTTTTCTTTTATTCTATAAAAAAAACTAAATTTAAATCATTTATTAGAAATATCATGGTAGCGACATCATTTTCAGGAATCAAGTTTTGTCGTATTAAAAATAGATTCTTCATACGCGAGATTATTTGACACGTTATACAAGAATATGAAAAATGTTTCAAGGATATCTTGTTAAATCACGTTTCACATACAATAAACAGAAATAAAAATAGAACTTTTATATTTTTTAGCTTCACTTTTTAAGCGTGTTCAAATACTTTTAAAACTCTTGTACCAAGTTTTTTACGTGGTAGAGCCATGCTGCAGCTATATTTCTGGTATAGTTGTAACACGAATGGGTCGGCTCGACCAGGGAAGGACCACGCTCTCACAGAATACCAGCGTAAAATAGCAGCTTAATGCTGCTGTGTTTCGTATGATGAGTGTAGAGAACCGGAGACCCTTTTTACTGGAAACGAGGCATTCCATCTTAGTCCTCACGGGTGACAACGCATCTGTATTTTGATTCGGGATCGAGGATAAATGTAGATGTAATGATTTCTTATATTTACGCGAACACTACACATTTAAATAAAACTAATTTTACGGATTTTATCGCGTATATTAACTTATTTTACTTTCCCGACGTTTCAAGCACTTTACAGCACCCATGGTCACGGGGGGGACTGAGGTGTATGACGTCCCAATGCCATAGTTAACCACGGCTACCTCCAGATTAAAAATTATTAATTTTTGTTCCGATCTACGCAGTATGAACTTACAGTATCATGAAGTCTTGCAGTTGTATGCTTGGGTTGGGATTTAATTTTATTAATTATGGGATCCCAAGCAGATGGTAGCACCCAGCCATCTTCTCTATTGAAATTAGGATGTTTTTTGATTTCAATAGCCTCGCGAATCATCCTTGAAAGGAATCTGTGTTCTATAGCGAGGATTTGTGGTCTATCAAATCTAATGTAGTGACGGGGGTGATCCTGTACGTGTTCACAGACTGCAGACTTCCCGGAGCGTCTATTCTTCACATCAGCTATGTGTTCTTTAACGCGGGTTTTTATGGATCTTTTAGTTTGTCCTATATAAAAGAGACCACATTCACAATCCAGCTTGTACACTCCTGCATCTTGCAGAGGAATATTACACTTGACTGATGGTAAAAACTGACTAATCTTCTTCGGCGGCTTGAAATATGTTTTAATGGAAACACGCTTCAAGATGTAGCCAATCTTGTCAGTGACACCTCTGACATATGGCAGTACAGCAGGCACTCGCTCGACTGTGGCCGGCTTCACTCGTTCACTGTGACGTAGGCGCGGGACCCGAAGCTTATTGTCGTGCAAAACTTGCTTGACGTGTTGGAGCTCGGCGGCCAGGTGTTTACTGTCACAGATCCCTCGTGCTCTCTGAAACAAAGATTTACCCACGGTAGCTAACTGTGAAGGATGGTGGTGAGAATCACCGTTTAAGTATCTATCTGTATGGGTCTTTTTTCTATACACAGTGTGGCTCAAGGTGTTATCAGGATTCCGAATTACTAACACATCTAGAAAAGCTAAAGAATTGTTTGCCTCTAACTCCATTGTGAACTGAATTTTAGAATTTAAGGAGTTAAGATGGTCTAAAAATGCAGTTACTTTATCTAAAGGTAGAATTGTGAAAGTGTGGTCTACGTACCGCTTGTAGAATCTTGGCTTTATGGGAGAAGTAAGCAGGGCTTTCTCCTCAAAGTCCTCCATGAATATATCGGCAACAATGGGAGATACAGGTGAGCCCATCGCCACACCATCTACTTGCTTGTAGAACTCCTCCTTCCACAACAGGTAGCCAGATGTAAGGCAGTGTCTGAGTAATACTGCATATTCTACGGGCATGTTGTTTTCCTCTAGCCTTCTAGTAACAATCGAGATGCAGTCTTCAACAGGTAGGCATGTGAACAGAGACTGTACATGAAAACTCACCATAGTTTCATTGTCTGCCAGATGTAGGTCTTTAATCTCGCTGACAAAATGGTAGGAATCCTTTGTGTGTGCTCTTGTATGTCCCTTGAGCGGTGAGAGTATATTCGCTAAGTGTTGAGCCAATCTGTAAGTTGGTGAATCGATTTGGCTCACTATAGGACGTAGTGGAGCATTGGGCTTGTGTATTTTTGGTAACCCATATAACTTCGGTGGTTTAGCACACGTAGGTATTATCGATTTTACGTCTAGATTTAATTTTTCGGAGTGTTTCTTTATGAGATCACTAGTTGTTTTAAGTGTGTTATTTGTTGGGTCATTTTTAACCTTTTTATACGTACTTGCATCCAACAAAAGTTCTTGTATTTTAGAATTATAATCTGACGTATCCATAACTACCGTGGCAGTTAAGGGAAGGCAGATAAGGGAAATGCTCACACAAGCTCTACACAAGCCCAATGCTCCACTACGTCCTATAGTGAGCCAAATCGATTCACCAACTTACGGATTGGCTCAACACTTAGCGAATATACTCTCACTGCTCAAGGGACATACAAGAGCACACACAAAGGATTCCTACCGTTTTGTCAGCGAGATTAAAGACCTACATCTGGCAGACAATGAAACTATGGTGAGTTTTGATGTACAGTCTCTGTTCACATGCCTACCTGTTGAAGACTGCATCTCGATTGTTACTAGAAGGCTAGAGGAAAACAACATGGCCGTAGAATATGCAGTATTACTCAGACACTGCCTTACATCTGGCTACCTATTGTGGAAGGAGGAGTTCTACAAGCAAGTAGATGGTGTGGCGATGGGCTCACCTGTATCTCCCATTGTTGCCGATATATTCATGGAGGACTTTGAGGAGAAAGCCCTGCTTACTTCTCCCATAAAGCCAAGATTCTACAAGCGGTACGTAGACCACACTTTCACAATTCTACCTTTAGATAAAGTAACTGCATTTTTAGACCATCTTAACTCCTTAAATTCTAAAATTCAGTTCACAATGGAGTTTGAGGCAAACAATTCTTTAGCTTTTCTAGATGTGTTAGTAATTCGGAATCCTGATAACACCTTGAGCCACACTGTGTATAGAAAAAAGACCCATACAGATAGATATTTAAACGGTGATTCTCACCACCATCCTTCGCAGTTAGCTACCGTGGGTAAATCTTTGTTTCAGAGAGCACGAGGGATCTGTGACAGTAAACACCTGGCCGCCGAGCTCCAACACGTCAAGCAAGTTTTGCACGACAATAAGCTTCGGGTCCCGCGCCTACGTCACAGTGAACGAGTGAAGCCGGCCACAGTCGAGCGAGTGCCTGCTGTACTGCCATATGTCAGAGGTGTCACTGACAAGATTGGCTACATCTTGAAGCGTGTTTCCATTAAAACATATTTCAAGCCGCCGAAGAAGATTAGTCAGTTTTTACCATCAGTCAAGTGTAATATTCCTCTGCAAGATGCAGGAGTGTACAAGCTGGATTGTGAATGTGGTCTCTCTTATATAGGACAAACTAAAAGATCCATAAAAACCCGCGTTAAAGAACACATAGCTGATGTGAAGAATAGACGCTCCGGGAAGTCTGCAGTCTGTGAACTCGTACAGGATCGCCCCCGTCACTACATTAGATTTGATAGACCACAAATCCTCGCTAAAGAACACAGATTCCTGCCAAGGATGATTCGCGAGGCTATTGAAATCAAAAAACATCCTAATTTCAATAGAGAAGATGGCTGGGTGCTACCATCTGCTTGGGATCCCATAATTAACAAAATTAAATCCCAACCCAAGCATACAACTGCAAGACTTCATGATACTGTAAGTTCATACTGCGTAGATCGGAACAAAAATTAATAATTTTTAATCTGGAGGTAGCCGTGGTTAACTATGACATTAGGACGTCATACACCTCAGTCACCCCCGTGACCATGGGTGCTGTAAAGTGCTTGAAACGTCGGGAAAGTAAAATAAGTTAATATACGCGATAAAATCCGTAAAATTAGTTTTATTTAAATAAATGTAGATGTTTATGGGCCACAGCAACCATTTACCATCAGGTAGACTGTGTGCTCGTTTATCACCCTTATCCTATAAAAAAAAAGAACCTATTTAAGACCAAGAAAGAAAAGTTTAAATCATAGATTGCTTGTTGCATTGCAAAAATCTCATCGATCACAATAATAATTGCGATAGTCTGCATAGTCATTATTTCGGCCATACAACCTTTTTTTTATTTACTTCAAGGAGGTAATCAAATGAAGAGGTATACAGATAATTTAATATAGGTAACAGTACACTTTATTAACAATGAACTAATAAAATAACTGTTCTTAATAAGGATGAAATAACCTTCTTATTGTTGCAGTGGTTCTTATTGTAAGAAAAATCTGTAAAAACATAGAATTTTATTTTATATAAATTTTTTTCTTTCCATTTAATAAAAAAGTTTATATCTTTTATAAGTAGGTTTTGCAAAAAGAGTTGTTTTTAAATTATTTAAACTGCGTGGCGATGTTTTTGCGAATGAAACCGAGTACAGGTAAATTTGTCCTCGATTAAGAATGGAAATGCGAATGCGTTGTCACACCTTAGGATAAAAATAGAGTTATTTGTTATTACTAAAAAGAGTTTGCAGATATGGTAATGCACATGAAAACCAGAAATACAGCATTATTATTTAATAGCAGCTTAACACTGCTGTGTTTCGTATGGTGAGTGTAAAGAACCGGAGGCTCTTTTTTACTGGAAAAGAGGCATTTTATCTTCGACCACACGGGTGACAATGCATCTGCATTTTGATTCGCAAACGAGGATAGATGTATGTAGATGATGTCTATGGGCCACAGCGAACACTTACCATCAGGTGGACTGTGTGCTCGTTTGTCAGCCTATCCTATAAAAAAATATGCAGATTCTTCTCTGATTATTATTTTTGTTCTCTTATTATATAATAAACCCATACTATTTTTCTTACAGTCAAAATACAGTGGACTATTTATTATTTGGCTGTGGGCTCGAGGCATGATCTGCATCCAGACCGGTCCCTTTCTTAGGACACGGGTAGCCCACTCTGGATGTGGATTAGACTGAGGCAGGATTGATTCTCTTGACTTCTGCAGCCAACGTCACTCTACTATGCTTTGCGAATCTTACATTTATAGTTATATTTTACAATTATAAACTGCAATTTTAACTATTAAATTCAAATGAAGCAACAAATAGATTAGGGATTTGCTTGTTTGTAGAATTTACTGCGAACGCTTAGCATATGAGCTACCACGTATTATTATTTGACTTAACATAAAAAATTACGTGGTAGAGCCACGCTGCAATTATTTATGAGTGAAGCACGAATGGGTCAGCTCGACCGGAGTAGCACCACGCTCTCAAAGAATACCAGCGTAAAATAGCAGCTTGATACTGCTGTGTGTCGTATGGTGAGTGTAGAGAACCGTAGACTCTTACTGGAAACCAGGCATTCCATCTTAGTCCTCACGGGTGACAACGCATCTGCATTTTGATATGTAATCGAGGATAGATGTAGATGTCTATGGGCAACAGCAAACACTTACCGTCAAGTGGACTGTGTGCTCATATGTCACCCTTATCCTATAAAAAAATTATTACGAAATTCAATGTTCATTTTACTACACACACCTGTACTGTACAAATCCCGTTATTCATTTACATTAAATTTTGTGTATAATTTTAATGCGACAGAAAAATAAATGGGGCCATGTCAACACAGAAACTGAGTGACAAATTGAAACACAGCGAGATCAAAGCACCGGTATTTGGCTCCATTTTTAGATTTAATTAACTTAATTGCCTTGTAGAAATAATCACTTTTTGGATTGGATTTTTATGACAAAAAAATTAATAACCTTTTACTAGAATTTTATTCTACATCGTGTAGTGGTTTTATATAATGAAATTGCACATGAACTAGTATTAAGACTTATAACAACTTCTTGGTAGATCATACAATCATACAAGTTTTTTTTCGTGCAGGATCCGCTGTCTCGCAGTGCCGCAGCCAACTCATTGAGTCGAATTAACATTTTTAATATGTAATATTGTAAAAATGAATAAAACTGATTTCAGAGACCATACATTATACAAAAAACCAGTTGTGTTCAGACCATATATGCCAAGGAAAAGTCATAAACAGATCTCCATGCACGATGGGTTAAACGTGAACCGAGCAATTCGGCGTGGTGGGCGTTAAAATCGCTAAAGATCACGATCTCTGCGGATGGGACCTGTTGTAACAAGGAATCTGTAGCCATTTGGAAGTGGCCGATGAGTCGGTCTGTTTTGGAATCACCGCTATGGGACCTATAGAGACACCCGTCTCCGCGCAGATGATTGTCGCTGTCTACGCAGCCAAAGGATGGACAGGTCCGAACTTTCAATACTGCCAAGGCGTCAAGATGTCCTCTCTGATGTATAAGCAAACTCCAGCCCAGGACAAAAGAAGTGTTCTAATTTATACCGCGGGTGGGATAGGTACGAAGTTTCAGTCGGAAATGACACTTAGTTATTAACTTATTTAAGTTCGAATGAAGTCTCCTGGTTTTCCACGGATAGCGCCGCAGGGGTTGCCTTGGTGTTGTGGCTCAGTTTACCCCAAACATAATGTTTTCTTATATTTACGCGAAGACAACACAATAAATGAAACTAACTTTTTTACGGATTATGTCGCGTTTAATTTTAACTTTTTTAATTCTCGACGTTTTGGGTGCTTTCCAGCACCCGTGGTCACGGGGGGACTGAGGTGTTTGACGTTCTTATGTCACCCGAAACGTCGCAGAGCATCCACTTCACGCCAGTATTCTGTGAGGTCGTGGTGCCACACCGGCTCGAGCCGGCCCATACGTGAAACAGCAAAAGCTGCCGCATGCCTCGGCATCGGCTGTCGATTCTTCGAGCTATATGGCCGGCCCACTGCCACTTCAGCTTACTAATCCGTTGGGCTATGTCGCTTACTCTGGTTCTACTGCGGATATAATCATTTCGAAGTTTATCACGCAGAAAAACCCCGAACAAAGCCCTCTCCATAGCTCGCTGAGCGACCTTGAGCTTGCTCATCCGGCCAGCAGTGAAAGACCAAATCTCAGCTACATAGATCATCACTGGCAATACGCACTGGTTGTACAATCTCGTTTTCAAGTTTTGAGGTATATCTGACGAGAAAATGTGCAGTAATTTCCCGAACGCTGACCAACAGATACGAATCCGTCGATTGACCTCTCGGTCGTAGTTGGACTTACCTAGTCGGACTATTTGTCCCAGGTAAACATACTCGACAACAACTTCGAGCTTAGTGCTCCCAACAAATACCGGCATAGGTGTGACATAGACATTAAACATGATCTTTGTTTTGTCTATGTTCATCCTAAGACGTATTCGTTGGGAGACACTATTGAGGTCATTGAGCATGGTGCTTAGGTTCTCCAGCAATTCTGCCATAAGGACTATATCATCGGCAAATCGAAGGTAAGGGATGTACTCGCAATTGATGTTAATACCATATCCTTTCCAGTCCAGAAGCTTGAAAACATCTTCCAATGCAGCGGTAAAGAGTTTCGGGGATTTGACGTCACCCTGTCTTACACCTCTCTGCATTTTGATAGGTTTCGTACTCTCGTTCTGTACTCGGATAGCCATCGTAGCCCTACTGTACAAGCACTTCAGCACTTCGATATACCGACAGTCCACTTGGCACCGCTAAAGGGACTGCAGCACCGCCCAAATTTTGACGGAATAAAAGGCTTTCTCATAGTCAACATACGCCAGACATAGTTGCAAATTGTACTCCACTGACTTCTGTACAATTTGCCGAAGGGTATGTATGTGGTCTATGGTGCTAAAGCCTTTTCGGAAACTGGCTTGTTCGAGAGGCTGGAAGTCGTCAAAACTGCGCGCGAGACGATTCGTAATGTCTCTCAAAAACAGCACGAAGACGCAGCTCAGAACGGAAATTGGTCTGTAGTTCTTCAAGAGAGCGTTGTCGCCTTTCTTGAAGAACAAGACCACCGCACTTCTGCTCCACGCCTCCAGTGTAATGCTACCAGGGAGGACGAAATGAAAGAGCTTATGAAGGACTTCAAGTACCGGTTTTCCACCCGCTTTCAGAAGCTCCGCTGTAATTCTATCCTCGCCTGGGGCCTTGTCGTTTTTAAGGTGCTGGAGAGCCATTCTAATCTCGCTAGACTGATGTCCGGAATATCTTTGGAATAGTGTCGGATAAGACTCGCTCTCGTGTGGCTCCAACGATAACGTGTACAGCTGCCCATAGAACCTCTCAATCTCACTCAAAATCTCAGGTGCCCCGGAAACGATGCTGCCACACTCAGTCTTCAGCTTTGACAGTTGGCTCTTTCTTACAAACAGATCTCTGGCATAGACTTTGGAGCCTTGGTTGCGCTCGATCGTTTCTTCAATACAAGCTGTATTGACGTTGCGTAAGTCCCGCCGCATGCTTTTGGAGATCTGTCTGTTCAGTTGCCTGTATGCTGTCAAATCTGTTGAAGAATTTAACTTCATCTCCCGTCTAACAGCCATGAGATTGAGAGTGTGATCGGAGAGTTTTTATGTTCTTCTGCGGCGGTTTTTGCAGAACTTTGCTCCAACCGCTTGGACAGTTTCCACGAGCTTGTCATTCATATCGTCAACTTCATTGCAGTCTTCTAGGCACTGAAAACGGTTTTGTAACTCGTGCTGAAAGGTTTCGGGACTTTGGAACAGAGCACGAGGGGGACGGAGCGTTGACTTATTAGACGAGACCTCTCCAACTTAAGGTTTAGGTTCAGTGTGCCTGTAACCATTCGGTGATCGCTACCAGTTTTCACCCTCGCGATCACTGAGACATCACTGAACAGTTGTCGTCTGGTCGTCATAATGAAGTCAATCTCATTTTTTGTCGAACCGTCGGGGCTCGACCAGGTCCACTTCCTGTGGGGCCGCTTCTGGAAGAAAGAGTTCATCATAAAGAGTCCCTCTTTCTCCATGAAGTCGGCCAGCTGCTGGCCCCTTGGGTTCCGTTGCCCTATTCCAAATTTCCCTACTTTCAGCTCACCGTTCTCTCTTGTGCTTAGTTTTGCATTGAAGTAAAAGAAAGAGAGAGAAAAAGAAAAAGAATTTACACCGTATATTGGTTTTGGAGGAATGCATGGCTTTAGAGATATCCTCATACATTTTCTCCGCCTCCTCATCGGGGCATGCCGAGGTTGGTGCGTAAGCCTGTATGACCTTCAGCAAATACCGTTTGGTGATTCTGAATATAAGGTACGCAACCCACGTCGACACACTCTCAGTCTTTACAACGTTGTTAACGAGAGACTTGTGGACGATAAATCCGACACCTCCTTGGGACAGATGGTCGCCCTCCCGGTGATAGAGTAAGTTGCCGGATTCGAGGATTACCGTGTCCTCCCACTCTCTTCGTACTTCGGATAATCCTATAATATGCCAGCGTAACTTATCTATCTCTTCTTCCAGCTCCACGATCTTCTCGTCAGTCCTCAGGGTGCATGCGTTGTATGTTATCAGGTCGAGTCGTCTTAGGTGGCAACCGAACCTCCACCGGAGATTCTTAGCACCCCCTGCCCCGCCGTTACCATGGTCGCCACCGTAGCCAGGAATAGCGGGGCCGCCGTGGACTGGGTGCCGTTTCTTTGTAACTCTCATCATAGGGGGTATTTGCCATAGTTGAAACCCTTGGCAAGCGGGTTGGCAACGGCAGTTTTTTCATTGTGAGTTTGTTATTATCAGGAAGATGCTGCTGCCCAGCTCCTGCCTGTTTTTCTTTGTCGCCTTTTACGACACCCACGGGAAGATATGGGGTAGTGGATATTCTTAACCGCCATTACATGGCAAATAAAATTAATATAAAAATGCATAGTGCAATTAAATTACAGTACTCGTATGTGGCACACCAACAAATTTATTTGAAAGTCAACTTCGTTGAATGTAGTATCATTCCTAATTAAATATAGCTCTTCCAAATTTAAAAGATATCTCCACAATTGTTTCTTCCTCGGTATCAACGCGCCGCGAACGAGCCAGTAGATTATAAATAATACTTCTTAAAAGTAATTTTTTTACTCTTACCACAGTTTGAAAAAAAAAATTTTGTCCTGAGAGGAAAAAGGAAAAGGAAAAATTGTCCTGAAAGGAGAAATCTAGTGAAGCTCTCTGTGTAGTAACGTAATCCAATAAAAATAGGTTGTGCTACAAAAATAATTTACATTTAAAAACAGCCAAGAAGCGATAATCTCATTTCTAGGGGTTTTAAACTAGCTTGCCAAGCAGACTTTGTACTGCCCTTTCCGAAGATCCTTCCATAAATTCGCAATAAAAAAATATTGAAGGTCACATATCGGGATAAAAAGTATCCTATCTCTCAAGTTGGACCAATTTGCACACAGTGTGCCAAATTTCATTGAAATCACTTCAATCGTTTAGGAGTTCATCGCGGACAAACAATGTGACACGTAATTTTTATATATAAAGATAACACTTTCTAAAACAGTAATAAAAATTTAAACTTGGAAAAACACAAGAGATGTTGTATATCGTTTTTGTATTTATTCTTTAAATTATAAGCCAATGCTTAACTACAATATCATTATATAAACTGCTATTTCACGCAGGTATTCTGTGAGTCCTCCGGTCGAAACGATCCATTCGTGTTACAAACATAATATAGCTTTAGCATGGCTCTTCCATTTATACAATTTTTCTAGCGTGTACCTATTTTTGCCTCTGACCCATGGAGCGAACGAGGGGCGGATCTTATACGACACCACCACATGGCAAACAACCAAGAATTTAAAATGAGGATAGATTTTTCAATCATCAGAAATTGCCTTTCAAGTACTATTCTGAACATAGGCTACCCCCATTGATTGCTTCATAAGGGAGATTTTGCTGCAGTTGCCACGCTTGGCAAATAGGTTGGTAACCATAGCTTTTTTATTATTTAGAGATGTTGTCTGGAAGATGCTGCTGCCCATCTTCTGTTTCAGTTTCCCAATGTAGCCTCTTATGACACACATGGTACGACATGGGGTAGTAGATATTCTTACACTGCCATTACACGGGAATAAAATACATAAAAGAGTAAAAAACTGCAATTGTATGGATAAAACAGTTCAATTTGTTCACTGATATATTCAGTCTGGTAAATTATTTGCTTGATACCTTTTATCGATGACTTAGATATCAACATTCAATTTTTTTTTAATTTAATTCGATAATATTCATAAAATTAGCTAATAAAATATAGAATTTCTCGTATTCTGTAACTCATATACTTAAATATTATTTAAATTTTATTTTTTTTATTTTTTGTAAAATCCTTTGTCATAATGGTTTGAACATAAAAATTCATGAAGAGTCGTGCGACATGAATCTGCGCTGTTCATGTGAGTCACTTATGCGTGTTAAGGTTATAAAATATCTCGGTGTTCTTGTTGATGAAAATCTGGGATTTAAATCGCACATCGAAGTTCTTTCAAACCGAATTAGAAGGATTATCTATATAATGAGAAAGCTACATTATATAGCAAATAAGATAATACTTAAATCAGTATAATCGTATTATGCCCTTTGTCAATCGCTAATAACTTACTGCATCACATGTTGGGGTAGTGCGTCCAAAATATATTTAGTACAGATCTAAAGAGCACAGCGGGCAGTTTTAAAGGCAATGTTAGGAAAACCATACAGATACCCTACTGTAAACGTATACAAAGATGCCGGAGTACTCACTGTACGCCAACTTTTTGTACTAAATACGTCCTTAGCAGTACATAAAGGCGTATTATCTTCCCATGATCACAAACTACTGACTAATCGCAGGGTATACAAACTATCCATGCCATCTGTCAATACTAAATTTGCACAACATTTTGGCTACTTTATCAAATGACAAATTTATAATAAGGTCGTAAAACATTGTAATATTAGTAATAAAAACTACATATCTGCGAAACTAATTATTTTGAAATGGTTGGTCACGGAAACGTCGGAAACAGAAGAATTGTTAAAAACTGGCTTTTGTTAATTGATGGTATTAATAAAATTATTAGATAAATTTTGTTATTGTTTTAATTTTTTATTTTCTTTTGTTTAAATGCACATAGTTAATACATTTCAATTTTATATAGCTTACTTTTGTTTTTATAGTTTTCTTTCTTTTTATGTTCAAAGATCTAAAGCAATAAGCAGTTCTGTTATTGTTGTTTTGTGTAATACAATCTGTCTAATGAGGTGTATAAAATAGCGCTTAATGAAGTATGGTCTCAAGTTTCCTCGATACAGGCTTGCCTAGCGAGGAAACCAACAGATATTACCTATTGTATTATTTTTCTTATTGCTAATA
The DNA here is from genome assembly GCA_963668995.1 of Parnassius mnemosyne. Taxonomy (NCBI): domain Eukaryota; kingdom Metazoa; phylum Arthropoda; class Insecta; order Lepidoptera; family Papilionidae; genus Parnassius; species Parnassius mnemosyne. The sequence continues at coordinate 45,850,684 of CAVLGL010000024.1, read as the reverse complement.
AAACATTTTTCATTTTTCATTTTCATAAAACTATATTTTTCACATGTTATTGAATCACTGCTTATATAGCTTGCTGTATTCTAATTGACTTGAAATATATTGAAACAAATGCTCCGTGAGTACAACCCAATGGATCCGTAGCTAATCAAATTAGGATACCCACAGATCATAAAAGTGGGGAACCGATATATGAATATATGACGCAGATTCGGTTGAGAATAATATCTTTATAGCTTCTCTCTCATTCTACCTTAGTCCTTAGTGTAAGTACTATGACAGAACAATGTAACTTAATTATTAAAGAATATCCTCCATATAAGGAGTCCACGTGTCGTCATGGTATGTAGAAATAATATCTTATTAAATCAGTAATATCATATTATATTTATAGAAGAAGACACCATTTACGTGTCTCTAACTGGAAGTGGCAGCATAAGATATGTTAACATTACAGTCTTCCACGCATTTATATGCAGCAATTTCGAATTTCGTCTGATTGCATGTTAATTTGTAAACAACCTGTAAGGTGACGTTAGTATATAGTAAAACATGTTCGTTCATACACGGTAGAATCACGCAGGAGCTATATTTTGGTTGTATCACGAATGGGTCAGCTCGACCGAGGTCGGACCACGCTCTCACAGAATACCAGCGTAAAATGCGCAGTGGTCGTACGGTAAGTGTAGAGTACCGGAAGACACTTTTGAATGGAAACGAGGCATTCCACCTTAGTCCTCAGAGGTGACAACGAATCTGCATTTTGATTCTTAATTGGGGTGAAATGTAGATATCTATAAATCACAGCATTCACTTAACATCATGTGGAGTGTGTGATCGTTTGTCACTTTTACTCTAAAAAAAAGCATCAGACAACTCAGCGGGGACATGGAACAACATATCTCAATATAGACTAAAAACAGAAACAGAAACAGAAACTTTTTTATTCAATATACTTACTTACTTACTTACTTATCTTCACGCACAATCCCTGACGGGGTAGCCAGAGAGAACAGATTGCCAAGTGTCACGATCCTTACAAACCTCTTTCGCTTCTTTCAGATTCATTATCTTCTTCATGCATGCACGTCTAGGTATCCGAGTACTCTTGACCCTACCCTCTTCGAGCAATTTGCTCACATGGTCTTCGAAAGTTAGTCTCGGTCTACCTCGACACCTTTTAATATTAACTTTCGCGCTATATATTTTCTTCACCATTCGGTCTTCACTCATTCGCTCAACGTGCCCAAACCACCGAAGCACGCCCTTATCAATTTTTGTGATAAGGTCATCTTTCAAACCTGCCATATTGCGAATCTCTTCGTTTCGCCTTCGGTCGGCCAAGGTAACGCCGCACATTTTACGAAGAGATCGCATCTCCACTGCATTCAACTTACTTTTATGCTTCTTCTGGCATACCCAGGTTTCGCTGCCATATAACAAAGTCGGTACCAACACTGCGTTATGTATTGCAAGGCGTGCACTCTTCGCTACGCCTTGCCTTTTGACTAACGCAGTCAGGGCACCATTGACTTTGTTCCCGGCAGCGACACGCCTGTCCACATCTAAATCACATCTTCCATCCCGGCTAAAAGCACTCCCCAAGTATACAATTTCATTTACCTGTTCTAGACATTGCTGATTTACCCATATTTCACACTTCGTTCTCTCTTCGTCCCTTTCAAATACCAGAACCTTAGTTTTATTAGCATTCAAACGGAGACCTTTAATTTCACATTCCTCTTTCATACACGTGACTAATGCCTGCAGTTCTGCCTCTGATGGTGCAATAAGCACTGCATCATCAGCATACAGCAGACAATTTACTTTTATGTCACCCAATTTCACACCCAAACAGCTATCTTTCAGCTTCTGTGAACAGCTGTCGAGATACAGTATGAACAGCCAGGAAGACATGACACAACCCTACTTTACGCCCGTTTGGACGTTAAACATGGGTGACAGATCATGCCCTACCCGCACACAGGCTTTACAGTCACAGTAAAGAGACTGCACAGCCCTTAGCAATCGACCATCCACACCATACCACACAGACCATACATCCATACCATACCCCGGCAACAGTTCCCACATTTTCTTCCTTACAACCTTATCAAATGCTTTCTCAAGATCCACAAAAGCACAGAAAATCTTCTGGTTAGCAGCCAGAAGCTTTTCCGTGATCATGCGGAGAGAAAACATTTGATCCGTGCATCCTCTTCCAGGTCTAAATCCGCATTGTGCCTCCCATAGAAATCTTTCCGATTTCTCTTGCATCCTACGTGTTAAAACCTTCGAGTAAACTTTACTTGCTAAACTGGTCAAGCTGATCGCCCGATAGCACCCGCAGTCAAAATGTGAACCTTTACCTTTATATAAAGGCACAATGACTGCGGATCGCCAATCATCCGGGACATCCCCCGTCCGCCAGCACAAATTGCACAGCAGATGAAAGCTGTCCCAGACGCGAGGCCCACCATACTTGACCATTTCAGCAGTAACTCTGTCTAGTCCCGCAGCCTTACCACATTTCAAACTTCGAATCGCACGTTCAATCTCTTTCATACTGATGATCTCAGTGTCATCGAGGTCCGGGTCTGGCGTACCAGTCACGGCGTCATCCCCGGATCCCTCACTAAGATCATCACACGCATACATTTCTCTATAAAATTCGCTCCATCGCTGCATGCAGCCGGACCATAGAGCTAACGCCCCGCCAGGGAGCTCTTCAGTACCACTGCCTTTCCGCTTGGTCTCCGACATACACACGACATCTAATTCTCTTTCTTTCATTATTTCGATCAACTCATTCATCTTATCCCTCATGCCTCCTCTAACATACCACGTGCCAACTCTGCACTTTGTCCTCCACCTTCCGCCGTGTCGGGCTGTGCGTGACGGGTGGCGGTCCCATCGCCGCTTTGCGCGCTGCATTCCACACCAACGGGGACGAGCTGGTGTGCGTCGCCTTGGGGGGACGCCCTAACCCTCGTTGGCATGGGTGCGCAGCTGAGTAGAATTGCAGCCCTGAAAATGGCTGGCAGGGGTCGCGACGAGCACGCTTCTACAATGACCCCCTGTACAATGATGAATATTATTCAATATAGATTATAAATAATACTTATTGAAAGTACACTCTTTTGTTTCATTACCACTGGTTCGAAAAAAAAAACTCTGTCCTGGGAAGAAACAGCAAGAAACCCAGCGAGACTTTATTTTTAAATAACAGCTTACAATCATGTATGTTACACAAATTAACAACACAACACAACACAACACAAATTAGAAATAGTTTGGTAGCGATCACCTCATTTCCAAGGGTTATTAACTTCCATATTTACTTTAATATTATAATAACCCTTTTTATACAAACTTAGTTTAATAAAGTTTTTGAACTTTGAGCCGCGTCAAATGATGTACATTTTGTTGTAAAAGCGTATACATTGCCCCAAGAATAAATTACTGACTCGATGGAGTAGAGTAACTGGCACTACTAGCTTGTGTCTGTTCCTATTATTTACAGAATTAATATTATTTATTTTTTGTAAAACTACTTTTATTTTTGTGTACGTACATTACATTTTATAAATGTATTGAGAGGCCAAAGTTAATATATTAATTTCCCTAAATTTTTGTCGCAGCGACTCTATAGGCTTTAAATCATAAATTGCTTGTATGGCCCTCTTCTGTAAAACAAATATAATTTCATTTTCAGCTGCGTGACCCCATAGAAAAATGCCATACGACATTATGCTATGGAAATAGCTAAAGTAAACTAGTCTAGCTGTTTCAAAACTGGTAAGACTTCTTATCTTTTTTACAGCATATAATATAGCATTGCAGTAAATATACAGACCAATATTCCATTACTTCCAATATTAAAAACAAAAAATGTTTCCACTTTATGTTTAATAAAAACAAAAGTCTCATGTTTGATTAATATCAACTCACAGCTGTCGATAACGGAATACGTCTGAAAATGTGAATATTTGTAATAAAATGTTAACAAAACATAGATAAACGAGGTTCGACTGGAATTATTTTTATTAAAATAACAGTTTACAAAAAAGTTTTCGAGCTCAGTCTTTATTACGAGTATTATTATAGACACTTTTTTGGAGCTTCAAAGAAGGCATAGCATCTATAGAGCTAAAGCTTTCTCTGTAAATTTCACAATACGTGACAACTTGGTAACAAAATAGTATTCACAGTGGAGTTTTAACACCTACAGAATACTCAGAGATAATATATAGATAAAATGATCACCATCATCATTACAGCCCTTAACAAGTCCACTGCAGAACATAGTCCTCCACCAAGGAATGCCACAAAGCACACTCCTAATCATTCATTTACTTCCTGCATATCTTACCAGGTCGTTAACGAGGCTGCCACTAGAATACCTTTTTTCTCCATCGGTTGTCGGCTATTCGAACTATATTATGGCCAGATAAATGTCACTTCTCCTTACTAATACGTTTGGCTATTTCGATTACTGTGGTTCTACTTCGGAAATCTTCATTTCTAAGTCTATTATGTAGAGAAACCCCGAGTATAGCCCTTTTCATACCTCGCTAAGCTTCTTTATACGGCCGGCAGGTAGTATCATATGTTAGGTCATGTGATAGTGCTATTAATACTTAATAATGTATATTATTCATACTTCATTTCATATAGAAAAAAAAACATGGTATACTGATGACGTGATTAAATGAACTTCGCCAAAAAGATTAGCTCTAAAGTACCGAAAGTAACAAAACTAAAGTAGCCAGTAGGTTACAAATTGCGCCTTAAGGTCAGTTCACATCGAGACACGACGCGACGCGACGATGCTTGAAGAGGCCAGTGGTTTCAAACCTCGCAACGCGCCGCCGCGCCGTGAGACGCATCGCGACGTCGTGAGGCGCAGCGAGAAGTCGCTGGCAGCGCACCGCACTTGCACGCTGCGCCTACCGGCGAAGCACCGCTCGTCGTGATGCGTGTAACGCTTCGCGGTGTAGCGTGACACCACGGGGCATTTTAGAATTATCTCAATAATTTTTTTATCTTTTCGCGTAGTAAGTAAAGATATATTTTGTTTCCCTACCTTAAAAAGTACGCGCCGCGTCGCGGTGTGTCACGTCTCAGTGTGAGCTGACCCTTAGATACAAGTGGGAGCCGGATAGAAGATTACATATTATGACAATAAATACCCGGCGGTTTGTCAACGTCTCGCGAATATGTTGAGAATGCTAATCGAAGCGAGACACCGAAACTTTAGATTATAGAATTAGATTATAGCGGGGTTTCTTTGGTTTGTTATTTGGTTTTTAATTTTAATATATTATTTGTAGTGTAAACTTTCTTAAGTGCGTTCTTTCTGAATAAAGAACGAAAGTGAACTGTCTCGCTCGGGTCGGTGACGCTGAATTGGGTTTACCCGGCTCCACTCAACATCACTTGTGCTCGGCTTTGTGACGCACCGAATCGTGTATTACTCGGTCCAGCCGTCATTAGCCACGTTTACTTTCTCAACAACAGTGCAATATCCCAATAATTAGGTTTTTTTTATAGGATGAGGATGACAAACGAGCACACAGTCCACCCGATGGCAAGTGGTTGCTGCGGCCCATAGACATCTACATCTATCTTCGATTAAGAATCAAAATGCAGATGCGTTGTCACCCGTGAGGACTAAGATGGAATGCCTCGTTTCCAGTAAAAAGGGTCTCCGGTTCTAGAGAGTGTAGACACTCACCATACGAAACACAGCAGCCTTAAGCTGCTATTTTACGCTGGCATTCTGTGAAAGCGTAGTCCCTCCCCGGTCGAGCCGACCCATTCGTGCTATAACCATAATATAGCTGCAGCATGGTTCTACCACGTAAAAGGCATTATAATAATAAAATTATATTTCAATTTTATGTATGTTTTGTATTTAATCAGTGTAGTATTTCAAGCGCATATAGATGGACAGTTAGTAGATACTCAATACTTTGTTTAAGAGTAATAAAACATTGTAAAAACAGAAATTTTCACATTCATTCTGTGGTAGTAAGTGCACACCCATCTTTTTATAATATCAGGAAGTTGTAATTAAGTTATAGACACGTGAAATGATATAAATGTCCCTCACATTTGTACGCTGTCTATACGCTGTTAAGTTTATAATGACTTGGTAAGTGTGATGGTGATGGTAAATCGCGGTGTTATGAATGTGGCTCCGTGACGCAGAAGATTAGCATTGAGTTGCAGCGTTGAGCACGTTCGTATCCCGCATCGAACAGGTATTTGTTAGGCCTACAAATAATAATTGTTCCAAGTCCAAGTAATTTTTATTTAAACTGCCTATAAGAACAAAAAACAAGAAAAAGGAGTATTCCCCCAAAAAAATGTCAACCAAAAAATTTCAACAAAAAAACCAAAAAACACTTCGAGCGCCTAGTCCCCCAGATTGAAAGAGTAGCGGGTGCTATGCATAGACTAATGCCCATGTAGTACGACCGAGAGAGGAAGTGCGTCGCTTATATGTGGGGGTAATACGCTCCATAACCTTGAACGGTGTGTCTGTTTGGACGAAAATGCTATCCATCCGACGTTGCAGTTATACAGGTCATAAAGATCGTGCGGGATGCTGAGGCGGTGACAATCCAGGCTCGCTTTACAGTGGGTTTAGGTCGCTGCAATGACTTAACGCATTCGCGACGTGGCGCGCTCTCCTCACTGACAAGCGCTATGCGCACAAATGCGTTGTTGAAGTAACCCTACAGCACTTCGAAGCCTGGCTGCTTAGATAGGCAGATAGACTCACCTACAGTCTTACACAGAAAAATACCGGTTACGGGTGCTTAGGTGATTATTTTTGAAAGATCGGATGCGAACGGATGGTGGCTTTCACTGCAGTGGGTGGAGCCAGGACTCCACTTCCATACGCTTATGGTATGTCCAGCATGGGAACGGTAGCGGACGATCTTGGTGAACTGGATCCGACGGTACCTCTGCTGCCACCAGTCCTGTCGGCGATGCTGAGCGGACATCCGGCTTGGAGGACCATAGCCATCTTCTGTGAATCGGTTATGATTAAGAAGGAAACTGCTAAGCGGGATCGGTACAAATCGGATCCTGCTCGGAGAAAAAGTCGTAAAGGCGTTCATCAGGGCCTCTCTTTGATGACGGTGTTTCCCTACCAGGGCCCCAGTTGCGTTCCGAACGGAGATCTCGGGACCCTTCATATACGCTAATGGTGACTACTGTGAGGTTTTATCTGGTAGTAGTCATGTATAACCATTTCGTTGCCTCCGCAGCGGTAAGTATTCATGAGGATTTTCCCACGATAAAAAAGACCTCTCACTCTCACCCAGCCGAGGCAATGTAACCTTATGATTCTAATGTAATAAATCTACTATTCTGTTCTAATAAATCTATTATTCTATAAATATACTCTAAAAAATCTAATTTATTTCTTTAAATATAACACGTCATAGTTGCACGTCGTTGTTGTCACTTTAATATTACAAAAAGTATGAAATTGGACACAAAGTAAAATTTCGCGAAAACTTGGCCTTGGCTAAGGCACCTGGTAAGCGGTTTTATTTTGCAATTAATTCATAAAACGAGGACACAGTCCACCCGATGTTTAAAAGCTGTTCCCTATACACCAAGATATACCCTCGATAGAGCCATCAAAATGTAGTTGTCCATTAAGATGGACATAAAATTTCTCAATATCATTAAAAATAGGCTCCGTTTCCTCTACAATCGCCATCATAGGCTGCATTTTTCGGTAATATTAGTTATTGTGAAATAGACAACGCACACTTGCAGAATATTCGTCAAGTTCTACAGCCATAATACAGCCACAGCGAAACATACAGACAAAAAGACAAGAAATTGAAAATGGTTATTTAAGGCTTATTAGCATGCAAATAACCCGTCAAGATCATCACGGACTGATACTTCAAATTTATTTATATCTATGAATTATAATGAGATATTTCGATTACACAGCATATAGTGAGTTAATCAGTATTTCGATTAACATAAACTAGAACACGTATTAGAGATTGTAATCAAGATGCTCCCCTCTGCTCCCGTCCTCTGATCCCGTACCTGTGAGTATTGTGTACAGCGTGGCGGTTGAATTAGCTTTGTTTTTTCATTAATCTTCAGAAATTCTAGTCTGTATTTTATTTTGCAGGTAAGTTACGTTAAAGGCTCTATTATGACCTACGACCGAATAAATGTAGAGTATTATTATGATTGTATACGACAATAATTTTATTTATAGGAAAATAAATGAAAATGAAAATTTGTACATGAACATTTAAGGCGACACCGGGAAAAAATGCACCTTCTTTCATCGAATAGTATAGGAGTATAACACGACTAACGAAACTGGAATTTTGATATAGGTAAATTTATGTCTTTATCTTAAATTTGCTTGTTCAAAAACACGATTGTAAAATTTTGACTCGATCATAATTATTTGCGAAAACACCTCTAAAAAATCACTATAGTTGAAATTACAACGAAATTACTTAATCTATATGCTTGAAAACCACTCAAATACATTCATAACATCAATATTCTTAGTTTACTTGCTCATTATTTTGATTACTAAAATAAATCATTTTTTAAAAATATTTTAAGATTCTAAGCGATTTCTAAGCGGTCTGAATCGTCGCGGGCGCTACGCAATTTTAGACCTTATGACGGCGCTTTTGAAGTTTTTATAGAAATAATGTTTCATTCGGGTCAGTCCGGCAATAGCCCGCTTCAACGGTTTTTGATGTCTTAAATATAAATTCATAATAGAATATTTTTGTACAAAATATATTACTAAGTAGGTATATATAGCCTTAGTGTGACACTTGGGCTGATCTCCTTGGGCAGACTGATTTACACATATTTTATGTCTATCATTACACGGCAAACGGGCGTAGGTAATAGAAGACGTAGTTATTTCAGTATTAATTTCACATAGACACGTATTATTTCATTTATATGATGCTTTAATTAAAATATTAGTTTTTGTTAAAAAAATTGTAAACAATATGTAAGAAATTCTTTCTAATTTGTAATTGTATAAGGCCGGAGAAAAAAGTTTCTTCGTATTTTACATACTAATTTTTTTTTTAAGTTTAATTACATTTAATTATAATATACAGGGTATTTTTGGAACGCTCCCGAAAACTAAGACAGGCGACAGCACCAAGTATACCTTTGATCATGGGTCATAAATAAATTTGATCCTGATGAAAAAAAAACATATTTTTACAACGTTTTATTAGCTTTATTCACGCGTCATCATGTTAGTACAGCTAAATGAAACGATAATTTCATAAAAAAAATCATGAAAAGACTGAAACATAAAACCAGCAGTGGAAACTGAATTGATATCACCTGACTAATGGAGGTTAATGTACGCGCGAACGGTGAAAAAAGAACGCTGGCCTTGAACTTGGGCACTGAGCGATTTATCACATATTGGCCAGTATTACTGTGCCTGCATGCTATTGGTTCCCGCGCTTTGTTCGCTCCAAAAATACAGTCGCATACACAGCTTACTTTGCGACTCGCGACGACGTTTTAAAAAGGAAGGAAAAAAAAATATTTATATCTATTGTTTTATGACTAAACTAGTGAACGAAAAAGTGAATGGGGAAAATTGTGCAGTAAAGTTAAAATTGTTGAGGAAGAATACCGAAAAAATTACCATGTGATCGACCTGATGACGGAAGCTCAAGCGAAGATGAAAGTGATGATGAAGTAGCATCCAGTAACACATCACACCATCAACATCTGGCTTCCATGTGACCCAAGACGTCATAATGGACGGCGTGTCACCCTTAGCTTAAGTTTTTTTGTTACAAACTACTTTATATTTTACGATAGAAATAACAAACAATGCTCAAGTAACTAATTGTCTATTTTTAATTCCCACCTCTTCCAAAGTTCTAAGTAGCTAGTAAAACACCTATTATGATTCTACAATAAAACAATTAATTACTATAATATTATAAAACATTAGCCCAATACCATGTAGTACTTTAGAACGCGACTGTACCCACACTCACTCCGCTGTCGACCTGTATCTAGCTCGGTATGAAACAATACTGCGGTCATAAGAAAAAAGGGCGCATCTAACAATTTTCGAATAAATGAGTTAAATATACCATTCGACTCATGATAAGAAGACGCATCTACTAAATTTTTTTAATATTCACTAATATCAATATTTTAGAAATTATCGTCAGAATTTTAGACGTAGCTGTTGATCACAGATGACATTTTATTAGTAGAAAAGACTTATACAAATTCAACATAAAAGAAAAGACTTATTTAACCAGTTGCTACGTCATCTTTAACAATATTTGCATCGATTACTTAAATTAAAATTATTCTTGTCTTATTATTTTATATCTTATTATTAAGAGCTCATATCTTATTATTAAGAGCTGGTGTTTCACATGTGGTCCCATATAAAATTGATCGAGGTCAGACCAATAGTTTTTGAGTTATCCTTAATTATTTATATTAAAGTCGGTTGTACAAATGTTTTAATTTTTAATTATTATCGTAGTAAGTCTTGTATGATATCCCCTTTAAAATCATTACTCAAGAGTTGCGGGTTGTTATTTTTTGTGTCTCACTACCAATGCTTTTCTAATATTTACTAAGAAAAAAGTAGTAAATTACTATTAGCGTCCTTTCAACTTCAAATGACCTTTCCAAAATATGTAAAAATGTTAAATGAATGGTAGTTTTGTTTTATTTATTAGGTTGGGAAGACCCAAATAGTTATATGCGTCTTTCCTTCGATGTTTTTGTGTTGCCAGGTGTATTTTTTAATCTAAGATGAAAAGGAAAATTCGTTTTATTTAAATAAATAAACAAATTTAAAAAAAAAATAAGTTCGTCCTTAAAATCTTCATGTCTCTACGTATATATTTCAATATAGATACCTTTTAATATACTTTAGACACGGGGTCTGAAAGAAAAATTCATCAATTTATTTTTTATTTCCATTTTACGTTTTTGTTAGTTACTTCCTTTTTTATTATGACGGCAGAATGCCTAACCCTGTCGCCTCACGCTTGTGACGCAGTAATTTTCAGCCTTGACGGGGTTCGTTGGTTTTAGTTTTTGAGACAGTTTCGTGTTGATTTTGTGCACGCGTGCGCGAGCGACAGTTCAATCGTTTTGTTTAATAAATTTACTTGTGATTACGTGTTGATATTAAAGTTTTTGTTACGTTTTTGGATTCTTTTTTGTTTTAATAATGCCTAACGCGTACGTTTATAGTGGTTATTATACTGCCGTTGGTTATTATATCAGCAACAACGTCTGCCTGGTTCCATTGAGCACATTATCTGGACGGATGAGTCGACATTTACCAGAAACGGCCTGTGGAACCGAAGAAATACACACGTGTATCCAGAGGTTAACCCGCACGCTGTTTGACAAACCGGGCACCAAACCCGATGGTCGGTTAACGTATGGACAGGTTTATTTAAGGATCGCATACTGGGACCAGTGTTTCTGCCAGAGCGACTGAACGGACAGCGATACCTAAACTTTATAAATTAACAGTTGGTTGACATTTTAAACGACCTATCGTTGGCTGAATATCGCCGCACATAGTTCCAACATGATGGTGCCCCTCCACATTTCGTGAGGTTCGTCCGTGAGCGCCTCAATGAGCTATTTGATGATCGCTGGATCGGCAGACTAGGACCACACGCTTGCCCACCTCGCTCACCAGATCTGACTCCGTTAGACTTCTTTTTGTGGGGTATGTGAAAGAAAGGGTTTTTAATCGTGAATGTGATAGTGCTGAAGAAATGCGCCAAAGGATCGTGGATGCTTTCGAGAAACTACGTACGGACTGTGTCGAAGACCACACGATGATGCCCCGCCTGCACCCAAGTCTGCCTTGAAATGAATGGAGCACAATTTGAGCCGCATCTCATAAGACCACGGAGGATTTAGAGCAGTAAGCTGTTTCATAACTATTTTTTTTTAAATAACTTAGTACTAGACTAATCTGAATAGGTACATAACTGAATACACGAGAATAATAAACATACCTACACGATGAATAAAAACGCATGACTCAAACCTTGGTTACATTTCATTTAAGTATTTCTTCATTAGCGGGGAATCGAATCAGTTATTTGGGTTATTTAACCTGTAAATTCGGATTAAAGTGGCTACGTGGAGATAAGCACAGTGGCAAAATAGTAGGTTAAGTAGATAAGTTAGGTATTTAGACACGTGTTGTAAATTATTAGGTATTGTGGGAAGGCCCGCTAGTTGCGGGCCGCGCGAATTTGTGTTCGCGCGTACATTGACCTTTATCTAGCTCAGGTCAGGTGATATCAATTCAGTCATTCCACTGCTGGTTTTATGTTTCAGTATTTTCATGATATTTTTTATGAAATTATCGTTTCATTTAGCTGTACTAACATGATGGCGCGTGAATAAAGCTAATAAAACCTTGTAAAAAGATGATTTTTTTTTCATCAGGATCGAATTTATTTGTGACCCATGATCAAAGGTATACTTGGTGTTGTCGCCTGTCTTAGTTTTCGGGAGCGTTCCAAAAACACCCTGTATATGACCATTTTGTTCAATAACTTGTTGCCATTTTGTAGCTACCAGATATAATTCGATTTTTTTAAATTAATATAATTTTTTTTAATGTTAAAGTTTTTTTGAAAATAAGTTATTTGTTTACGTTTGAATACCGACTCTATAACGCACTTAAATGGAACAACAGGGTTTTTGTTACACGTTGTATGTGGCACTCCCACCGCATCTTCCAGACGGATACGAACGATTAAGTGTTTTTTGTTATAAAATTTATTCGTTTAATTTCTTTTATTACATTAAGTATATTCTAGCTATAAAAATAAACGACTTCAGTCATATAAGGACAAATAATCCATAGATGTATTTGAATTTTACTAAACGCCTCCAAAAAAAGAGAATACATGCATATGTTTTACAAGGGCAAACATCTAGAACCGGAACAAATATGTAGGCTATTCAAATACTTGTTTCGTGCGGTTTTTTTTTTATAGGAGAGGGGGCAAACGAGCATGCGGCTCACCTGATGGTAAGTGACTACCGCCGCCCATGAACAACCGCAACACCAGGGGAATTGCAGATGCGTTGCCGGCCTTTTAAAAAGGAGTAGGCTCTTTTCTTGAAGGTCCCTAAGTCGTATCGGTCCGGAAAAATCCCTGGTGGTAAACTATTCCACAAGGAAGTTGTGCGAGGAAGAAAACATCTTCTAAATCGCACAGTGGTGGACCGCCAATCATCCAGATGGTGTGGATGGTATCGGGAGTTCTGCCGCGATGTGCGTTCGTGAAATTTGGCGGCTGGGATTAATCCGAACAATTCCTCAGAGCACTCCCCATGGTAGATGCGAAAGAAAATGCAAAGAGATGCAACATCTCTTCGCAGTGCCAATGAATCGAGCCGATCGGAAAGGGCTCGGTCGTCGACGATTCGAGCCGCTCTGCGCTTGATGCGGTCAAGTGGAAGGAGCTGGCACTGGGGAGCCCCTGCCCAGAGATGGGAACAGTATTCCATGTGAGGCCGAACCTGCGCCTTGTAAAGTTGCAGGCGGTGTGCCGGCATGAAATACTGTCCCGCTCTGCTGAGCACGCCAAGCTTTTTAGAGGCCAATTTGGCCTTCTCTTCCAAGTGACCACGAAACTGCACGTCACTCGATATGTCGACTCCGAGGATACCGATACTGGCTGAGGCAAGAAGGGGAGTGCCTTGAAACTGAGGAGATACGACAAAGGGGTTCTTTTTAGCGGTAAACGCGCAAACTTGTGTCTTCTGAGGATTAAACTGGACTAGATTTAGTCGCCCCCAATCCGAGACTTTGTCCAGCAAAGACTCGACTTCAGACACAAGTTTGTTCCGGTACTCGGCGACGTTTTCCCGAGAAATATTGGCCCGGCCGGTGTATAGAGCATCACCAGTGCTGTCATCCGCATAGCAATGAATGTTACCAGTTAGCAACATATCATTGATATGCAGAAGAAACAGCGTTGGTGATAGCACACAGCCTTGTGGAACACCAGCGTTAATAGGCTTGTAGTCAGAACATGCACCGTCTACAACGACCTTGATGCTCCGATCTGCAAGAAAGCTGGTGATCCAATTGCACAATTTCTCGGGAAGCCCATAGGAAGGCAGCTTCGAAAGAAGCGCTTTGTGCCAAACCCGATCAAAGGCCTTCGCAATGTCCAGACTAACGGCCAACGCCTCCCCCTTGGACTCTACTGCCTCCGCCCATCTATGGGTCAGGTAGACCAGAAGATCACCAGCTGATCGACACCGACGAAAACCGTATTGGCGGTCACTAATCAGCTGGTGATCCTCAAGGTACCGGATGAGCTGGCAGTTAATAATGGATTCCATTATTTTGGAGAACAAGGAGGTGATCGCGATAGGCCTATAGTTGGACGGGTCTGAGCGGTCGCCTTTTTTAGGGATCGGGTGGACAAAAGCTGTCTTCCATGAATTCGGGACTACGCCTTGGGAGTAGGAGTACCGGAAAAGACGCGTTAGGACCGGTGCCAACTCCGGAGCACACGTCCTCAGCACAATTGGGGGGATTCCGTCAGGCCCACTCGACTTCTGGATGTCCAGGGAGAGAAGTGCTTTGCGAACTGAGCGCTGTGAGAATAGCACATCCGGCATGGAGCACTCATACCGCGGGATGGTCGGCGGTATTTTCCCCCCGTCATCAAGAGTCGAGTTGGACGCAAAAAGGGAGCCTAAAAGGTCGGCTTTGTCTTTTGCGTCTTGGGCCAGTGAGTCGTCCTCCCTGTGCAGAGATGGTAGAGATGGCTTACAGAAATTCCCTTGGACAGCCTTGGCGAGAGACCAGAATGCACGGGTTCCCGAAGGAAGGCGAACTAGTTTCTCGCCAATTCTGCCTATGTGCTCTAACTTTGCCTTGGCAATAACTCTTTTGAAGGACCTGGAGGCGAAGTTATACTTCTTTTTAAGTGTGCTGGTGTTTACATCCCGAGTCACCGAAGCCGCAGCCCAGGCTTGATAACACTCCTGCTTACTGCGCAATGCAGTCTTACAGGAGCGACCAAACCAAGGCTGAGATCTGCCTCCGATGGGTACCACAGATGATGGAATAAATAGTTCCATTCCCTGTAGCACCACATCAGTGACAGAGTCAGCAACAGCACTGGGATCATCCGGCGAGAAGCAAAACCGCCCCCATGGGTAGGATGCAAAGAAAGACCGCATTCCGTCCCAATCCGCCGACCTGTAATGCCAAACACGGCGGCAACCTGCAGAACGCAACCGCGAAGGGAGCGTGAGTGGCACCATACTCCGGATCAGACAATGGTCCGAAGAGCCGAGAGGGGCATCGACGGAAACCTGATATCCGTCCGGATGAGAGGTCAGCAGAAGGTCCAACAGGGAAGGTGTATGATCCTCCACATCTGGAATCCGCGTAGGCGAAGTAACCAGTTGTGTCAGACCATATGCCAAGGCAAAGTCATAAACAGATCTCCCCGCATGATCGGTTAGACGTGAACCGAGCCATTCGGCATGGTGGGCGTTAAAATCGCCAAGGATCACGATCTCTGCGGATGGGACCTGTTGTAGCAAGGAATCTGTAGCCATTTGGACGTGGTCGATGAGTCGGTCTGTTTCGGCATTACCGCTATGGGACCTATAGAGGCACCCGTAGACGCGCGGATGGTCGTCGCTGTCTACGCGTAGCCAAAGGATGGACAGGTCCGAACCTTCAAGACTGCCGAGGCGTCGAGAACAGATGTCCTCTCTAACATACACGCAAACTCCAGCCCGAGGCACAAAGGAGTGCTCCAATTTGTACCCCGGGCAGGAGAGATACGAAATATCAGTCGGAGAGGAAACCTGCGTCTTGGTCAAAAAGAGCAAGGCCGGCTTCGCCGTCTCGAGATGGTAGTGGACGGCGTTTAGGTTAGAGTGAAGTCCCCTGATGTTGCAGAAATTCACGGATAGCGTGGCAGGGGTCGCCTTGGTATTGTTGCTCAGCTTGCCCCGAGCAGTTTTGTTTTTGAGCGGAATTTTGCCCCCCCCAGAATACGCGGGGCAGCCTGAGCACCCACGCTCAGGATTGGAATAACATGGTCGTGGATGCTCAGCGAGGGATTCTCCAGGGGTACTGGTACCCTCCTGGGGTAGTCTATTGTCTAATTCCGCTACCATGTTGATGGGGGGGGGGGGGGGGGGGGGGAATTGGGCCTCCGGCCACCTGCACTCACCAGACGAAACGCAGAAGCAGAGCCTCTACTTCACGCCGGTATTCTGTGAGGTCGTGGTACCAACCCGGCTCGAGCCGGCCCATACGTGCAACAGCAAAAAACTGCTGCAGGGCTCTACCACCGTTGATTTTCGAACCCGCGGCTGTAGCAGTCAAGATTCTTAATTCGAGTGTTTATATTAATTTAGTTAATACGCGCTAAGTTAACGCGATAGCTTGCTAATTATATCTTATGTTTACGCGAACACTACACAAGGAATAAAATGAATTTTACAAATGTACTACAAGTCTTCAAGGTAATGTAAGCTCGTTCTACGTAGATAGGACCAGAAATATAATATATAAAAGTTGAAGGTTGACTTTGTTAACCTTAGGACTAAGATGGAATGTTTTGTTTACTTTTAAAAGGGTCTCCAGTTCTCTACATTCACCATACGAAACAAGCCGCATTAAGCTGCTATCTCAGGCTGGTATTATGTGAGAGTGTAGTTCTTCTCCGGTCATGACAACCCATTTGTGCTACAACAATGTTGTAGCTGCAGCATGACTCTACCACGCTCATAAGTTCAGTTATATTGATGTTTTTTTTTATTAAAGGGGCATGTACGATGATATGTTATATACTGTACTTCAAAAGAAGTCTATGCGATGTGTGCTTGGTATCCTACCATCACCATATAGTTATAGGACGTTGAAAGACAATAGACAGTTTAGTTGTTTGGAACCGATTACATATTTTATTATTATATCTTTAACCAGGGCGAACATCGGGTCGGTCAATTATTCAACGTCGCCCATCACCGCGCTTGTGGCTACAGCATTACAATTATATTTTGATTAATCATTGTTTACGTGCGTGTTAAAATACGGTAAATGTTAACTTACTTATAATGATAGAGTCATGATAGCTTATAAACTAAGCGCTCGCCGTTAATCCGACGCCCCCGTGGCGCAGTGGCTAGGCAGTGGCTGGCGCTGAGGGCCGCAGGTTCGCATACCGCACGGAAACAGTATTTGTGTGGCCTACAAATAAATGTTCTGGGTCTGGATGTTTGTTCCTGTGATATATATATGTAAACAGCCTCCACGATACAGGAGAAAATCCTAGTGTGGTGGGTGTGGGGGTGTAGCATTTTCTTTTAGTGCGCGAGCAGTCTCGGTTCGATCCGTTTTAAGTGCTGTATTGACACGTGTTCGGCGGTGAATGAAAACGAAATGTCTGGTAGAGCCGTGCTGCAGCTGTATTAGTAGTATAGTTGTAGTTGTGTCAAGAGTTGTGTGTACGCTCTCACAGAATACCAGCGCAAAATAGCAGCTTAACACTGGTGTGTTTCGTATGTTGAGTGTTGAGAACATTTTGCTACCTGTGCTATCCTTGTATAAAAATAATTCAACCAGGTAACAAAGTCGTCGGCATAAGATGGAGTGTTGTGTGAGAAATGTATAATTGAACGTTCCCAACGCCCAGTCAGACTATAAGGGTGATCAGTTTTCCATTAAGAGATTAACTCTAAAGCCTCAGATTGTGACGTTCACAAACTGTATTGATTTGTGTACAAAACCTTGTAGTGTTACCAGGATTTGTATAGTAAAGTTTGTTAATATTTTAAAAGCAAAACCATATTTATAATTTGTTTGTTGGAAGGGTGTGATGAAGAGAAGCAAAGGGAAAGAGGTGGTGAATGCTCTAAGCATACCACACAGCCGGCTGCGGCGTTATGTGGGACTCACTGTGAAACCTACGTACCTACCGACTAAACACCACCTGGCACTGTCTTTGGCCTGTATGGCCTTTCTGCCAAATTGGAAGCGACTCTCTTTAGGGAAAGGGGGCGCAGGCGGCGAGTAGCCGCTGAGAGGAGCGTCTAACTAAAGCAAATAAGAATAGGGAGAGGATTCAGCCTGAGCCGCCAGGAGGCAGTCCAAGTCGACCGAAAGCTTCTTTGGGGGATCCGAGAGAGAGCTTATCGGCCTTCGAACTCGATAGCAAGAGGGAAGTTGGGCTGCATAGGAAGCTGCCTCACGAATGAGATGATAAGAGTGAGACTCTGAGGCTTTGAAGAAGTTCTCAGAGAGTGATTTTAGAAATTGTTGGATTGTGGGGAGTTTTAAGTGTCGATGGAGGTCGGCGTTACAGACGTACCAGGGTGCGTTCGTAGCCCGACGACAAAAATAGTTTTGAACTAATTGAAGTTCGTTCAGGTTTTCAGACTTAGCGTGAGCAAAAATAGGGGCCGCGTAAGTCGTAACTGATCGTATACTTATATAGGGTTCGCTTGCTGGCACAGTTATTATACTGGTCCAAATCAACGTTGCGTGCTTTTTACTTAATAACTTGTGATTTACGTAATAAAGTCTATTTGTCAAAAGCGACATCTTTCTTACATTTCCTGAAGTACCGCTTCAATCTGCCAAATATACACTTTTTTTATTAAACTGAATTGGCAAACGTACTTGCAGTCCACCTTATCGTAAGCGGTTACTGCAGTCCGTAGACACCTGCAGTAAACTTCAAACAAAAAAGGATATAAATGTTGTTCAGTAATAAACCGCAACTCGCAAAATTTATACCGAGGCACAATGATCTGCTACGATCTGAGGGCCGGTTATACCTAGTGGCAACATTGCAACGTAACATGCGTTGTAATAATCTTTAGAGTTAAAAAGAAAAGAAGAGGGTAGGAAGCTTGTGAATATATACATCTCTTTTGTGTCATCCTGATGTGAATATCTCTCCAAATAAAACTGTAAAAAAGGACTACTCTAGAGTTTACCGGGTACAATCTAATTGCTTGTGTAGTCTACCGTGTAGAAGAAGTTACCAGGAGCTGTCAAGGTTTGCTAACGGAGTCTGGCTAGTAAGACCGTGGGTGGTTTATTGCTGTTTTGGTGTTATTTTGTGACTGCGGTAACTGAACGTTTCAGGGAATTTAGAATCTCAATACAGTCCACTATACCTAATAAAATAATCCCGATCTGCCACAAATTTGTTGTCACCTCCGAGACTTACGTCAAATCTCGTGAAACACTTACAGAATGTAATTATACTCTCTATACCCTGGCCAAAACACAGCAGTGACAAGTGAGCACACAGTCCACCTGATGGTAAGTGGTTGCGGCGACCCATAGACATCTACATCTATCCTCGATTACGAATCAAAATGCAGATGCGTCGTCACCCGTGAGGACTAAGATGGAATACCTCTTTTCCAGTAAAATGGGTCTCCGGTTCTCTACACTCACCATACGAAACACAGCAGTATTTTACGCTGATATTCTGTAAGAGCGTGGTCCTTCCTCGGTCGAGCTACAACTATACTACTAATATACATAGCTGCAGCATCGTTCTACCACGTAAAAGTGTACTGCTGTTTGGCGACAGAAATAGGTAGAAAGGTGGTACCTATCCAGAAAAGGAGTTCTACCTCCTAGTAATACCATACTATATCATATAATTTATACAACACTTACCATCAGGTGGGATAGTAGTAAAGCACTGGCTTATAATAGTAAAAAAAAAAGAATATATCTACTGACTGATGACGACGATGTAGTATTAGTTATCAAGTAGAGTATAGAAGTAGGAGATAAGTACGCTCACTCATTGAAGTTATATTTAATACGTTCTAGAACAGACTCATATGCATACACTCGGGCACTATAGTTCTGTCACACACAGATGGCTAGTCTCTGTTGAGATTAGCTGACGTAACTGACCCTATGTCTGAAGTACTTTACTATAGCAGGACTAGGCGTGATAGGAGATACAGGGAAAACAACAAACACAGAGAACCTTCTTAAGACACAAGCTATGTAAGTTTAAGCCTAGCCCAGTCTCGGCAAGTGCTTATTTATTATTTATTTACACGTTATTGTACATGAAAATACAAAATAACGAGTACAGTTAAATCTAAAGTAGAATATGTACAACAGGCGGTCTTATTACTCTGAAAGTGAATTCGTCAAGTATTGTAGTACGTAAGTACATATTACCTTAAATCACTAACCTGAGAAATAATTGTTGATCACAAATTTAAGGTGAGCTGATGTTTCGTTGACGTTAAACTTTTTCTGGCAAAAAGAGTAACGGTTTCAGCCGACAGGTCAGCAGCAGCAACAGTTAAATTTAGTGAAAATTTAATTGAATAATGCCCCGAAGTGACATATTAAAACTTAAGCTGTCGTTAGCAGAAGCGTAAGTTAATCTCACCTAGTGACCGAAGGTATCGTTAGAGGCGACTATCTTCTACGGTCGTTAGGATCTTATGGCTTCTGATATTATTATTTCATCATACATCCTATCAATGTCCATTCCTGAATATAGGCCTTCTTATGAATTGTCTCATAAGAGGGATGTTTGCCATATTTGTCACGCTTATCAGGCGAGTTGGCTACTATAGTTTTTTTTTATTTTCTGTCAATCTTCTGTTTTGTTTTTTTACGCCACCTGCGATACCAACGGGACGATATAGGGTACTGGATATTCTTACACAGTTACTACACGGTCAACGGCTTCTAATATAATATGGCGATATGTCAGACTTATCTATGCCAGGTGTAAAATATCTAAATCTGCCACGGAAAGAATGTTATAACAAAGTCTCTCTGCAACAGGAGGAATAGAAGTTAAAAAGTAATTCTAACTAGCAATCTCATCACCTGCCGATAGCTTCTCCGTTTATTCTTGGTTCTAACTTCTTTTTAAGGACATAAGTAGTGGTAGACAAAGGATTTTATTTATTTATTCATTTACACATTACTGATTTATTTATCTATTAAATAATTGATTAAATAATTAATTCAGCTATTTATTTATGTACATAAAGGCAATGGTCCACCCCTTGCCGTAAGAGTGACTTTGAGAATATAAAAAGTGGGTCCATAATAATGGCATAATCATTCATTTTAATAAAACAAAATGCATGCACATACACACACTACTAGGAGGTGGAGGAAATGTATGATGATATCTCTAGAGACATGCATTCCTCCAAAATGCACTATACAGCGTTAATGGAAGACTCCAACGCGCTTGTGCCTAGGCACAATAGAGAAAGTTGAGCTGAGGATAAGGAAATTCGGGATAGGGCAAAGGAACCCAAGGGGCCAGCAGCTGGCCGACTTCATGGAGAAAGAGGGACTCTTTATGATGAAGTCTTTCTTCCAGAAGCGGCCCCACAGGAAGTGGACCTGGCCGCGCCCCGACGGTTCAACAAAAAATGCGATTGATTTCATAATGACGACCAGACGATAACTGTTCAGTGATGTCTCAGTGATCGCGAGGGTGAAAACCGGCAGCAATCACTGAATGGTGAAAGGCATACTGAACTAGTCTAGTGAAATCAACGCTCCGTCGCCCTCTTGCTCAAATCTAAATTCGCGAAACCTTTCAGCTCGAGTTACAAAACCGTTTTCAGTGCCAAGGAGATTGCAATTCAGTGGATGATATGAATGACAAGCTCTTGGAAACTTTCCATGCGATCGCAGCAAAGTATTATAAGACCCAATGCAGAAGAACATAAAAACTCTTCGATTACAGTTTTAATCTCACGGCTGTTAGACGGGAAATAAAGTTGCAGTCTTCAGTAGATTCGACAGCATACTGACAAATGAACAGGCAGATCTGCAAATGCATGTGTCGGTATTTACGCAACTTCAATACAGATCGTATTGACGAAGCAATCGACCGGAACCAGGGCTCCAAAGCCTTTGTCAGAGATCTGTCTGCCAGAAAGTGCCAACTGTCAAAGCTGAAAACTGAATGTGGCAGCATCGTTTCCGGGACACCTGAGATTTTGAGTGAGATTGAGAGGTTGGAACCATTTCGTAACAATCCAAGAGCAAGTCTTATCTGACACTATTCCGATAATATCCCAGACGTCAGTCTGAGCGAGATTAGAATGGATCTCCTTACCTTAGAAATGGCTACTACCCGGGCGAAAATGGAATTATAGCGGAGCTTCTGAAAGCGGGTGGAAAACCGGTACTTGAAGTCCTTCAGAAACTCTTTATTTCCGTCCTCCATGGTGGCATTACACCGGAGGCGTGGAACAGAATTGCGGTGGTCTTATTCTTAAAGAAAGGTGACAACGCCCTCTTGAAGAACTACAGACCGATTTCCTTTCTGAGCCGCGTCTACGTGCTGTTTTCGAGAGTTATTACAAATCGTCTCGCGCGCATACTTGACGACTACCAGCACCCCGAACGAGCCGGTTTCTAAAAAGGCTTTAGTACCATAAACCACATAAAAACTCTTCGACAAATTGTACAGAAGTCAAAGGAGTACAATTTGCCACTATGTCTGGCGTATGTAGACTATGAGAAAGCCTTTGATTCCGTCGAAATTTGGGCGGTGCTGCAGTTTGGCTGGGATGGCTATCCGAGTACAGAACCAGAGTACGAAACCTATCCAATTGCAGAGAGGTGTAAGACAGGGTGACGTTATATCCCCGAAACTCTTCACCGCTGCATTGAATGATATTTTCAAGCTACTGGACTGGAAACGATACAGTATTAATCTCAATGGCGAGAACATCACTCACTTTCGATTTGCTGACAGTATAGTCCTTATGGCAAAATCACTGGAGGTCCTAAATACTATCCTCAATCACCTCAGTGCAGTGCCTCCCAACAGATAGGTCTTAAAATAAACATGGACGAAACAAAGATCGTGTATAACGTCCATGTTACACTTATGCCGGTAGTTGTTGGGAGCACTAAGTTCAAAGTTGTTGACGAGTATGTTTACCTTGGCCAAATAGTCCGACTAGGTAAGTCCAACTTCGACCGAGAAGTCAATCGACGGATCTAAGTCGGCTGGGCAACGTTCCAGAAATTACGACGTATCTTCTCTTCAGGTGTACCTGAAAACTTAAAAATGAGACAGTACAACCAGGGCGTGTTGCCAGTGATGACTTATGGAACTGAAAAGTCACTCAGCGAGCTATGGAGAGGGCTATTCTCGGTATTTCCCTACGTGATAAATTTAGAAATGAGGATATCCGCAGTAGAACCAGAGTGACTGACATAGCCCAACGGATTAGTAAGCTGTAGTGGCATCGGGCCGGCCATATAGCTCAAAGAATGGACAACCAATGGGGAAAAAAGGTTCTCGAGTGGCAGCGTCATACTGATAGACTAAATGTAGGGCGCCCACTAGATGGGACCACCCACTAGATGGAGTGACAACCTGGTAAGACATGCAGGAAGTCGATGGATGCAGGTGGCTCAGGACCGTGGTCTGTGGTATTCCTTGGGATAGTCCTATGTTCAGCAGTGGACTTGTGAAGGGCTGTAATGATGATGATGGTGAATAATGAGCAACTAACTTGACAAATGTGTTTTGTTTATGTAGATGTTTTGTGTATTTTATAATATGTAAATTAGTGTGGTTAATGCGTGGAAGAGTTAAAGAAATATTTGTTTAAGCAATTATAATTTATTTACATCCAATATATTTTTACAGCTGTCACAATGTGTCCATTTAACCACGAATGGACACGATTTCTGTTTATTTCAAGTCAGAATCAGGTGTGCTGTAATTATTATCCATGCTTTTCTTTTAAAGATCACTGTATTGTTTTATGTTGCAACAGGTTAACAAATGCACGGAACGTTGGCTGTGAAGCATATTGTTACGGTCTAATGATCTCGACGGACGGTCGCAGAAAGCAACCTCTCTGTGTACTTGATATCGCATTGATAAAATATTTCCCTTCTATTTACTTCTGTTGCTTACTATGTTGGTCTTTAAGCTGAATATTTAAAATCATGTATTTTAGGGTACCGTATTCAAATTTGAAATCAAATTAAAGCATTTATTTCGGATTCTTCATGCTTAATTGTAGTGGCAGTGTAAGAATATCGACCACCCCATATTGTTCCGCGGTTGTAATAAGAGCGACAGAGGGAAACTAAAACGGGAGATGGGCAAAAGCTGTGGTTGACAACCCGCCCGCGAAGCGTATAAACTATGGTAGAATCCCCTCTATAAGGAGGCAGCCTATGTTCAAAAGTGGACTTTTATAGGATGTAATAGATCCTTAATTATTAGTAACAATTTAAGCGTATCCGAGTGTTATTAATATTATTAATGATATGATATAATTAATTTAATCTTGCGCCGCATACCCTATGCATGCGCGGACGCATAAAACGAAGCTTGTCTGTCTGTCTGTCCGTGTGAATGTCTATTAGCTTGTCAGTCTGTCTGTCCGTATGTCATAGATCTCTATAAAAAATGTCACTAAAAATAACTATTTTTTTATAGTTACACACTATGTGAAAATTTGTGCTGAATATTTACCCAAAATATAATAAAAAATATCGGGGTGTGGTGTGTCGTCGACTCAGTCATGTGTTTACGTGAATACGTGTAGGTAACGAAACAACTGCAAAATAGCGGTGATCCCCCCTACACCGCGCGTGTTGTGTCACAGTGAATGATATTATACATAAAAAAGCACATTCCTCACTTTTTTCGGTTTTGCTATCGCATCTACACCCAACTCGTAATTAAGAGATTACTATGTAACGCGTAGTAACTCGTAAATAGAAGGTCATACACCGACTTGTCAGTGAAGTCACAAGGCTCCAACTGAAAAGCAGCGCTGTTTTTGCAGCATTATGCTGAGGTGGAAATCTATTTGGTCACATTTTAATTTGGATTTTATTTTTTCCTTTTATTTTGTACATGTAATGTTTCTTAATTGTTAAGGCGTAAGCAGTCTTAGTTTATAAATAGATAATGCACACATACACTGGAATAACCTAGTTAACACATCTATAAATGTTATATAAACTATGTATTTAAATAATACTATATAGTATTTAATATATAGTATTTAAATAATATAAAACACACATACTTAAACATAAAATATTAAGATGATATTTGACTTTATGGGACAGACACACACCTTTTACTTTTTTCATAATGGTAAATAATTTAATAACTATAAATTAATATTCTGTATTCAAACAGACACGCCATTTTACTAGACATTTCGGATTTTTTATAAAAGAAAAAAATAAGAGAAAATCTAATAAATCAAAATAATAACTCATCGAATAATAGAAACATATTAATAATCAATAATGTATGAACATAAAAAAGTGTAACACGAATATAAGTCTTACCTATTACCATTTTACGCTCGAAACAGTTATTAACGTATTTTGTAATTCTTGTACCAACTGATTCAACTTTAATTTGTTTTAAAAAGTTGCTTAAAAAGTTGCTGTAAATTTGAAGCTGCTTCGAAATGCAGTTGTGCGGTGTCAAGTTGTTACAAGCTAATGAGCGAAAGCTCTTTTTTATATATATATTTTGGTCTCGGGCCCATTTTAACTTTTGGAACAGATGCTACTTTAAACCCATATTGAAACTTACACCGAATGTCTAAGTGAAAAAAAAAACTACCGATCAAAAAGTTTCCTGCGCTTCTCGGTCGCTTCACAAGCGCGAGTGTGGTTTCACAACGACAATATTCGTATTTTGAGTGACGTGAACTAGATACCCTATTCATTCGTAACGAAGTATTACATATTTAATTCTATTTCGTTTTTACGTGGTAGAGCCATGCTGCAAGTACATTATGGATGTACTTGCAGCATGGCTCACGAATGGGTCGGCTCGGCCGAGAAAGGACCATGCTCTCACAGAATGCCAGGGTAAAAAAGCGTATGGTGAGTGTATAGAAACGGAGACCAATTTTACTGGAAACGAGGAATTCTATCTTAGTCCTCAGTGGTGAAAACGCATTTGCATTTTGATACTCAATCGATGTTAATTGTAGATGTCTATGGGCCATAGCATCCACTTACCATCAGGTGGCCTGTGTTCGTTTATCACTTTTATTCTAAAAAAAATTATACGCTTATATTTAAGTAGGTACTATCCCAACTGATTTGAAGTGGCGATGTAGCCAAAATGGTTAGCTTAACACACGTCTGTTCACCCTTTTCTTGAAGACATCCACATTGTAATCAAATAGGAAGAGATATGCTGGCAATTTAGTCTACTTCTTTTCCGTACCAACGCATTTGAACGACAAAGTAAACCATTTGGTTTGAACGCGTAGTATGTTGGAAACAAAGAGGCATATCCAGTGGTGGGAGTGAGTGGAAGAAATAAGTGATGCAAGAGATGGAATCGTGGAATCGTTGGCACATGTGCTCGAGGCTATTGAAATTGGTTTTAATCAGATTTAGGTCATCAATTATCCAATTAGAACGCCCTTTGATACAGTCTAAAGCCTTATAAATTAATATACATCATCGCATTTTAATCCTTAATCAAAGAAAAATAGAAGTAGTCGTGGGCTATACCATATTTGTGGAAAATGATGGCGATGGAACCTTTCTACTAGATACAAGGAATTCCGTCTTAGTCCTTAGGGGTGACAACGCGTCAGCATATAGATGCTTAACCGAGGATAAATGTCTATGGGCACAGTATCAACTTACTATAATGTGAAGTGTGTGTTCGTTTGTCACTTTTATTCGATAAATTAAAAAAAAAACAGTTATCATCAAGTGAACTATATGCTTGTTTGTTACATTTATTTGTTAAAATAATGGTTCATAGATTGAACGAAATTTTGAACATTTAACTGGCTGTGAAGAAATCGATGGAAAAAGTTTCGATATAAGTCATCAGTTACCGTGTAAATCGTGCAAACTTTGACGTTTATTTCGTTTGTTTCCATCACTCGTATTGTGATTAATAACTTAAGTACTCCCAACAATTACATTTCACAGACATAAAGAACCTAACCTTAAAATATTAAAATTTGCTTAATTTTAAGTTGCATAAATATGATATTTTTATTAATTGGCTGCAGAAGCATTCAAGATGTCGTTTTTTTTGATTAATTTAATTTAATATTCTCTAAATATAAAGCTTTTCAAATCGTTACGAAGATAATTTTGTTTACTTTTAATATTATTTCGTTTTATTATAACCATCGCATATAAAATTTTATGCGTCCCTTTAATCTCTTAATAACTTTAAAGTCAAGTCTTTGTGTTATAGTTTTAAACCCCGTTTAACGTGAAACTTAGTTTTCATATCACATACCAGTCTTCTTAGTAGACTCATTTTACTGGAATCAAGGAATTCCATCTTCGACTTTGAGGATAGATGTATATGACTATTTATGGGCCACAGTATAAAATTACCATTATGTGCTCGCTTATTACCTTCTTTTCCATAAAAATAACACTGCTTCTACCAAAATCCAATACAGCAACCCTCTTCAAATAAAAATCAGTAATATTATTTAACGTCGTCATCTACTCGCACAAGTTGCGGACAAAAGCTAGTAATACTTATATAGTATGTATGCCCCATTAAAAACTATTTGAATATATGATTAATAAAATGTATATTATAAATAATCAGGTGAAATTTTAAAAATTCTATATTGAATTTTTTATATGTGACGGTTTTTTACAAAGCCATATATTTTCATTCGATTCTGTTGATCGGGAAGTTAGTTTAAAACCATTTTTTAAATTAAAACCAAACAGACATGCGCGAAAGCAAAATAAGAAATAATAAATTGATAAAAAAATTTATTATTTCTTATATAGAAGAGGGGACAAACGAGCATGCGGCTCACCTGATGGTAAGTGACTATCGCCGCCCATGAACAACCGCAACACCAGGGGAATTGCAGATGCGTTGTCGGCCTTTTAGAAAGATGTAAGCTTTTTTCTTGAAGGTTTTCTTCCTCGCACAACTTCTTTGTGAAATCAATTACCACCAACGATTTTTCCGGACCGATACGACTTAGAGACCTTCAAGAAAAGAGCCTACTCCTTTTAAAAGAGCCGGCAACGCATCTGTAATTCCCCTGGTGTTGCAGTTGTTCATGGGTGGCGGTAGCTACTTACCCTCAGGTGAGTCGCATGCTCGTTTTCCCCCACCCCCTCCTATATCGTCCAGTTCACATAAAGTAAGCAACAATGATTTAACCACTTCCTTAGCGGTGTCTTTTAATGCCCTTCTAAGGCGTGCTACATTTAGCACTCCTGAAAAATGTATACGTGTGTCTTCAAAAACTGTTTTGAAAATTATCCATTCACCCGAGTCTCCATCGAAGACTGGTAAATCCTGGAGGAAATGAGGTGAGGAAGCCTTATCTTTATCACTCACAGTCGCGTCGGTCAATTCGGACACTCCACACGCGTGTGCCTTCTGTGCATTTCCTAGGTTGCGCTCGACCTCTGCCTCCTTGTGGCACGATCCCTTGGACGCTTCCTTATCAGCAGTGTCGGGTTGCGTTAAACTGATCGGCGCGCTCAATTTGGTCTGTCGAACCCAACTCCTCAAGAAAGGTTCCACCTGAGTATTCCGATCTTCATGATCCTCGTTAGAGTCGGTTTCCTCTTCTAGGTCGTGCTAACTCCAATTGTGACTTAGTTAAAGCAGCAGCTGCATCTGTTCGTTCGAGCTCTAAGCGTTTTAATTTAATCCGCGCCTCCATTTCAGCTCTCAGCTTCGCTGATCGCGATGACCTACCTACTAACTTTACGTGACCCATTTTTATTTGTCTGCCCGATCACCGTTTTCGTCGATGCCGCTTCTTTGGTTCCCAATTGACCTACTGTTTCGGCTATCGCTTCACACCTGGACACGACGGATTTCTTCGCGGTGCTGGTCTGAGTACCACTGGTGTCCATCTTGTTGCTTGTTGCTGCCATAGACGATTCCGCGTCCCACGTATTCGTGGATGTCTCAATGGCAGCCCCAACTCGAAATAGTAGTTGTGGTCGCTCCAGATGATTCCGCTTCTTTCGCCTTCCTTGAAATCCCTGCCCTTGTCCTGGTCCCTTTGACTCTCATTTTGGTCTAGTGCCTTCTTCATCTCGCAGGAGGGTAGTTGTTGGCCTGCGGTCCCTACGGTCCCTAAGGTCCGTACAACCTACAACTGCTACAACCCCCCCTACAACTCTAAAACCCTATCAATCTTGGACGGGACCTACCGCGATGAACCGTCAAGGATAGATTCGTGCAGGAATGGAAAGATTGGGGCACTGCCCTTCAGCGAATGTGACGGAGCAGTCGAGATGTGCAAATGCAGCCTCGCTCGACAGGACTGCGCCACCTCGTAAGGTGTTAAGCCCAAGCTCTGACCTAGGCACCGTAAAGGGTCGGTGCTTGGTATGCTGGTGACTCGCCGCCCAGTTGCGGTTGACACCTCATCCAAGCGCCCTCTCGCGGTCGCGATGTAGTCAGGTGCCTTCCACAAGCTGCTAGTTTTGAATAATTTTTTTTTGTAACCTCCGGAGGTGTTAAGGTAATGAAATCAGCGCAGATTAGACCAAAATATAAGGATCAGCATGGGACAATGTTTTAAAATTTATTTTAATTTTTAATTTATTCTCAAAATAATATTTGCCTGTTATATATAATTAAGAAAAATAAAATAAAAGTTCATCTTTTGTTTTATGTATCTAAATTTATGTATATCAAAAATTTCTAAACAGTTCTGTCAGTGCTTTTCATTTTCTTAATTACGGTGTAAATAATTAATGTAATCAAATCAAATGAATTTTTTTTTATTTGCCATTACAACAAGAATGCCTCAACTCACACATACAATAACTCTTACATAGAAAATTTAAATATCATACCTAGAAACGATATTCCAACAAAATACCTTGCGCTGCACAATTTTCTGCTACGAAAATTCCATCTTGCTTTACGAAACTCAATAAAGTCAGGATATGAAAGTTTGTCGAGTTCTTTCTAAAACGTTGCCTTCGACTTCATTGCATATTGCATGCTTATTTTTTTATAAAACTGAAGTGACAAAGGATTTAACAGTTACATGATGGTAAGTGGCTACTGGAGCTCATGGCCACCGGCAGCCAACTTCAAATAATCAAGGCTACATTTTTTTATAGGATAGGATGACAAACGAGCGCACAGTCCACCTGATCGTAAGTGGTCGCTGTGGCCCATAGACATCTACATCTATCCCCGTTTGCGAATCAAAATGCAGATGCGCTGTCACCCGTGAGGACTAAGATGGAATGCCTCTTTTCCAGTAAAAAGGGTCTCCGGTTCTCTACACTCACCATGCGAAACACAGCAGTGTTAAGCTGCTATGTTACGCGGGTATTCTGTGAGAGCGTGGTCCTTCCCCGGTCGAGCCGACTCATTCGTGCTACAACTATACTACTAATATAGCTGTAGTATGGCTCTAGCACGTAAAAACACATATTATGAGTTGTCACCACTGAGGCATAAGATGGAATACCTCACAGCCTGTAATTACGCTAGCTCTTAATCCCCTTCAGACTGATATGCAGATTGCTGCATCTAAGCATTGGCTTTTAGAGGCGAAAATTGGTAAGAATTTGGTACTTACCCAGACTGATTCAAAGGATAAATAAAGCTTATTTTTATAGAATAAGGGTGACAAACAAGCACACAGTTCACCTGATTGTAAGTGGATGTTGTGGCAAATAGACATCTACATATCTCGTATTCCCGATTAAGAATCACAATGAAGATGCGTTATAAACTCTGAGGACTAAGATGGAATGCCTCGTTTTCAGTAAAAAGGGACTCTGGATCTCCACACTCACCATACGAAACATAAAAGCGTTAATCTGCTATTTTACTCTGGTATTCTGTGAAAGCATAGTCCTACCCCAGTCGAGCCGACCATTATTCGTGCTACAACTAATATAGAATAGAATAGAATAGAGCTTATATTTATTTTCTCATCACAAACAGGCACAAAATTATTGATGACACCTGTGAGGACTAAGTTTGAAAGCCCTACAGCCTGTAAGTATGCTAGCTCCCAAAACTCTTAGGACCGGCATACCGCAGTGCTTGACGGCGGAAATAGATAAAAATATAGTACATATCCAGACGGATTCCAAGGCAGAATAGGTCCTCCTACTACCTAGTAAATTATACCATGCTGTACCAAAAATGTCAACACTGCAACTTATTATATTTATATTATATTATATAATAAGTCGTGTAATAAGTATATATATTTATATTAATCCGATATATCAAATCTGGGAACGGGATTGACACTTCTAAATCTGCAATATAGTTACTGCTTGTACACGTTCTTGGCTGTGTAGCAAAACATCGTGAGGGCACTTATATATTAGAGAAATCAAACATAATCTGAGGACATTTTAAATAGGTTAATTAAGGGTTTTGGTTGGCTTGAGGATCAGTTGCGGCGGTGGGGGTTGAGGCCGTCTTATTATTCGGCGTGTCCCGCTATGAGGGAAAAAGTTCAGAGTTCTTTAATCCTGAGTGAGGACCATTAAATATCGGCTAGTGTTATTAGAAGCGTGAGCATTCGGTTGAATCTATAGATATGTGATGAAGGAAGAAGCACAGTGAACTTTTAGCCGTGAGAAAAAATAAATCCTGCCCATCCCATCGTTTTGACTTACTCACGAGCAATAAATATTTTTCCTTCTCCTGCATATATTCCAAAATGTAACAGAAGAGTTGAAGAAGAGCATAATATAACGATTTAATTCCTACCAATAATTGAGGAAAAGCTACACAGTATAGACAGAATCAAGACACCGGGCTAAGACTTGAAAGACTGCCTTCTGCTTGTTGTCAGCATCTTCCTAAGAAAAGATTGCTTGAACGAGTTTAAGCTTATAGTTCTACTCTCAATTTATCTTTTTTTTTGTTTTATATTCAACTTTCATCCCTAACGTCTCCTTGTGAAGACCTTGTGTGAAGCAACCGGAAATAGCAGCACCATTAGCAAAAATCGCGGGTTTTATCCTTGTCTGAACTAGATGATCACAAAGTTGAAGATTACGCCTAATCTTTCATTAATTATACATCCAAGACCATTTTTCATGACCCACTTTTAGCTACTTATACTAGTATAATTAAAATGTGGTTAAACTTCGTTTGTTTCTTTTTTTTGGGTATTATTTTTAAATAAAAAAAATAAAAAAAAACAGTTATAAAATGTAAAGTATGCTTCAATCGGAATAAATGTGTTTCATTCTTTGTATGGCCTACAAAGTATTGTTCTAGTGTAGGTTAGTCCATGTGCCATTTATGTATGTCTGCCTCCACGATACTGAAGAAAGCGACAGTGTGTGGGTAACTTTTTTTAAATGATATCAAATAAAGGCTAGGTTCCGTAAAAAACTCAATCTTTCGGATCTAAATGACTTTGAGAAAAACAAAGTCGTTATAATCTTCGTCGAGTCACGTCTTAATGTTCGAACCCTCCGCCAAAATATACGGATTCAAGGCCAAAAAAAACTTAATGAAGATCGATGTGAGTCGACACTAATTTCCTCAAAAACTGTTTAGCATATTTAGAGAAAAATGTATAGTATTCAAAAAACAACGCCGAATCTTTTATAACTTATTCTAAACCAGTACATGACTATAGTACCACACGGTGGAAAGTACAGATGAAGCCTTAGATTGTGAATCGCACTGTCTTAGCGTAATGGATAAATGTCTTACGAAAGACGTAGGAAACCGTTTGTTTCGAATGCTTGAAACAACATAGAGAAAAACCCGCAGACCGCCTGCTTCTCCGATCATAAATGGGTAGGGAAGAATTAAGAAATAAGAAATAAGTAACATAATTTAATAATAATACTATAAAATATTTAATAAAAAGCTGTTTTTAAAATTGAGAAGAATATCTATAAAATTAAAATGATCTACAGTGAATTCAATTATGTATTCTTTATTATTTATTGTATACTTAAAGAATATTATTTATATATAATTTTAATTAATTATGTAATCTAATATAACTAACAAATTAATTCGATAACTTTGTTTCAGTATATAACTTACTAGCTGTGC
The DNA here is from genome assembly GCA_963668995.1 of Parnassius mnemosyne. Classification (NCBI taxonomy): domain Eukaryota; kingdom Metazoa; phylum Arthropoda; class Insecta; order Lepidoptera; family Papilionidae; genus Parnassius; species Parnassius mnemosyne. The sequence goes on along the minus strand of CAVLGL010000024.1, from coordinate 45,817,559 downwards.
CCCGCGGTTTCACCCACGTATATCCTGCGTAGACATCACGACGGACGGTTGCAGAATTAAAAAAGATTTTTAAAGTGAAATATCTTACTTAAATTACATGGTTAACGTAATTGGTGGTTATGCATGGTGCAGGTACTGATATAGCCTTGAATACGAACTGATTTATTTGGCTTACCTAGATACGAATAATGTGCCCTAGTTTGTACCGGCGTTACTATTACATACTGTTACGGCCTACGGCTGCTCCCATAAAGATCAAATCCTCAGGGGCCCATTTATTTATTTATTTATTTAACTTTTTTGATATTATAAAATATATAAGTACAAAAGGCGGACATAATGCTTAAAGCATTCTCTGCCTGTCAACCTTGAGGAGTGGAAAAACATCGAAGGCGGTTATTATAATACATAACAGTAAAGAATAAGAAATATAATGAATTTAGAAATTATAGCATATAAACATAAAGGTAAAAAAAAAATACATATACCATACATATATATATATATATATATATATATACAAACCACATACACACATATATATATATATACACAAATTCACATATAAATACATATATACACACAAATATACATATATACGTAAAAAACATATTATGATGAAATTAGCTATTAACACAGATTAACTAAGATGGTGACGCCAACTTAGGAGTTCTTTACGACTTTCAGAAAATGTTCTTTAACATACTTTTTAAATGTTACTTTGTTGGAGCGTTGTCTCAAAGTTTCAGGCAGTGCATTCCAAAGTCGCGCAGCTCGTACAGCAAACGAGGAAGAAGAGAAACCGGAACGGTGAAGTGGAATGGAGAGCGTAAGAGTCTCCCAAGAACGTAGAGGTCTATTATGCGTATCAGATAGAAATTGAAACTTACGTTTCAAATAGTCGGGACAACGATTGTCGAATAAAATAGAAAAAAGTGTGAGAAGTGTCCTGACTTGCCTCCGTTGGCGAATGGGAAGCCAATTTAGCTGAAATCTAAAGGAGGAATCCATTCAGCTGAGTTTCAACGAGCAGACGTAGGTCGGGCCTCCTAAGGCCAAAGTGGAAAATCTATAGTTACACTAAACAATAAGGGGGAGCGTTCTGTGGTTCGGCCTTTCAACAGGGAGAATATTAGACGGAGCTTACTTACCTATATCCAAGGCGACTGGTCCCTCCGGAGTCGGTCAGGTCGCATGTGGTTGTGTAGTGCAAGGGAAATAAGGTGCTGTAATGTGTATCTGGGTGTGACTGATGGTGATTGACCTTAGTAGACCTTGGCCGTCGGCAGCAGCCCGGGCGTCGACACCGCTCCAAAATGAGGTAATCTGCCGCGGCGATGTCCACAGTCACTTTCCTCGTTCGTCACGATGACAGTCCATTAACGCTATCGTACGATTAACTAACTTATAGAAGCCACTAACTCTCGTTTGTTATAAGGTTGACGCACAAAACGAACACGGAGTGTCCGGATCAAAGGTCACTACCGTTTTGCGTAGCAACAGTTATTTCTAGAATATCAAAGGCCGCACTAGCTAATATTGTCGACGGCACTTATACAGATTCTGAGTCGGACCCAATAAGTCCCGGGGAAGCTCTACACCAAGAAATACGCGTCACAAATCCTAGACAGTACATTTACTAGCCGCGCCTAATTATTCCGAGTTCCCGACAAAAAATGACAGCGTTCTGTCCCAAGCACAGCTGGCAGACGGCTCCCCTGCACCTTTACGCGTTCTCAACACCCACCGCTCGACCGCGTCAAAACCGGTATGGCACCGAGCCGCGCGCCTTCTGACGTCGAAACAACAAAACAGCGTTTGGCGCGAACAAACCCCCGTCCCGGACATAAGGATTTAGGTCCGCGAGCAAACCGGTCAGCGGGACAAGGTCGCGACGGCAAGTTGCAAGACCGAATCTACAACCAAACTAGGCCACCTTAGGCACCCCATCAGATCTTGCAACCCTAACCAACGCCTCAAAGTTACAGCTCCAACGTGGGCAAGCCGGAGGGTTGAACTGGATGCCCTTCCTGGACATCGCAGCCCATAAATAAGTCCTATTCTGGACAGAAGCCCGACGACCTCTTTCAAACACCTATCTGTGCCCCTACGATTAGTTCCGCAATCCGAACGGATCAGGTCTGCAAACAGCAACGCGACATGAAGCGGCCCAGAGCGGCCTCCTAAGCTTCAGTGCAGAGAGCACCCACAAATTCCACATAAACGTCGTCTGTGGAGAGCCGAATGAAACGCACAGATAGTCCCTAGTATGAATTTTCAACAAGTAGGCCTAGCTAGGCCACCCACCATATTACAATTTACTAAAATAGTGCGGCAGCTGATTTCAATCTGATAATCTCCAAAACTAGCTAGCCTGTTAGACAAGCAGTCCTATGCTCATATTTCAACTAATTTTTCAAAACATCAATGTTCAACTACAGAATTCATTCAACCAAACTAATCACCGATGCACATGGGTCAACTTGACAAATTAAACAAAACAATAAACGCAAGAGGCAGCCCTATTTCTCATTTAAATAACTTTGACAGTGCCAACAAAATGTAAACCAAAGGAGAATTGACTTTTATTTGCTTCGGCACAAATAGGGTTATCTAATTTCAGCCTTCCTTTTCACAAAGAAAAATGATTAAACACTATCACAAACATATACATAAATTTCCAAACAGCGCGACATTCAATTTCAAATGAATTCAAACTTTCCTTTCAGCAACAGACGCAACCATCAGATACAATGATTAAATATATTTACCAAACATATGCAGCAGCATTTGAAGGAGTAGATTAAATTCAATTCTTTTAATCACAACCGCTACAAATATGAAAATTTCGCGGAAAGCCCAAAAGCATTTTTTAATTTTAATTCAAAAAAATTTTAACTAAGTACTCGACCAAACCAAATCTAATACCCCTTGACAGCGTGATTCAACGCTCCAGGGGGGCCCTAATGTTCCCACTACCAAGTGGAGGCCACACGGCGTGAACCCGAGACCAATAGAGCGCGAACCGCTAACAGTCGCCACTCGGGTTGTACGCCTTCACTGAGGCCGTCGGCAACAGAACATTTTGGCAAGTGGACTATTGACGGCTTAAGGCTCAGTGGAGGCGGCCGTGGTGAGAGCTAAGGCGGCAGCTAGCCAGGGCCGCCTCCATCAAATGGGGAACAGTGGTACACCAGTCGCGGCCACTCAGCTAACAGGAATAGAATAGAATAGAACAGAATGATTTTTATTCAATATGGATTATTACATAATACTTATTGAAAGTCATTATTTTATTTACCACTGGTTCGAAAAATACCTCTGTCCTGGGAAGAACCAGCAAGAAACCCAGCGGGACTTTTTTTTAAACATAATTTCACTTAACAATTATTTTGTTTATACAATTATAAATGAATTTTCATAGAACCAGCATGGTGGCGATCACCTTATTCCCAGGGGTTATTTTCACTCATGTATTCCTTGATATTATAATAACCCTTTTTGTACAGTTTTTCTTTAATAAAACTTTTAAACTTGTTTATTGACAAACTTTGAACATGTTCTAGGATTCTGTTGTAAAAGCGTATACATTGCCCCATCAATGAATTACTAATTCTGTGGAGTCTAGTAAGTGGTATTACAAGCTTATGTTTTTTCCTAGTGTTTAAGGTATGAACATCCTTATTCTTATTAAAGCTATTTATGTTTTTATGTACATACATTACATTTTCATAAATATATTGCGATTCCAAAGTTAATATGTTTATTTCTTTAAATTTTTTTCTAAGGGACCCTTTACAATTTAGATTATAAATCGCCCGTACGGCTCTCTTTTGCAAAACAAATATAGCTTCAACATCAGTCGCATTACCCCATAGCAAAATTCCATAAGACATTACGCTATGAAAGTAACTAAAATACACTAACCTAGCTGTCTCAACATCTGTGAGACTTCTAATCTTTCTTACAGCATATGCTGCAGAACTAAGGCTGCTTGCTAATTTAGATATATGGGGGCCCCATTGAAGTTTCGCGTCAATAGTAATACCAAGAAAAACAGTGGTATCCACAAGACTCAACTCCTCCCCATTTAAGAGCACATTGGTTTTCGAATGTTTTACATTAGGTATTGTAAATTTAATACATTTTGTCTTATTGCCGTTTAAGAGCAAATTGTTGGCGTTAAATCAATGTACTAGTTTCGATAGCGCATTATTTACATTGTCATATTTAATTGACTGCCGTTTCAGTTTGAAAATTAAAGAGGTATCGTCAGCAAATAATACTATATCGTGATTGTCCCCTACAAGATAAGGTAAGTCATTAATATAGATTAAAACAGGAATGGGCCAAGAATCGAGCCCTGAGGAACGCCCATTGATACTACCGATCCGGAGGAACATTTACCATTAATGACGACTTTTTGAGTTATGTTACTTAAATATGAAGTAATAAGTTTAAGCGCCAAATTTTTTACACCGTAATATTGTAGTTTCCTGATTAATGTATCATGATGAACACAATTGGTGAACATATTGAAGGGCTGTAATGAAATGATGATGAATGTTGATAAACACAATCGAAAGCCTTGGAAAGGTCACAGAAAATACCTAAGGCATCTTGTGAATTCTACCAGGCATTAAAAATATATTTCATAAGCTCAACACCGGCGTCAGACGTCGAGCGACCTCTTGTAAAACCAAATTGATTTTTATGAAGTAATTTATTTGTATTAAAAAAAATTAACAATTGATCCAAAATTATTTTTTCAAAAATTTTACTGAGAGTTGGTAGTACAGAAATAGGTCTATAATTAGCGGGGTCCAATGTACTAGCAGATTTAAATAAAGGTATTACTTTACTATACTTCATTAAATCAGGAAAACACCAGAATCGATACAAGTATTAAAAATAATAGCAAGATGAGGTGCAATTAAATCTATTATGGACGCAATCACTATAACGGAAATCCCCCACAAATCTGCGGTTTTCTTTACATCAATGGTTTTGAAGTATTTTACAATATTATGCGGTAATACTTTTCAAATCTAAATTCTTTTAAACAGGTATTAACATTCTGTTTAAGTAATGAAAGTAAATGAGAAGTGAGAAGGGTCCAGCGGACCGATGAGTGGCCGTGAAGTTCCTCTCCACACGCTGAGGGGGGGTGATGACACCACCGCCCCTGGGGGAATTAACCCCCCGACTGGTCGGGGGAGGGACCCCTTTAGGGGCCTGGTGGCTGGCCGGCGGGCGCCGAGAGTCGCCCGGTAGAGGGCGTGGCTGAGCGCCCCCGCCCGTGGGGGTCGAGGGCCTGGCAGAGCCCCGAGAGGAGACGCCGTTCGCACCCAGGCACAAAACTGCATGATGATTGCCCTGGCAATGCAGACAGGGCCGCCGATGCGGACAGTCTCGCTGGAGGTGCCCTTCCAAACATGAGCAGCACCAGCGGCGCTTCTTGGCGATAGTTCGCCTCGCCGGAACCGGCTTACCTAATAATTTCGGGCACGACGTTACTCGGTGGTCAGATGCTCGACAATAGGAGCAAGGGGGGGGGGGGGGGGGGGTTGACGACGACTTGCCTGGCGGATTCAGCCTCTCACTGGGCACGGCTCGTAAGTCGTCAACGGTGCCCGTCACGTTCTCGATCTGCCGGCACTGCTCCTCCAAAAACCGCAGCAGGTCCTAGAAGGGCGGAATATAGGAAACCTCGTCCCCGCCGTACCTCTCCTCAAAATGGATTCGAAGGTCGAGAGGTAGACGGGACAGCACGATGTGGAGCAACAAAAAAGCCCATTCGCACACTGGTAAATCCAGCCGCCAAAACGCATTACAGGCCATCAGGACTGGATCCAACAGGTCCGGACGTATTCTGGCCCGGTCACTAAGCAGCGGGAGGCTTAGAAGCTGCTTAACATGTTCGTCCGCAATTCGCCGCACGTTGGCGTATCTTCTGGCTAGGAGGTCCCGAGCAATCTGGTAGGCGTCTTCTGACAATCTCAAGTGGCCGACAACGCCCAGGGCCTCCCCCTCAAGTGAGGCCAGGAGGTACGCCATCTTTTGGCTCGGGGTCAAGTCACTCCGGGCGTCCACTAGGCTGTCGAAACCAACGAAATAAATAATTGTTTATTATTACGTACAAAAAAAATATTTTTACGTATTACGGACGGGCGTGATTGTAGATACAAAATTAACCCAATCAAACCAACGCTCCCTGCCACCAGAATTGCTTAATTTTTATCAAACACTATGGTCGGGATCGACCGGGGAATCGAACCCGGAACCACGCTCTGCTACCAGTTTGTTACAGCCTACGGCTGCTCCCATGAAGGTCAAATCCTCAGGGGCCCATTCAGCTGAGTTTCGACGAGCAGACGTAGGTCAGGCCTCCTAAGGCCAAAGTGGAAAATCTATAGTTACACTAAACAATAAGGGGGAGCGTTCTGTGGTCCGGCATTTCAACAGGGAGAATATTAGACCGAGCTGACTTACCTATATCCAAGGCGACTAGTCCCTCAGGAGTCCGTCAGGTCGCATGTGGTTGTGTAGTGCAAGGGAAATAAGGTGCTGTGATGTGTATCTGGGTGTGACTGATGGTGATTGACCTTAGTAGACCTTGGCCGTCGGCAGCAGCCTGGGTGTCGACACCGCTCCAAAATGAGGTAATCTGCCGCGGCGTTGTCCACAGTCACTTTCCTCGTTCGTCACGATGACAGTCCATTAACTCTATCGTAAGATTAACTAACTTACAGAAGCCACTAACTCTCATTTGTTATAAGGTTAACGCACAAAACGAACACGGAGTATCCGGATCAAAGGTCACTACCGTTTCGCGTAGCAACAGTATTTCTAGAATATCAAAGGCCGCACTAGCTAATATTGTCGAAGGCACTTATATAGATTCTGAGTCGGACCCAATAAGTCCCGGGGAAGCTCTACAGCAAGGAATACGCGTCACAAATCCTAGACAGTACATTTACTAGCCGCGCCTAATTAATCCGAGTTCCCGACAAAAAATGACAGCGTGCTGTCCCAAGCACAGCTGGCAGACGACTCCCCTGCACCTTTACGCGTTCTCAACACCCACCGCTCGACCGCGTCAAAACCGGTATAGCACCGAGCCGCGCGCCCTCTGACGTCAATACAACAAAACAGCGTTTGGCGCGAACACATACTTTAACATGAAAAAGTAGTTCTTTTGACATAACTGTAATAGTTAGACATATGGTATCAAGGACTTTTTTGTAGATATTGATGTCCTGTATAAAACTGTAGCACATCACTTTGCTCTATTGTCAATAATTTCCTCAACGTACGCGATATAAGGATTCTTTTTGGTATTTTTTTTCACACCTTGGGTTACATTAACGAAGTTTTCATAGGGATCCCTAATTTTTTGAAAATATTCTATCGCTTACGTCCATTAGGGATAATATTGGATTTCAACAGTGAAAGAACTTTTCAAATTGGTCCAGTAGTTTCGGAGCCTATTCAATTCAAACAAACAAATAAATAAACAAACAAATCTGTCCTCTGTAGTGTTATGTTACTTACATATCATTTACTACTATTACTACTATTACTTTTATACTATTTTAAATTCATTTTTCCATTCTGTTTTGATTTTCTGCATTCACCTCAAAACTGGATATTTTGTATCACCTTTATTTCCATAGGATCCTGTAACGTTTTTAAACCATAAGAACAAAATAAAAAATCATTTTCACTTCGTATTTTCACGCGATCAGCATTTTTTAATTTGGTGTCGATGGAGTCTACATTTTCGATCTTTTATTTAGTTCGCCGTAACTCTGTAATTTCGGGCTTTGTGCGCGCTAGTGCGCTACCTTTTTTCCTATAGCAATAATATCTCATTTTTCACTTAAATCTTGCCGTTTCTCTATTACAAGCCTAAAACCTAAATTTGACATGTTTTGACATCGTTGTTTATCTGGTTGTCATGGCAATTTTTATTCAAATTCGCTACCGGTCTGTTGTTTCTACTTCGATAATTCCACATAAATACTCTTTCCTCTTGGCCATTTACAAAAAATTTGCTTTTAATTTAAATAGTTTTCCGTTCTCTCTAAAAAGTTATAAAAGCCGAACGATCGGTCAAGAAACTAAGTCTCGCTTCGGTTCTCAAACTCGAAGCATCTCCTGAAGGCCTTATCCCGGGGCCGCACTGCCCCGGGATCCTGCAAGCCTCTGTCCTGCCTGAAGTTGCCGGATCCTGCAAGCCTCTGTCCTGTCTGAAGTCGCCGGATCCTGCAAGCCTCTGTCCTGCCTGAAGTCGCCGGATCCTACAAGCCTCTGTCCTGCCTGAAGTCGCCGGATCCTGCAGGCCTCTGTCCTGCCTGAAGTCGCTGGGATCCTGCAAGCCTCTGTCTTGCCTGAAGTCGCCTGATCTTGCAAACCTCTGTATTCACCTGAAGTCGTCGCCTAGACACGGCCACGCCTTCACCTACGCTGTGCGTGCTCGCTCCAGGGGCTGCGAGCGCTTATTCCAGGCGATGTGGGCCTACCACCGGCACAGCCTGTGTATAATCTGTGGGCAGCGAATACCACCACCAAAAGCGGTGTACCACTTGGATCTTCGGCCTCAGCTTCAATACTCATCATTTTTATTATCTTTTTTTTTAGAAATAATTGTAAATCACGTCACCCATCTTCATCCTCATACATCATTTTTTTATATAAATCTGTAAACATCTTTTTTATATTTTAAATAGATTATTTGTTTTGCCCTATTTTTGTTGTTTTGTTGTTGCTAGGTTAGGTTCTTTTTTTGTTTTTAATTGTCGCTTCACGACACCTCTTTATATTATTATTTATATAATAAGTGTAAATGTAAGGCTCGGGCCTATAAAATATACACAAACATATTTGCTCGAAAAGGGTGGTTAAGTTGTATGACACTTAATAATATAAAATAACACCAAATCTTCATCACATCAACAATCACACCAACTCTTAATTTACAATAAATATTTTGAATTTTATTTTTATTCTTTTCAACTCATAGTGAGGAAAGATCTCGGTGTTGCAGGAAGTTTACTGCTTGGCATGGGCCTGTTCCATTGTAGAGTCACACTTGACAGGTGAATTTCCGATCGCGACGTAAATTTTCTCGCACATTTTACTTTCTTGCCTCTCGGAGTATTTTATGTATTATATTTTAATGTATTTTCTACGTGGTAGAGCCATGCTGCAGCTATATTAGTAGTATAGTTGTAGCACGAATGGGTCGGCTCGACCGGGGAAGGACCACGCTCTCACAGAATACCAGCGTAAAATAGCAGCTTGACACTGCTGTGTTTCGTATGGTGAGTGTATCTCCATCCATCTTCGTCGTCACGGGTGACGATGCATCTGTATTTTGATTACTTATTAAGGATAAATGTAGATGTCTACGGGCCGCAGCAACCACTTTCCATCAGGTGGACTGTGTGCTCGTTTGTAACCCTATCCTATAAAAAAAAAGCGAAATGGAAAAAAAACGTAATCTATCTAACTGTCTCTGTAGAATAGATATACATAAACTAATTGTTTAAATAGAAACCAATTTTATAAATGCTACCAGAACTTAGAATAATTTGTCTTACAATTTTAAAGATCTCCCTTTTGTAACTTTGAAAGAAAAGCTCACAAATTGGCTGGCAACAAATAGTTTTTATACTTTAGACTTAATGACATCATAATTTAAAATTATTTTTTTTACAACAGACTTCAATATAAATTATTAAGAATAACTCAATAACTCTTGGTCAAACGCGTACACGCGTACAAAATCACAGGGAACAGCTAGTAGTTAATAATTTTTGCAACTATTTGTCACGATTACAGTATTGGGAAATACAAGGAACATGATAGCTTATTAAATAAGTTAAATACAGTCGATATTATTGTGACAGATTGCTGTTTGCTTATTTTAATACTATAATACTCGTAATATGGCGTGATAATATTTTATACAATATCAAGTTATATTAACAAAATTGATTATGTGATAGGAATTTGAAGCAAGAATTCATTAAGTTACTACAACACTCTGTAAGAAGAGGATAAGAAATCAAATCTAAGGGATTGTGATACTTTTTGTATTTGAGTTTATACTTATTTTTTTTCACGTAGGCGATTAATTAGTAATTAATTAATTAGTTAATAGTCTTTGGAAAATAATGATGGATATCTTTTAATCTTTAGTAAAAACCTTTACTCTACTAGGATTTTCTACTGTATCATGGGCACGGTTTATATATATATAAATTTCACAATGAAAAACATCCAGACTCGATATAATTATTTGTAGGTCATATAAAAACGTGTTCCGTGCGGGATTAAAACACGCGGCTCTTAGCGATGCAACTCATTGTTAAACCACTGCGCCACGAAGCATCAAATATTGTTTATATTTTCATATGCTAGTGAAGTCTTTCGTCTCACACATTTTGAAATCGATTCTATAGTCATATCACATCAATTTTGATAATGATTCTTATATTCGTGAATATTACACATTAATACGCTCCATTATGTGAGATTTCATCAACCGAAACTCTTCATAAAATTACATCGATTCCTGCTGATTATGATTCATAAGGCAATTGTGATTTAAAATCAAATATGTGTGTGCATAAGAACAAACTATAGAAGTGAAAACTTAATTTTCCAATTATTTTTATTGTATTTTATATATACGATTCAGTGCGTCATCGAGATGAGCGGGCTTGATGTCGAGTGTAGCAGAGTTAACCCGATTCAGCGTCAACTACCGGAGCGTAACGGTTCACTTTCCCAGAAAGAACGCGCCTAAAGAAGTTTTGACTACAAAACATTTTAATGTTAGTAAAATAGATGGTTCGGTACAATTATTGCTTAGGGATACAGAGAATAATAAAATTAAATACAACGTCAAGTATACTACTATAAAAAAAATTTAAAACTTGCAATATTGCGTCAATCGAAAACCATTCCTATAAATTGCTTTTTAATAAAAAAATACTTTACATACAAAGTTAGTAAGAGTTAGAGAAAGAGTAAGAGAAAAAACTAAAATGAATAACATAAATTCCGCATGATAACTTCAGTAGCCTGTGATAAAAATTAGTGTGCAAATAATTAAAGTCCCGACTTCAGAAGCTGTTGTGTGAAATTATTACGTACTTGTTAGTTCTTTGAAGTCGTCTTTTACTTCTTATTAAAAGTTTAATTTCTGATCTACCATGGGGAGTGCTCTGAGGAATTGTTCGGTTTAATCCTAGGCGCCAAATTTCACAAACGCACATCGCGGCAGAACTCCCGATACCATCCACACCATCTGGATGATTGGCCGTCCACCACTGTGCGATTTAGAAGATGTTTTCTTCCTCACACGACTTCCTTGTGGAATCGATTAGCATCAGCGATTTTTCCGGACCGATACGACTTAGGGACCTTCAAGAAAAGAGCGTACTCCTTTTTAAAAGGCCGGTAACGCATCTGCAATTCCCTCTCTGGTGTTGCAGTTGTTCATGGGCGGCGGTAGTCACTTACCATCTTGTGAGTCACATGCTCGTTTGCCCCCTCTCCTATATAAAAAAAAACTTTTGAGTAGATTCAGGAATACCACTACCAATACTCGATTGTGGTCTAAATAGTTACATTAAAACATACCCCCAATTTTTAAAATATTACCTATATAATAAAACAAGATTCCTTAAAATCGGTTCACAATTAACAAAGGTATGTCGATACATACAAAAAAGTACATGAAGTCGATTTGATGACATGAAAAAGTAACAACTAGTTCGGGCTAACTATTCAAGACGTCCAACATGAGCTGTTGGACATGCTTCGTTTCCTCTTAGTTCGCCACATTTTTTAAATCAGAGTGGGCGAACGAGCATGCGGCTCACCTGATGGTAAGTGAATACCACCGACCATTAACAACTCCAACACCAAGAGAATCGCAGGTGTCTTGCCGGCCTTTTGGAAAGGAGTAGACTCTTTTCGTAAAGGTCCCTAATTCGTATCGGTCCAGAACATTACATTTAAGGCACATGGTTAGTAAAATGTCGCGCTAGTCGTTATTTATTCAGTTTTTAGGAGCTATCTACTTTTTATTAAAAAGATATATAATCTAATAAAAAACACATATTTCATATATCTTGATTCCATAAGAGTCATATCCAATTTTTTTCAAAAAGAATAAATATTTAAATAATCTCCTTACAACGAAACCATATAAATGTGAAATAATTATTGATAACATGCATCTCCTCATAAAGTAAGCATTATTTTATTTTGCGATTAACACTAATGGATAGGCAATTTATTAATGAACATTTCTATAATAATTTTTTTTTCAAAAGACCAAAATTTGATCCAATTAAGAAATTATTTTAAAAACTGGGCGTATTCACTGCCCACAGGGTTACTGGAGTCAGTGAGCACTAAGCTCTTGAAGGTGAAACACGTGTCGTTACTCACGGCATCGGCCAGCGCACACGCTCACGTCATCTTATCAGTCAATAATATTACCTATAAATAACCTAAAAAGTAATAATATTATTATTACTTTTTAGGTTATTTATAGGTAGCATTATTTGTTTGTTTTAGGTATAATTTTTCGTATTAGTTATACATATATTTGTTGCGTTTTTTACTGCGCGATGAAGCTTTTTGCGTATATTTTCTTTGAAGTAAATGCAAATATAAAAATTAAGCACCATTAGCATGTAAGATTTGAATCCATAATTAAAATTTCGACAAATATTATAATTTACAATATAAAAGCTAATTCAATATTATCAGTATAGTATACAGTTAAAAATAATCCTAACACCTAACCTCAATATCTTAGTAGGTATAGTGATTCGGTAAAAAGTATCTAAGTAGGTATTAAAATACCTACCCAGTATAACTAATCACAATAGGTACCTACGTAGGTGTTATGATTAGATAAAAGGTACTTATCTAAATAGTTACCTACTTTTACTAAGTAAGTACTAATACCTACCCGAGCATCATTTAATTACAACTCAAAAACCCCTATTTAACTAAACTAATTTTTTTTAAACTAAATTTAACTAAAAAAAATACTAAACTGACCATTTATTTTTCAACTCAAAACAGGACATGGGTTTATTTATACTCTAAAACCTATAACTTTATACAATTAGTGTTTACTATAAAATTATATTCGGTATAGACGGTAATTATTAAATGCAACATATTTTTTTTAATTATTAATTACATTAGTCAGTGGATTAAATTTGCTTTAATAAAGTTTGTGATGATTTTAAATAAGAATAAAATTCTGGGCAAGTTTTTTTTTTATTGTTACCTTTGTTAACAACATCGAATTTAGAACTAGAACCGTAAGAGTTTTTTTCAGACGTCCACAATTTATTCAAAATAGAAAAATACTCTTTCTACTGGAGTGTTTGTACCAGGTAGACATAAAATATATTCGATTAAAAAAAAATATTTTTAAGATTGTTGGCTTTGAATACTTCCATCCAACGAGTTACGGGGCAATTTTGTGTCCTGGAGCTTTGTTTTGGGACAATGGGACAGGTGACCGAGAAAAGGGACAGTCCCGTTCAAAACGGGACGTATGGTCACTTTACCTATAACCCGGCGACGGCTCCGTGGCGCAGTGGCTTAGCAATCAGTTGTTGCGCTGGGGGCCGCGGATTCGAATCCCGCACGGAACAAGTATTTGTATAACCTACAAATAATTCCGGGTCTGGATGTTTGTCCTTGTGCAATTTATGTTTGTAAACTGCCTCCACGACACAGGAGAAAATCCTAGTAAGGGGGTAACGATTTTTTGAAATTGAAATTGAAAGATTGAACCTCTAATACTTCTTCTTGATTTTTGTATTATCTTTATTAAAGTTAGCCTTTTGTATAAATAAATATAATAACGTATGTAGAAATAAAATTGAATAAAAATAAAAACAAACATGTTTTTTTTTCATCCTCATCAATCATTGGGGTTAGAATAGTGTCAGCCAGCATAAGTAATAAGCAGGCTAAGTTACAAAGTGCTCAGTTCAAAAAATTGTAGGTAGGATATGTTACTTTTCAATGCGTGACACGTAAAAATTAACAATAATCAAAAACACACCTGCGAAACATCCTATTTATTTATTTATTCTTTATTGCACCAAATATTTGTACAAAAGGCGAGTTATCTATCTATTTACCTATAGTGATTAGGTATCTTTTAAACTCATAATTTTAAATGCTTCATTTTTAATATATAATTAATTATAAAATTTCATAATTAGATAATATATGAGAAAACATAATTCTAATTTAATGCAACTAATATACCGAATAAAAAAATTAAAAGACATTTATCGTTGTACGCCGTGTGAATTTCGAGTAACGAAAAAATAATACTACATTGGTACAGTAGGTGGCGTCTTGCATATTTCTTACACGATATATTGTAGCGAGTCGGCGCGGCGGACGGAATGCTCAAGCTCGTTCGCATGGAGTAGCCCCTTAATGCACCGGAATTTTGGACTATACGTATCGCGTGTTATTAGAACAAAATAATCTGTAAAAGAAGAATAAAAACTCATCCATTTATTAATTTATTCCTTATAGCCTATTAAACGTCCAGAACATAGATTAATGATAGGTCTTCGCGCGCTCAGACTAGATACCGCTGGTGCTTTTGTAAAACGCGGCAACAAATACTACACCGAAATCGGCGTACCCGAGCCAGTCGCGTTGCAGGCGATACGTGATGTGGACGTACCTAATATTTTATTAAATTTTGATCATATTCCGAAATAAAATACCAGTTTGCGTAGAGAAACTGTGTAAAAATAATACTGCAAGAAATAAGAAAGACACTGGGATCACATACTATCAGTAAGTATCATACAATTTCGAAATTTCAACATAAAATAACACGAGCCATAAATAAGTTACAAAAAATGAAAGACGCCATTCAGTGTAGCCGCGTATACAAAAATAAAGTTCCCCGTGGCTGAGATTTTTATATGTGAATTTATTGTTACTATATTTTTTTATAGGATAAGGGTGACAAACGAGCATACAGTCCACCTGATGGTAAGTGGTTGCTGCAGCCCATAGACATCTACATCTATCCTCGTTTGCGAATCAAGATGCAGATGCGTTGTCACCCGTGAGGACTAAGATGGAATACCTCATTTCCAGTAAAAAGGGCCTCCGGCCACCTGCACTCACCAAGCGAAACGCAGAGGTAAACCTCTACTTAACGCTGGTATTCTGTGAGGTCGTGGTACCATCCCGTAAGACAGCAAATGCTGCCGCGTGGCTCTACCACTGTTAAAATTTTATAATATAATATATTTAACTTATTATAATATAACCTAATTCTATATTATTTAATGTTTATTTTTGTAGTATTGCTCAAATGACCTAATATTTATATGTTGTTTTAATAATTATTATTTTTATTATTAAAACATTATTTCCGTTTATTAGGATTCCGTACCCAAAGAGTGTCAACGGGACATAAGTTTCCACTCGTTCCGTATGTCTGTCAGCAGCATGGAAATACATGTACTTCGTACAAACTGGAACCCGCACTTTCGAATGACATAAAAATACAAGAAAACGACCTTGAAATTTTTCGTTACCCCTCAGTCTCTTTCTAATTAGGGTGAACACAAAATACAAGAATTTGGGATATTATGGGAAAAAATCAGTTTATTTTTATTATATTCATTTATAAAATTTTAATTTAATTGAAAATAGTAGAGTTCCATTGAAACGCATGATATTACAGAAATTCATAAGGACGAGCCTGCGGGCGGAAGTTTATTAATTAATATTATTTATTCGTGTACTTTTTTGTCAATATACGAATAAACGAGTGAACTGGCTCTATATACAAAACTTTAACTAAAACTAAAATATTTTTTGTCCGAAAATGGACAAAAAATTCGATTTCCCATACAAAATTATTTAAAATGTATACTTACGATTTGAACGTGTTTGAGTGAAATGATTTCGATATATTAGTGTACGCCTAGGATAAGATTATTATTTGTTTGCAAGTATTTAAACTTTCTCATGTAAGTGAATTGTTGTAAATTCTTATGAGAAATAAAGATATCTCAAACCTCAAACCTCAAAATTGGTCACGTGACCGATACATTTTGTTTAAGTAATTTTTTTTTAATTTCCCTTAAGAAAATTCTTCAGTACCTTACTCAGGATGATTATTCATGGTTAAAGTTTTCGGGAGGCTGTCTTTACATCTCTTATAATGTAACATTAGGAAATAATAAAACTAAAATAATAATCGTTTTTATTTACATTTATTATTACAATAGTAATAGTGTCTACAAATTTAAAATATACAATAATAATAATTAGAGGTGAAGGTTTTTACAACTCAATTTTTATACATGATTGAATAGTTTTGTGAGCTTTTTGTCGCTTGGTACGAACTACGAACAGCACTCAATAGTCCATAATTTTTTTTAGATGCGTTCTCAGACACCTGATAGTAAGTGACTACCGCCGTCCATGAACAACCGCAACACCAGGGGAATTACAGGTACGTTGCGGGCCTTTAAGAAAGGAGTAAGCACTTTTCTTGAAGGTTCCTAAGTCTTATCGGTCCGGAAAAATCGCCGGTGGTAAACAATTCCACAGAGAATTTGTACGAGGAAGAAAACTCCTAGTAAAACGCAGAGTGGTAGCCCGTCAAGCATCCAGATGGTGAGGATGGTATGGTCAAAAAAGAATTTGAAATTCACAGCAACCATTTACCATCAGGTGGACTGTGTGCTCGTTTGTCACCCTATAATATAAAACAAAATTTAAAATTCTGGATTAATGAAATTAAGAGCAATTAATACTGTCATCCATTGGCTGATTTTTTGTTATAGAATAAGGATGACAAACGAGCACAGTCCAACTGATGGTAAGTGGTTGCTGCGGCCTATATTTATTTATCATTTATTGTGCGATCAAAAGACATTTACATCTATCCTCTATTACAAATCAAAATGCATCAGAATGCCTCTTTTCTTAGTAAAAAGGGTCTCCGGTTCTCTACACTCACCATACGAAACACAACAGTGTTAAACTGCTATTTTACGCTGGCATTCTGTGAGAGCGTGGTCCTTCCCCGGTCGAGCCGACCCATTCGTACTACAACTATACTACTAATATAGCTGCAGCATGGCTCTACCACGTATAGAATACACTATAGAATACGTATAAATAAAACATTGGTCACAACTGTGGTGTGAAGTGATGAATAATAATATTGATTAATACATTTTTAATATAAGGTGGACTCAGACTATTCATATTTAATGCCCTTTTAAATATTTTATCCGCAAAAAGTACAATTTTGTACACCTCTGCGGATGGAATAAGCAATTTACCTCTATTTACAAATGTTGTAGATGATTGATATTTATTTACATTCAAAACGTATAAATGATCGGTTTGTAAATGATCTGCAGCCATTAGCAAATTTTTACAATCGTTCCATTTCAGCTGTTTCACGATATGTTTTATTATATAACCGGTAATATAATAAATAATAGTTTTTTGTTGTTGTGAAAATGCCATAGTCAAAACTAAAATCACAATTGAACTTTAAAAAACTGGAACACTGAAGAAATTTAGACATAATATGTAGTTAACAATTTAATAGACCAACAAAGCATGCTGATAAAATTAAAATGTCATTACTATTTTGTTTTTTTTTTATATAATAAGGGTGACAAACGAGCACACAGTCCACCTGATGGTAATTGGTTGCTGTGACCCATAGACCCATAGAATCAAAATGCAGATGCGTTGTCACCCGTGAGGACTAAGATGGAATGCCTCGTTTCCAGTAAAAAGGGTCTCCGGTTCTCTACACTCACTATATGAAACACAGCAGCATTAAGCTGCTATTTTACGCTGGTATTCTGTGAGAGCGTGGTCCTTCCCCGGTCGAGCCGACCCATTCGTGTTACAACTATACCAGAAATATAGAGTCAGCATGGCTCTACTACGTATAATTTGTCATGAACACTTTATTTTTCAATTTGTCACACTTATCTTACAATTTATCAAAAAATGGATTTCCTGAGACCGCAATTTGAAATTTTAAAAATTAAATACAATTAAAAACTTAGCAAAATATGTACAAAATAGCTTGTAATTATTTTTACAAATATAGCCTAGTGATATAACATATCAAGCGGTTCCTGTTTTCTAGGTAACAGAATGCATTTTTCTTTCTTTATCAAAAAATTTTTTTTGCGATTTTTTTTAAATTACTTTTCTTCCTTTGGAAACAAAACATCGCTTTGAATTAAGAAATAACAAGTACCTAACAAAAGCTCATACCTGTACCACAGAACAATCTGCTATTTCATTTAAAAACGGTGTGACTCCTTGTCTCAGCGGTTTCACAGTAATCATGTAATTGGTTGATATGAAATAGATTACAAATCTTTGCTTTTTCAAAACAGGCTATTTTTAGCTCCACATTGTTTAACCATTTATTAGGTTCTGTTAGATTGGAAGGAAACCTGCAAAAAATTAAGTAATAAAAGATATATAACTATTTTAATTTTTATGTTTCAGTGTATCATCATTCATGTACACAACATTTCGAAATTTCACGTAAATCGAGCAGAGAGACCATTCGAGAAAACCTTTTCCGTTTGTAATTAAAATTAAAATACATTACAATGTATGGTCACCCTAGTCGAAGTTATAATACAAACATGAATCGTAAATTATTAAGCAAATAGCGAAATAAAATTGGAAATACCGAACCAAAATTAACATCTAAACCAAAATACCCATTGGTCTATACAGAAATAACAGCAATTAAATTCGAAATATCACTAAAAATTAGTTTCACATGACGCGCAGTATTTGCACGGTGTTTTGTACTTACGAATGAAATATAATGTTACATTCTCGATGCCACTCACTTTTGCAACCGCGCACAATACATTTAATGACCATCTTACTAGTTCTGCCTCTGCATTATTCCAAAATTCAAAAACAAACTTGCGAAATGAACATAAACATCCGCCATGTACAGTAAAAAATATTTGACAAATAGATTTTGGGTTGTCATATAACGGCTTTTAAGAATAAATTTAAAACAGGGGAAATATGTAGGAAGCTAGGCAAATAGTTCATAGTAAATCTTTATTAAGTGTTTAAAAGAAAAAACAAAAACTTGCGTGAAAACCGTTTTGTCAAGTTTTGTTATCAATTTATACTTATAATTCTTGCCATACTGATAATTAAACTTATACTGAAATTCATGATGGCTGTCAATGGGGTAATATCAGTCATCACGCTGGCTATCCTGTAGGGAAAACAGGGGTTACTCAAGGTCATTTGATTATTCCTAATGTTGATATTAGGAGTGTGGGTTCCAGTTTATCTATACTTCCGTGGTCAGCAGGCTTTATTTTATGAACCGTAATATGTAGATACTTGAAATTTTCACAGAATGTGTTTGGCTATTATTGCTATAACAACATATAATAAAAATAAAAATTTGGTTACACCATATAATATCTAACTATTTTTATTAAATAATTCGTGAATATTAGTCAGACATATAAATATAAAAATTAAACTAATAAAAATAAGGCCTTATTTTTTATTTTTATTTTATTTTATTAGATTACCAACGATTGTTACATTACTCAAATCTTAATTGCTAAAGCTTAGTATCTAGTACATAATGCACAACCACTTATAGGTAATCATCGCTTACACAATAAAACATTAAATAATAAGGCAAAAGACTAAAAGCTACATCTCTAAAATGGTTTTTTGAATTTAGTGGTTGTCATACAAAGTACGTCAAGGATTTGGTGATGGTCACAATATTTGTTATAAATATGGCACATTCTAGAGATCGGGGAATTCGATCCTAGTAGCGTCCTACGGAATGGGCATACTAGAGGCTTAATAGGAGCACGAGGTATTCTCCGCGGCACTCTAAAGCAAAATTTTGAGAGGAGTTCTGGAGAGCATATGTAGTTTCTAATAACCTTATAGAAGAACATTAGGTCAGTTATATCTCTTCACTTGTCCAGTGATGTTAACTTAAAGTATTTTAAGGATTTAGAGTACGAATAGGGATTACTCAGCTTGCCAACGGAGTACGATAAATAACGTATGAACCTTTTTTGAATCCGTTCAATCCGTAGACTATGAGTTGCGAAATGGGGTCGCCATACTACACTTCCGTATTCTAAAATTGAGCGCACTAGGCTGCAGTAGAGCAAAATTTTGGTTGCTGGTTTTCTGAAAAATTTTCCATTTCTTATTACGAAACCTAACATTTATATGCCATTTATTCAGAAGAAAAACCTATACATGATATACACTAATATATTGATACATTCGCTATTAATAAATTATTCATTTTTAAGTATTTCTGGTCTTCATTCATAACTATGAACATAAATACTAAGCAATAGCATTAAATAATTTTTCCCGTTAATCGGGTAATAGTTAAGCTCCTGGCATATACAATTTTTCACACTAGAATATTGAGTTGCCGCATTCACGGAGCTGTTACATTCAGGTAGCGCGGTATCTAGTCAGAGCGCGCGAAGACCTATCATTAATCTATGGTCCAGAATATAGAGGCCATATAAAGGGATTCTCGTCAAAGTTGCCACATATGACAGACGGTTTTGCTACCGCAATGCTTTATTTATTTCAGTTGCTATCAGTATGCTAGGAAGTATTTATAATTAACCATCTTTTGTTTCGTACGACCTACCCATGGGATTATAGATTACTCAAGCTTAGTAAACAGAACAAGTCTGTTGTAATGTGTGGAGACTTTAATATCAATCTCCTTGAAACTTCTTCCATTAGTATTAAGTTTCGCTCATTGTTTAAATCGTATAATCTTGTAAATTTATTCTTAGAACCAACACGTATTGCTGGGCCTAGTGCGACCTATATAGATAACATTTTTACAGATGTTAAGCCCTTGCATAAATCAATTATTCAACATTTAAGTTCAGATCACTGTGAACAGTTAGTATCACTACCTTACATACACAAAAAACAGAAAAATAAGAAAGTTGTGTTTGTTCCAATAAATGAACATCGCTTGGAGAGGTTTAGAAGTAATATAATAAAAAGAATTTCATCACTTTCGTTTGAAAATAGTGCCAATTATTTGTATGCTACATTATTTGAAATTATAAGTTGTGAATTTAGTAGAATATTTACTTCTAATCATTTAGTAGAATATTTACTTCTAATCAAAATCATTCAATTCTTCTCCTATTGTCGCCGAATCATTGCTCAAACAAAATGTAAAGTCTTGTTCAAATACTTTTAAATTCCATATAGTACTGCCAAAAGATATCGTTAAATATTTCAAAACTATTGATGTTAAGAAAACTGCAGACTTATGGGGGATTTCCGTTAAAGTTATTTTATCTATAATAGATATATTAGCACTTTATCTAGCCACTATATTTAATATAAGCGTCGATTCTGGTGTGTTTCCTGATTTAATGAAAGATAGTAAAGTCATACCTATATTTAAATGTGGTAGTATATTAGACCCCGCCAATTTTAGACCAATTTCTTTACTACCAACATTAAGTAAAATTTTTGAAAAAATTATTTTAGATCAGATGTTAAGTTTCTTTAATATTAATAAATTGATACATAAAAATCAATTCGGTTTTACAAGGGGTCGCTCGACAACTGACGCTGGAGTTGAGCTTATTAAACATATTTTTTGTGCATGGGAGAATTCACAGGATGCTTTGGGTATATTTTGTGACCTTTCCAAGGCCTTCGACTGTGTTCACCATGAGACATTAATTAGGAAGCTACAGTACTATGGTGTCAAGAACACAGCGCTTAAACTTATTATGTCATATTTAAGTAATAGAAAACAGAAGGTTATTATCAATGGTAAAAGTTCTTCCGGGTCACCTGTACTAATGTGTGTTCCTCAGGGCTCGATTCTCGGCCCATTCCTGTTTCTGGTGTATATTAATGACTTACCTCACTTTGTAGGGGATAGTCATGATATAGTATTATTTGCTGATGATACTACCTTGATGTTTAAACTTAAACGTCAATCATTTAAATGTGACGAAGTGAATAATGCTATATCAAAATTAGTGCATTGGTTTAACGTTAATAATCTGTATTTGAACGGAAATAATACTAATTGTGTTAAATTTACAACAACGAATGTTAAAAATCTGACAGTGGTAGAGCCACGCGGCAGCTTTTGCTGTCGCACTGGTGGGCCGGCTCGAACCGGGGTGGTACCACGACCTCACAGAAAACCAGCGTGAAGTAGAGGTTAACCTCTGCGTTTCGCTTGGTGAGTGCAGGTGGCCGGAGGCCCTTTTTACTGGAAATGAGGCATTCCATCTTAGTCCTCACTGGTGACAACGCATCTACATATTGATTTGTAATAGAGGATAGATGTAGATGTCTATGGGCCACAGCAACCACTTACCATCAGGTGGACTGTGTGCTCGTTAGTCACCCTTATCCTATAAAAAATATCTGAATACCAATGTGTTTTTAAATGAGGAGGAATTGAGCCCTGTTGTTTCCACTGTTTTTCTTGGCATCACTCTTGACGCAAAGCTCCAGTGGGGCCCCCATATATCCAAATTAGCAAGCAGACTAAGTTCTGCAGCCTATGCTGTAAAAAAAATTAGAGGTCTCACTAGTGTCGAGGCAGCTAGATTAGTTTATTTTAGTTATTTCCATAGCATAATGTCTTATGGGATTTTGCAATGGGGAACTGCGGCTGATTCAGAAACTCTTTTTGTTTTACAGAAGAGGGCCATTAGAGCTATTTACAATCTAAAACCGAGAGAGTCTCTTAGAGATAAATTTAAAGAAATTAATATATTAACTTTGGCCTCTTAGTATATTTACGATAATTTAATATTTATTCACAAAAACAAAGATAGTTTTAGTAAAAAAGTGATATACATTCTGTAAACACTAGGAACAAACACAAGCTAGTGATGCCAGTTTCTCGACTCCACAGAGTCAGTTGGGGCAATGTATACGCTATTACAACAAGGTCTCGGAAAGTGTACAGGTTCTCTCTATTACCAAGTTTAAATGTTTTATTAAGCTGAAACTGTATAAAAAGGGTTATTATAGTATAAATGAATACATGGTTGATAATAACCCCTGGGAATGAGGTGGTCGCTTCCAAGCAGTTTCTAAAATAAATTTCGTAAATAGTTCGTAATCACTTATATTGTAAAATTTATTTTAAAAAAAAGTCCCGCTGGGTTTCTTGCTGGTTCTTCCCAGGACAGAGGGTTTTTTTTCGAACCAGTGGTAAAGTAAAAAATGACTTTCAATAAGAATTACACATGTAATGTATATTGAATAAAAAATATTCTATTCTATTCTATTCTATATATAGAATATCTTTACTGTTTTAAGGTAGTAGTTTTAATTACTCAATTTAACAAATACAGACAAGAAGTTAAGTAAGCTACGCTAACGCTACATTTATTGTATTTTTTTGTTTTGCCGTGGTTTTAAAAATTTTAAAACAATATCTGTTAGTAGACCAATATACAAAGTTACCACAGCCTTTTCGCTAAATTAAAATACATGAAAGATGGATGGAATATATGAACACAAAACAAAGTCACGAATAGAGTTTACCGTGTATGAAAATCTCTAGCAAATATAGTATTTATTGAAGCAAATGCAATTTATTTTGAGTCGATTGCGAAGAGTGTTTCACTAAGAGTGAATTGATTTTAAAGATATTTTTATTTAATATGCTATACCTCAAGAATGATCCTATTTGTATAAGAAGACAATATTTTTGGGGTGAAAAATATAGTATGATATTTTTATGTAATTTTTAGACGAACCTCTCGTTCCTTGACATTATGACCACACAAACTTAGCGTTTCTAAAAAATTAAAAATCAGAAAATTATTTGCACTTATTTTTATTGCTTCTTTCTTTGTTAAACGTTAGATAAGCAACGATTTTATACGCAGATGTTTACTTTGATGTAACATGAATGCACTTAACCTGGGAAGGACCACCAAATACCAGCGTAATATAGCAGCTTAATGTTGCCGTGTTTCATATGGTGAGTACAGAACCGGAGACCCTTTTTAATGGAAATGAGGCATTCCATCTTAGTCCTCAGGGTTGGCAACACATTTTCATTTTGGTTCTTAATCGAGGATACATTTTTTAAAATTTATTCTTAGAAAGAGTGTTACATTATTTACATTCCAAACTTTGCCAAACTGTCAGCCAGTTTGTCGGCAACGAAATGCAAATGTAGATATCTATGGGCCACATCATTCTGGGTCAACATGGGTGACACGTTAGAGGGGACAAATGGGAAAACAGGTAGCAGTAATTTTCTGAACTTAAAATAATATAAAAGCAGGTAATAGCTGCATACCAAACCACATTGCCAAGCGTGACGACTTTGGCAAATATCCCCCCTATAAGGCAATCTGAGAGGGGGCCTATGTTTATCAGTAGACTTATGAGCTTTTACGTATGTATGTACAATGTACATAATTAAAAGAAAATAATATTTGTCTGTAAAGCTGTCACTTTTATGGTAGTATCATATTTAGTGACGTCTAAACCAGCGGCTTTAAATAAATTATCCAGCGCGCCGCATGGCGTCAGTTGAGAGAAACGTGCCAGACCGCACTTTGGATAAATTCTCACGAACAATATATGGGTTCCCTGTAGCAGGCTGTTTTAATGAGCGGGTGCTTGCTACGTTAATCAGTTTATCAAATTAGGGAGTTTTTACATAAAAAATCAAACGAAGAAACAGAAAAATCGACTTCAAAAAACTAAACAGAAACAAATATCTACTTAAAAGACTTTGGAAGTATAGAATAATGTCTACATAATTTAAATGCATTTTTTATTGTATAAGGGTGACAAACGAGCACACAATCTACCTGATGGCTAGTGGTTGCTGTTGCCCGTAGGCATCTACAACTTTCCTCGATTAAGGATCAAACCGAAGATACATTGTCAAGTCTGAGAGCTAAGATAGAATGCCTCGTTTCCAGTAAAAAGGGTCTTTGCATATTTAAGACCTTATTTCCCCTTATATGAATGTTTTAAAAGCCATCGATTAATTAGTGACGTTAAATTTAAACACATGATATAAGTCATCAGCATCAGTTTCACAAAACACGATTTGAATTACCGCACCGCATTGTTATTACATTGCGGTTATCAAATGAACCTTCATAAATTAATGTTTAACTAACATTAATTATAAAGCAACGCTTACGCGTAAACTATATTATAAATTGTATTTGTCCGTCTAATGTAATATTATGTTATCCATCCGTAATACTAGGCAAGCGGGAATTTAAGTGCTTGTGCGGCGGCGATAATGTATAAGAGAATCCACCACCCTATTTCAGAGCCATTTTAGTTTCGTAAGAGGATTCTATAAGTGAATTGAGAGGCGATTATGGCGATATTAAATAAACCATATGGCAAAAAGAAAGTAACTTGATATGCTGCCCATATATACAACATGAATAAAAGGCTAATCTGAGATGACATTAAAATTTGATACATAAATTGCCTTATAGAAGAGATGTTTCCATAGTTGACTTGCTTGGCAGTTGGGTGGGCTGCCGCAATTTTTTTAATGCAATTTAAGGACCGACAGTTTTATTAGCTTCTTGTGAACAAAAATAGATCATCTAAATGTAAAGAAAAAAATCCTTTCAAGTTTATAATTATAGTTACATTTAGACGAATCTCTAGTTGTTTCTTTTATCTCGAGATATTCCTTAGTTTGCTCAAAAGGATCAACCAGTTTGACTAGACTGTGACGTTAATAAGAGCTTATAGCCCTTCAAGCCAATAAATTAAATAACATAGTTTTAATTTTGATTTTGAAAAAATATTTAATAATTAGTAAAAACCGGTTTCAAATAATGATAATAGTAATATTTTAGTTGCATAAAACATGCTATATAAAAGGTTTTACATAAAGTTACAGATGAGCATGTTTTGCTATGGTTATTTATACATAGTAGGACGTGACAGCGGTTTTTATGTTTGATAAATTTATACGCCATATTACGCTGGTATTCTGTGAGAGCGTGGTCTTACCCTGGTCAAGCTGACCCATTTGTGATACAAACATATTACATACATCTACCACGTATTGGCTTTATAAGTATTTTCTAGCTGAAAATACATTTCAAAGAGGTTTCAAAGACAGGAATAATAAACAGTTTACCTCTCACATATTCGAAAATAAATCTCAAAGCAGAACTAACACAGCGACGGCAGGTCTACGTGAAACTGCACAGCCTAAGGGTGGGGACGTTATAAAACGCAAGTCTCGCTTGAAATCCGCGTACTGCAGCGGACACGATTAATCCGCATTGTGAGCTTAATGACTTTTAGATCTGTGTTGGAAATACAAAGGTATTTTGTATAAGGTTAAATTTGCCCACTTTGTTGCCTAATATAATATTTTCATCATCATCATAATCATTTCTTCCTCTCACAAGTCCACAGCTGCACAAAGCACCAAGGAATACTACAAAGCACGGTATTTAATCGAAAAAAAAATTAAAAAATAAAAATTATGCTGTGATCCATAAGCATATAAAAATCTTTATATGCTTATGGATCACAGCATAATTTTTACAGCAGGTGGACTGTACATATATATACATATATACCAGATTATCAACCGTTATTGGGACAGCCTGTATTAATTAATAATTAATAATAATAATTATTAATTCTTCTGTACATGTGTTTGCCACTATAGTCCTACTAAACGACTGGACCGATTTTGATGAAGTTTTTGTGTGTATTTGAGTGGGTCCCTTTATGGTTCGGATTCACAATTGTAGCTGTTGACGAGATCCCGTAATGAACCGTGCGAAGGCAGTACGTATCGCTAGTGTTAATATGATTTATTTATTACGTATACAAATCGTGCGTTACAGAATTGAGAGAGGTTCTCAGAGGCTAAACCTAGTATGTATATTAATCATTCATAATCTCTTGTTTTAAAGTTTTGCGGTATATGTGACGAGGAGATGCGTTTTAATTTCCCAAACGATGTTCAGCCGAGTAAAATACATCGATTTACCTCTCGGTTGGAGATGGATTTACTAATCGGATAACTTGTCTAGGTATACATACTCGTCAAAAACTTCTAGCGTAGTGCTCCCAAGAACAACCGCCATAAGTGTGACATGGAAGTTACTCATGATCTTAGTTAATTAAAAATAGTTCACTATTTTCATATTCCTTGTTTTCTTTTTAACAATAATTTGATTGATTTTAGTAAATGCTGCTAAACAACTCACAATTAAGTCTGGAAAGAGCAACATCTCTAGGGAATACCCGGTTGTTATTTTATATCTAAAAATAATCAAATATTCTTCCACTTATTTATATAAATAAAGATATAATTATCATTGTTACTTTCTTTTCAATTTTACATTGCTCTTTTTAATCTATTTAGATTGCTCTTGTTTCAATTTTATTTATATAGCTCGATTCAAACTTAATGGCGGTTCGGAAGTTAGCTGCGAGTGCAGGTGCGCGCAGGTACAGTCAAGTTGACAAAAATTTAGGCTCAATTTAATTATTTTAATAACTGAAAGTTTTGTGTTTTAAGTTCTGTACATATGTACATAAATGTCAGTTAGCAAGTATGAGGAGGGTTCAAGGAAGAAAAATACAGATGAATTAAGAACCTCATCCTTTTTTGAAGTCGGTTAAAAATAAAACAGATTTTATAAATAATATATAAAGTTTTTATTTTCATTTTAAGTTAAGGGCTGTATCCCTTCCATAAAAACGTCTTTGCTTGTGGAAGGAGCTTCCATGGAAACATCACTTCCTTCGTCTTCGCTGGAATCTGATTCCTCCTCAGACTCGGTATCTGATTCATCGTCGCTGACATGGATTATAAATTCGTCCGTCAATCTATCAACGACAACGTCACTTTTTTTGTACTCTTCCTCTATCTTGATCACTTTTCGGCACAATGCCCATTCATTTTCCCCCATTTCGTTAACTTTTTGCTGGACCAATTCCATGACTGAATTTACGTTCCTGTTAACGTTTTTTTTTGCGACGTATTGTTTTATTGCTGCCCATGCCATCTCGATGGGGTTTAAATCGGGGTGGTAAGGGGGGAGGCGTAAAACTAAGTGGTTATTCTCTTTCAATATTTTATCGATGTTAAATTTTTTGAAGCGTTCTTTATTCTTCGCAATTAACTTGTATAGTTGTGGCTTCAGCATTGTTTCCTGAAATTCAATATTTTTTTCACGAAGCCATGATTGCATGTCTGCTTTTCTTGAGTTTGAGGTAGGTGCAGGATCTTCTTGTTTGTTGTGATAAGAAGCATTATCTACAACAACGACTGAATTTGCTGGCAAATTTGGAACGAGTTGATTCTTGATCCATTTTTCATAATTTTCATAATCCATGTTATCATGATAGTCGCCGGTTTTTGTACCCGCCTTAAACATTAAAAGTGCGTTGGGTACAAAACCGACTTCAGAACCCGCGTGCACTATTACAACTCTTTGACCCTTCGAAATTTTCTTTTTAACTCCCATTTGTGACCCATCTCCCCAAGCCCTTGACATGCTGTGGGAAGAATCGACATAAGACTCGTCGGTATATATAATGGGTCGGCCTTCCGAGCGATATTTTGTAATACTATGCAGATATTCAATGCGCTGTAAACGAATATTAGACTGCTCTATTAATACTTTTCTCTCATTTTGGGTGTTCTTCCATTGAAACCCTAATTGTTTCAATATTCGGCCTAAGCTGGTTACAAAACCGTTGAAATTTATGTCGTCTTTTAATTTTCTTTGTAATTGTTTAAGTGTTGGCAACTCTTTTTCAGTCACGTGAAAGTTGTGCACGCACCTTTTGATGACACCTTGGTCGAAGCTGTCAATATTCGTCACTCTCTTGACTCCCTTCCTTTTTTTGCCAGGAGTACGAAAGACGGCTAGCATCTCCGACACATTTGCTGTTGCAGCTATTCTTTGTACAGTCCTTAGTGAGCCGCCATTAAGTTTGAATGTATGTATACCATTTGTAAGCTTCGCTGTAAGTCAACAGAGGTCCTTCCAAACCAGCTCCGAGTAATCAATAACCGACTTAGCAAAACTTATTATTTTGTTTGTATTACCCAACGACCCGAGGCTCTTGTTATCCTACAAACTTAAAAAAAAAATGCTTTCAGTTGCAAGCAATTTTTTTTAATTATTTTTTTAAAATTGATCTGTATTAAGTTTGTATTTACATTTGTAATATTGTGATCATTCGTTGTCATTATCAGATCGTATAAGTTTGCTAGTTAGGGTCTTTCTTTGAAGAAACGATTGGCCTTATTTAAAAAAAAATTGTATGGAATCGTTTTATTCAATATAGATTACAAAAATACGTATTGAAAGTCATTTAAGCCACTGGTTCGCAAATAATACTTATTAACAATATACTCAAATTAAATGGATTGCTGAAACAGCAAGCCATAAGCAAAAAAAAACTGAATGCGTAAAAAGAGAAAATTTAATGTCACTAACTATCTTAATTGATTTAAACACTTTTTAACATTAACTTATACGTAACTTAATTTGTAGTCTAAGTCACAGAGTTGCACTTTAAATGATTTTTTATCATAACTTTACAATAATGGCCGTTTAATTGTCTCTAGACAAAACTGAGATTACGGTATGCTTGCCCTCTTGCAGACTTCAGACATGTGTTCTCGAAACTTTAAATCACTTGTGAAGTGGAGTTGAGTCTTGTGGATACCACTGTTTTTCTCGGTATTACTATTGACGCGAAACTTCAATGGGGCCCCCATATATCTAAATTAGCAAGCAGACTTAGTTCTGCAGCATATGCTGTAAGAAAGATTAGAAGTCTCACAGATGTTGAGACAGCTAGGTTAGTGTATTTTAGTTACTTTCATAGCGTAATGTCTTATGAAATTTTGCTATGGGGTAATGCGACTGATATTGAAGCTATATTTGTTTTGCAAAAGAGAGCCGTACGGGCGATTTATAATCTAAATTGTAAAGAGTCCCTTAGAGAAAAATTTAAAGAAATAAACATATTAACTTTGGCATCGCAATATATTTATGAAAATGTAATGTATGTACATAAAAACATAAATAGCTTTAATAAGAATAAGGATGTTCATACCTTAAACACTAGGAACAAACATAAGCTTGTAATGCCATTTACAAGACTCCACAGAATTAGTAATTCATTTATGGGGCAATGTATACGCTTTTACAACAGTATCCCAGAACATGTTCAAAGTTTGTCAATAAACAAGTTTAAAAGTTTTATTAAAGAAAAACTGTACAAAAAGGGTTATTATAATATCAAGGAATACATGAATGAAAATAACCCCTGGGAATAAGGTGATCGCCACCATGCTGGTTCTATGAAAATTCATTTAAAATTGTATAAACAAAATTATTGTTAAGTGAAATTATGTTTAAAAAAAAAGTCCCGCTGGGTTTCTTGCTGGTTTTTCCCAGGACAGAGGTATTTTCCGAACCAGTGGTAAATAAAATAATGACTTTCAATAAGTATTATGTAATAATCCATATTGAATAAAAATCATTCTATTCTATTCTATTCTATTCTAGTGTACACCCAGATCTTTCACTTTCATGACACTGTGCAGCTGCTCTACCGACATGTTGTACGGGCGATGGCTCGGCATACGTGCTTGTCTAAATGACACGTTAAAATAAAATTTAATGTCCCGGCTCCACTTCATGACCTCATTTATATCCCGCTGCAGTTTAGCATGGTCTAATGTGTCTCTTATTCCAAAAACTAATTTCAGGACATTAGCAAATGAAAGGTACTTTTATTTCTTGATTACCTCCGGTAAGTCGTTTATCATAATGATTAAATGAAGGGGGACCCAAATTACATCCTTGACTTGGGAAATACTGCCCAGAGTAGTACTCGTCATAGTCAACGTACTGAAGTCTGTCTCGCAAGTAGCTGGCGAAGAAATTCAACGTGTGTGGTGTGCAGCCTACTCTGGCCATCTTTGCCATTAGGAGATCATTATCGACCGTATCAAATGCCTTTCCAAAATCAAAATAGGCCGAATCAACCTGTATTACTGCATCAACTGCTTGAACTATTTATGACATTAAATAAAGAAAGTTCCCCGTTGTACTCAGACTAGAGTGGAAGCCATTTTGCACGTCATGCTACAGAGTTTTCACCTACATATATAATCAGCAGTGAATGGCCGAAGAGAATACCTTGGCTTGTATGCATAATTTCGCTACAGGTCTTTAGATCGCTAGGTTCCGGACCTCCACTACCTTACGACACTGGAACAACTCGAGTAAGCTTCCACATATTGTGTACCCATCGGAGGCAGATGGCCTTGGTTTGGTCGCTCCTGTAAGACTGCATTACGCAGTAAGCAGGAGTGTTATCAACCCTGGGTTGCGGCTTCAGCGACTCGGGATGTAAACACCAGCACACTTAAAAAGAAGTATAATTTCGCCTCCAGGTCCTTCAAAAGAGTTATTGCCAAGGCAAAGTCAGAGCACATAGGCAGAATTGGCGAGAAACTAGTTCGCCTTCCTTCGGGAACCCGTGCATTCTGGTCTCTTGCCAAGGCTGTCCAAGAGAATTTCTGTAAGCCATCACTACCATCTCTGCACAGGGAGTATGACTCACTGGCCCAAGACGCAAAAGACAAAGCTGAACTTTTAGGCTCCCTTTTTGCATCCAACTCGACTCTTGATGACGGGGGGAAAACACCGCCGACCATCCCGCGGTGTGAATGCTCCATGCCGGATGTGCTGTTCTCACAGCGCTCGGTTCGCAAAGCACTTCTCTCCCTGGACATCCAGAAGTCGAGTGGGCCTGACGGAATCCCCCCAATTGTGCTGAGGACGTGTGCTCCGGAGTTGGCACCGGTCCTAACGCGTCTTTTCCGGTACTCCTACTCCCAAGGCGTAGTCCCGAATTCATGGAAGACAGCTTTTGTCCACCCGATCCCTAAAAAAGGCGACCGCTCAGACCCGTCCAACTATAGGCCTATCGCGATCACCTCCTTGTTCTCTAAAATAATGAAATCCATTATTAACTGCCAGTTCATCCGGTACCTTGAGGATCACCAGCTGATTAGTGACCGCCAATACGGTTTTTGTCGCGGTCAATCAGCTGTTGACCTTCTGGTCTACCTGACCCATACTTGGGCGGAGGCAGTAGAGTCCAAGGGGGAGGCGTTGGCTGTTAGTCTGGACATTGCGAAGGCCTTCGATCGGGTTTGGCACAAAGCGCTTCTTTCGAAGCTGCCTTCCTATGGGCTTCCCGAGGAATTGTGCAATTGGATCACCAGCTTCCTTGCAGATCGGAGCATCAAGGTCGTTGTAGACGGTGCATGTTCTGACTACAAGCCTATTAACGCTGGTGTTCCACAAGGATGTGTGCTATCACCAACGCTGTTTATTCTGCATATCAATGATATGTTGCTAACTGGTAACATTCATTGCTATGCGGATGACAGCACTGGTGATGCTCTATACACCGGCCGTGCCAATATTTCTCGGGAAAACGTCGCCGAGTACCGGAACAAACTTGTGTCTGAAGTCCAGTCTTTGCTGAACAAAGTCTCGGATTGGGAGCGACTAAATCTAGTCCAGTTTAATCCTCAGAAGACACAAGTTTGCGCGTTTACCGCTAAAAAGAACCCCTTTGTCGTATCAACTTCAACAGTGGTAGAGCCACGCGGCAGCTTTTGCTGTCGC
Organism: Parnassius mnemosyne; assembly: GCA_963668995.1. NCBI lineage: Eukaryota > Metazoa > Arthropoda > Insecta > Lepidoptera > Papilionidae > Parnassius > Parnassius mnemosyne. The sequence goes on along the minus strand of CAVLGL010000024.1, from coordinate 45,784,731 downwards.
ACGGATGGGCCGGCTCGAACCGGGGTGGTACCACGACCTCACAGAAAACCAGCGTGAAGTAGAGGTTTACCTCTGCGTTTCGCTTGGTGAGTGCAGGTGGCCGGAGGTCCTTTTTACTGGAAATGAGGCATTTCATCTTAGTCCTAACGGGTGACAACGCATCTACATATTGATTTGTAATAGAGGATAGATGTAGATGTCTGTCTATAGGCCACAGCAACCACTTACCATCAGGTGGACTGTGTGCTCGTTTGTCACCCTTATTCTATAAAAAAAAATCTCCTCAGTTTCAAGACACTGCCCTTCTTGCCTCAGTCAGTATCGGTATCCTCGGAGTCGACATATCGAGTGACGTGCAGTTTCATGGTCACTTGGAAAAGAAGGCCAAATTGGCCTCTAAAAAGCTTGGCGTGCTCAGATGAGCGGGACAGTATTTCATGCCGGCACACCGTCTGCAACTTTACAAGGCGCAGGTTCGACCTCACATGGAATTCTGTTCCCATCTCTGGGCAGGGGCTCCCCAGTGCCAGCTCCTTCCACTTGACCGCATCCAGCGCAGAGCGGCTCGAATCGTCGATGACCGAGCCCTTTCCGATCGGCTTGATTCATTGGCACTGCGAAGAGATGTTTCATCCCTTTGCATTTTCTTTCGCATCTACCATATCTACCATGGGGAGTGCTCTGAGGAATTGTTCGGATTAATCCCAGCCGCCAAATTTCACGAACGCATATCGCGGCAGAACTCCCGATACCATCCACACCATCTGGATGATTGGCGGTCCACCACTGTGCGAATTAGAAGATGTTTTCTTCCTCGTACGACTTCCTTGTGGAATCGATTACCATCAGCGATTTTCCGGACCGATACGACTTAGGGACTTTCAAGAAAAGAGCGTACTCCTTTTTAAAAGGCCGGCAACGCATCTGCAATTCCCTCCCTGGTGTTGCAGTTGTTCATGGGCGGCGGTAGTCATTTACCATCAGGTGAGCCGCAAGCTCGTTTGCCCCCTCCTATAAATAAAACCGCCGAACGTCGCCGACAAGTTCCGACAATCTTCGACACACGCCGGTCAGCGCTGGTGCCTCCCGTCATTTAAAATAAATGAACAACTATACGACAACACGTACAACTACGACACGCATATATTTTTGTTAAATAGAGAAATGAATAGTGTACTTGTTGATTTTTTAAAATCGTTCTTATGTATATATATATATTACATATATATATATATATATATATATATCTATATCTATACATATAATAAAACTGTAAATAGCAGATGTCTGTACATTTTATATTTTTGTAATAAATGTGATTGAGGGGTACTAAAAATAAGTAATTAAATACATTTCTACCATTTTTAGAATTTTCTGTCTGTCTGTCTGTTTGTTTGTTAACGTATCACGTATAAAGTACTAATTTATATCATAAGAATTGTTAAGGAAATTATAAAATGTATCTTCGGGTTACATTTAGTCTTTATTTCATTAAAATCAGTTCATTCCATCAAAAGTTATGATAAATATTCTGAAGTATGGGTAGGGAAGTATAGGTACGAATTTGCTCAACGGTGGCTTTGTTTGAGTCATCAAGTGCATTTTAAACTAATATCATATCATAAATCATAGTTAAATTATGTAAAATAATGATATAATTATGTATATCTAAAACGCAGTAAACAAAAGTATTAAAGCACGTATTAAATATATTATACAAAAATATATTAACCTTATTAACTAAATCTGAAGCACAATAGTTAACCCATTTCTTCGATAGATGGTGGTGTTGTGAAAATGTAATGCAATTGCAATGTGCTTTTTTCCTGTAGATGAGTTTTCATATTTACTGCTAATCTTTATTATATTACTCGCTGCCCTACTGCGTGTTGACAAACTCAATTTATTCTTAACCGCCGAGTACTCTATGTGGTAAATCAAATTTTAAAAGAGCTATTAACAATTGCGTTGGTTTTGGCGAGAGTCAAACTTTATCTTTTGCTTACTGTGCAGGCACTGATTTATAAGTTCTCTTGCGTTTTATATAATGTATCAATCGCGTCAATTAATCTTTTTTATTTTTAGAATTGATGTTAGCAGCGCCATCTCTCTTTAAATATATATACATATAATAAAAATGATGATAACATGTTGTGTCTCTTTGTGTACATTATATATATATATATATATATATATATTGGTGGCTAAAATCATTATGGGGAACTGAAAATAATTAAATAAGAACATTTTATAATTTTTAGAATTATCGGTCTGTCTATTTGTCTGTTATTATATGAACGCATCACGTCCAAAGTAAACATCTTTTATTTTCAAAGAAATCGTTAAGAAAATCATAAAGCGTATCTTCGAGTTACATTTAATCTTTGGTTTATTAAAATTGGTTAATTCTATCGAAAGTAATGATTATTATTTTGAAATGTAGGTTCGAATTTGTTCAATGGCGCCATAAAATCTCAGAAATAGTAATAAAAAGATTTGTGTGTAAAAAAAACGTTCCATAATAATTAATATATTTATACTTAAAACACAAAAAGAGGTTTAATAATTTAAAATTAAAAATTTTGTACAGCCGACTTCAATATAAGTTATTTAAGAATAACTTAAAAACTATTGGTCTGACCTTGATCAAATTCATATGGGACCACACGAGAAGTACCAGCTTTCAAATAAAAAAAGAATCATCGAAATCGGTTCACCCATAAAAAAGTTCTGAGGTAACACACATAAAAAAAAAACGAAAAAAAAACATACAGTCGAATTGAGTACCGGCTCCTTTTTGGAAGTCGGCAGAAAAGGATGTTTTCTCACACAAAGGACGTAATAGATGGAGTTGTACAAATTACAACCTTTTCTGAATTGCTGTGTTGAGATTTTTCGCCGATGAATCGTATTGAGGCTTAAATATAAATAATAATTTGTAACCATCGAAGCCATACAACGGAACCCGACCAAAAATTAAAATTTTGCAACGAAATGTCGTGATATTGTATTTATAATATACGCAAAATCAGTACTGCCATTTTAGCGCTTTGGGAACTAGATTTAGCCCTTTTTTGGAATGTATAGCGCGCATTTCGTAATTTTAGCACCTAGCGCTTTTTGGTGTATTTAGCACACATTTCAATATTTTAGCGTCTAGCGGGTTATTAACTCACTGCAACTGCAAGCACTAAGCAACTAAGCACTGTTAGTTCACATTACCGATAATAATAATAATGACCTTTATTATTTTTTCCCACAAATAGTACATTGCAGTTTATCTTTTTCAAACATATTTTTCCACAAAGCAAAGAGCATGGGAGACGAGTCCAAACTAGGATACCCTGTGCTATGGATCTCCAGGCTTCCCCTTTAGGATGATCAACTTGATTTTTTTACCGACGACTATAAGCGGGGAAATCCCCTTTATTAAAGTTTTCGTTCATGGTTTTGGCAACGCATTTATTTTGCTTTATTCAGTTTCAGTCAGTTGCTTAGAGCACAGCTAAGTTAAAAGTTACTTAGAAGTTATAACACAAAGAAACTGTGTAGCAACCGCAATCAGATGCTGACATCTGAAACTAAGTTGCGAAATACATTGCACTTTAAAACAATTAATGACATTTTTATTGTTCCTACAGTACTAACTACTGTTGACAGCAATTGCCATGATTATAAGTCGATGTCCTGCGAAGTATTGATACATCAAAAAAATATTGCAAGAAAAAAAACTTAATGTTGTTTTCTTTATTATGATTATATAAAAAAACATAAACTTTGTAGTTAATTTAGCGCGAAATCTAGGGCTTTTTTAAAGCGCTGTTTTCATGAAATCTAGCACTTTTTGTGTTGTCCTAGAGCTGAATGAGTTTTTTTTTAGCTGGCAGCACTGCCAAAAAATCCTCTATTAAGAAGTAACTTTCCTTTCAGTTTTAAGCGCGTTCAGTTCCCAGTTACATTGAGCGTGTGTTATGCGATGACCGTAAATAAAGCGCAAGGTCAAACTTTACGCGTTGTAAGAGTGTACCTCAGTACTGACTGTTTTGCACATGGCCATCTCTATGTTGTTTTTTCCCGCGTTAGTAGCCCCCGTAACCTTTTTGTGTACACCCCGGCTAAGCCTACTTCTAACGTCGTTTGCACAGAAGCTCTATCATAAACGACTTAGAACTTTGATGATAATGATTTATTTAGTTACCACTTATTGATACAGTAATAAACGACAAATTCTTTATGTAAAACCTGTATACGCGAGCTACGCCGCGGGCACAGCTAGAAAATAAATAAAATGGAAGTGTCTGTTTGTAATATCAAAAGTACAACGTTTTATAAATTAGCACCCTCATTTCTGCCCAGGCACGGCGCTTCCACCTCTTGGCAAGGCGCAAACTGACGCGGCAACGTAGCAGTTTTGTTACTTAACCGTTACGTCAGCGGGCGATGGTGTTGTCACTTCCCCACGCCTAAATACATCTGAGGCGACTGGAACTCCATGACGGACCGCTCCGGACTCAGATACAGAAGGCAGTGCTCCTCGATACCGCACGCATCGTCCGCCGGTTTCTTTCCATTTTTTCCTAACACTCAGCCGTTTGGTCTCCCATCCGAAGGCTTCCACCTGGTTGGATTTTTATTTATTTATGTACTTTTATGTATTTTTTTTTATTTTATTGATATTTATGTGTATTAACCATCTAGGCTATGAAAACGAACGAATTATATATCAGCTCGCCAAACAATTCAATCCTCCCCGTCCCCATAGCGGAACGTCGGTAGTCAAAAAGTTAAAATTATACATGGTAAAATCAGTAATATTACTTTTATTAAGTTTGTCGGTATTATATGATATCATGAAAAGTTTCATTTCGGTCCATCCATCCATAAATGAGGGCCTATAAAAGTTCACTGCTGTACATTGTTCTTTCGCATAGATTGCATCATATAGGGGATTTAATTTTAGCTTTTTAATTCCTGAAGTTTCTAAGAATGACATTGGGACGTCAAACATCTCAGTTCACCCAGGACCATCGGTGCAGCAAAGCATCCGATACTTCCTGAATTAAAAAGTTAAAATTAAACGCGATAAAATCCGTAAAATTAGTTTCATTTAATGCATGTTTCCTCACGATTCATTCCTTTATCACGGGAAAGTGGTAAAATAGCAATTCAAATTGCTAACAATTCAATAAGTGCTTGCGGTGATGGAATACAGTTTGCTAGCGTACTGTGGACTTTACGGAGACCCCTGAAGGCTTGAGCCTTTCCCTTGAGCTATCACAGCTATGGTGTTTATTATTAATGAACATGGGGTTATGTCTCGTTGATCTAGCGATCGTAAACGCAACTCCTTATCGTGAATTCCTGGATTCGAATCTCGGGTTGGGCTAACAGAAATTAGTTATATTCTGTAAAGAAATTTTTAGTAGCAATATGGCAAATTTCAAAAATTCTGGAAGTTAGCGGTGTATCATCCCCGAGGCTTGGAATGCACGTATAGTCGTTGGTCCTGCATTTGATCTCTCTCCGGTCGTGTTGGCTTACATGTGATTTTATTACCTATGTCTCTCGCATCGTTAAAGAAGGGTCTTTGACAAAACTCTCACTGCCCTGCCAATACAGGCGTAATAAAACCATATTATAATTTGATTAAATTTGCAAATGAAAATTCCCTTCAAAGTGAACAAAGGAAACTCTACAACTAAACAACTACCGACTTGCTTGCTTACTTCAGCGCGGGCGTCCTATGAGACTATTCTAATGTACTCTTCAGTCTCCTTCCGTTTCCATTGTCATGTGAGCTATAAAACTATAAAGTAGTGTATATAAGAAATATGGTTAACAATGACGGTTGTCTGCATTTATTATTTTGAGTTTTCCGACAGTTTGGATACTGTGAACTACTAATTGTGGGTTCGAAACAGAGACCTTTGTATTTTGCAGTCCGTAACTTTAACCTTTATATTACTGTCGCCTATACTTAAACTTTAAACTTTTTTATTGAAAGTGGATGTTGTGGCCCAAGGCGTCTACATCTACCTAAGACAAACCCAAATAATTGTTTTAAAACCATAGTCTTCATTTCACAGTATGGATACGGTCAGGTTAATCCGGGAAGGACTGCGCTCTTTTCTGCGATTCTTTCTTACTGGAATTGAAACGTTCCATCTGTATCCTCAAGGGTTACAACGCATTTGAGTTTTTATTCTTTATTAATGATAGATTTTATTTTTTATTTTATTTAAACTTCGCATAAAGATGTTAAACAAATGACGTAACGTAACGCAACGTGAACTTAATGTACCTAAAACATATAACATATTGTAAATACCGTATTAACGTATTGAAAAAACAATAATGCAAAAAAAAAACAGAATTTAGCTTAAAAGTATCAAGAAAAAAGTTAGTGACCGCTATCTTAGAAGCTACTATAGATGTAGCAGTTCTTGTAGAAATTGAAAGGTCGTTTTGAAAGCCTCACTATTTGATCTATAATAGTATCCACGATGATGGTACATCATAATTATTTTGTGTTGCTCACAAGTCTACTGCTAAACATTCTAGAATAATTCCAAAGAATACACGCTGTTAGTTCATCCATAGTACTAACTTAAATTGATTTTACACATTCACCTACCCCATCCCAGGAGTGAACAAAATTGTGCTTGAAATTTCATTACACGTAGATGTCAAACTTCACCTTCATCAACCTCCATCGATCGACGAACAACGCTTTGTGAAATGGTGTCTAAAATAAGCTCTTACACTTTAGGGTTTCGTGCTGATAAAAATTTAAAATGACCCATTTCTATATTTATTAATTTAAAGTTTACTAATGTCCGCAGGAATTAAATGATTTCATTCCTCTCTCGCCATTCCACTATCGGACTATCAGATGGATGGCGGCTCTCTACCCTTTGTTCTCGATATTCCACACATTCGGACCAAACGGACTTCATCTTTGGTAATGTATACAAAAAATGATTGGAATAAATTTCCGACGTCCGTCTTTCTACTCGATTAAAATATCAGTGTCTTCAATTTTGAGTCAATTCAAGAATTATTTAAAATCAAGGGCTTCACTGCTTACTATTTTATAGGATTTTAGTCAGTAATTCGTCCTTCGAGCGATGTATACGCTTTTACAACAAAATCCCTAGTAAAATACAAAACCTGACTTTCACCAATTGCTTAAACAAAGATTGTATAAAAAGGGTTATCATAATATTAAGGAATTTATGGATAAAAATTATCGCTAGTAAGCTGTTACTAATTTGTTTTGTGTTGTTAATTATTGTGTTTTTGCTAGTTCTTCCCAGGACAAAAGTATGTCACTTTCAATAAGTATAATATTATTTATAATCTTTATTGATTAATAAAGTTTCTATTTCTATTTCATTGGATTATAACACTTAACACACAAAAACTTTTATAATTTTATCTGTCTCGATCTATCTTTTATTTATTTCAATTTGCGCTGTTCCCTGCAGTACAATGCAAGTAGAAATTCGGTCACTTAGTGCTTAATTTGAATAACAGAGTAAAATTATTCTATTCCATTCTACTCTAGATGAAAGTCAATCTACCAAATTTGCGATATATTGAAGATGGGCCGAATTAAGAGTACCTTTAAGTGATGAACTTTTATGTATAGGTATATAGATGTGAAGGAGGCGAAAGAGGTGTCTCAGGATCGTGCGAGTGTTTATGACATGATATGTTAATTTTCGAACTTGTTTATCTTGGGAAGATTTGTCATTACCAAAAACTCCTTCATTGTCAGCAACTTTCTCTCGATATGCCAAACTTTTTCACGTAGACGTATCATAATTATTAATGAAAAAGCTATGAAGATCGACTGATAGCCGAAAACGCCATCACAAAATTCTAAACCTAAATAACAACGACTGGCTAAAGAAACAGTTATCAACTCAAACGTTCTCCTAAATGCAGTTGCTTACCAATTAGTCGCAGGTTCGAGGGCCGTCGGTTCAAATCAAAGACGGTACAATTTGTAAGGTCTACAAAACTGTGCTCTCGGTCTGAATTTTTGTTTTTGTAAAATGTATGTTTATAGTAATAAGGTCCTCAAAGTTGTGAACAAAATATTTTTTTTTTTGAATAAGCGTGACAAAAGAGCACACAATCCATCTGATGGTAAATGGATACTGTAGCCCATACACATCTACATTTATTCTTCGCTACAATTCAAAATGCTGATGGAATACCTTATATCCAGTAATATATGTCTCCGATTCACACTCACCGTAATAAATACAGCAGAATTAAACAGATATTTTACGCTAGCTCCGGGAGAAAAACCGGCGACGAGGTTCGCCACCCGTCACGTCCTGTCTCCCGGGAAGGGGGGGGGGGTATGGTAGTGGTAGTAAGTATGCGAAATGACGAATGATAGAGGAATAGATGTGTTATGTGTGAACGAGACGAAACGAAAGGGAAGAGATGTCATTGCACATGGCATGTATACCGTTTACTGGTCTGGAGTAGACGAGACCGAGAGGGCATGCCAGGGAGTCGGTGTTATCCTTTCAGAAAGAATGGGTCAATGTGTGAAAGAGTATGAATGTGTTAGCCCAAGGCTGCTATGGATACGAATGAAAGTGGGCTTAAAGAAGTTGTTTGTGCTAGGGGTGTACGCCCCAGATATGTCTAAGCCCACTTATATCCGAGAGCAGTTTTGGGACATGGTAAGTCTGGTGTTGATAAAATGTAAGGAAAATGAAAATATTATTATGTTAGGAGATTTTAATGGAAGGGTTGGGGTGAAGAGGTCTGGTTATGAAACGATATTAGGAACGTTTGGCGATGAAAGAATAAATGGGAATGGTGAAGACCTCCTCACCGTATATGTGGAAAATAATCTTTATGTGGCGAACACTTTCTTTCGCCATAAGAGGATTCACATGTATACATGGGAAAGAGGGGATGATAGAAACATGATAGATTTTATAATTGTGGATGAAAGAATGAGGAGCGCAGTGGTAGATACAAGGGTTTACCGGGGGTCCAACGTAGGGACGGAACATTACTTGGTCTTATGCCGAATTAATGGTCTATTCAGACGTTGGCGGCATCGGACATCTGTGTCTACCACTGCGTTACAGGGTATAAGAATAGAGAGGTTACAAGATGAAGGTGTGCAAGAGAAGTATAAATGACGACTGAGGGAAAATATAAATGGGTTGAAGGAATTATGTATGAATGATTTAGAATTGAAGAATATATGGAATAATATTAAGAAAATTTTTGGTTGATGCAGCCACCGAAGTATGTGGTGTAAGTAAGAGAACGAATGAAAGGAAAAGTAATACGTTGTGGTGGGATGATCAGGTACGGATGGAAGTTGAAGCAAAGAAGAGAGCATGGCTAGATTTACTACCAACTAAAGCTGGTAATTCTGGCGGTATGAATGATCAGATTGAAAGAAAAAAGGCAGACTTTAGATGTATAGAGAGTAAATGAAGTTGTTGAAAGGAAAAAGCTAGAAAAGATAGATAAAAATGATAGAAAGATATCTGATAACTTCCAGGAAAATATTAAAATGTTCTGGAAGCTCGTAAGAACTGCCAGGAGAAATTCAAAACAGCCTAGAATGAATGCTATACGAGACGAGAATGGCTGCATGTTGAATGATGAAGTTTCCAATTTAAAGAGATGGAAGGAATACTTTGAAAGCGTGTTTAAGAGTGAAGAGTCGTCTGAAATAAGTGAAATAGAAATTCCGGAAGAAGTGGAGAGAGGTAGAGATAAGTGTAGATGAAATAATGAAAGCAATGAAAAGCATGAAAGCAGGTAAGGCAGCCGGATATGAACTACCGTAAAAACTACCGTGGTATCATCTTGCTTAGCATTGTGGGTAAACTGTATGCTATGGCGTTAATTGAAAGAGTTATGGAAGAAACTGATGGAAAAATTTGGGATGTGCAAGCTGGATTTAGAAAGGGGATGGGGTGTACGGATCAAGTCTATTCCATGCGCATGATAGCGGTGAAATTTTTGGCCAAAAACCAGAAAGTTTTTTGTGCTTTCATGGACTTGGAAAAGGCTTATGACAGAGTGGACAGGAATGTGTTATGGCAAACACTAAACTCATTTGGGTTGAGCGCTGGTCTGATACAGGCATTGAAGTCTCTATATAGGGACTCTAGTGCTTGTGTCAGGATCAACGGGGCCTACTTGGACTCGTTTGGCATCCATAAAGGTGTCAGACAGGGATGTGTGGCTTCCCCGTGGCTGTTTAGCCTATTTATGGACAGTTGTTTGCAAACTTTGAAAGTTGAAGAATGTGGGTTGAGAATGGGTGAGTTAACCGTCAAATGCCTTTTGTACGTCGATGATCAAGTCATATTTGCATCGTCGACGGCCGAGTTGTAAATGATGGTTACTTTAATGAATTGGTCATTGAAAAAAGGGGTATGAAAGTTAACGCAAATAAGACGAAAGTGATGGTTTTTGAAAGAGAAGAAAGTAAAACTTTATGTGAAATAAGAATAGCAGGGGAGTTGATTCAGCAAGTGGATGAGTTTGTATATTTTGGATGTTTATTTAGCAGGGATGGTAGATATGATAAGGATATAGAACGACGAGTGAACGCAGGAAATAGAGTGAATGGGGATCTACACGCTATTATGAGGAGTCAGAATGTGTCAACTAAGGCACGTATGGCACTTCATAATGCTGTGTTAGTCCCTATTTTAATATATGGTAGTGAAAGTTGGGTCTGGCAGAAGAAGCATGAGAGTAAAATAAATGCTGTAGAAATGCGTTCCTTAAGGAGTATGCTATGGCTGAATCTGAATGAAAGGGTGAGAAATAGTGTGATAAGAGAAAAGTGTGGTTTGCAAGATGACGTTGTGATAAGGATTAAGAAAGGAATGCTTCGGTGGTGTGTTCATGTAGAAATAATGAACGAGGCAAGAGTGACAAGGCAAATTTATGTTGCAGAAGTGAACGGCAGGGTCGGGAAGGGACGCCCTAGACGAAGGTCTATCGACCAAATCGGCGATACATTAAAAATGGGCCAGATTAGGAGTACCCTTAACCGACGAGCATGTATGCGTAGATATATGGATGTAAAAGAGGCGAGATAGGTGTGTCAGGATCGTGCCAAATGGAAGTCCGTAGTCTCTGCCTACCCTTCTGGGTGACAGGCGTGAGTGTATTATTATGTATGTATTTTACGCTAGTATTCTGTGAGAGTGTACCTGGTCCAGTCGAGTCAACCCGTGGCTACACTGTCGTCGCACTGCAAGCGAAACACATAGAAGCCTAAATCGCACTATTAAAGTTCTGAAGTTAACGCGCTATAGATAGAACAGCCCCAAAATAAACTTGGAGTGTTGGCTACTTCGCGGGCCAATCACCTTGCCCAGCGGGAGATCTCCCCTTTCCTTTTCACGGCATTTTCTTTTAAACAAAATAATCGCTGAAACGCGCATTTGCAACTGACCAAACGTATTTTGGTTCATACAATATTACAACATTACCTCTGTTATATCAGCTGGGTAAAAACCGAGCCTAACACGCCTGCTCTGTTGAATGTAATTGTTCAAATGCGTTAAGTTGCAGCTGCAACAATTTCTGTATGCTTAGAGCTAATTAAATCTCTCGATTTATATTTATTTAATATAGACTTCACTTTTACTCTGTATAATTAAACATGATTAAAATAAAAATGTATATTTCGGACAACAAGGATCCATAATAGAAATGAAGATATCCGCAGTAGAACTAGAGTAATCGACATAGCCCAACGTATTAATAAGCTGAAGTGGTAATGGGCCGGTTATAAAGCTTGAAGAACCGAGAATCGATGGGGAAAAAAGGCTCTCGAGTGCCAGCCTCGTACCGGTATGTCAAGTATAGGGTATCCACCCACTAGATGGAGTGACGACCTTTTCAGACATGCAGGAAGTCGATGGATGCAGGTGGCTCAGGACCGTGCTTTCTGGCATTCGTTGGGGGAGGCCTATGTTCAGCAGTGGACTTGTGAAGGGCTACAATAATGAGGATCCATAATAATTATGTAATACTGCAACTTCGCCTAAGTAGGATCTATTAATGAGGCGTTTTTAGATTTAAGATAATCAAATCACATTTATTTTATCAATCTGCAACCTTTGCGGATGAATATAGCCTACATAACTCCTGTTGTTGCTCTCTATGTGTTCTTGAAGTTTCATTACAATCAGTTCAACCATTCTGAAGATTAGCCCGGATAGACAGACAGTCATACAAAATTTTTAAAAATGGCTAGATTTTTCTTAATGGCATACAAACAACCCTCTCAACTCAATGTAAGTAGTAATTTCTATACTACAGTCAGATTTATTCCATTTTAATGATATGGTGAGATAAGATAAGAAATACAAATAAGATAGGCAAAGGAAAAATCAATAACACAGAATAGTAGTAATAGCTTGACTATCTCATTACCAGAATCATTTCAAAAATCATTGAAGTCGGACTTGATAGTCAATAATTATCGGTGAGCTATATAAAAAGTATTCCGGTGCATTGAGCACTATCCTCCATTATTTGAAGTAGGGTGAAAAATATAGATCATTCAAGATCATGGATAATTCATGACACCTAAAGAACTTTCTTCAATCCTTACTATTCATCCATTTCCATTTCGAAAAAAATCATTAATAAGAAAAATAGTAAAATTATGAGCTGATTTACATAGTAAATGATCCGCAACGGGACTAAATAAATTATCCAGTAAGTCACGTTACGCCTCGTGAGTGAAGAGCAGACTGCCAGACCGTACATTAGATAAATCCTTAGACACACTGTATAAAATACCAGCCCCAAGCTTCGTTAATAACAGTCACTTACAGAGGTTGTAACTAAGTGAGCAAACATGCAATATTTTTATATTATTTATAGTATGTTATGTGATATATAAACCGACTGACTCGTTGGCTTAGTGGTCGTAAACGCGATTATTTTTCGTGAGTTCAGGGGTTCGATTCCCGGTTCGGCCCAAACTTAGTTTTTCGGTTTTTCTGTCAAGAAATCCTCAGTAGTAGCCATTTCATTTGGTGGTTCCACTCCCGTACCTCCGAAAACATATAAAGCCGTTGGTCCTGTCTGGTATCTCTCTGCAGTCGTGTCGGATTACCGTCCCATCGGAATGTGATAATGAGGGTCTTCTTCGCACAACTATCTTACATAATCAACTACCACCAGAGATTTTTCCAGACAAATACGACTTAGGGTCCTTCAAGAAAAGATCGTACGCCTTTTCAAAAGGCCGGTAACGCATCTGCAAGTACCCTGTTGTTGCAGTTGTTCAATCACTTACCATCAGGTGAGCCATATGCTCGTTTGCCCCCTCTCCTATAAAAAAAGTATATAGAGAGTGCACCTGTGCTTACACATACACTTGGGCACTATAATCCTGTTCTGCGCAGATTAGACTGGTTGCCGTGACCAATATTGGGTCTAGTGGACGTTAATAATTAGTATTCATACACGCCGAATACAATCCAATTCAGTCATAATATATGATGACTTTCCAATTGCAAAAAATCTTTAGTCTAGTTATTTTAAGCAATGTACTAGTTGTTTGGACTCCTATTCTTCCTAGAAGTCCGTTTGTCTAGGTACCACCCGCTCATCTATGTCTGCGATCAAATGTTCTGGTCTGAAGTCTTAGTTAGACAGGCTATGAGGCATTCTATCTTAGCCCCCAGAACATTTTGTATTATTTTTACTTTAAATATTAATTAATTTATTGTTGTATCTAAATAAATTTTAAAATTTATATAATACATTTCGCACCTATCTACAATTGCTTTTGACATGGTTGACTGGCAGAGAATGTTACGTGGATTTATGTCAGTTCTGTGCACCCTGAAGTTGTTACATTTAAGCTTCTTACGGTGCGTACACATTATATAACATAATAACATAACATAATATGTTATAAAACGTGAAATAAACGTTATATAACTAGAAAGGCAGAACGAAAAACGACAATGTCATACGATAATGTCATATAACATTGTTATATTGCATTGTTATTCTAATGTGTACAGTATTGTTATATGTTGCAATGTTGAAAAACAATGATGCATAATGTGGACGTGTTATAAAACAAAAGTTATACAACATGTTACTTGATCTGTACGCACCCTTAAATAAAAAAAGTGTTACCGGAATTCTTTAGTTTTCTTTTGTAAATAGATTGCGGTGGCCATTTTTCATCGTTTCTTTGTAGCTTCAGTTTTAATAAAAAAATGCTTTCATGATAGTCGTCTAATTAGGCTAGTGAAAAGCTATAAAAGCTCGTAATTACATAGAAACCGTAGAAGTAATATATCTCATTTAGACTAACTTAAGGATATGCGATGGAAGCCGTGAAGGTAAACCTAATTTATTTTAGCTTTGATTTACTTTAAGAAATAAGCAAATTAAGTTCTAACAACTTTAACTGGTTTTCCGCATAGAAATGCCTGATTTTATTACTTCATCATCATAATTACAGCCCTTCACAAGTCCACTGCTGAACATAGGCCTCCCCCAAAGAATGCCACAAAGCACGGTCTTAAGCCACCTGCATCCATCGACTTCCTGCATATCTTACCAGGTCGTCACTCCATCTAGTGGGGGGACGCCCTACACTTCGCCTGCCGGTACGAGGCTGCCACTCGAGAACCTTTCTTCCCCATCGGTTGTCGGTTCTTCAAGCTATGTGGCCGGCCCATTGCCACTTCAGCTTACTAATCCGTTGGGCTATGTCGGTCACTCTGGTTCTACTGCGGATATCCTTATTTCTGAGTTTATCACGCAGAGAAACTCCGAGCATAGCCCTCTTAATAGCTCGCTGAGCGACCTTGAGCTTCCTCATCCGGCCAGCAGTGAAGGACCACGTCTCAATTCCGTATGTCATCACTGGCAACACGCACTGGGTGTACAGTCTCGTTTTGAAGTTTTGAGGTATACCTGACGAGAAGATGTGGCGTTATTTCCCGAACGCTGCCCAACCGAGTTGAATCCGTCGATTGATTCCCAACAACTACAGGCATAGGTGTGACATGGACATTAAACATGATCTTTGTTTTGTCCATGTTCATCTTATGACCTATCCGTTGGGAAACACTATTGAAGTAATTGAGCATAGTGCTTAGATCCTCCAGCGATTCTGCCATAAGGACTATATCGTCGGCAAATCGAAGGTGAGTGATGTACTCGCCATTGATGTTAATACCGTATCCTTTCCAGACCAGAAGCTTGAAAACATCTTCCAATGCAGCGGTAAAGAGTTTCGGGGATATGACGTAACCCTGTCTTACACCTCTCTGCAATTGGATAGGTTTCGTACTCTGGTTCTGTACTCGGATAGCCATCGTATCCCTACTGTACAAGCACTTCAACACTTCAATATACCGACAGTCCACTTGGCACCCCTAAAGGGACTGCAGCACCGCCCAAATTTCGACGGAATCAAAGGCTTTCTCATAGTCCACATACGCCAGACATAGTGGCAAATTGTACTCCTCGGACTTCTGTACAATTTGCCAAAGGGTATGTATGTGGTCTATGGTATTAAAGCCCTTTCGGAAACCGGCTTGTTCGGGAGGCTGGAAGTCGTCAAGTCTGCGCGCGAGACGATTCGTTATGACTCTCGAAAACAGCACGTAGACGCGGCTCAGAAGGGAAATCGGTCTGTAGTTCTTCAATAGAGCGTTGTCGCCTTTCTTGAAGAACAAGACTACCGCACTTCTGCTCCACGCCTCCGGTGTAATGCCACCACGGAGGATGGAATTAAAGAGCTTCTGAAGGACTTCAAGTACCGGTTTTCAACCCACTTTCAGAAGCTACGCTGTAATTCCATCCTCGCCTGGGGCCTTGCCGTTTTTAAGGTGCTGGAGTCTAATCTCGCTCAGACTCACGTCCGGGATATCATCGGAATAATGTCGGATAAGACTCGCTCTTGGATCGTTACTCACACTTGCGTGCGGCTCCAACGATGACGTGTACAGCTGCCCATAGAACCTCTCAATCTCCCTCAAATTCTCAGGTGCCCCGGAAACGATGATGCCACATTCGGTCTTCAGTTTTGACAGTTGGCTCTTTCTGGCACACAGATCTCTGGCAAAGACTAGAGCCTTGGTTCCGCTCGATCGCTTCTTCAATACGAGCTGTATTGAAGTTGCGTAAGTCCCGCCGAATGCATTTGGAGATCTGTCTGTTCAGTTGCATGTATGCTGCCAAATCTGTTGAAGAATGTAGCTTCATCTCCCGTCTAACAGCCATGAGATTAAGGGTGTGATCGGAGAGTTTTTGTGTTCTTCTGCGGCGGGTCTTGCAGAACTTAGCTCCGACCGCATGGACAGTTTCCACGAGCTTGTCATTCAAATCGTCGACTTTATTGCAGTCTTATAGGCACTGAAAACGGTTTTGTAACTCGAGCTGAAAGGTTTCGGGACTTTGGAATAGAGCACGAGGGGGACGGAGCGTTGACTTCATTAGACGAGACCTCTCCAACTTAACGTTTAGGTTCAGTGTGCCTCTAACCATTCGGTGATCGCTGCCGGTTTTCACCCTCGCGATCACTGAGACATCACTGAACAGTTGTCGTCTGGTCGTCATTATGAAGTCAATGTCATTTTTTGTCGAACCGTCGGGCCTCGACCAGTTCCACTTCCTGTGGGGCCGCTTCTGGAAGAAAGAGTTCATCATAAAGAGTCCCTCTTTCTCCATGAAGTCGGCCAGCTGCTGGCCCCTTGGGTTCCGTTGCCCTATTCCAAATTTCCCCACTTTCAGCTCACCGTTCCCTCTTGTGCCTAGTTTTGCATTGAAGTCTCCCATTAACTCCGTATATTGAGTTTTGGAGGAATGCATGGCTCTAGAGATATCCTCATACATTTCCTCCATCTCCTGATCGGGGTGTGCCGAGGTTGGTGCGTAAACCTGTATGACCTTCAGCGAATACCGTTTGGTGATTCTGAGTATAAGGTACGCAACCCTCGTCGAGTCACTCTCAATCTTTACAACGTTGTTAACGAGAGACTTGTGGACGATAAATCCGATTTTATTACTTAGTATATAATTAATTTTTAAATTAAATTATTATAATAGCCAGTTAAGTTTTCTCTAACTAATGACAAAAAGCTTGATCATTTGGCAAAATACTACTTATTAAATTTTTAAATACATACTATAAGATGTTCTTAAACCATTAAACTTAAAACGTTTCATATTACTTTTGATAATACGACGAAATAAAAAAGTTTTATTTTTATTCTCCCTAAAAAGGGATGTGGCCCTCACTTTGATTGTAAGTACAAGTCAATTGAGAACCGATGTTAATGTTTTATTTTATTATAAGTTATACTTTAAGGGTGGCCCCATACAAAATTCTGTTACAAGAGATTATTCAATTCCTAGGAGTGGGAAAATAGTTGTTAATTTTAGCTTGTGGTTACGTAGTCTCCTCCAAAGGGATAAAACTATGTACATTTAATAAAATTTCCTATTATGGCGGTACAGTCAACAGCACACAAGCGAAATAAATCAAAGACTAATTCGCACTATCAAAGTTCCGAAGTGAAAACAGTATACATATATACTCGTAGAATAGCTCCGAACCACCACTCGGAGCGTTCGCCGCTCTCCTGGCTGAACACCTTGCACGGCGTGAGATTTCCCCTTTTTTTCCACCGGCCACACTTTTTTAAATATATTTTTCTTTATGGGTTTAGTGGAAGTTATTTCAGTAAATTATGGAATAAGTAGAACGTTTCTATGTGTTTCTTGTGTCTCTCAATTGCGTGCCCAGATTTAATTAATAGCGCTCGCATTTGAGCGAGGGCGGGAGGTAATCTTCAAATTGTTACCTAGTTTGAAGATTACTTACTTCCCGCCCGAATCCGTAAAAGTAGTTTTATTCAATTTATTTCAATACATAATTCGTTCTTCATTTTACAATACACTATAAAATGTTTTGGTCTCCTTCTGAAATTAAATCAAATTTTACATATTTCCTTTTAAATTTAACGTTGCTGTCTGTTTGATATATCTGTATTTTTCGCTCGACTGAACCTACTCGGAGGCAAAAATGTTATTCATCTGATTCAGACCTTTCACTTAGACAAATAGCATCTATTTCCCGTTGCATCGCTGCTCTCCGCCTCACCGCCTGAAGAAGCGATGCAATCAATTTGTTCGACAGTTGTACAAGATTGTAATTGTAAGCCGTTTTCAAGAAAGGGGTGAATTTAACAGTATTATGACTGTATGATGTTTCTGTATTTATGTTTCGCGATGTCAATCGTGAACCAATTTAGATGATTATTTTTTTAATGACTAATTAGACCACATTGCGATCACATTCTTAGTGCATTCAAAAGGGTAAAAATTAGGGGCTATAATTCTAACACTAGCCATTCTAATTCTTAGTACCAACTACAGAATGTGAAATTAAAAAAGAAAAGAATAAAATCTTTTTAGTTCTTCGAACTCAACTTTCAATTTTTATTAACTTAGTAAATAAGCAACTACTTGTTACTTGGTACTTTGTACACTACACACAACAGTGGTAAATGTACAGATGAATAAAACTCTGTAAAAATAATGTGTTCATAATAATCGTGGTAAACGGTGTGGATGTCACAATTATTAATAATGTATAGGTTAACACTATTATGAGAATTTGTTATTGTGATGTTGTTTGTTAACCCAATAAATTAAAATAAAAAACAAACACTCACGCCTGTCAACCACAGGAGTAGGCAGAGACTACGGACTTCCATTTGGCGCGATCCTGACACACCTCTATCGCCTCCTTTATATCCATATATCTACGCGTACACGCTCGTCGGTTAAGGGTACTCCTAATCTGGCTTATTTTTAATGTATCGCTGATTTGGTCGATAAACTTTCGTCTAGGGCGTCCCTTCCCGACCCTGCCGTTCACTTCTGCAACATAAATTTGTTTTGTCACTCTTTCCTCGTTCATTCTTTCTACATGACTAAACCACCGAAGCATTCCTTTCTTAATCCTTGTCACAACGTCATCTTGCAAACCACATTCTTCTCTTATTAAACAATTTCTCACTCTGTCATTCAGATTCATCCCTAACATATTCCTTAATGACCGCATTTCTACAGCATTTATTCTACTCTCGTGCTTCTTCTGCCACACTCAACTTTCACTACCATACATTAAAGTAGGTACTAACACAGCATTGTGAATTGCCATATGTGCCTTTTTGGACACATTCTGACTCTTCATAATAGCGTGTAGAGATTGTCAGTATATTTTCTGCATTCACTTGTCGTTCTATATCCTTATCATATCTACCATCCCTGCTAAATAAACATCACAAATATACAAACTAATCCACTTGCTCAATCAACTGCCCTTCTATTCTTATTTCACATGAAGTTTTACTTTCTTCTCTTTCAAAAACCATTCCTTTCGTCTTACTTGCGTTCACGTTCATACCCCTTTTTTTCAATGACCAGTTCATTAAAGTAACCATCATTTGCAACTCAGCCGCCGACGAAGCAAATATAACTTGATCATCGGCGTACAAAAGGCGTTTATATTGTATGGCTTGACATATTTATTTCAAATTTACGAATTCATTAACTATTTATTCGACGGCAAGCGGCTTGGCAATGAGATGCAGTGCTAATGTACGCAGACTCGAATACCACCCCAAACAAGTATTGGAATGATGTTCCTTATCAGTCGGTACGAATTTGGCGGATAGAGGCTAGGCGAGAAAAAGTATAAGATTTTTCCCTAACGACCCCTTCTGACGTAGTGTAGACGAGCTTTCGCGGCTATAAGGAGGCGAGATGGAGTAATATCGAACTTCCTCACACGTTTTTTGACTTTCCATGAAAGAAGTATTATTTTAATTTTAATAAAGCTTCATTTTAAGAGACGCTATTATTAATTTATTTGTATTATATTATTATTCAATAATATAATAAAATTATTTATAATAATATACTACGAAAGGAACTCGAAAGAAGCTTACAAATGATTGTTCTCGTGCATTTGTCCTTTTGCAGTTGTCCTCGTGCAATGTATTCATGTAAACTATGTAAACCATGTGTTACACAGATAAATTGCCATTATATATGTATACCATGATATAGGAGAAAAAACTTGTGTGGACGGGCATGATTAAGAGTTAAGTTTATTGGGATAGGAATGAGTGTATATACAGAACTAAGTTAGGTATTTTACGCTTGTCCTAGTAAACCAGTAAAAATATTAAAAAAATTACTTATAGAAAACACTAATTAAAGGACATTGCTCTGCGCCCATACATTGTTCGCCCTGGAACCAAGAGCGTCGGAAAATTATGTATTTTATTGTTGATCATTAGTAAATTCCTATTTGATCTTATTTTTATAGCGGACTAGCTGCATAATAGATATATTTCAAAAAAAGTATCAGATTGTGAGGTTATAATCGAACCACGAATATTACGTTTTTTCATAGATCCGAGTGATTTTTAACAAGTTGAAAAACGATGTCCCAAAACATTTATCTATTTCTAGTACCTATCTACATAATTAGGTATGCAATTTTTGTTCTAAAGCCTAAGTGTATGTAAGTGCAACGTATAAATGCATAGAATGTAGTTAACAAACCTGCTTTCTGAGCATTGGTTTTGAAATGAGAGATAATGTTTGTGTGTATTAATGTAAAAATAAAAATATATGTATATAATGGCTGTTAACATTTAGATGTTTTCATTAGCATATACGTTACGGTAAGATACCTAGTACCTAAATGTATAAGGATTTAGGCTGTCAGTCACACCGCTAGACATGTCGTCGAACAGCGAGCGTATCAACCACGGTTTCAACCAAGTTTCAACAGCGCGCGCAAAGAGAATATAACCACTACGTTTAAGCGCGCGCATGAACAGCGTGAATATTATAGACTACTATCTAGTACATTTGCAAGCGTGTGCGTCTGGACGGCGGTGTTCAAACGCGTGTCTATGAAACCAGCCCTACCGACTTTGTACCTAATTGGTAGTATAAGTTGTTTTTACACGTACATTAACTTATTATGTTTGAATTAGAAATAAAACACAGATTAATTTCATGTTTACTGTTCATTTTCTAAATTGGAAATAAGAATATTGTCTAAAAACTGTGCAGGGATGTCGACATTATTTTGATACACAAAATACACTTTCCATTGCGTATGCGTAAGTCCGTTTATGAATGCTAGGTTATCGTTTGAGTGGTACACAGTTCCAAAAATCACAGCAAGGTAAGTCGTTCTTGAAAGCAATCAGAGTCCGTTAAAATAGCCAAGTCGTAATGTTCAATATATAGTCCCGAAAGTCACCACAACACCGATACAATTATGTACAAAGACAATTACAATTGCAAACGACGCCAATTAATGTAACTTTGACAGAATTAGAGATGACGGTACAAAGTAGGCATGTCCATTTGAAATCGTTTAATCGATTGTTTATAGTAACAGAATTGATTCTCTAGATCGATATAGATCTGAAGAATCCTTGTCCGATGTCGATAGAGAAACCTCTCGAATCGGACTTATTCAAGAACTAGCTATATTTCAAACGATTCAAGAAATACTTTTGCATAGTTGGAACATCTGTTCCTTGTGACAGACAGAAAAACTGTTCTGTTCTGGGTTCGATCCCAGGGTCGGGCAAATTATTATTGGGTTTTTATATCTTGAAGTTCCCAGTAGTAGCACGCAGTCTGGATTTGTGTCCGGTGTTTGGCAATACGCGCATCCCCTATTACATGGAATGTATAACATAACAGTACTTACACACCTCTACCTACTTCTTCTGGAAAATACTGGCGTAATGTTATGTTTATTAATTTAATGATTTTTCTATACAGTTACTTGTATTTACGGTAAGTTATCATCAATAATGTTCTGTGTCTATATATGCCTAATATTTTATTAATATTTGAAAATGTCGCGATTGATCAAAAATAGATCTGTTAATGCTTGATATAATCGAGAATCGATTCTAGTATGTTCGATTTGCATCGATTTGGAGATCGTATTTTTTTCATGAGAGACTGACAAGTGACCATTTAGTGACATCAAAAATAGAAGCGCCAAATACGATACGACTTATGAATATTTCCTAAGATTTATTATAGCCGTACGTTACAAACAGTATACCATCTATATATACCATCTATATATCATATTTTGTCATACGATAATATTAATACCATAACACTGTCCTACTTTACTTATAATAACACGTACGTCTCTACTTCTTCCATACTTGTAACAATATTAATAATAATATCTGTATCTAGTCTGCAATATTGCTCTTTTTAAAAAAAAACACATTTATAATTAATGCAGTAACGATAACAGTTTTTTTTTTAAATTAATTGTCGTAAACTCGTAAGTTATCGTGTAGTAAGATGTAAAATATACTCGTCTAAACGATCATTAGAAAATCCTGAATAATTATCTTTACGAATATTTTTCTTCAGAAATATTCTAACTACCTATTCAAAATCGAGTATGACATTCAATAGGTATAGTAGGTTTTTAAAATTATACTTGTAGGGAATAATATAAAAGAATATAAGGAAATGGTAATATAATATTTTTATTGTAGCTTCTTTTAGCAACTTTATTCGAAATAAATCAAAATGTAATTCAGATTAAAAAATATGCAACAGTTCATTAAAAATTTAAAAATCGATTACAATCGATTGGGCATCCCTAATCATTTTTCGACACCACATGATGTTTGGCGAAGATGGCGGCGATTAATGTTATTAGTCGAATATAATACTTTTAATGTTCATTTTTGCATGCAGCTAGTCCGTGTTATAAAAGTATTTGCAACTAATATAATAAAATAGAAAATTAATTATCGTGTATGTCCGATGCTTTTATTACACAGGGCGGTTTTGGACATTGTCCTTTGGAAGTAAATATTTTTCAGCAAAGATAAATCGCATCCATTCGTTACTGCATATAAACGATTCATCTTGAAGTCCATAGAAGCGATGCATTCTAAAACAGGCAGAAATATGATTTCCCAATGAATGATTCAGTAATATTAAATTAAATATAGGACATATAAATATTTCACGGAGAGATGGTGAAAAAAAAAGAGAATTTATTACTCCATTTCATTACCATACCTTAAAGCCTGTAAAAGTCTTGAACAAAGGTCTCCCCAATAGATTAACTCATAGGGCGAAATTCGCCATAGCTGCCACAATTGGCAGGCAGGTTGGCAACAGCAGTTTTCTTGTATTGTTATTTTAAGTTGTTACCAGGAACATGCTACTGCCCATCACCTGTTTCAATTTCCATCATCTAGCGGTTTCTTTATTTTTAATTCGTAACCTTCTGCCATTTATTTAGTAGCACCTTTATTTCCTTATTCTTTCTCTTTTTGTATCCATTGTTTGTAGTCTGCATGCTCAAGTCTTGTTTTGTGGTTTTTCTTGTCTGTTATGTCTTACCAGGTCGTCACAAATTATATAATTTTGTAATATCATTAAGAAGTACTCCGCTATTACGTGCAAATTTTGAGGTACCGGTGTGAGAAATCTTTCTAGCGTTGCATTGCCTGCTTTCCTTGCTTCATAAAATTATGAAAACAATGTATATTTCTTGATTGTAAACAGTGAGTTTGTTAGATTTTTCTATGCTTGACAAAGGTAGCAACCTCTTCAACTGACTTTATAACGTCATCATTAGGAAAAATTTGAAAGCTAATAAAAATTAACTACTCCTTACAAAACAAAAATAATTAATATTGGGATTTAAAATTAGCAAAAATTAAAACAAGTTTTCATATCGAATTATCGTTATGTTAATTTAAAAAAAATGTAATGAAAATGAAAAGTTTTATAGCCCACATAGCAATTTGAAGAATATATGCTTCAATTTAGTGGATTTATTAAATTATCTAAGCTATAACACGCGGCGTCAGATGTGAGGAACGTGCCAGACTGCATGTAACATAAATTTTTAGACACAATATACGTGTTGCTACAACACAGCTATATTATGTTTTTTGTAAACTACTATAAAATGAAATTTTTATTACTTTAGGTATCGTGTGTTTACCTTATAAATTAAAATAGCGATTTATATTGATATCATCGACACCAATCAGCTTATTGATACCAGTGCGATTGTCTTACTCTCTCTCTCTCTCTCTCTCTCTCTCTCCCTGTGTGTGTGTGTGTGTGTGTGTGTGAGCGCGTGCGTGCGTGCGTGCGTGCGTGCGTGCGTGTGTGTGTGTGTGTGTGTGTGTGTGTGTGTGTGTGTGTGTGTGTGTGTGTGTGTTTCTTTATGTTCAAGTCCTGTTTATTTACTGTCTTAAGTTTATAATAGGTATTACATTAGTGGATACCGTGAACCACACTACACCTCTCACGGCATTTAGAAAAAAAATTGTATATCCGGAAGTTATTCAAAATGTGAAGTGGTTTACAAATTTTAGACAGAAAATTAATTCTTATTATGGATCGTTCTAAGCCGCTATAAAATAATCTTTGCCCCTAAAATAAATTAATAATATATTTATACAAATTACAAAAATGAAAGTATCTAAAATATGTAATAACATATTTATGTAATTTTATATATGTAATTTTTTTGAGTCTCATTTAAATTGATGTCCATTTAGATCAATACTCGTATCAGATCAGAAACAACTTAGTAACTTCAAATTACAATAGCGATTATTTTCAACACAATGTGTATTTGCAATTCATTTGCAATGCCAGCATTATATTTCATATTTTCATACTTTCATTTTTTTTTTCAATTTATTTCATCATCATCATCATCATTACAGCCCTTCACAAGTCCACTGCTGAACATAGGCCTCCTCCAAAGAATGCCACAAAGCACGGTCCTGAGCCACCTGCATCCATCGACTTCCTGCATGTCTTACCAGGTCGTCACTCCATCTCGTGGGGGGACGCCCTACACTTCGCCTACCGGTACGAGGCTGCCACTCGAGAACCTTTCTTCCCCGTCGGTTGTCGGTTCTTCGAGCTATATGGCCGGCCCACTGCCACTTCAGCTTACTAATCCGTTGGGCTATGTCGGTTACTCTGGTTCTACTGCGGATATCCTCATTCCTAAGTTTATCACGCAGAGAAACTCCGAGCATTTATTTTATTTTATTTATTTTATTTCATACATTATTTATTACTCTTGTATTGACCATTTATTTATTTATATTATTTATGTACTCTGTGTCACAACTTTTCAAGCAGACGAACTCGCGTACAGCATGATCAAGAAATGTGTCGGTGCTTTATTTTTACATTATTTTCATATAATATTATTACACCCTTACATTCTAATTTCATCTCATTTCAATTAAGCATATCCGTTTATTAACATAAATAGTTTGGGCCCAAAAAATTAGCTAAAATAATATCTGATAGTCGTACACAAATTTTCATTCTACTTTTACACATCCATCCCAAAACCACATTTCATTTAGAGCATTTCCGCGGCTCCCTTTTATAAATTTACCACTTGATAGTTATATCTTACATAAAAGCGTTTCGCGCGCATTATGATAAAGAATATAACCAGTACTTAAGTCTATTATACAATTTATGTTATTTTTCATCTTTATAAATAATGTTGGTTCAATTAAATAAATCTAATTTTACGGGTTTTCTCGCGCATATTAACTTATTTTATATTCCCGACGTTTCGAGCAATTAACAGCACCCATGGTCACGGGGGGACTGAGGTCCTATGACGTCTCAATGTCATTTAACTACTGCTACCTCCACGGCTACCTCCAGATTAAAAATTATAAATAATTTATTATTTATTTACAAAATAAGTTAATGTTCGCGTAAATATAAAAAATCATGATGTTGGTTCAGTTCTTAAAGAACAAAAAACTTAACATAATGATTTAAATCCAAATTAGATAATCAAATTATCTCACTAATGTATGTATTTTATCAAGCCTTACTTTTTTATAAAATGTAATAACGCATCTGCATTTTGATTCTTAATCGAGTCCACTCAAGGGGGTGAAAAACAACTTGTGAAATTTGAATGAAACTAGTTTTTATGGATATTGAATATGTCAATAATATAATTTTACGTGGTAGAGTGACGCTGCAGCTATATTATATTTGGAGCGCGTGGTCCTTCCCCGGTCGAGCTGACCGCAGCATGTCAGCATAAAATAACATCTTAATGCTGTTGCGTTTCGTATGGTGAGTGTGGAGAACCGGAAACCCGTTTTACTAGAAACGAGACATTCCATCGTAATCCACTAGAGTAACATCGCATCTGCATTTTGATTCTTAATCGAAGATAAATGTATATGTCTATGGGCCATTGCATCCACTTAAAATCAGGAGATCTGTGTGCCCATTTGTCATCCCCATTCGATAAAAAATGAAAAAAAAACTAGTTTCATTTAAATGTGTGTTGTTCGTGGACATAAGAAATCATTATGTGAAATTAATTTGTTCCTTTTATTTTGTTTTATTGTTGCTTTGAAGTCGGCTTTTACTTGGTATTAAAAGTTAATTTTGTGGGTTTCAATTTTAAGATAAAAAACACTGATCCTTACCCAGAATGAGGCTATTGAAATTAAATAAAAAAAACATCCAAATCTCAATAACGAAGATGGCATACCACTCAATACTTTCACAGCCTTACTTATAGTCGTTGACATAGCTTATTTTAATTAAGTATTAGTTATCTTTATACCTGTCTTTTTCTATTGTCATTTTATAAAAAAGAGAGAGAACAACTTTAAGCATTTCATACAATTTTTATGAATAAGACCGCAAGGTATTGTAAACTCGTTCTTCGTAGATTGGATCAAATAATAATATTTAAGGGCCTCGCTCATAAAAAACAACTTCCATTTAAGAAATGCTTATAGTTTCTCTCTCTTTTCTCTAAATGAAAAAAACATAGTATATAGATATAATTAATAATTAATTTATATAAGCGATAATCAAATATTACGCGTAAGCCAGTAAAAGTACATCGTTTAGATAGTAATTTATGGCTAATTTGAAAATTAATTAAAATCATTGTTACCGTTACAATCACTCAAAAGTCCATTGCTGAACAGTGGCTTCAGAAATCCATCAATTGACATCCAGACATTGAATACCAGCGTAAAATAGCATCTTAACACTGCTGTGTTTCGTATGGTGAGTGTAGAGAACCGGAGAATCTTTTTACTGGAAAAGAGGCATTCCATCTTAGTCCTTACGGGTGACAACGCATTTGCATTTTGATTCGCAAACGAGGATAGATGTAGATGTCTATGGGCCACAGCAACTACTCACCATCAGGTGGACTGTGTGCTCGTTTGTCACCCTATCCTCTAAAAAAAAATCATTATTTTTTGAATTCATCATTATTTTTTACTTCCCGTTATTGTAGAAATGTTTTCTTCAATCCTTATAATTCCAGTTCCGATGCGATTTTAATAGAGTTCAGTAAAGACTCGCGATCAAGAAATTTTTTTCCGTAATTGAGTTAAAAACAGTAGAACAATTCTGACGCTCCCGTTTCTTTCTTCGCAGTTGCGAAACGGAATTTTTCGGAATATTTTCGTAACAAAGTTACAAACAATAATTGTTCCGATCTAGTTTGCGCTTATAAGACTTCAGTATTTCCTTTACACATAAATGATTTCGTAAAAGGACTGCTAATTCCTTTTATGCTCGCGTTTAGAAATTTTACTATAAAAACTTATTTATTACAATTAAAAAAATACCAGCAATGCTTATTACCTGGTAAGCATATAATTGGAACCCATGACCTTTGAGTTCGCAGTCCGCACCCTGCCATTAGGTTACTGTCGCTTTTTGTCACGTTATATTAAGAGTACAATGCGTGCCAGTATTATGTAATACTAGCTGTTCCCCGCGACTTCGCCCGCGTGTAATTTAGGGTTTTAATTTTGATGCGCGGAACCCTAATTAGTTTTATAAAATATAAGTAGCCAAAAGTACTCCTTATAACATGAGCCATCTACATGTGAAAGTCCCGTCAAAATCGGTCCAGCCATTTCGGAGATTAGCCGGAACAAACAGACAGACAGACAGATAGACAGACAGACAGATAGACAGACAGACACACAGACAAAAATTTTAAAAATTGTGTTTTTGTTATAGGTGCCGTATGTATAATATATGCAATTTGTAAAAAGCGGTTATTTTGACATTACAAGCAGACACTTCAATTTTATTTATTTGTATAGATTAATTATATCTTACTTCACTAGCTCGAAGGACCTGCAACCGATGGGGAAGAAAGGTTCATCAGTGGCAACCTCGAACCGGTAAGCGAAGTATAGGGCAGCCCCACGCTAGATTGTGTAACGACCTGGTAACCTATATGCAGGAAGTTGATAGATGCAGGTGTATCGGGGCCGTGCTTTGTGGTATACCTTGGGGGAGGCCTATGTTCAGCAGTGGTCTTGTAAAGCGCTGTAATGATGATGATGATGATGATGACATTTCACTTTGCGTGTACAACTGAAAAATTACACTCAAACTAAACGTTTATAAGAACTGTCTTTACAAACCTTTTGACTTTACGAAACAAAGTTAAGTAATTATTATAAGTTTTACGATGCAGCTCTCTGCTTTATCACAACTTTATGGTCAGTGTTATAGCGGTAGTAAATATTAATCTTAATATATAAAAATCCCGTTTTGCGATGTTCGTTCACGCTAATCTCCGAAACCGTTCAATTGATTTTGATGAAATTTTTAAAACGTGTATTGCTTGCTCCAACTTGAGAAATAGGATATTTTTTATCCCGATAAGTGGCCTTAATAATTTTATTGCGATTTTTTACGTAACAAAAGGGTTGTCGAAAAGGTCGAAATAAGGTCTGCCTGGCCAGTTAGTATTATTTTAAAATTTAAAAACAATCTAATATGTTGCCAAGCGTTTTATGTAGCTATATGTTTTTCCGTTGGTAAAGAAATAAAAATTGCTCTAAAGAAATAAAAACCGATCGTAATATTAGTTATGGTGCCTTAAGAGCTAAGGGACCTCGAATAACGCACGCACACATTTACACAATTTCTGTATAGGATCAGGCCTTGGTCAGCACTGTCGGACACAGGGCATTAACGCACACATGTGTACGTATTATGATCAGATATAAGAAAAAAGGAGACAATTCCTTTTTGTATGGAGAATGGGCCCACCACGAATTTCAGAGAACTTTAATGAAACGTATGTCGATTTATTCCTTATAATCCATAGATTAAAAAATTAATATTAGTTTTATCGCATCTATTGGGAATTCTCAGAAATTAACAATTGAAATATGAATATCACAATAACCTTAAAACAAACTAAACGCGATTTTCTAGTAGTTTTCACAGATATTATGAGTTAGAATAGTGTATATAGAATAGAATAGCTTATTAGTTAATAGTATTAAACAAAGTTGTAGGTACATTCAGCAATTATAGATACTTTAAGATTGATGGAAAATCCTTTTAACATTTCCTTCACGTAGTGCACAGACAAACAATCGTAGTGTTGGGGACTATTTTTTACAGGTATTAATTTATTAGAGAATATACGTCACAAGCACTATTAAAGTAATTAAATAAATATGAATAAAGACAAGATGAAAAATGGATAATATGTTCATTTATAATATATATAGTAAGAAAAATGTTTTAAACTGGTTGTATAAGGCTAGAACACAAAGTAAAATGCCACTGCATTTATTGTTGTAATTATTCCCAAAGCAGTCTATTAGTAGCGGAACATACAGACAGGTGCGGTGTCAAGACTTTAATATGTTTTGGTTGAATCAGTAAAGGTGCAGTGTGTAAATTTTGTTTTAAAATATATTAACTGATTAGTTATCATACCCCAAATACCATTAAAGCCAAAATGACTAGGTAATATCATGTTTATTTCTGTTATATTATTACACATATAAATATGAACTAAGATGTTTTAATCTGGTTGTGTAAGTATAACAAAAACACATGTATAATTTAATTGTAAAATTTAATTTAATTTATTTGTTTTTAAAATGTTATTAATGTCAGTCATTATCATTTAAAAATAACTTGATAATAACACAACAAGGATATTTTTAATGTTATGAGATATGATATAAGACTGTTGTAGTTGTATTCAATATCTATATACTTTTTGTCGCTGCCTACGAGTAGCTCTGCAAGATTTCAGTCTAAAAGACATTCACATTTAGTCTATTATTTTTTCTATATTTATTGCAATCTAAATAGCATGTGAGGTCTATTTTTATGTTTGTATTGATTTACATTTTGAACACTATAAAGCAAAAAAAAAACACATCCACATATGATATTGTTAGAAATCAAGACATTTTCAGTTATAAGAGATATGAGATAACACTATGTATATACTATAATTCATAATTCATAATTTATAATCTTTATTGCAATCATATGGTAACAATAGATGTGTTTTAAAAAATAGTCCGCATTTGAAACCCGGTTTGGGTGTAGCAATTATAAAATATTAAATTATATTATTAGATTACATCAATAAATTAATTAAATTAACAATCACATTGTCATGTCAAAGAAAGAACATAGATAATAATAATTATAATTGCAATAATAGAAAAAGAAAATTAAATATAATAAAATTATATAAAAAATCAAATTAATTAATATTTGTATCAAAACATTCATTTAAATTATAAAAAATATTTTTAAATTATATATAACTTTAATTTTGATAAAATTATGTAGTATCTGTTAGACTTTTATTATCTCTGACAGTCGGCAAAAAATTCATCGATCGAATAAAATTAATGCTCAATTATAAAGTGGAACAATTTATCTTTGAAAATCTGTATATCGTTACACTCTTTGATGTTATTCGGAATCTTATTGTATATCTTTGGAGCCATAGCAAACACACTTTTTCCATACAAGGTAATTTTATATGTTCTACCAAGGTTATTATATAATCTGCTTCTATTGCGAAATCTCGAAATCTCTAATTTAAATAGTGATGGATATTTCCTGATAAATAAAGCTATTTCAAATATATATAGTGATGGTACGTTAAGTAGATTTAGTTTCATGAAATAATCTTTACAGCTATCAGTTCTTTTTAAACCACACAAAGCACGTATACACATTTTTTGACATTTAAATACTTTATCCCAGTTAGAAAGAAAGAAAGAAGAAAGAAAATAAACTTTATTGACACAGCAGTGCATGCACATATACAAATAGTTAACATTAAATTATATATTATACACTAATACTGTGCCAAAACAGGCTTCTGCTCAGCATTTGTCATGACATGCTCGCAAGGAGCATGTCAAGACGCTGGTCTTCCGCGGACACCTATTGTTGGCATTGTACATCCTTTCGAGAATACACTAACTTAAAATGTAGTAATTATTATATGAATGTATTTATGTGACTTGGGTGTCTCTCGAAAGGGTGCACAATACGGGGACGCTTTAATGATTGTAATCATGGTTGTCAAAAAAAAAACAATGTTAAAAACACAAAAGAGATAATAAAAGGTTAAAAATATTTATAATAGTGATCGATATTAAATGGAATTTTGAAATAAGCAAACAAATAAACAATCAACAACATTCCCTTAAATTACATTAAATTCTAGACTATTAAATAACAACTAAAACTAAATTAGTGGCCATTCCAACAAACATAAAAAAGAAATTGTTCCAAGTCCTAACCGAACGAACGAATCCGAAAAAGAAAATTCGGCATAAAACAGTCCAAACAAATACCATGTACCATACATCTGGTATTATTTGCGATTGCTGGAATTATTTACGGTGGGACGG
The DNA here is from genome assembly GCA_963668995.1 of Parnassius mnemosyne. Lineage (NCBI taxonomy): Eukaryota > Metazoa > Arthropoda > Insecta > Lepidoptera > Papilionidae > Parnassius > Parnassius mnemosyne. The sequence goes on along the minus strand of CAVLGL010000024.1, from coordinate 45,752,878 downwards.
GCCCGCCAACGCCAGTGCGCGACGTGAGCACCCCATGGTAAGTGTATCAGCACCACCCGCCTTTTGCAGTGAGATAAGGTATTTTTTTACGTGAATTTTAAACGTGTTTCTCACTTGTAGGACACGCAAAGGCGGAGGCAGGTCGTTCCAACACCGTGACGCAGCGAATCTGAAGGAGCCCCGAAACGCCATGGTGCGATGTTTTGGAGTGGCAAAAACGTGGGTACACTCCCTCCTGGGGTATCTGCTGTGATCACGGGCCCACTCCAGCTTTAGGAAGAGGTATTTCGGTTTTTTTGTAGCGATAACTCCGAACATCATAGTAGTCAAATGCAATCTTCTGCGTGCCTCCATCCTCAGCATGTTTGCGTCATTGAGATATGGCGTAACATGTGACCTAGGTGGAACTGTAAAGCAGAAACGAGCACATGCATTTTGCACTCTCTGAATAAGCCTGGACGTTCTTGATAAGAGGCATGGACCATACACTGAGTCACAGTAATTAAACCTGCTGAGGACCAAGGACTCGCAGAGGGTGATTCTCAGTCTCTCACTCAGGTAGGGTCTCAACTTATAAAGGAGTTTTAGCCGGTAAAAACTATTTCTAACACATTCCGATACATATTTTTCGAATTTTAAGTTGCAATCCATGACAAGTCCTAGATTTCTGGCTGTGTCAACCCTTGTAATAGGTTCTCCATTTATATGAATATTTAAAGTTATATCTTTAAGTTTAGCAATATTCTTTGGCGAACCTATGATCATGAATTGCGACTTTTTGGGGTTGATTGACAAACAGTTTGAACTGCACCAGGCAGAGATGCTGTCCAGGTCCTCGTTCACCCCCGCTACAGCACTGGTACAATCAGCCGGTGCAAAAGAGAGGTACACTTGCAGGTCATCAGCGTACAGATGATGCCGACAATTTGCAATGGTGTTAATAATATCGGCACTGTAAAGGATGTACAAGACTGGCCCTAATATTGACCCTTGAGGAACTCCGCGAGTAACGATTTGTGGTTGTGACCTCAGTGAAGTACCATCCATCTGCTTTAGCTCTACATATTGCAGTCGTCGTGTCAGATAGCTGTGGAACCATTTCACTGAATTACTGTCAAGGCCATAATATCTCAGTTTAGATAGCAGCAGGGATGTATTGATCAAGTCGAAGGCTCGAGAAAAATCCAGCAGTGTAAGAATCGTTAGCATCCCCCTATCCTGAGCAGCCAACAAATTGTCGACCACGTCTGCTAGAGCAGTTGCCGTACCATGCCATTTCCGGAAGCCAGACTGATATTGTGGGAGGATGTTCTGTGCTTCGAGATAGTCAGTAAGTTGGCTGCACACTATTCTTTCCAATATCTTAGACAGGCATGGCAGGATGCTTATAGGACGAAGTTCCTGAACTGTACCAGGCTGACTTGTCTTAGGTAACGGTCTCACAATTGCAACCTTCCAGTTCTCTGGAAATACACTGTCGAGTATTGACCGGTTAACTATCGCAGTAATGGCCCCCAGCGAGTAAGGCAATGTGAGCAAAAGCATGTCCAAAGTCAGACATAACATGACTACTATATTAGCGTGCTTTTAAAAGCACTTAGTTATTGGCACCTAGTGAAATCATTGTTAACGTCATTGATAAAGTTTTTGCATGCCTTAAGCGAAAGCGCAAGGTATGTTCTACTATCGCCTAAATATTAAGGTTCCAACGTTTTATCGCATGAAATCGTATCTAGCAATCATATTATACATACATATAAATGATATAAAAAGTATATTGTTAGAAAGATGAATGATTGTTGAACTTATTAATATTTTTTTAAATCGATTAATTGCTATTTTTAAATAATATAGGGGTTTTAGTGGCTTATGGTATGGATTTATCAAGTCTTGTAAATACGATAACTTTTGAAAATATCAATTTTTCCGCTCAATATATTTTTAAAACTCTTCATCTATCATGTGGGAAGCCATTGAATGTAAATGGCAGTTTAATTTTGTTTAGTTAAGTTATAATAAATTCTTTTTCGGCTGCAAAATGGCGAAATTTTCGGTGTATTCAGCAGCCTTGTATGAAAAATTATTACTAAATAGAATAGAGACTGTGTCATTCAGTTCGGCGTCAGTCGCCGTCGTGAGTGGACATTGTTTCGGTTGTTTGCAGCGGCTGAAAAATATTCGAATAACCAAATTTCTTAAATACTTGATTATAATAATAATGAGCGATTTTTTATTACAATATTTTAAAAGCACAGCATAAATAATAGTACTACGTACTAAAAGTAAGTCGTATCAATTTTTTCGTCATGGGTGTCATTTTCATTGGTTTTCGAGGGTGTTGATGCCGATAGGGTTGTCGAAATTTAAATCCAAGATAGCAGCTGCAAAAGGTATCAATTTTTTATTCATGGGTGTCATTTTCATGGTTTTCGAGAGTGCTGAAGCCGATGGCGCTGTCGAAATGTTAATCCAAGGTGGCGGCTGCAATAGGTATAATTTTTTTCATCATGGGTGTCATTGTTCAGTAATAAACCGCAATTCACAAAATTTGTACCGAGGCTCAATGATCTGCTGCGATCTGAGCGCCGGTGACACCTAGTGGCAACATTGTGACGTAATATGTGTTGTAATAATCTGTGGAGTTAAAAAACGAAGAAGAGGGTAGGATGCGAGTCAAGCCAATGCGCAAATACGCATTCTCTTTGTGTTATCGTGATGTGAATATCTCTCCAAATGCTTTAAAAAGGGACTACTCCAGAGTGTACCGTGTACAATCTAATTGCTAGTGTATTCTACCGTATAGAAGAAGCTATCAGGAGCTGTCAACGTTTGCTGATCTTGGGAGGCTGGCTAGTAAGCCCGTGAGTAGTTTGTTGCTGTTTTTGGTGTAGTTTTTTGACTGTGGTAACTGAACGTTCCAGGTGATTTAGAATATCAATACAGTCCACTATATCTTATAAAATAATCCCAATCCGCCACAGTCATTTTCATGGTTTTGGAGGGTATTGAAGCCGATAGTGCTTTCGAAATGTAAATCCAAGATGGCGGCTGCAATACTGCATTAGGTATCAATTTTTTCATCATGTGTGTCATTTTCATGGTTTTCGAGGGTGTTGAAGCCGATAGTGCCGTCGAAATATAAATCCAAGAAGGCGGCTGCAATAGGTATAAATTTTTTCATCATGGGTGTCATTTTCATGGTTTTTGAGAGAGTTGAAGCCGATAGTGCTGTCAAAATGTTAATCCAAGGTGGCAGCTGCAATAGGTATCAGTTTTTTCATCATACGTGTCATTTTCATGGGTTTCGAGGGTGTTGAAGTCGATAGTGCTGTCGAAATGTAAATCAAAGATGGCGGCTGAATTAGGTACCATTTTTGTCATCATGGGTGTCATTTTCATGGTTTTCGAGGGTGTTGAAGCCGATTGTGCTGTCGAAATGTATTTAAACACTTTTAAAAAATCCGTGTAATCATTTTATACGAAAATTTTTAAATGCGCTTAGGGTATGCCCAATTATTTACCAATTTATTTATTTTAAACTGTAGGTAATATAATAGCAGTGCTTGTACTGCATTGATCCGGTCTAAAGGGTATAGAATATTACAGGTGTAGAATAGCATAGAATATTTTATATTTCTACATAAATTACTTAACTGACTTTAGTCAAGCAAGACCCGCGTAATCAAATAAAATTATGTGTATTACCTGGTTTGAAGAGCATCTTCAGAACCAGGTAAGACACTTAATTTTATATTACTACACGGATCTTGGCTAATCAATCAATAGAATAGAATGGAATAGAATGATTTTTATTCAATATGGATTATTACATAATACTTATTGAAAGTCATTATTTTATTTACCACTGGTTCGGAAAATACCTCCTGTCCTGGGAAGAACCAGCAAGAAACCCAGCGGGACTTTTTTTTTTAAACATAATTTCACTTAACAATAATTTTGATTATACAATTTTAAATGAATTTTCATAGAACCAGCATGGTGGCGATCACCTTATTCCCAGGGGTTATTTTCACTCATGTATTCCTTGATATTATAATAACCCTTTTTGTACAGTTTTTCTTTAATAAAACTTTTAAACTTGTTTATTGACAAACTTTGAACATGTTCTGGGATTCTGTTGTAAAAGCGTATACATTGCCCCATAAATGAATTACTAATTCTGTGGAGTCTTGTAAGTGGCATTACAAGCTTATGTTTGTTCCTAGTGTTTAAGGTATGAACATCCTTATTCTTATTAAAGCTATTTATGTTTTTATGTACATACATTACATTTTCATAAATATATTGCGATGCCAAAGTTAATATGTTTATTTCTTTAAATTTTTCTCTAAGGGACTCTTTACAATTTAGATTATAAATCGCCCGTACGGCTCTCTTTTGCAAAACAAATATAGCTTCAATATCAGTCGCATTACCCCATAGCAAAATTCCATAAGACATTACGCTATGAAAGTAACTAAAATACACTAACCTAGCTGTCTCAACATCTGTGAGACTTCTAATCTTTCTTACAGCATATGCTGCAGAACTAAGTCTGCTTGCTAATTTAGATATATGAGGGCCCCATTGAAGTTTCGCGTCAATAGTAATACCGAGAAAAACAGTGGTATCCACAAGACTCAACTCCTCCCCATTTAAGAGCACATTGGTTTTCGAATGTTTTACATTAGGTATTGTAAATTTAATACATTTTGTCTTGTTGCCGTTTAAGAGCAAATTGTTGGCGTTAAACCAATGTACTAGTTTCGATAGAGCATTATTTACATCGTCATATTTAATTGACTGCCGTTTCAGTTTGAAAATTAAAGAGGTATCGTCAGCAAATAATACTATATCGTGATTGTCCCCTACAAGATAAGGTAAGTCATTAATATAGATTAAGAACAGTAATGGGCCAAGAATCGAGCCCTGAGGAACGCCCATTGATACTACCGATCCGGAGGAACATTTACCATTTACAATCAATATATTTATATTGTTCACCAATAAACATTAAAATAAAACAAAATGAAAGATATAAATAGAAAGTACAACAGGCGGTCTTATCGCTCTTGAAGACAAACTAATTGCGCTAAGAATTAAGTATTCACATTTTAATATAGATTATAAGTAATTCAATTTGAAATTTAGTTTTTACTTTTACCACTGATTTGGAAAAAAATTCTGTCCTGGATAGAACCAGCGAAACACCAGTTCAGGCTACGCTGTGAGGCATTCCATTTCATTCTACAGAAGTGACAACACATTTGTAGTCTTCTGTGTCTAAATTTGGTTGGTATCCATGGGCTAAAATAGATACTTATAATCTGATGGATTGTGCGTTCGACAATCACTTCGGATTCACAATCTATTTATACAAATTCTTACATTATGGTTGAGCTTAAATTCTAAATTTTCTTTGAATACCAGCATACGATCTCAGTGAATAGCCATCTGCGGAGCATATTTGTTTTATAGAATAAGGGTGATTAACGGCCACATAGATCACCGGATGGTAAGTGGATTCTGTGGGCCAAAAACTTCTACGTCTATCCTCGATTAAGAATCAAAATACAGGTGCGTTGTAGTCCCTGAGGACTAAAATTAAATGTATCATTTCCAGTAAAATAGGTCTCCGATTCTAAGTGCGGGGCTTGAATCCCGGTTTTTCTGACAAGAAATTGTTAATAGCAGCCCGGAGTCAGGAATTTAGCTGTGTTACATCCCCATACCTAGGAAAGCACGTAAAGTTGTTGGTCCTGTGCCTGATTCTTTCAAGTCGAGTTAGATTACCGTCCCATCGGAATATGAGTGTGGGGGAATTGAAAGTGTGTACACGCAATACACTCCGGCACTATAATCCTGTCCTGCGCAGATGGCTAGTCTTCGTTGAGACTGGCCTACGTGACTGAAATTCGGTCTGAAGAACATTATTCTATTAAACTGTGTCTTGTTTGTAAAAATTTTTTTTTATTACTTCATACAAATCACTCATAAAAAAGAAAATAAAATAAGTGCCAGCCGAAATGTTGCAAACATAATCCAGTAAATTCATAAATACAAATTACAAAAATAAAATTCCTTTACTGATATGGCTATTTCGATTCAATTGATTCGAGAACAAAAGGATTTTTTCCAATTTCCATTTTTATAAATGCTAATAGGCGATCCCTTTTGTTGTTCACGAAAAAATTAGACCGTTCGCAAAAAAAAACATGTATGAGAATAAATTAATGTGAGTATACTGTAGAATACTTGTGCATACTATTATGGTCTAAAATTATTGAATTGAAATGGAAATTTATTATTTCTCGTGAATAAAAACAGCCATTTTGGACTAGGAAAAGAGATAAAGTTGTACCGATATGAGTTTATTTTTAAAAGCTGGCAAAATATAAATAATTGTCTTTGAGAACACAACTTTGCTTCCCAGAACGCAGTACGTATCTTATTTTTGAACGCATCAGTAATTATTTACGTTCCTTAACAAAGAGTATGTATTTTAAACGTGGTAGAGCCATGATGCAGCTATATTAATATTATAGTTGTCGCACGATTGGGTCGGCTCGACCGGGGAAGGACCACGCTCTCACAGAATACCTGCGTAAAATAGCAGCTTGATGCTGCTGTGTTTCGCATGGTGAGTGTAGAGAACCGGAGACCCATTTTACTGGAAAAGAGGCATTCTATCTTAGTCCTCACGGCTGACAACGCATCTGCATTTTAATTCGCAAACGAAGATAGATGTAGATGTCTATCGGCCACAGCAACCACTTACCATCAGGTGGACTGTGTGCTCGTTTGTCAACCTTATTCTATAAAAAAAAAACTATATTTTATAAGAGAAGTCCATAGGGTCTAAATCTAATAAAAATATTCCGTGATATAATCCCTGCTTCTTATTCATATTTTTTCTAAGTTTTAAATCGGTTTTGTTTCTAAATCATAATTAAATTCTAGTTAATTGCAACCGTGTAAACTTAAGTATTGAAGTAAGAAAACCCTTTCATTTTAAATGCTATAAATTAATAATATACCTCATAAACTAAAAAAATAATTTTGTATAATTACTAGATTCTAAATTAAAAATAATCTTAATTCAGTACTTTATTATATTTAAAAAAAATGAAACGACATAATATGTTTCATCAAGTTACGTTATCAGACTTCAGTAGTCCAAGCAAGTTACTTTACGTTCTTAGTAGTCATTGTTCTACGATGCGCTGGGGCCAGCGGGTTCGGTTCTCACACGGCACAGGTGTCTGTATGGCTTACATATTACAGTTTACAGTTTGGATGTTTTTCCTTGTGAATTTTATATATGTAAGCAGCCGCCACGATACAGGAGAAAATCCTAGTGTGGTAACGTATAAAAAAGAAAAGGGTAATGAAACAAAAGAAAAAGTCCAAATGCAATCATTTAATTATTCTTCACACAAGCACCTTATTGTTTTGCTAGTGTTGTGTTGATAATTGGTTTAATACTATAAAATATAGCCAATGGCACTCCGGAGATAAAAACAGGTGTAACTACGCCTCGCAGTTGAAAAACGCATGGTCCAGCACCGGCGACGCATCTTTCAAATGTCTGCCTTATCAACTTTCGATGGTAGTTTCTGCGACTACCATGGTTGTCACGGGTAACGGGGAATCAGGGTTCGATTCCGGAGAGGGAGCCTGAGAAACGGCTACCACATCCAAGGAAGGCAGCAGGCGCGCAAATTACCCACTCCCGGCACGGGGAGGTAGTGACGAAAAATAACGATTTTCTAAGAGTTTGTGTATCTGGGTTCAAAGTTTACAAGAGATGGAAAGTGTGAGAGTGATATCGAAAGAAGAGTGAATGAAATGCAGGAAACATGGTGAATGGAGCTTTGCACTCCTTTATGAGCAGTCGGAAGGTGTCTAACAAGGCTCGTTTGGCTGTGCATGAGGGCGTGTTGGTTCCGACACTCATGTACGGAAGTGAAAGTTGGGTATGGCAGAAGAAACATGAAAGCAGAATAAATGCGGTTGAGATAAGAGCATTAAGAAGTTTGATAGGAGTTAAACTGAGTGACAGGATAAGAAATAGTGATATAAGGAAACGTTGTGGTCTGAAAGAAGATGTCTTGACAAAAATTGAAAAAGGTATGCTGAGATGGTTTGGCTATGTCGAGAGAATGAATGAAGAACGATTGACGAAAAAAGTGTATAAGGTGACTGTGAATGAAAGTGTTGGTAGGGGTAGACCTAGGCGGACATTTCTAGACCACATCAGGGACGTCTTGAAAAAAGGCCAGGTCAAGAGTACCCTAAACCATAGAGCATGTATGAAGGGAATAATAAAAGTGGACGAAGCAAAACAAGTATGTAAGGATCGTAGCAAGTGGAAAGAAGTGGTCTCTGCCTACCCCTACGGGAAAGAGGCGTGATTATATGTATGTATGTTGTACTATATTGCATTTGTTCTGTTTCCCACAACGATCATGATTATTATTATTTACCACGTGCCAGTGTATGATTAAAATCCCAGTATTATAGCTGAATAAACGTGGTACAATTTACGTGCTTTACCCACGCTGCATCAATATTATGGTTGTATCATGACAATAGCTTAGTGGTACAGTGTTTTGTATGGTGAAGGTAGAGACACGGAGACTATTTATACTGGAGATGAGGAATTCCATCTTAGTACTTAGTGGTGACTACGTATCTGCATTTAAATACTTAATCCAGAATAGATGTTTTTTTTAAAGCATTAGTGTGGTATGCTATGTACGGTGAGTTTAGTGACCAGGAGACGCTTTTTATTGATACGAGATATTTCCTCTTTGACCGTAAAGGTAATTAAAAAAAGCGTAAATTCTGTTAATTTATAATTGTTGACTGTCGTTTTTTTAGCCGTTTCCATAATTAGGAATAAAGCACTTGCATATTTTCTTTAATATATTTAGATTTCAACCATTATCAGATTCAACTAAAACTCACTGCAAGCGAGTTTAGATCTATGGGTAGCACGTTTAATCAGAACGTACCTCGACGAGAGAGGCAACCGGTTGTTAGTTTTATCGATATATACGAGTAGATTGAATGATACTCCTATTTCATTTAAAATTTCTTTCTATAATTTGTTGCATAGTTATTTCTTGTTTATTCGGAAATAATGACCGAAGACTCTTTTTACTGAAAACGAAACAGTTTATTTCACGCCATAGGGGTTGCTATTAAAAATTCCACAGGAGCTTATTATTTTTTGTTTGTAAATAATTGTGTCACTACCGTCATATTGCTGTACAATATTCTTTTTGTTCTTATGATAGACAATTTTTCTCTGAAAAGTGTGTTATAAAAGAATCGCAATAAACTATTCAACTATAATAAAGACTTTTTCATATGTCCATCTGAAACATAATTTGGTGACCCCGGCGTGATCACGAAAATTAAAGTTCAGCGGAAATATATACTATCAACATTTCATATAAGAATTTGGAACTAATTATAATTGCAAGACGACTCAAAGGATAACCTACGGAAGCTGAAAATACAAATACGCCGTGTATTTTGGAGTTTGAGATACGTGAAATTGAGATAAGTGTCCTTCTTTTCCATTAACAGTATTTAATCCCAATAAGTATTGGCCTTAACTTCGCAATAACAATATCTCAAAAATAAAACAATAATTAATTAACGATATTTTAATACACTACAACAATATCAACGATATTAAAACTATTTTAGTAGATTTCAGTTCTGTTTTAAACTAATAAATACAATTTTCATCAAAAACAATATATTTATATTATATTAAATAGTTTTGCCGAACGGTTTCAGGGTCGAGTATATCCAGTTTTGAAGTTCATTTGGAGGTCAGCCTCTTCACCCATCACCTACTTCCAGTTCGGCCAGTGCCTTCGCGGCGAGGAGCGTGAGATATATTTTGTTAACTTTTCAACTTTAATATTTATACTCTTTAATACATATCTGTAAGGATATTTATTGTTAATAATCATGAGTGAGTCAAAACAATTTAGAGAATTGATAGCTAAGCGTAGTTCAGTTAAGGGACAAATAACCAAGTTTAAAACTATTTAGATAAGATTAAAAGATTATTTAAAATAACAAATATTGAAGTTGTTGAATTAACTATAAAAATAAATAAATTTGAAGCATTCTCAGGCAAATTTCATAAGTTGCAAGATCAAATTGAGGTGTTAGCAGGTGATTCTTTAGATGAGGAAATGGATGAGTGGGAGATTATTAAACAAGATTTGATACTATGCTTGGCTACTTCCAAGGAATTTCTTGATCAACAAATGCCGTCAATAAAAAAGGATAAACGACAGTCCGTTGGTCATTGTTCTCAGTACGCTTCCGATCATTTTGATTTACCGATTAATTTACCACAATTAAATATTGCAGAATTTGACGGCTCATTTTTCCGCTGGCTTGAATTCAGTGATTCGTTTAACAATTTTATTCATAACAATAATCGATTATCACCAATTCGTAAATTTCAATATCTATTATCTTACTTAGAAGGCAACGCGGCGCGAATCATATCCAACCTTGAAGTATGCTCAGCCAATTATGAAGATGCCTGGAAGTTAGTATGCAATCGTTACAATAACAAAATAATCTTAATAAACCATCATCTAAAGTCATTATTTAATATCAACACTATTACCCGAGAGTCTGAGCATGTTTTAAGGTTCATGGTTGATCACGTATCAAAAAATTTACGTGCGTTGTCCAGTTTAGGACAAACCACACATAATTGGGATAGTCTTATAATATTCATGTTGACGACGAAGTTGGATAACCGTACACTTAATAATGGGAGGAACAACGTAACAACATTGACAATGACGAAATTCCAACTTTGCAACAATTCAACAAATTTTTAATCGATCGCGCTGATGTACTTGAATCAATTTATCATAACAAATCAGACAATAAGACAACACAAAATCTATCTAACTCGTACAATAAATAAAATACAAATACAATAATTAAGGCATTTACATCTTCTAGTGAAGAAGGGGCCCCAACGTACAGTAACATTTGTTAACTATGTATCATTTGTAACGAACAACATAGAATTTATGATTGCAATGTATTTAAGGCAAAAAGTGTTCAGGAAAGAATTTCGGATGCTGCGAAACATAACTTATGTGAAAATTGTTTAAGGAAGGGTCATAATTCAAGTGAATGTAGGATGGGTCCCTGTCGCCTATGTAAGAAGAAACACAATACTATTCTACATACTCCAAAATCAATAAATAACCACTATGCTTCAACAAGCAATAACAATACCAACAACACTCCTATCACTAATACACAGAACGACGATAACGAAAATACACGTAATGAATCTATGGTCGATGTTTGCAATCCTGACACTAATCATGTACTTTTGTCAACAGCGTTGATCAAGGTAATTAATCCATTGACGAATAAATTTGAGACGATTCGTGCTCTGTTAGACTATCATTACACTCTAATTCTATTCAGTTAAATGTCATTGGTATTGGAAACAGCTCTATAAGTACTGTTAAGGAATCACGTGTTGCAAAAATACAATCAATGCATAACAACTATAATGTTCAACTTTCCTGTTATGTTATTAATGAAATAACAGGTGATCTACCAAGGTGTCCTATTGATAGAAAACAATTTAACCTGCCAACACATATTGAATTGGCAGACCCGTCCATTGATCAGCCATCTTCTATTCACATGCTGATCGAAGCTGACATCTTTTGGGACATTTTAAAGAGTGAGCAAAGATCCTTAAGTCTTAATAGGCCTAAGTTAATAAGTTCTCACCTTAGCTGGCTGATTGCTGGTCCTATATATACTTAAAAATCAAAATAAAGACTTAACTCTTTAGCAATAAATCAACGATGAACTACTTAGATAATTCTGGGAACTTGAAGAGCTGCCTCCAGTAACTAACTGTAGTAAATCAGAATTTGAATGTGAACAACACTATAAAAAAATACAACAAAACTATCTGACGGTAGGTTTTGTGTTAAATTGCCTCTTATTGACTCAGCAGATTGTCTTGGAAACTCATACAATTTAACCAAAAAAACGATTGTATAAGCTAGAAAAACGATTTAGAAAAGATACAAGTTTCAAACTACAATATTCACAATTTATACAAGAGTATGCAGATTAAAATCATCTTGCCATATCGACAGTTTCAAGGCCTATTATTATCTTCTTTCTTTGTCATCATGCAGTTTTTATAGCAAGTAGCGAATCGACAAAAATTAGAATAGTGTTTGATGGATCAGCTCCCACTTCCTCAGGCTTCTCATTAAACGACATTCTTAGGGGAGGCCCTACCGATCAGGACTCTCTCTTTTCCATTCTTGTAAGAGCTTGCCAATATCTCCTGACAGCTGATATCGAAAAAATGTACCGTCAGATATATGTTGCTAAGGAAGATCGCGATCTTCAACTTATTTTATGGAGGGAAAATGAGTCTCAACCAATAAAAACATTGTGCTTAAATACCATTACTCACGGAACTGCAAGTGCAAGTTATTTGAGCACTCGATGTGTTTGGCAGGTGGGTGAAGAATGCAAAGACGAAGCTATAAAGACTATTATACAGAAGGATTTTTACATTGATGACTTAATAACTGATTCCAACAATGAAAAACAATTTAAATATATACAAGAATCAGTCTCAAGCGATCTCAATAAAGCATGTTTTCATTTGAGAAAATACAAAACAAATTTGCCTTCTATATTCAACAATTCCGTACTTAAAAGCAATGAAAATTTAATGTTTAGTGAATCTTCAAGCATGCTAGGATTAGGGTCGAATCCCGATAATGATATATTACACTTTCCTATAACCCTCCCCCCTACAAACTTACACGCAACTAAGAGGTGTATTATGTCCAATGCATTTAAGATCTTTGACCCCTTGAGTCTACGAAGTCCATGTGTCATTGTACCTAAAATTCTATTACAAAAAAATTGGCAGCTTAAACTAGACTGGGATAAGCCAGTTCCATCAAACATCAATTCGAGTTGGCAAGGCTTTGTAGATTCGCTACCCATCTTATCACGATTAGAGATTCCAAGAACAGTTGTTTGTGATGCACCAACTTCCGTTGAAATTCATGTATTCAGTGATGCATCACAGGCAGCTTATGGATCTTGTGTATATGTTAAGTCCACAAACGCCAATAACAAGGTTTATGTCAAACTTCTATGTGCTAAGTCGAAGGTGGCTCCGCTGAAGCCAACAACAATACCGCGACTAGAACTGTGCGTTGCGTTGCTTTCAGCGGTATTATACAATAGTGTCGTCAATTCAATAAGATATAAGGAAGACCGTATAATATACTGGTCTGATTCGAGCGTGGTGTTAGGTTAGCTGGGTGGCAGTTCAAATAAACTTAAGACCTTTGTTGCTAACAGAGTTGGTTCAATATTAGAAAAAACAGCACCTTCATCCTGGCATTATGTACCCACTGCTAGCAACCCGGCAGATCTTATATCCAGAGGTGTTAGTGCTACACAGCTCATAAATTCAAATCTGTGGTGGTCAGGGCTTAGTTTCCTATATTTTGATGACTTTTTATGACCTGTTTTAAAACCCAATAAACATGTGGATTTGACTAAAAACAAAGTTATTTTATCAACAATATTACAGACTTCTATAATCGAATGGCAGAGATTTTCATAATTTACAAGAATTCGTCGAACTATGGCCTATGTTCTGCGTTTTATTTACAATATAAAAATGCAAAATCTAAGCAAGTTGGCAAATTGACTCTTGATGAATTAAATAAATCATTTCTGTTATAATGTAAATTTTCGCAACAAGAAAGCTTTCCTAAAGATTTTATTTACCTAATTAAACAAAACCCAATCAGTTCTAAATCAAAAATTTTAGCATTATCTCCATTTTTATCAAGTGAAAATTTAATCAGAGTCGGTGGTCGCATCGATGCTGCTAATTGTTCATATGAGAGAAGGCATTCGATATTATAAGACTCATCTCATCATCTTTGTAAACTTATTTTTGCATATGAGCACTTACGCGGCATGCATGCAGGCCCTCAATCATTACTGACTATTGTAAGAGATACTATCTGGCCTATTAACGGCAGACATCTTGCACGGTATACTGTTTATAAGTGTGTACGTTGTCGACGTGCTCAAGGTAAAACTTTAACACCAAAAATGGGAGACTTACCCCCTCAGTGAGTGAAGCCCGGCTTTCCTTTTATTTCTGTAGGATTTGATTTCGCAGGTCCTTTCTACATACTCAAACGTAGAGGTCGTGGTGCAAGACTTATGAAATGTTATATGTGCTTATTTTTTTTTGCTTACGCTACAAATGTATACATCTAGAAGTTGTAAGTGACCTTACTAAAGATTGTTTCATTATGACATTGCGTAAGTTCGTTTCACGACGCGGCTGGCCAGCGGAGGTATTTTGCGATAATGGTCGAAATTTCACGGCAGCATCAAAGAAAATCGCCTCCTTTATAAGCAATCATACTGGCACTATCTCTGATTTTGCAACTCAAGAAGGTTTCAAATTTGTATTTATACCATCTTACGCTCCTCACTTCGGCGGTATTTGGGAAGCAGGTGTAAAATCAGCCAAATTTCACATTATACGCGTTATGGGCAATTCCCATTTAACTTTCGAAGAGCTTTGAACCTTATTTGCGCAGGTTGAGGCTATATTTAACAGTCGTCCCCTTTGTCCACTATCCTCTTCCCCGAACGATAACCTTTGCCTCTCCCCAGGGCACTTTCTCATAGGAAGACAGCTAACTGTTTTACCGTCTCCAAATCTTCTCAATGCAAAGGAAAATGCTCTACAAAGACACGCAAGATTAGAACAAATTCGGCAGCATTTTTGGCAGAAGTGGCAAAACGATAATATATCGGAATTGCAGCTAAGAACAAAGTGGAAAACGACTAAAGACAAACTAAAGGTTGGAGACCTAGTCATTTTCAAAGAAGATTCTCTACCACCTTTATGCTGGCGTCTGAGACGTGTAGCAAGAGTTTTTCCGGGTTCAGATGGCATTTCGAGAGTAGCAGACATCAATGCAACAAGAGAATGCATTCGCCGACCTTTCGTGCGCCTATGTCTTCTTCCAAATGAAGAAGACCTTCAAGATTGAAAGCCCAGGTCTTTCAATGGGGAGGAAGATGTTAACGCTCACCACTGCAGTTCGTTGCTATTAAAAATTCCACAGGAGCTTATTATTTTTTGTTTGTAAATAATTGTATCACTACTGTCATATTGCTGTACAATATACTTTTTGTTCTTATGATAGATAATTTTTCTCTAAAAGTGTGTTATAAAAGAATCGCAATAAACTATTCAACTATAATAAAGACTTTTTCATAGGTCCATCTGAGACACACAGTATCTTCATTTTGTTTAGAAATATAAATAGAAACTTTTTATTTACTATTGACTACGAATTAATAATACTTATTGAAAATTATTGTCATGTGTAATTTACCTCTGAAAATACCGCTGTCCTGTAAAAAACTAGCAAAAACCCAGCAGGCCATTTAACTAAAAAAAAAACAATTAACTACGCAAATAGAAATAAAAAATTGGTTGGGAGTGATCACCTCATTTCCAATTTTTATTTATTTGTTAATAAAGTGTCGGTGGGCTATAACATAAAATCAACCCGAACTATGGTGAGCCAAACGACAGTCCATGTTAAAATACATATACTGATAAATCTGATATTCTACTGGGTCTGTCGGGCTATTCACAATCGTCTCGGAAAGCTAAATCGACTCGGATTCGATAACTTCTCGCACCGAAACCAATAAACACTATTCATATTTAACGTTTGGATAAAGGTCACTTAGATACGAGTACATCCCATAACTATTGTATCGTAATTTAATTACATGCATTTACGAATTTTGTAGATAAATAGGCATTTTGTATTTTTTTAGAGTAACGCTTGAACAAAACTATAAGACAATATTTTGGTGTTAGCCATTGATATCGAATATAAAAAATATATAATGTAACTATATAATAAATAACAAAAAGACTGAGATGACTTATCGCTACAATCGCCCTGCAACCACGATTTCACAGGCTTAAAGAGCTCAGGCAATGAGCACAATGGTAGTAATATGAAAGTGTAGCAAAGTGAAACGCTCAAGGCTCTACGAGTATGTGTAACCTACAAGCACAACACTTCTATGGTGAAAAAGATATTGAAAAACGAGATGGAGTGACACCGAAATTATTTAAATGCGTGCGCGACGTTGGACCCGAGGGTTATAACTGCGTTCAGACTGAAAATAGTGGATTTCCAACCCAATGAATTTATAGAAATATAAAAAAATGCTATCGTCAAAATTATTTTGCCTTGTACTCATATGCAAAATAAAAACGGAAACTATAATGTTTATATAATTTTTTCCAGTATGTATTATGATGATGGTGACGATCGTATTAGAATCCTATGTAATACTACAAACCAAAGTATAATAATATTGTTCTTTTATTTTCAAATTCCTAAACATTAATAGCGTTCATGAGATACTTAGGTACTTAAAGTAAGTTGTGATATACATAAGACTCCTTTTAGTCTTGTACAAGATAAAACGATTTGGCAAATTATTTTCATGGTTTTCTTCGTTAATGCCGTTTTATTTCTTGCCCCAGTTTCTTAAGTGTAATGTCATTTATAACATGTAACACGAAGACATGCATGAAGGCATGCGGCGGGACTTACGCAACTTCAATACAGCTCGTATTGAAGAAGCGATCGAGCGGAACCAAGGCTCCAAAGTCTTTGCCAGAGATCTGTCTGCCAGAAAGAGCCAACTGTCAAAGCTGAAGACAGAATGTGGCAGCATCGTTTCCGGGACACCTGCGATTTTGAGTGAGATTGAGAGGTTCTATGGGCAGCTGTACACGTCATCGTTGGAGCCACACGCAAGTGTGAGTAACGATCCAAGAGCGAGTCTCATCCGACACTATTCCGAAGATATCCCGGACGTCAGTCTGAGCGAGATTAGAATGGCTCTCCAGCACCTTAAAAACGGTAAGGCCCCAGGCGAGGATGGAATTACAGCGGAGCTTCTGAAAGCGGGTGGAAGACCGGTACTTGAAGTCCTTCAGAAGCTCTTTAATTCCGTCCTCCATGGTGGCATTACACCGGAGGCGTGGAGCAGAAGTGCGGTGGTCTTGTTCTTCAAGAAAGGTGACAACGCTCTCTTGAAGAACTACAGACCGATTTCCCTTCTGAGCCGCGTCTACGTGCTGTTTTCGAGAGTCATTACGAATCGTCTCGCGCGCAGAATTGACGACTTCCAGCCTCCCGAACAAGCCGGTTTCCGAAAGGGCTTTAGCACCATAGACCACATACATACCCTTCGGCAAATTGTACAGAAGTCCGAAGAGTACAATTTGCCACTATGTCTGGCGTATGTGGACTATGAGAAAGCCTTTGATTCCGTCGAAATTTGGGCGGTGCTGCAGTCCCTTCAGCGGTGCCAAGTTGACTGTCGGTATATCGAAGTGTTGAAGTGCTTGTACAGTAGGGCTACGATGGCTATCCGAGTACAGAACCAGAGTACGAAACCTATCCAATTGCAGAGAGGTGTAAGACAGGGTGACGTCATATCCCCGAAACTCTTCACCGCTGCATTGGAAGACGTTTTCAAGCTTCTGGACTGGAAAGGGTACGGTATTAACATCAATGGCGAGTACATCACACACCTTCGATTTGCCGACGATATAGTCCTTATGGCAGAATCGCTGGAGGACCTAAGCACTATGCTCAATGACCTCAATAGTGTTTCCCAACGGATAGGTCTTTAGATGAACATGGACAAAACAAAGATTATGTTTAATGTCCATGTCACACCTATGCCGGTAGTTGTTGGGAGCACTAAGCTCGAACTTGTTGACGAGTATGTTTACCTGGGACAAATAGTCCGACTAGGTAAGTCCAACTTCGACCGAGAGGTCAATCGACGGATTCAACTCGGCTGGGCAGCGTTCGGGAAGCTACGACACATCTTCTCGTCAGACATACCTCAAAACCTTAAAACGAAATTGTACAACCAGTGCGTGTTGCCAGTGATGACTTACGGAACTGAGACGTGGTCCTTCACTGCTGGCCGTATGAGGAAGCTCAAGGTCGCTCAGCGAGCTATGGAGAGGGCTATGCTCGGAGTTTCTCTGCGTGATAAACTTAGGAATGAGGATATCCGCAGTAGAACCAGAATAACCGACATAGCCCAACGAATTAGTAAGCTGAAGTGGCAGTGGGCCGGCCATATAGCTCGAAGAACCGACAACCGATGGGGAAGAAAGGTTCCCGAGTGGCAGCCTCGTACCGGTAGGCGAAGTGTAGGGCGTCCCCCCACGAGATGGAGTGACGACCTGGTAAGACATGCAGGAAGTCGATGGATGCAGTTGGCTCAGGACCGTGCTTTGTGGCATTCTTTGGGGGAGGCCTATGTTCAGCAGTGGACTTGTGAAGGGCTGTAATGATGATGATGATGATGAACACGAAGACGGGAAAAAACCACTCTCTCACAGAATACCAGCTTAAAATAGCAGCTTAATGTTGCAGTGTTTCGTATGGTACGAATAGGGAATCGGAGACCATTTTTACTGGAACGAAGCATTCCATCTCGAGGTTATATGTAGATGTCTATGGGCCGTAAGATCCACATGTAATTAGGTGGACTACTATATCCTGAATTCGAAAATGAATTGAAAACATTAAAGGTCGCGTATGTCTGTGGACTAACGATCCGTGAACTCGGTGCCAGTGAGCAGCTCAGTGAATTCTAATTAGAAAACCTATTGTACGTGTCACCTTTGTTTCAATAATTCAAAGCTAAAATTTCTAGCCGTTCAACCATTTCAGGAACGACCTATCGCCATCACCTCCTTGTTCTCCAAAATAATGGAATCCATTATAAACTGCCAGCTCATGAGGTACCTTGAGGATCACCAGTCGATTAGTGACCGCCAGTACGGTTTTCGTTGGGGTCGATCAGCTGGTGATCTTCTAGTCTACATAACTCATAGATAGGTGGGGGCAGTAGAGTCCAAGGGGGAGGCATTGGCCGTTAGTTTGGACATAGCGAAGGCCTTCGATCGGGTCTGGCACAAAGCGCTTCTTTCAAAGCTTCCTTCCTAAGGGCTTCCCGAGAAATTGTGCAAATGGATCACCAGTTTTCTTGCTGATCAGAGCATTAAGTTCGTTGTAGACGTTGCATGCTCTGATCTCAAGTCTATCAACGCTGGTGTTACACAAGGCTGCGTGCTATCACCAACGCTGTTTCTCCTGCATATCAATGATATGTTGCTAACTGGTAGCATTCATTGCTATGCAGACGACAGCACTGGTGATGCCTTATATACCGGCCGTGCCAATATTTCTCGGGAAAACGTCGCCGAGTACCGGCACAAACTTGTGTCTGAAGTCGAGTCTTTGTTTAACAAAGTCTCGGATTTGGGCCGACTAAATCTAGTCGAGTTCAATCCCCAGAAGACACAAGTTTGCACGTTTACCGCTAAAAAGAACCCTTTTGTCATATCTCCTCAGTTTCAAGGCATTCCCCTTGCTGCCTCAGCTAGTATCGGAATCCTTGGCGTCGACATATCGAATAGTGTGCAGTTTCGTGGTCACTTGGAAGGGAAGGCCAAATTGGCCTCTAAAAAGCTTGGCGTGCTCAGCAAAGCGAGACGGTATTTCACGCCGTCACATCACTTGCAACTTTACAAAGCGCAAGTTCCGCCCCACATGGAATACTGTTCTCATCTCTGGGCTGGGGCACCCTAGTGCCAGCTCCTTCCACTTGACCGCATCCAGTGCAGAGCGGTTCGAATCGTCGACGACCGAGTTCTTTCTGATCGGCTCGATACACTGGCACTGCGTAGAGATGTTGCATTTCTTTGCGTATTTTATCGCATCTATCACGGGGAGTGCTCTGAGGAATTGTTCGGACTAATTCCAGCCGCTCAATTTCAATTTCGCACATTGCGACAAAACTCGCGTTACCATCCATATCATCTGGATGATTGGCGGTCCACCATTGTGCGATTTAGAAAAAGTTTTCTCCCTCGAACAACTTCCTTGTGGAATCAATTACCACCAGCAAATTTTCCGGACCGATACGACTTAGGAACCTTCAAGAAAAGAGCTTACACCTTTCTCAAAGGCCGGAAACGCATCTGCAATTCCCCTGGTGTTGCAGTTGTTCATGGGCGGCGGTGGTCACTTACCATCAGGTGAGCCGCATGCTCGTTTGCCCCCTATTCTATAAAAAAAATAATTTCAGGACACAAAATTAATTTCGCTCGTTATCAGTGCACCGTACAACATTTTTTCAGTGTAAATATTACTACAGGAAATAAAATATTTATTTCTATTGGTTGCCTTCACGGATAGTTTGATATATTATTTTAGATCAGTCTAGGTGCCCATGTAATTCATGTATTTTTTGGCAATAAAAAATATTCTTCTCTGTTAGGTATAAACAAATGAAAGGTTACGTTTTTAAAAAGTGATACGACGTTAAGGTATTGTTTTTAAATACAAAAAAAGGTGAATAACTAGCGAATTCCTTTACCGTCACTTAATGCTAACCGAATGCTGAGGCACATGTACATCAATTTTAAAACCGATAAAGAATCAAAATGCAAATTCGTTGTTACCCCTGAGGACCAAAGTGGAATGCCTTGTTACAATGAAAGACGGGTATTCCCTCTGACAATTAGAAACACAGCACCATTGTGCCGCAAAAACGCCCTTGCGATATTGTGATGCTGTGTGTGGGTGTGGTCGAGCCAACCCATTTGAGTTACAGCCAAACACCTTAAAGACACAATTGCTGGCACATGTGCCAAAAAAAGGTCATCACTTAGTCACAGTATTACACATCACAGCACTTAGTGACCAAATAAAAACATTACATCCCTGATTCGTCTAATGGTACGCTCTAAATTTCCAAAAGTAAAGTTTCTATAAATACCAGTAAGGTAAAAATACCGACTTGGATACAAGGACCACAACCTAAACATAACACTAAACTAAAATCAAAATGAAAACTACTATTCTTTTGATACGAGGCGGCACTGAAAATTTCGGGAATCAAGGAAGTGACACAACATTACTATTTAAAAATGTATTTATTGCTTTTCGACGTATTCTCCACGAAATTTGACACATTTTTCCATACGATGAAACCAATCATTGAAGCAACCATTCCATTCGGAAGTTGGGGTCTCCAAAATGGCCGTTTTGTAGGCGTCTACAGCTTCTTCAGGTGATGAAAATCTCTGTCCACGCAATTTATTCTGTATTTTAGGGAAAGTATAGAAATCATTAGGGCTTAGGTCGGGGCTGTACGGCGGATAGTCTAATAATTCTATGTTTTCTTGCTCTAAAAACTCTTTTGTTCTGTGTGCGGTGTGAGAACTCGCATTGTCATGATGGAGGATGATGCGGCGGTTGCAGTTCTCTTTACGGAGTTCAGAAACGACCTGTGGCAAACAAATGCTAGCATACGATTCTGCATTAACCGTTATTTGTCTATCAAGAGGAATAGTCGTAACATGGCCGGTTTTGGAGACAAACGTGGCCACCATTTTTTTGCAACACTTCGAGAACGAACAATATTTGTTGGCTTTAACTCATTTTCGAACACCCAAACTCGTGACTGATTTTTTGTTTCAGGTTCGTACGCATATATCCAGGATTCGTCACCTGATATGATTTTGTATACAGCATTTGAGGATCCTGCGTGGAATCTTTCGAGAGTTCTGACGCACCAAGTAACGCGAGCCGCTTTTTGATCTTCACAGAGCGAATGCGGTATCCATCGGGAAAATAACATTTTTACACCTAATTCTTCATGCAAGATTATTTGTATTTGACTCGTGCCAATGTCTAAAGTTGCCTGAATTTCGTGGTATGTCTCATGTCGATCTTCCTCAATCAGCTTACGCACAGCATCAACGTATTCTTGGGTGACTGCAGTTTTTGGATGACCTTGACGGGGATCATCACTGAGATTGACACGTCCACGTTGAAATTCAGCAAACCAGCGATAAATTGTGGTTTTGGATGGGGCTTCATCACCAAATGCAGAAATCATCCGGTCAACACACTGTTTTTGTGTTAAACCACTTCGAAAGTCATAATAAATCATCGCTCTTGAATTTTCTCGAGTCAATTCCATTTTCTCAACGACTAAACAAGTTTGACAAAACCTTGTGACAAGACCGATAATCTTTTTTTTAAATAAATAAATGGTAGTCGATTTTAAAAAACCAAGGGCTTTTCAATTAAAAAGATTTTAATATGACAGGAACAGTGGAAATATTCCATTCCCGATACTTTAAGTACAGCCTATGTATAATCGATGTAATTTGTAAAAACTGATATAATAAAAATATTTATTGACCTTCGACTTAGCATAATTTAAAAAAGTTGTAATTGTAAACGAAATTGTAACACAGTTTTAAAAAAAGATGACAGAGTTTCTTGTCAGTTCTTCAGTGAGAAGGGTTTTTTGTACAAAGTGTCGACAACAATTTATAAATACAACGATCAGAAGTACAAAAGACTTTTTAACAAGCCTAAATTGAGTAAAAGGTTTGATTTTGACTTATACCAGTAAAGGAGCGAAGTAGTGAACTATTTACTAACTTGCTAGATTTCATTGAGTAACATTCATATAATAATATTTTCTTTTTTTTTATAGAATAAGGGTGGCAAACAAGCACATAGTTCAGCTGATGGTAAGTGGGTGCTGTGACCTATAGATATCTACGAGTAAATATATCACCGATCATGAATCAAAATACAGTTATCGACAAAAGTTTGTAAACAAAATGATCGGAAGTACAAAAGACTTTTTAACAAGCCTAAATTGAGTAAAAGGTTTGATTTTGACTTATACCAGTAAAGGAGCGAAGTAGTGAACTATTTACTAACTTGCTAGATTTCATTGAGTAAAATTCCGCTCAAAAACATACCTGCTCAGGGCAAACTGAGCAACAATACCAAGGCGACCCCTGCCACGCTATTCGTGAATTTCTGCAATATCAGGGGACTTCACTCTAACCTAAACGCCGTCCACTACCGTCTCGAGTTGGCGAAGCCGGCCTTGCTCTTTCTGACCTAGACGCAGGTTTTCTCTCCTGCTGATATTTCGTATCTCTCCTACCCGGGGTACAAATTGAAGCACTCCTTTTTGCCTCAGGCTGGAGTTTGCGTGTATGTCAGAGAGGACATCTGTTCTCGACGCCTCGGCAGTCTTGAAGGTTCGGACCTGTCCATCCTTTGGCTACGCGTAGACAGCGACGACCATCTGCGTGTATACGGGTGCCTCTATAGGTCCCATAGCGGGTATACCAAAACAGACCGACTCATCGACCACGTCCAAATGGCTACAGATTCCTTGCTACAACAGGTCCCATACGCAGAGATCGTGATCCTTGGCGATTTTAACGCCCACCATGCCCAATGGCTCGGTTCACGTTTAACCCATCATGCGGGGAGATCTCTTTATGACTTTGCTTTGGCATATGGTCTGACACTACTGGTTACTTTGCCTACGTGGATTCCAGATGTGGAGGATCATACACCTTCCCTGTTGGACCTTCTGCTGACCTCTCATCCGGACGAATATCAGGTTTCCGTCGATGCCTCGGCTCTTCGGACCATTGTCTGATCCGGAGTATGGTGCCACTCACGCTCCCTTCGCGTTTGCGTTCTGCAGGTTGCCGCCGTGTTTGGCATTACAGGTCGGCGGATTGGGACGGAATGCGGTCTTTCTTTGCATCCTACCCATGGGGGTGAGTTTGCTTCTCGCCGGATGATCCCAGCGCTGTTACTGACTCTGCCACTGATGTGGTGCTACAGGGAATGGAACTATTTATTCCATCATCTGTGGTACCCGTCGGAGGCAGATCTCAGCCTTGGTTTGGTCACTCCTGTAAGACTGCTTTACGCAGTAAACAGGAGTGTTATCAAGCCTGGGCTGCGGCGTCGGCGACTCGGGATGTTAACACCAGCATACTTAAAAAGAAGTATAACTTCGCCTCCAGGTCCTTCAAAAGAATTATTGCCAAGGCAAATTCAGAGCACATAGGCAGAATTGGCGAGAAACTAGTTCGCCTTCCTTCGGGAATTCCGTGCATTCTGGTCTCTCGCCAAGGCTGTCCAAGGGAATTTCTGTAAGCCATCACTACCATCTCTGCACAGGGAGGACGACTCACTGGCCCACGACGCAAAAGAGAAAACCGACCTTTTAGGATCCCTTTTTGCGTCAAACTCGACTGTTGATGACGGGGGGAAAACACCGCCGACCATTCCGCGGTGTGAGTGCTACATGCCGGATGTGCTGTTCTCACAGCGCTCGGTTCGCAGAACACTCTTCTCCCTTGACATCCACAAGTCGAGTGGGCCTGACGGAATCCCACCAATTGTGCTGAGGACGTGTGCTCCGGAGTTGGCACCGGTCCTACCGCATCTTTTCCGGTACTACTACTCCCTAGGCGTAGTCCCGAATTCATGGAAGACAGGTTTTGTCCACCCAATCCCTAAAAAAGGCGACCGCTCAGACCCGTCCAACTACAGGCCTATCGCCATCACCCACTTGTTCTCCAAAATAATGGAATCCGTCATAAACTGCCACCTCATGCGGTACCTTGAGAATCACCAGCTGATTAGTGACCGCCAGTACGGTTTTCGTCGGGGTCGATCAGCTGGTGATTTTCTGGTCTACTTAACTCATAGATGAGCGGAGGCAGTAGATTCCAAGGGGGAGGCATTGGCCTTTAGTTTGGACATTGCGAAGGCCTTCTATCGGGTTTGGCACAAAGCGCTTCTTTCGAAGCTCCCTTCCTATGGGCTTCCCGAGAAATTATGCAATTGGATCACCAGCTTTCTTGCAGATCGGAGCATCAAGGTCGTTGTATACGGTGCATGCTCCGACTACAAGCCTATTAACGCTGGTGTTCCACAAGGCTGCGTGCTATCACCAACACTGTTTCTTCTGCATATCAATGATATGTTGCAAGCCGGTAGCATTCATTGCTATGCGGATGACAGCACTGGTGATGCTTTATACACCGGCCGAGCCAATACGGCCGTCACCGAGTACCGGAACAAACTTGTGTCTGAAGTCGAGTCTTTGCTGGACAAAGTCTCGGATTGGGGGCGACTAAATCTAGTCCAGTTTAATCCGCAGAAGACACAAGTTTGCGCGTTTACCGCTAAAAAGAACCCCTTTGTCGTATCTCTTCAGTTTCAAGGTACTCCCCTTGTTGCCTCAGCCAGTATCGGAATCCTATGCGTCGACATATCGAGTGACGTGCAGGTTCGTGGTCACTTGGAAGAGAAGGCCAATTGGCCTCTAAAAAGTTTGGCGTGCTCAGCAGAGCGGGACAGTATTTCATGCCAGCTCAACGCCTGCAACTTTACAAGGCGCAAGTTCAGCCTCACATGGAATTCTGTGCCCATCTCGGGGTTGAGGCTCCCCAGTGCCAGCTCCTTCCACTTGACCGCATCCAGCGCAGAGTGGCTCGAATTGTCGACGACCGAGTCCTTTCCGATCGGCTCGACTCATAGGCACTGCGAAGAGATGTTGCATCTCTTTGCATTTTCTTTCGCATTTACTATGGGGAGTGTTCTGAGGATTTGTTCGGATTAATCCCAGTCGTCAAATTTCACGAACGCACATCGTGGCAGAACTCCCGATACCATCCACACCATCTGGATGATTGGCGGTCCACCACTGTGCGATTTAGAAGATGTTTTCTTCCTCGCACAACTTCCTTGTGGAATCGATTACCATCAGCGATTTTTCTGGACCGATACGACTTAGGGACCTTCAAGAAAAGAGCGTACTCCTTTTTAAAAAGGTCGGCAACGCATCTGCAACTCCCTCCCTGGTGTTGCAGCTGTTCATGGGCGGCGATAGTCACTTACCATCAGGTGAGCCGCATGCTCGTTTGCCCCCTCTCCTATAAAAATAATATTTGTTTGCTTATCTTTACACGAAAATAGATGTTCCGTTTGATTTCTAGTACGTGGTAGAGCCATGCTGAAGCTATATTAGTATTATAGTTGTAGCACGAATGGGGCGGCTCGACCGGGGAAGGATCACGCTCTCACAGAATACCAGCGTTAAATTGCAGCCTTACACTGCTGTGTTTCGTATGGTGAGTGTAGAGAACCGGAGACCCTTTTTACTGGAAAAGAGGCATCCCATCTTAGTCCTCACGGGTGACAACGCATCTGCATTTTGATTCGTAATCGAAGATAGATGTTGATGTCTATGGGCCATAGCAACCACTTACCATCAGGTGGACTGTGTGCTAGTTTGTTACCCTAATCTTAAAAAAAAATTGAGCAAACTGTATTATCGCACAACATCTTAGAAAAAAATAAACATACTTATTAATCATCCTACTTACGTTCATAAAAAATATATTGCACTGTAAACGCAAGCACGCTCACTCTACACTCATTCAGACACACGCGCGCGCACACACACACACACACACAAACACGACCTCACCCGCGCGCACGCAGGCACGGTCGTGTTTTTCGTATAATTCATGTTATGTTATTGTTTTTACCGAATGTTATTATTTTTTATGGGGTCCGAATCTATTGTGAATTTTGATACAATCACACTATAGGAGAAGACGATAGTTTTATGATACAGTTTATAATACAAATTTAGAAACCAGGTTACCATTTATTGCTAAAAGATTGCCACAAAGAAGTAAAGAGTTCATTTAAATTTTTATTTTATAATTCATAAAAAGTATTTCAATTGATTAAAATAGATCATTCGCAATAACACCACGCACTAAAAAGGACAATAATACAGTAGTTTAAGATCGCATATTAACGATGTACCACGCATTTGACAACTATGTTCAAACATAAGAAGATCGGAGAGCTCTCGAAACTAAAGCACTCAAAACTAATACATCGCCCGTTCGCGTTCTGTTATTTTGAACTTATTATTGCGATGTGGTCGTGTACGCTCGCTTCTGAGGAATTCCTTTTGTCGATTGTTCCTTTTTTCAAGTATTCCTCTCGCGCAATATTATTTAGTTCCCTTAAGGGTGTTGAAGATATTTATATTGTGTTAAAGATTTTATATAATGTGTTTAAGTATATCCTGGAAAAAATTAATGTGGAAATTTATGATACGCACGCCAATTACTGTACGTTAATTGTACTACATATAACTATGACCTACGCGCAAGTGCAAGCAATAAGTTACCACGTTTTAGCGTAATCTGAAGAACGGGTTGACAGCGCATAAAATACGAACAAACAAACATTAATTTTTATATATTAGATAAGAGTATGTGTATGTAATAGCAAAATAACTGCCTTTTATCGAGTTGAGGGTGTTTTGTGCATGCTATTTCAATAACAAATTTTAAACATTTTAGTCTTACCAAGCTAATCTTCGTAATGGCTTAATCCATTGTAACGTAACTTGATAAATAGATAGAAACTAATGTCAGTAGTGATCTAAGCTATATTTTATCCGAAAAACGTGTCCGTTTTTTGAGAAATCAAAAACTTAATAATGTAAATTGTATTTGGTCTATTGTTTGTCTGGAACAAATCGCTTTTAGCTTTTCTTACCGCCAGCTAGTATTGTATAATATGTTTATAATATGATGGTAAGTGAAAATACTATGAGTTAAAAACCTAATGTTACACAAAGTGTACATTATGCATCTATCTGTATGTAGGTATTTAAAGTTCGCGATACGTGACTTAATCGAAGGAGTTGATAATTCAACTTAGACATCAAGGTGACACATAATTAGACCATTTACAATACGAACTTGTACTAGTAAGTGGTCCCAACACTAATAATATGTTTAATACAAAAACTCCTTATTAAAAAACAAAATATGAAATAAAATTATTTTTACGGATTTCATCTCGTTTAATTTTGACTTTTTAATTATTATTTTTTATAGGGTAGGGTGACAAACGAGCACACAGTCCACCTGATGGTAAGTAGTTGCTGTGGCCCATAGACATCTACATTTATCCTCGTTTGCGAATCAAAATGCAGATGCGTTGTCACCCGTGAGGACTAAGATGGAATGCCTCTTTTCCGGTAAAAAAGGTCTGCAGTTCTCTACACTCACCATACGAAACACAGCAGTGTTAAGCTGCTATTTTACGCTGGTATTCTGTGAGAGCGTGGTCCTTCCCCGGTCGAGCCTACCCATTCGTGCTACAACTATACTACTAATATAGCTGCAGCATGGCTCTACCTTTTTTTAACTCCCAACGTTTTACGTGCTTTACAGCACCCATGGTCACGGGAGGGACAAAATATAATCAATAAACAAAATATTATTTTTCTTCTAATGAAGTCGATTCTCAATTGGACCGTATTGTTTAGAAATGAGCCACAAACTATCCAAAACAACGACGCGGAGCCTCTTTTTAATTCCTGACGCACACAGACGGGTACTATATTATATGTTTAACATGTGTATCTGTGTGTATGTCTGTGACATCGTAGCTCCCAAATGGATGAACCGATTAAGATTTAGTTTTTTTTTTTATTTGAAATGTTATTCAAGAAAATCTCATCAGCCGTTTGAATATCATCAGCTCTTGTTCAACTTTTAATAGGATTAAGCTCCCCTTTGTACATCTAACTTATTTAAATGTTTAAAATTTTCAACATCTTGAAGTGAGTACAATTAAGAATAAGGAATAATGAACATTGCATTTATGGTTCCAATCCGAATAAATTTATGTTTTTGTGCAATGCTTCATTTCGTCCTGTCGTTTGATTCATTTAGACCAACAAACTTGCTATCCTTCTCACAATCTTGTAAGTAGTATTGTTACTCCCATTATAATCACCTCTATTCTGATGGCGGCCTCTCTTCCTTTAGGAGAATGTCTATAGGGAATGGTACTAGATTTGAAAATACATTATATTTACATTAGCAAATACTTTAAAATTTACATTCATCGCATCATTAATATATACGCTATAAGGATATATTAACACTATTTTTAAAACATATCCTGTTTTGAATAAATCGTCAAGATATTGCGTGTAATATCCACTTCCCCGTACGTTGGGTGCCGTAAAAGTCGACAAAGTGAAACAAATAAGCAGATGGGCAGCAGCGTCATCCTGATAAAAACAAAAAATTATAAAAAAAAACTGTGGTTGTAAACTCGCCTGCCAAACGTGGCAGCTATAGAGAAACCTTCCCTATGAGGTAATCTATGGAGGAGACCTATGTTGAGTAGTGGACTTTTGTAGGCTATGATGAATGATTTAAATTAATACTTCTTTTTTACATTTCCTAAAAGAAACGTTACGTACACACTAATACTTTCTGCTGTATCGTGCTGGCAGTTTAAACACATACATTGCACAAGGACAAACATCAAGACCATTTGTCTTGTAATGTATTATATTTTGAATTTAACGAACATTTAAAATGTTATTTATAAGTATCCTTAATTAACAAGATAGGTTGTCTAGTTCAGATATTTTTAGTATATTATTCTTTTCCCTTATATATTCCTTCTTCATTACAATTTTCATTTCATTCTTTATTTTTTCAACTTCATTTGTTTTTTACTTTTACATTTGGCTAACAATAATCTATTTTTCATTTTTTTTCAATACTGGTAATGCTATTAAACATTACTAAAATTCACTTATGGTAAGCTTAAAATGCTTGTGTTAGAAGGGGTTCACGACAGTAGTCGAATGGTGGATTCGAACCCACGACCATTCGAGTTCGCAGTCCACGCCCTGCCATTAGGCTACTGACGCTTTTTATTTTATTGCATTTCAGCTTCATATTTATTTAACACTTGTGTCATTTCTTTCACGTACATGACTCGCGTATATGCATGACTACGACAATGGGCAATTTCATTTCATTCACTTCTTTACATTTATAGCGTTTCAGCTCATATAATTTATTATTTAATTGCACCACTACTTTCACGTACACGACTCGCGTTCAAGATAACGGAAAATGTTCTTATACAGTTCCTAATAAAGTTACATTTCTTTAAACAATTCATTAAAACTCATTCCGCATTTCATCGCATCCAAACAACCTTAAAAATTAATAGGTTATTAGGTTTTTCAAACACTCAGCTGATCAAGTAGATTGTAAAATATGTGGATATGCTAACTGTAGATAATTTTTCTTTATCTTACTCTCTGACCCACACTATTAATAGTTTTTATTAATAATTTCGTATTTCTTAAACTAAGCATAGCTTTGCTAACATCTTTTACAGATTTATATCATATAGTCATAGATTATTCATTAGTCTCGTATAATATTTAGTTACATCTTTGTCAGTCAGGGGGATTGGGGCTCATAATATGGACACAGCATAAGTTATTGAATTAATTAATTGTATACATAATTTCATTAGCTTTATAATCGTATCAAACGAAGAAATTATTTTTATAATCCACACAAATAAGTTTTTTTAGTTACTCTAATATTTTACCAGAAAATAATAAATTATATTATTTAAATTTGCCGTGTAGTGGCGGTTAAGAATATCCACTACCCCATATCTTCCCGTGGGTGTCGTAAAAGGCGACAAAGGGAAACAGGCAGGAGATGGGCAGCAGCATCTTCCTGGTAACGGCAAAAATACAATAAAAAACTGCGGTTGCCAACCCGCTCGCCAAGCGTGGCAACTATGGCAATATACCCCCCATGATGAAAGTTACGAAGAGACGGCCCCCAGTCCCCGGCGGCCTCGCTATTCCTGGCTACGGTGGCGACCATGGTAACGGCGGGGCAGGGGGTGCTAAGGATCTCCGGTGGAGGTTCGGTTGCCACCTACGACTGGACTCGACCAGGACTCGACCTGGCAACATACAACGCACGCACCCTGAGGAATGATGAGAAGATTGTGGCGCTGGAAGAAGAGATAGACAAGTTACGCTGGCATATTATAGGATTATCCGAAGTCCGAAGAGAGGGGGAGGACACGGTAATCCTCGAATCCGGCAACTTGCTCTATCACCGGGAGGGCGATCATCTGTCACAAGGAGGTGTCAGATTTATCGTCCACAAGTCTGTCGTTAACAACGTTGTAAAGATCGGGAGTGTGTCGTCGAGGGTTGCGTACCTTATACTCAGAATCACCAAACGGTATTCGCTGAAGGTCATACAGGTTTACGCACCAACCTCGGCACACCCCGATCAGGAGGTGGAGGAAATGTATGAGGATATCTCTAGAGCCATGCATTCCTCCAAAACCCAATATACGGTGTTAATGGGAGACTTCAATGCGAAACTAGGCACAAGAGAGAACGGTGAGCTGAAAGTGGGGAAATTTGGAATAGGGCAACGGAACCCAAGGGGCCAGCAGCTGGCCGACTTCATGGAGAAAGAGGGACTGATGAACTCTTTCTTCCAGAAGCGGCCCCACAGGAAGTGGACCTGGTCGAGCCCCGACGGTTCGACAAAAAATGAGATTGACTTCATTATGACGACCAGACGACAACTGTTCAGTGATGTCTCAGTGATCGCGAGGGTGAAAACCGGCAGCGATCACCGAATGGTTAGAGGCACACTAAACTTTAACGTTAAGTTTTAGAGGTCTCGTCTAATGAAGTCAACGCTCCGTCCCACTCGTGCTCTGTTCCAAAGTCCGGAAACCTTTCAGCTCGAGTTACAAAACCATTTTCAGTGTCTAGAAGAATGCAATGAAGTGGACAATTTGAATAACAAGCTCGTGGAAACTGTCCATGCGGTCGGAGCTAAGTTCTGCAAGACCCGCCGCAGAAGAACACAAAAACTCTCCGATCACACTCTTAATCTCATGGCTGTTAGACGGGAGATGAAGCTACATTCTTCAACAGATTTGACAGCATACAAGCAACTGAACAGACAGATTTCCAAATGCATGCGGCGGGACTTACGCAACTTCAATACAGCTCGTATTGAAGAAGCAATCGAGCGGAATCAAGGCTCCAAAGTCTTTGCTAAAGATCTGTCTGCTAGAAAGAGCCAACTGTCAAAGCTGAAGACCGAATGTGGCAGCATTTCCGGGGCACCTGAGATTTTGAGTGAGATTGAGAGGTTCTATGGGCAGCTGTACACGTCATCGTTGGAGCCGCACGCAAGTGTGAGTAATGATCCAAGAGCGAGTCTTATCCGACATTATTCCGATGATATCCCGGACGTTAGTCTGAGCGAGACTAGAATGCTCTTCAGCACCTTAAAAACGGCAAGGCCCCAGGCGAGGATGAATTACAGCGGAGCTTCTGAAAGCGGGTGGAAAACCGGTACTTGAAGTCCTTCAGAAGCTCTTTAATTCCGTCCTCCATGGTGGCATTATACCGGAGGCGTGAAGCAGAAGTGCGGTCGTCTTGTTCTTCAAAAATGGTGACAATGCTCTCTTGAAGAATTACAGACCAATTTTTCTTTTGAGCCGCGTCTACGTGCTGTTTTCGAGAGTCATTACGAATCGTCTCGCACGCAAACTTGACGACTTCCAGCCTCCCGAACAAGACAGTTTCCGAAAGGCTTTAGTACCATAGACCACATGCATACCCTTCGGAAAATTGTACAGAAGTCCGAAGAGTACAATTTGCCACTATGTCTGGCGTATGTGGACTATGAGAAAGCCTTTGATTCCGTCGAAATTTGGGCGGTGCTGCAGTCCCTTCAGCGGTGCCAAGTTGACTGTCGGTATATCGAAGTGTTGAAGTGCTTGTACAGTAGGGCTACGATGGCTATCCGAGTACAGAACCAGAGTACGAAACCTATCCAATTGCAGAGAGGTGTAAGACAGGGTGACGTCATATCCCCGAAACTCTTCACCGCTGCATTGGAAGACGTTTTCAAGCTTCTGGACTGGAAAGGATACGGTATCAACATCAATGGCGAGTACATCACTCACCTTCGATTTGCCGACGATATAGTCCTTATGGCAGAATCGCTGGAGGACCTAAGCACTATGCTCAATGACCTCAATAGTGTTTCCCAACGGATAGGTCTTAAGATGAACATGGACAAAACTAAGATCATGTTTAATGTCCATGTCACACCTATGCCGGTAGTTGTTGGGAACACTAAGCTCGAAGTTGTTGACGAGTATGTTTACCTGGGACAAATAGTTCGACTAGGTAACTAGGTCCAACTTCGACCGAGAGGTCAATCGACGGATTCAACTCGGTTGGGCAGCGTTCGGGAAATTACGGCACATCTTCTCGTCAGGTATACCTCAAAACTTGAAAACGAGACTGTACACCCAGTGCGTGTTGCCAGTAATGACATACGGAACTGAGACGTGGTCCTTCACTGCTGGCCGGATGAGGAAGCTCAAGGTCGCTTAGCGAGCTATGAAGAGGGCTATACTCGGAGTTTCTCTGCGTGATAATCTCAGAAATCAGGATATCCGCAGTAGAACCAGAGTGACCGACATAGCCCAACGGATTAGTAAGCTGAAGTGGCAATGGACCGGCCATATAGCTCGAAGAACCGAAAACCGATGGGGAAGAAAGGTTCTCGAGTGGCAGCCTCGTACCGGCAGGCGAAGTGTAGGGCGTCCCCCGACTAGATGGAGTGACGACCTGGTAAGTTATGCGGGAGGTCGATGGATGCAGGTGGCTCAGGACCGTGCTTTGTGCCATTCTTTGGGGGAGGCCTATGTTCAGCAGTGGACTTGTGAAGGGCTGTAATGATGATGATGATGATTATTTAAAAGCTTATGATTTAAAAGTTCAAAAAATATAAAACCGAAAATAAATTACTACATTGCATATTATAATGAACAGAACAAAGAGATAATCACGGGAATATGAGTCGTCATCTATACCATAACAAAAGACAGATTGATCAAAATACAAAATTTTAATCCCAGCCGCGTCAGTGATTTGTGACGCCTTTGTTTTAATTGCCAAAGTACGTATAAGTAAACGGAAATGTTTGCGATTACATTCATTGTATTATGATCACCTAATTATAACATAACTTTTAAATAAAACTAATTTTACGGATTTTATTGCGTATATTAATTTATTTTATATTGCCGTCGTTTCGAGCACTGTACAGCACCCATGGTCACGGGGGGGATTGAGGTGTAGGACGTCCCAATGTCATAGTTAACCACAGCTACCTCCAGATTAAACGTTATTTATTTTTGTTCCGATCTACGCAGTATGAACTTACAGTATCTTGAAGTCTTGTAGTTGTATGCTTGGGTTGGGATTTAATTTTATTAATTATGTGATC
This sequence comes from Parnassius mnemosyne, assembly GCA_963668995.1. Lineage (NCBI taxonomy): Eukaryota > Metazoa > Arthropoda > Insecta > Lepidoptera > Papilionidae > Parnassius > Parnassius mnemosyne. The sequence continues at coordinate 45,718,587 of CAVLGL010000024.1, read as the reverse complement.
CCAAGCAGATGGTTGCTTGCCGTGTAGTGGCGGTCAAGAATATCCACTACCCCATATCCTCCCGTGGGTGTCGTAAAAGGCGACAAAGGGAAACAGCCAGGAGATGGGCAGCAGCATCTTCCTGATAATAGCCAAATTACAATAAAAAAACTGCGGTTGCCAACCCGCTCGCCAAGCGTGGCAACTATGGCAAATACCCCCCAATGATGAGAGCAACAAAAAAACGGCCCCCAGTCCCCGGCGGCCCCGCTATTCCTGGCTACGGTGGCGACCATGGTAACGGCGGGGCAGGGGGTGCTAAGAATCTCCGGTGGAGGTTCGGTTGCCACCTTAGACGACTCGACCTGGCAACGTACAACGCACGCACCCTGAGGACTGACGAGAAGATCGTGGAGCTGGAAGAAGAGATAGACAAGTTGCGCTGGCATATTATAGGATTATCCGAAGTCCGAAGAGAGGGGGAGGACACGGTAATCCTCGAATCCGGCAACTTGCTCTATCACCGGGAGGGCGACCATCTGTCCCAAGGAGGTGTCGGATTTATCGTCCACAAGTCTCTCGTTAACAACGTTATAAAAATCGGGAGTGTGTCGACGAGGGTTGCGTACCTTATACTCAGAATCACCAAACGGTATTCGCTGAAGGTCATACAGGTTTACGCACCAACCTCGGCACACCCCGATGAGGAGGTGGAGGAAATGTATGAGGATATCTCTAGAGCCATGCATTCCTCCAAAACCCAATATACGGTGTTAATGGGAGACTTCAATGCAAAACTAGGCACAAGAGAGAACGGTGAGCTGAAAGTAGGGAAATTTGGAATAGGGCAACGGAACCCAAGGGGCCAGCAGCTGGCCGACTTCATGGAGAAAGAGGGACTCTTTATGATGAACTCTTTCTTCCAGAAGCGGCCCCACAGGAAGTGGACCTGGTCGAGCCCCGACGGTTCCACAAAAAATGAGATTGACTTCATTATGACGACCAGACGACAACTGTTCAGTGATGTCTCCGTGATCGCGAGGGTGAAAACTGGTAGCGATCACCGAATGGTTAGAGGCACACTGAACCTAAACGTTAAGTTGGAGAGGTCTCGTCTAATGAAGTCAACGCTCCGTCCCCCTCGTGCTCTGTTCCAAAGTCCCGAAACCTTTCAGCTCGAGTTACAAAACCGTTTTCAGTGCCTGGAAGACTGCAATGAAGTGGACGATATGAATGACAAGCTCGTGGAAACTGTCCATGCGGTTGGAGCTAAGTTCTGCAAGACCCGCCGCAGAAGAACACAAAAAATCTCCGATCACACTCTTAATCTCATGGCTGTTAGACGGGAGATGAAGCTACATTCTTCAACAGACTTGACAGCATACAGGCATCTGAACAGACAGATCTCCAAATGCATGCGGCGGGACTTACGCAACTTCAATACAGCTCGTATTGAAGAAGCGATCGAGCGGAACCATGGCTCCAAAGTCTTTGCCAGAGATCTGTCTGCCAGAAAGAGCCAACTGTCAAAGCTGAAGACAGAATGTGGCAGCATCGTTTCCGGGACACCTGAGATTTTGAGTGAGATTGAGAGGTTCTATGGGCAGTTGTACACGTCATCGTTGGAGCCACACGCAAGTGTGAGTAACGATCCAAGAGCGAGTCTCATCCGACACTATTCCGAAGATATCCCGGATGTCAGTCTGAGCGAGATTAGGATGGCTCTCCAGCACCTTAAAAACGGTAAGGCCCCAGGCGAGGATGGAATTACAGCGGAGCTTCTAAAAGCGGGTGGAAGACCGGTACTTGAAGTCCTTCAGAAGCTCTTTAATTCCGTCCTCCATGGTGGCATTACACCGGAGGCGTGGAGCAGAAGTGCGGTGGTCTTGTTCTTCAAGAAAGGTGACAACGCTCTCTTGAAGAACTACAGACCGATTTCCCTTCTGAGCCGCGTCTACGTGCTGTTTTCGAGAGTCATTACGAATCGTCTCGCGCGCAGACTTGACGACTTCCAGCCTCCCGAACAAGCCGGTTTCCGAAAGGGCTTTAGCACCATAGACCACATACATACCCTTCGGCAAGTTGTACAGAAGTCCGAAAAGTACAATTTGCCACTATGTCTGGCGTATGTGGACTATGAGAAAGCCTTTGATTCCGTCGAAATTTGGGCGGTGCTGCAGTCCCTTCAGCGGTGCCAAGTTGACTGTCGGTATATCGAAGTGTTGAAGTGCTTGTACAGTAGGGCTACGATGGCTATCCGAGTACAGAACCAGAGTACGAAACCTATCCAATTGCAGAGAGGTGTAAGACAGGGTGACGTCATATCCCCGAAACTCTTCACCGCTGCATTGGAAGACGTTTTCAAGCTTCTGGACTGGAAAGGATACGGTATCAACATCAATGGCGAGTACATCACTCACCTTCGATTTGCCGACGATATAGTCCTTATGGCAGAATCGCTGGAGGACCTAAGCACTATGCTCAATGACCTTAATAGTGTTTCCCAACGGATAGGTCTTAAGATGAACATGGACAAAACTAAGATCATGTTTAATGTCCATGTCACACCTATGCCGGTAGTTGTTGGGAACACTAAGCTCGAAGTTGTTGACGAGTATGTTTACCTGGGACAAATAGTCCGACTGGGTAAGTCCAACTTCGACCGAGAGGTCAATCGACGGATTCAACTCGGCTGGGCAGCGTTCGGGAAGTTACGACACATCTTCTCGTCAGACATACCTCAAAACCTTAAAACGAAATTGTACAACCAGTGCGTGTTGCCAGTGATGACTTACGGAACTGAGACGTGGTCCTTCACTGCTGGTCGTATGAGGAAGCTCAAGGTCGCTCAGCGAGCTATGGAGAGGGCTATGCTCGGAGTTTCTCTGCGTGATAAACTTAGGAATGAGGATATCCGCAGTAGAACCAGAGTGACCGACATAGCCCAACGGATTAGTAAGCTGAAGTGGCAGTGGGCCGGCCATATAGCTCGAAGAACCGACAACCGATGGGGAAGAAAGGTTCTCGAGTGGCAGCCTCGTACCGGTAGGCGAAGTGTAGGGCGTCCCCCCACGAGATGGAGTGACGACCTGGTAAGACATGCAGGAAGTCGATGGATGCAGGTGGCTCAGGACCGCGTTTTGTGGCATTCTTTGGGGGAGGCCTATGTTCAGCAGTGGACTTGTGAAGGGCTGTAATGATGATAATGAAAGCAGATGGTAGAACCCAGCCATCTTCTCTATTGAAATTAGGATATTTTTTGATTTCAATAGCCTCGCGAATCATCCTTGGAAGGAATCGGTGTTCTTTAGCGAGGATTTGTGATCTATCAAATCTAATATAGTGACGGGGGCGATCCTGTACGTGTTCACAGACTGCAGACTTCCCGGAGCGTCGATTCTTCTTTAAAAAAGATCCATAAAAACCCGCGTCATAGAACACATAGCTGATGTGAGAAATCGACGCTCCGGGAAATCTGCAGTCTGTGATCACGTACAGGTACGTATATGTATATAAATTTATGTTTCCAATGCCTTTAAAAAGATATAAATCTAAAACTTATGTTTATAACATTTTTCAAAATTGTATGCATTTTATATTATAAAACTTATAAATAAAAACAAGAATGAAATACATATTAAAAAATATTTTATGATGCAGATATATTAGATTATATTTTCTATTTAATCCGATTTAATAACATACGTGTAAACCTTAGTTAATTGGTTAAACAAAATGATAAATTTAAAAATACTGACATAAGAACAACTTAGCGGGGACGTTACACATCAAAGGGCTAAGTGATTGATGTAGGGGGTGGGAAGGCGGTGAGGGGGTGGGTGGTTGTTATCGCCATTATCCTCGTCGCTTGTTCGCAATGAGACTTTCTCGTGGAGAGATATCGACAGATTTCTAATACTAAGCTTATCTCAGTGTTAGAAGTTAGGATGACACAGTTCATCTGATGGAAAGTGGACACTATGGTCCACAAACGCCGACTTCAATTAGCGAATAGAAATATAAACTTTTTTATACGGTATAAATTATAAATAATACTTACTGATATTGTTTTTAATTTCTTAATTTACCACTGATTGGAAAAATACCTCTGTCCTGTGAACCAGCAAAAAACCCAGCGGGATTTTTTTTATTTGAAAAAAGAGCAGATTACAATCTATAAAGTTACACAATACATAACAACACAAAACAAATACGAAATATCATGGTGGCAATTACCTCATATTCATGGGTTATTATTGTCCATAAATTCTTTAACATTATAATAACTCTCTATAACCTTTGTTTAATAAAGTTTTTAGACTTGGTGGAAATTAGATTTTGTATACAACAATGAAATTACAGATTTGTTGTCACCCCTGGGGATTACAATGAAAAGCTTGAATACCAGTAAAAGATCTTCATACAAAATGGATGGATCTCATCATACGAGATGGTATTTTACTTACTGTGAGAGTGAGATTCTTCTCTGGTCGTGCCAACGCAATCGTACTGCAGCCATTACAAATTGTAGTTTACCAATTATAACTAAAGCTAATAACTGTAATGTATTCAAATGATGGCATACAAATTCTGTATCATGACGCAGAATTGTTGAGACATATTTACGGTTTTCAGCCGTCGCAGCACAGCAGGGAATGGTTTCTGAATATTGATGAGAGCCTGACTGAATTTGGCAACTATCTATTTGTTTTACCTCGTTCTAAATTATTTTAAATGGTAAAAGGTACAACTTTATTAATTTTAAGTCTTTCTGCCAGAGGAAAAACTCTGAAGTTTGTGATTGCTATAAAAATAATTTGAGTTAACATGTAAGCTGTAGTTTAGCTAATAAAATTTTGTGGTTTAACTTAAGCCTTGTTTTTTGTGACAAATTTAGTCCTTAGAGATGACAACGTATGTGCATTTCGATTCTTAGTTGACAACAGATGTAAATGTCTATGGGCATTTTTTATCATGAGGAAATTCTCATGGATACCTGCTGTTGCGGGGGCAACAGAAAGGTTATGCCGGACTCCTACCGGCCAAAACCTCACGGTGGTCTTCATCAGCATATATGAGGAGTCCCGGCATTTTTTTTTCATAGGAGAGGGCAGTCTACGCAGTGCCAGTGAGACAAACCGATCGGAAAGGACTCGGTCGTCGACGATTCGAGCCGCTCTGCACTGGATGCGGTCATGTGGAAGAAGCTGGCGCTCGGGAGCCCCTGCATCCTGCCCAGAGATCGGAACAGTATTCCATGTGAGGCCGAACCTGCGCCTTGTAAAGTTTCAGGTGGTGTGCCGGCATGAAATACTGTCCCGCTCTGCTGAGCACGCTAAGCTTTTTAGAGACCAATTTGGCCTTCTCTTCCAAGTTACCACAAAACTGCATGTCACTCGATATGTCGACATCGAGGATTCCGATACTGGCTGAGGCAAGAAGGGGAGTGCCTTGAAACTGAGGAGATACGACAAAGGGGTTCTTTTTAGCGGTAAACGCGCAAACTTGTGTCTTCTGAGGATTAATCTGGACTAAATTTAGTCGCCCCCGATCCGAGACTTTGTTCAGCAAAGACTCGACTTCAGTCACAAGTTTGTTACGGTAATCAGCGACGTCTTCCCGAGAAAAATTGGCACGGCCGGTGTATAAAGCATCATCAGTGCTGTCATCCGCATAGCAATGAACGTTACCAGTTAGCAACATATCATTGATATGCAGAAGAAACAGCGTTGGTGATAGCATACAGCCTTGTGGAACAGCAGCGTTAATAGGCTTGTAGTCAGAGCATGCACCGTCTACAACGACCTTGATGCTCCGATCTGCAAGGAAGCTGGTGATCCAATTGCACAATTTCTCGGGAAGCCCATAGGAAAGGAGCTTCGAAAGAAGCGCTTTGTGCCAAACCCGATCGAAGGCCTTCGCAATGTCAAAACTGACGGCCAACGCCTCCCCCTTGGACTTTACTGCCTCCGCCCATCTATGGGTCAGGTAGACCAGAAGATCACTAGTTGATTGACCCCGACGAAAACCGTATTGGCGGTCACTAACTCGCATGAGCTGGCAGTTAATAATGGATTCCATTATTTTGGAGAACAAAGAGATGATGGCGATAGGCCTATAGTTGGACGGGTCTGAGCGGTTGCCTTTTTTAGGGATCGGGTGGACAAAAGCTGTCTTCCATTAATTCGGGACTACGCCTTGGAAGTAGGAGTACCGGAAAAGATGCGTTAGGACCGGTGCCAACTCCGGAGCACACGTCCTCAGCACAATTGGGGGGATTCCTTTAGAGCCACTCGACTTCTGGATGTCCAGGTGGAGCAGTGCTTTGCGAACCGAGCTCTGTGGAACAGCACATCCGGCATAGAGCACTCACACCGCGGGATGGTCGGCGGTGTTTTCCCCCGTCATCAAGAGTCGAGTTGGACGCAAAAAGGGAGCCTAAAAGTTCGGCTTTGTCTTTTGCAGCTTGGGCCATTGAGTCGTCCTCCTTGTGCAAAGATGGTAGTGATGGCTTACAGAAATTCCCTTGGACAGCCTTGGCGAGAGACCAGAATGCACGGGTTCCCGAAGGAAAACTAGTTTCTCGCCAATTCTGCCTATGTGCTCTGACTTTGCCTTGGCAATAACTCTTCTGAAGGACCTGGAGGTGAAGTTATACTTCTTTTTAAGTGTGCTGGTGTTTACATCCCGAGTCGCCGAAGCTGCAGCCCAGGCTTGATAACACTCCATCTTACTGCGTAATACAGTCTTACAGGAGCGAACAAACCAAGCCTGAGATCTGCCTCCGATGGGTACCACAGATGATGGAATAAATAGTTCCATCCCCTGTAGCACCACATCAGTGCAAGAGTCAGCAACAGCGCTGGGATCATTCGGCGAGAAGCAAACCCGCCCCCATGAGTTGGATGCAAAGAAAAACCGTATTCCGTCCCAATCCGCCGACTTGTAATGCCAAACACAGCGGCAACCTGCAGAACGCAACCGCAAGGGGAGCGTGAGTGACATCACACTCCGGATCAGACAATGGTCCGAAGAGCCGAGAGGGTCATCGACGAAAACCTGATATCCGTCCGGATGAGAGGTCAGTAGAAGGTCCAACAGAGAAGGTGTATGATCCTTCATATCTGGAATCCGCGTAGGTGAAGTAACCAGTTGTGTCAGACCATATGCCAAGGCAAAGTCATAAACAGATCTCCCCGTATGATCGGTTAAACGTGAACCGAGCTATTCGCCGTGGTGGGCGTTAAAATCGCCAAGGATCACGATCTCTGCGGATGGGACCTGGAATGGAATCTGTAGCCATTTGGACATGGTCGTTGAGTCGGTCTGTTTCGGCATTACCGCTATGGGACCTATAGAGGCACCCGTAGAAGCGCGGATGGTCGTCGCTGTCTACGCGTAGCCAAAGAATGACAGGTCCGAACCTTGAAGACTGCTGAGGCGTCGAGAACAGATGTCCGCTCTGACATACACGCAAACTCCGGCCCGAGGCACAAAGGAGTGCTCCAATTTGTACCCCGGGTAGGAGAGATACGAAGTATCAGCCGGAGAGGACACCTGCGTATCGGTTAGAAAGAGCAAGGCCAGCTTCGCCGTCTCGAGATGGTAGTGGACGGCGTTTAGGTTCGAGTGAAGTCCCCTGATGTTACAGAAATTCACGGATAGCGTGGCAGGGGTCGTCTTGGTGTGGTTGCTCAGTTTATCCCGAGCAGTTATGTTTTTGAGCGGAATTTTGCCCCCCCCCCCCCCAGAATACGCGGGGCAGCCTGAGCATCCACACTGAGGAGTGGAATAACATGGTCGTCGACGCTTAGCCAGGGATTCCCCAGGGGTGCTGGTATCCTCCTGCTGCCGCGTGGCTCTACCACCGTTTAAATCCGTTCGGATTTTTGGAACGGAGATCCATCCGGATCTCCTTTCAGAACGCAACAGGTTCCCTCTCACGCTTTGCTCTATTAAAGCACGCTCCGGGGGCAGTTCTTACTACCCCCAGCATGGTGCTCGAGACCACTATCTAGTCACCGTCCTCTTCAACATCACTAGATGCTCAGGGGCCCCGCCCCGAGCACCCGTAACTCTCGAGGCGCCGTTTCTGGTGGGGGAACACCATCATCAAGGGGAGGTCCGTGACGAACGCCTTGGCGGCGTCGTCTCCGAGCGGGATCTGTCTTCTCCAGATACCGCTCAGCAGCCTCCTTCTGGATCATGACGGTTCACAGAAGTCGGCTACTGCCCTCCACGCGGAGTCCCTGCTCAGCATCGCCGACACGACTGCTGACAGGGAGAGATTCTGACTGATCTGGCTTACCAGGACCGTCCGCTCTCGTTCTCACGCTGAGCATGTTGCCAGCGTATGGGATGCGAAGTCCTGTTTCTGCCCACCGCAGTGGAAACAGTTTGCCGTCGCTTCGCGTCCAATCTTACACAAATAATCACCGAAGCACCCGTGCCCAGTCATTATTTGTGTAAGTCTGTAGGCGAGTATTCCTGTTCTTCGATGCATCCAGGCTTTATAGTGCAACAGGATTGCTTCAACACCGCGTTTGCACGCATAACGCTCTTCAGTAAGGCGAGCGTGCCACAATACGAATGCATTAAGTCGTTCCTGCAGCTTGACTTCTTCGAACTGGCTCACTCCCGACGCTCTGGCGGAGGACACGCGTCTGGTTGTACACCCTCGCATCCATGTCCGCCAGTATGTCCAGAGGTGGAAATCGAGCCAGGACTGTCGCCGCCTCAAAGGATATTGTGCGGTATCCTCGCACGATCTGTATGGTCATCCTCCGCTGCACCCTGTAGATTTTAGCTCTACAGCATTGGATGGCCAGCCTTTTCGCCCCAACAGGCGCCCCGTACAAGGCTACGAAGCGTATCACTCCTGCAAAGAGGCGACGCACATCTTCCCTTGGGCCCCCTAGATTGGGCAGCAGTATAAGCATAGCACCCGCTACCCTTTTAATTCGGAGGACAAGGCACTCGAAGTGTTCTTCGAAGCCCCATCGACTGTCCAAGTTGAGGCCTAGGTACTTCATGTACCACCTCACTCGGACTTCAGACCCACCTACGCGGACGCACGAGTCGGGTGGTTCCCTGCCGCGTCGTAATTTATGGAACCATAGGGCCTCTGTCCTGTGAGGTGCTATTTCTAATCCCAACTCGTGGATTTTGGCGACGACGACTTCCGCCCCAAGCTCGGCGAGTTCTTTGGCCCTCTCGAAGGTGAAGATGTCTATCCTCCTACCATCATTTGGACTGTGTGCTTGTTTGTCACCCTTATTCTATAAAATAATTATATTCTGATTAGTGATATTGATCTCTTTATTCTGATTAATTTCATCTACAATTATTACAACTTACAAACATAATAATTATGTTCGTGAGTTTTAATTATTACATAGTCCTACTCTCCGCGGAATAAATGAAATAAAATTATTGAAATAACTTGAAAACAAAGACATTTAAGTAGTTATATATATATATATATATATATATATATATATTCCTTTCTTTATTATTGATTGAAAAATATACATTCATTTGACATGAGTAAATAAAATGTCAAATTTTTCTTTTTTTTTTAAATCTACAGATTCAAAATGAAACTGTCTTTACCCGAGAAAAAATGGCGAACGAAATTCCACAGGTGTCATTATTTAGTGAATACAGTGCATTTGTAGTCTACATTGTTTGAAGTTGTCTGTGAAATTCGTGGTAAAGACATTTATTTTTCACAAAAGAATAATATACAATTCGCTTAGTAATAAACACTCACAATTTACGCTTAGTAATGATAAATACACAACAATTAACAATTAAAAAATATAAAAAATCTGCGATCCAAAACAAGTAGCAATTAGGATAAGTAATTTAACAGCCGTCTTTTGAATAAGGCAATAGTGCTACATTGTTTCACATTATTAGGCAGCTTGTTGTAAAGTTGCACTCCCTCAAACTTGTGAACCAGCTTGTGTCTATTTTGAATACAATATCGGTGTGATTTTTTTATAAAATTTAACGAGTGAATGGGTTGATTTTAATAGAATTTTTTTTAATAATATGCATGAACTATACATATGAAGTTTTTTTTTAAGAAGTTTAGTATTTTAATAAATTTTATTAGTTGGTGTTAAATAATGGTAGTTAAATGATACATTAACAGCCTTATTTTTAATTCGCTGTAGTACATCTATATTAGTTTGTGCGGTACTTCCCTATACTTGTATTAGATATTATTAATGCGGCTTTACAAGAGTATTTATTATATATTAGTTTTTTTAATTGATTGTGGTAAACATTTTGCTATTTTTCTTAAAATTTCTTATAAGGGTGTTAATATAAAGCGCATATTATCTATATTGAGCTTTTCAGGTTAATTTATTGTCTAGGATTAGGCCTAAGTATTTTTATTCTTTAGACTTGCCCAAAGGTTCATTAGCTAAAATTAGAGATGGATGATCGGAGATTTTTTTGTTTATAGCACAAATAATCATGTAAGATGTTTTGAAGTGTTAAGTGTTAGTAAGTTATTTTTCAGGTACAAATTAATTTTAACAATATCATTTTGGGCTTCATTAATGACAAACGCTGTTGTATTACCAAAATAAAAAAGACTGGTATCATCTGCATAGAGTGCAATATGTCTTGTAAGACCTATTGTACTTATGTTATTCACATATATAAAGAAAAACAATGGCCCTAGTTTAGACCCCTGCGGCACACCAAAACCATTTTTTTAGGTTGACTTTCGAATTCTCCAATTTTATAACTTGATACCTATCATATAATTATGATTCGAAAACTTTGAGTGCTTTCTCATCAATCACTATATTTTTAATTATGGTGAGCCACACTCTTAATTCATCTGACCTTAAGTTACATATGTGTGTGTAGGTCGAGATTTGATGTAATTCAGCTCTATTTTTTGTTTTAATCCACGTTTCGGTGAAAAGAATAATGTGAGTGTTATGAAAAATACATTTAATAATACATTTTAGTGGCGCTGCTGTGCCCGCGTTTACTTCGGCTCCGTAGTATTTTTCAAGTTAAAAATATATAAAGTGAATATCTACACAGTTAAAGTGCTAAACTCAGTGCAATAACGTTAAACAAAAGTGAACATTATTAAATTCCAAAGAACGGTGCAAAAACAGTGCAACAAATAGGGAAAATACCAGCATACAAAACATCAAAACAACAAACGTATTTTTTTGTGCTAGTACAAATAAGGTCAAAGTAAAAATCAAATTATCGACATCTCAGAAGACCAACCCGTGAAATATTAGTGCAAAGACGGAAAAATTTAGTAAATAGTGAATAAAGAAATTATTATAACCTACAAATAAAAACTGCAAATCACCACACATAAATCTATATTGATGTTCAAGCCATCTAGTGACATCTGACCGAACTAGACGTGCAACAAGCTGCATACGCGCATCAGCTTAACAGTGACAACAAACGTCAGCACTTAAATTGTAGTATCGCTAGTACCGCTGTTCACCGCTAAAGGACACTTCAAGTACCAAACCATGGAAAATATTATGAATATTCTAAAAGAAATTCAAGGCGAGTTAAATAATCAAAAGCAGGAAATAAAAAACATGCAAGAAAATATAACCAAAGTTATAAACGACAACATCAACCAAAAATTTATAATTATGGAAAATAAAACAAGCAACCTAGAAATAAAAATAAATAAACAACAAAAAACAATAGATTATTTAGAAAGACAGGCTAGAAAGAAAAATCTAATATTCTATGGAGTAGAAGAGACCGAGCATGGATACGAAGAATTGCAAAGTATATTATTAAGTTGCATAAAAAGTCACATGTAGATTTCCATCGAGCAGTCTGAAATAGAGTTTGTGAGGAGACTTGGCAAAAAAGAGAACAAGATAAGACCTTTATTAGTAACATTTACAACAATGGGAAGGAAAATTGAAATTTTAAAGAAGAAAGGAACATTGAAGGGCTCACTCATTAACATTAAAGAAGACTTTCCACAATAAGTTCTGTTGAAACGTAAGGAACTACAAGCAGAAGTAGAAAAAGAACGTAATCTCGGAAAAAATATAATACTACGATACAACAAAATAGTAACATTGCCAGGTAGCCCCAAAAATAGAAATTCCATAGCAGAAACACGAAAACAAAAGCGGAATCTGTCAAAATCCCCTGACCTCGGAACCAACGTAATCAGTGAAAACAATGTCAAACAGATACCGAAGAAAAATAAGTTGAATAATATTACCTCCTACATGTGCAACACACAACCGAAAAAAGGATCGGCGTTAAGCTCGACTGAGAAACCCTCACCACCAAAAAACGAGTAAAAAAAGCCCCTCTACATCTCCCAATACGGCTTGTCACCGCGGGGGATAAAGACTACAACCCTCCATTTCTACTACGAAATCTCTACATCTGTACCTATAATGCAAAATCTCTACTATCAGATGAAAGATTACTTGATTTTAAGAGAGCAATTTCAAAAATAAAATATGATATTATTGGCCTTGCTGAAATAAGAAGAACGGGATATAATATTTTAGAAAACAATGAACATATTTTCTGTTATTTTGGGGAAACGAAAGGACAATATGGAGTCGGATTCCTTATAAAAAAGAAATATAAGCTAAACATTGAGAGCTTCATTGGAATATCCGAACGCATCTGCATTTTAAATCTTAATTTCGACAACACAAAACTCACCATTGTACAAGTACACGCGCCAACTGTTGATGCAAACAACCAAGAAATCAATAACTTCTACAAACAACTGCAGACTGCACACTGTCAATATAATAACCAGAAAATAATATTAGGCGATTTTAATGCCCGTGTTGGACAGCAAGTACCAGGCGAAGAAAGAATACTGGGCAAATACTGTTACGGAAATAGAGACAAAAGAGGTGAAATTTTACTCCACTTTTGTTGGGAAAATAAACTATACATTACAAATAGTTTATTTAAAAAGAACAATAAAACTATGTGGACATGGCTCTCGCCAAAGAAAAGAAGGAGTCAAATCGATTATATACTAACGAATAGAAAAGAAAACATCTCAAACATAGAAATTATATCAAACCTAACGTTTCCCAGCGATCATCGACTCTTAAGAAGTACACTACAGATTGCACCGATAAAGAAAAGTAGAGCAAATTTCAAAAATTATAAAACCAAATTGAGTACTTTGGAAGAAAGAGAACAATTTATACAATCCTTAAATACAAACATAAACAAAATTGAATGGGAAGAAAATGAAAATATAGAGTCCTCATACGCCAAAATTAAAAAACCAATAATCACTAGTTTAAATTTAATTCGACAGAAACCAACAAGAAAACGAGAGACCGTCCCTGTTCACATAAAATCTCTTATTGCAAGAAGAAGTGAATTGATTCAGAAGAAATCCCTAACGAAAGAAGAAAAAGACGAACGTACATACCTCTACAAGAACATCTACAAATTAATGAAACGAGAACGCACAGAACGCAGAATAAAAGAAATCAAAACTCACCTCGAATCAACAGGCAGTTTAAAGAAAGGTCTTAAAATCATTAATACCACCTAACGATGGATACCCTGTATAAAAGATGACACTAATAATAAGAAAATATTGTCAAGATCTGATATAATAGAAACGGCAACAACTTTCTATAAGAATTTATACTCACTAAAAGATACTACTCGGGAAATTGAAACGACCTACCAGGACTCTACTACAACTCTAGCTAGATTCTCTACATTTGAAATAATAAAAAAAATTGAAGGTTTAAAATCCGACAAAAGCAACGGGCCAGATGGAATCCCAAATGAAGCATTAAAATTGGGGAAAATGATACTAGCACCATATATAACAACATTATTTAACAAGATTCTAAATGATAGAGCAATACCGAAAGAATGGGGGCAATCTGATATAATTTTACTCTACAAGAAAGGAGACCCTGCCGATATTGGAAACTACCGACCAATAAGCTTACAACCAAATATGTACAAACTATTTGCTTCATGTCTTGAGGATCGTCTAGCAACGTTCACAGAGAAATTTCAACCACCAGAACAAGCAGGTTTCAGGAAAAACTTCTCAACAACAGATCACATCCACACTTTGAATTTGATTATAGAGAAATATATAGAGCACAATAGACTATTATACCTGGCATTTATCGATTACGCCAAAGCATTCGACTCTATATCACATACGAGCATGTGGAAAGCTCTACATGAGTGCGAAGTACCATCGGAGACTATAGCTCTTATAAAAGACATCTACTACAAAAGCAAAAGTCGTGTAAAGTTAGAGAGACATGGCCCTGAAATAAACATTTGTAGAGGCGTCAGACAAGGTGACCCCCTGTCACCTAGAATTTTTATAACTGTGCTACAAAATATAATGAAAACTCTGAACTGGGAAAAGAAAGGAATAAACATAAATGGGAAATTCCTCAGTAATCTTCGATTTACGGATGACATCATACTCTTCTCCGAAACAGCATCTCAATTACAGAAAATGATTAATGAACTAAATGATGTAAGCAAAACGATCGGCTTAGAACTAAATACTACCAAAACTAAAGTCATGACAAACCACCATATTATACCAATAAGGGTCAATAACAATATATTAGAATACGTTCAAAGCTATGTTTACCTGGGACAACAAGTATCTTTTTCTGGGACAAGACACGAAGATGAGATTAAAAGACGAGTTAACATAACCTGGAACAAATTCTGGAGCAATAAATAAACCCTAAAATCAAAACTCCCTATAAAATTCAAGAAAAAAATAATGGACACATGTTTACTGCCCTGTCTTACGTATGGCTGCCAAACATGGATATACAATAATAACACTATAAACAAAATACAAGTATGTCAGAGAGCAATGGAAAGGAGTATACTAAATATACAAAGAAAACACAGAAAAAGAAACACAGACATAAGAAACACAACAAAATTAATAGATGCTTTGGAACATTCTCAAAAACAAAAATGGAAATGGCCGGGTTATATTGCACAAACAAAAATGGACACAGATAGTAACTAACTGGCAAGGACCAATAAACAAAAGAAAAAGAGGTAGACCGAGAGAAAAATGGGTTGATGAAATAATAAGAAAAGCCGGTGAAAATTGGATCACAAAGGCAAAGGACAGACAGATGTGGAGAAAAATGGAGGAGGCCTTCAACCGTTGAGGGGTCCATAATGAATTATATTATAAATTTTATAAAATGAACTGAAAATTTAATTTATTTATTATTTTGAAATTTGTATAAAATTTAGAAATTATTTGTTATGCCATTGTAAAATATTAATCATGATAATTATGAAATGTAATATTTTGTTTTATGCATGCATAATTATGTATTCGTAATCTTAAGATATATATATATATATATATATATTTTGTCATTCATTATGGAAATAAAGAGGCTATATTATTATTATTATAATACATTTTAGTTCATTAAATTTACCCACTCTTTTGATACTTCGTATGTTGGCATAAAATAACTAATGTTTTTTGACTAAGACTTAGTTCATCGTATTTTTGTATTATTTTATAGTTTATGTTATGCACTTTTTTTTAAATTTGGGCCATACTTACCCAGTAAACGTTTTTAACGGCAGTGGACATTCGGGATAGATGTGTTTCAAAATATTCATCTTTCTCTTCTGCTTTTAATATTTTTATTTTTTTTTTCGGATACACCGAGAACTATTATATATCGCGCTGCGTACGATCTTGAAATGCCAATATGAGGTTTTCGTAGATAAGAAATGGCATATTCAATATTTTACATTGCTAAATGTCCTCTTTTAATAACTTTATTTTCTTTTCAATTATAACATTTTGTGGTTTTATAGATTTCATTTCTCATTTCAAAATATTTTGTTCGGATTTAATGATTTTTATAATGTATTTCATACATTTACTTTTCGTCTCTAATTTCTACTAGTCTGCGATAATTTATTATATACATACACACACACACATATATATATATATATATATATATATAATTATTTTTAATGAAAATATTTTCCTGTAGAAATGACATAACTAAATTCATGAAGTTCTTCTCTAATGTTAAAGTCGGATTCCCGATGTTTCCTTTTCCGCAGCATAGTTACACAAGAAGACTTTTCTTCCGATGTACTTATTGTTTGTAGTTGACACTGTACCACTACTATTAGGCGAACGTAAGACACTCATGTCTATAAGAAATCTTTTGCAGGTGTCGAATTCACGGTATTGTTAGAAAATTTACTTCAAATTTATCTCGCACTAGATAAAAAATAAATAGAATTCTTAAGTCTCTGTCTACCCTTTTTGGTGACAGTCATGAGACTTAATGTATTTTTATGTATTCATTAAAGAAAACTTATTAAGCTGCATAATTGTATTCGTAACTCGTGAACACCTTTTCCTCTCTGATACAAAGCAATTCGGTGTTCGTGATCTTTTGAATTTTATACGAGCTTCTAAAGACCCGTGGTGGATCAAATGGCTAGCGCTCGCTATAAATTTCATAGTACGCGAGCAACCCGGGTCCGATCCCCGCCGGGACCAATTAAATTGTTAATTTAAATTTTAAGTTTTTTTTTTACATGTGCTTGGCGGTGAGGGAATAATCGTGAAGAAACCTGCATGTCTGAGAAATAAAAAAAAATTGAAGACAGCTGGAGTTCGCCAACACGCATTGGGTCAGCGCGGTGGGCACTTCCTATCCCTAAAACCCAGCAGTGGCTTGTGCCCAGCAGTCGGACGTATATAGGCTGTAACTTTAATTTTTAACTTTCGTGAAGACGTTAATATTCCGCGTTTCACCCAGTTTATATTCAAATTTTTTTAGAAAAACTAGGTTATGTAATGTAAAACAAAATATAAAGAGATTCCCATGTTGGTTTGGGGCATATTGGTACTAAAAACTATTCATCATTTAAAAAGAGACGCTTGATGAATGTTTACTCGCGATCACCTCGCGTGACAGCGGGAACATGTTTTGTGTTTTTGTGACGCGTGATCCTGGAGGCGACATGATATATGGCTTTGATGAAACCGGACTCCATTATTATTTGTCAAACCGAGAAGCTTGTTTGTATTGTCACTCGAAAATTACACCTCAAAGGCATACAACGTATTAATTTGTTATGTCTGTGTCTGAAAAAATTATTTTCTGTGTTAATTTTTCCTATTCATTATCATACCATCCTTTGAAAAATCTGTGCACCGCAATTTAAAATTATACCTATTGTTCATACATTTTGTGACGCTTGTATCCGGGATAAGTTTATTTTTATAAATCTGAACGGAAAAATGCTTACGGTTCACCTGATGGTAAGTGGCTACTGCAGTTCGAGTATGTCTGCAAACACTAACAATGTATTCAAGATGTTAAAAATAATTAGCGAAAAGCCGCGTGATAAAATAAAATTACTGTGTGCACTGTTCCCATCACCACAAATCCCAAACCACTCGTCTTAATACCACCACTCTAGGAAGAACACACCACCGTTGATAATAAAAGTTCCACAGTAAACGAAGCATCCTCTGCACGACTAGCATGGACTCGGGAAAAAATTTATCCCCCGATCATATCCACTGACAAGAGATAAAATTATCTTGTGCTTATGCCAAAGCACGGCAACAGGGAGAAGTATATCCCCGTTTGACATAACGAGTAGACATATATCCCCCGTCCGTAGCATGGAGCCAAATGAAAGATAAAAATTATACTTTTTTGATATTTGATAGGGACAATTTTATCCTAGTTCATTGGACGTGGGTTTAAGTTTACATTCATACAAAAAACTATCCAAGTCTAAGTCTATCTCCCATTTTATATAATGTGGATATTATATTCACCGGTGTGCCCATGCTCGAAATGTGGATAAAACTAAGCGAGGGATAAACATTTTCTCCTTTCCCCGGTGATAAAATTGTCTCCTGCCCATGCTAGCCCTACTGGTGAAATAGACGACAGAAGGAGGGAGAGGGGTGCTCTTTAAGCTAGGTAAGGCACGTAATTTAAATTTATTATATCGTATCTCGAGTGGCAGCCTCGTACCGATAGGCCGAAAGTGTAAGGTGACCCCCCACTAGATGGAGTGACGACCTGGTAAGACATGAAGGAAGTCGATGGATGCAGGTGGCTCAGGACCGTGCTTTGTGGCATTCCTTGGGGGAGGCCTATGTTCAGCAGTGGACTTATGAAAGGCTGTAATGATGATGATGATGCGTATCCTGGCCTTAATTTTTAACATTTTTAATATAATATATTTCCACAAAATAACGTCTGTTTCTATTAATTACTTGCAGCCAACTTTAAACGAAATGGCTACAGATTCGTTTTCACCTCTGAGTAGTGTGATGGAACGCCTCATAGTCTGTAATCATACTGGCTCTCTATTACATTAAATCTGGAACATTGCAATGCAAGGTTTGATATTTGAATATGTAAAAATAAGACACAAAATTGAGACAGATTCAAGAAAATACTCAATTTATGTGATCTAAATTAACATGCAGCGCCACGATTATTAGTAAACCATTCAAGCTATGCCTAGGAATTATTGCATTTATTAGTAGATTAAAATGCTAGTAAAACAAATCTTGAGCTCAACGTTCACCCGAGTACACGGCGAAACACGTTACATAAGTTTATAACATATTGCGAGAATAAGGAGTCTGGTGGGCAACAATGATAATATAAGTCTGCAAATAGTAATATACCTTGTTATGTTTGCAAGTAGATCTGTGAAAATAAGATACTATATCTTTTTTTAAAGAATAAGCGTGACAAATGAGGACACAATCCACCTGATGGTATATCTATACTCAATTATTTTATCTCATTGGTTTCATTAAATACTCCGTCCCCTATTTTAAACCCTAAGGAGTGTAAATTTTCTCTCTATTTATTATTTTGCTAAAGAATTGCAATGGCTGTTTGTACTTTATTACATCACTGACACTGCTATCGTTATTTTGTTATTACATGGTTGATTTTATTTCAGTTTTTTTTTTAAATAAAGATAGTAAGTAGTGTAAGTATTATTTTAGCTCCTAGTTAAAAAAACCGTTTCAAACAAAAATAAAGATTGAATTTTATAATTGTTTGGCAAAATATATCTCAATTAAAATAGCCCATTGCTTTCCGAAGTGACGTGCGAGCTCAGATAAATCATCTGTGATAGAAGTTTTTAGAACACCCCTTCCATCACTCTGGTAATATGAACGTCTATCTAAGTATCTCACTTTAACATAAAAAATTTTTTTCTTTGCCTTTTGCGTGTTTAACTTTTTATAAATATGACTTATACAGTTTACATCAACATCATTACAGCCTCTGTAAGAAATGCCACAATGAACGACCCTGAGCAACCAGCATCCATCCACTGCCTGCATATCTTAGATTCGCTTAGATTTTCACTTAATCTGGTAGGGGGCAACCCTAAACTTAGCTCACCAGTACGTGGCTGCAACTCGAGAACGTTTCGTCTCCATGAGTTGCCGGTTCTTCGAACTATATGGCCAGCCATATTGCCATTTCATCTTACTAATCTATTGGGCTTTGTTGGTAACTCTGGTTCTACTGTAGATATTCTCATTTATACTATTATAATGCAGAGAAACTCCGAGCGCAGCTCTTCATAGCTCGCTGAGTTATCTTGAGCTTACAAAATCATTGTATAAATTGGTTAATACATGGCTCATGATAGTCTCTAGTGATCATAAACGCGGCTGCTAATCATGAGGGTCCCGGGTTCGAATCCCGAGTTGGGTCAAAATCTGTTCTTGGCAGAAAAAGTATTGTCGAGTAATATTCAGTAGCTTGGAGTCAGAAAGGTGGTAGCACTTGAACACCATACCTCGAAAAGCAAGTAGAGCCGGTGGTCCCGCGGCTGATTTTATTTCCGGTCATGTCGCAACGCGATCCCATCGGACTATCAGAGTAAGTGAGTAGAGAGTGAGTGTACCTGTGTTTACGCATACACTCATGCACTATAATTCTATCCTGCGCATATGGATGATCTCCGTTGTGGGTGGACATTGTTATCTAAATTCTATCTGGAGAACATCTTCACAATCAATACGTGGTCCTAAGAATATCCTGAGTTCTGTAAGAAACTAAAAAAATAAGTATATTTCTTACAACTAATTTTTTTGCATTATAATGATAATAATAATAGCCTTTATTTCAGACAGTATATCATTTACAGTATCTATCTTAATTATTCTATTACTAACACTTTGGATTATATTATATTATATATTTTTATACTCTACGCTTAACTATTGTACATCAACAACCCTGTCAGTATGCCACTTATTGGCAAAGGCCTCCTCCAACCTATTCCATTCCTCACTATCTTTAGCAGTTCTCGTCCTTACGCCTCCTGCTATGGCTCTAATGTCGTCCTCCCATCTTCAAAATTTTACCTTTTATCATTTTTATATGACCTGTAAACCAATTCATTATCGATTTGGACCATTTCTCGTTCCCTCACAATTATATGGCCTGACATATTCCATTTTAACTTTTTTATTGTTATTGTGACTTCTTTTGTTTTCGTCTGTTTCGTTATGGCTTCAACTCTTATTCTATCCGATAGTCATTTTCCTATAGTACTCCTTTCCATAAAGTATCTTTTCCTACAGTTTTGGTGGCTGACTTGATTTGTGTCTTGAAAAAGATAGTGGTGGCTTTCTTTTGATTTGAATAGTTTGGCAAGCCTGACACCTCTCTTTTTCTAAGTAGTTATTCTGTTTTTCTTTACTATTAATTTATTGTGTCTTATGAATGCTGCATTTCCTTTTTTTTTTCTATACAATCTGTAACTGTAGCTTCTTGCGTTTTTCTCACACTTCTTAAGAACAATCTTTCTTAGTGTATATTATATTATGCGAAATTTTGGACTTGTTTCTAAATATCAAGTGCTTTTTTCATAGCCTAGTAATATTGACGACTGGGCGGTTTTTGTTGTCGACCTATTTCCCAATTCTGTATATTTTACTGATTTTGATATTACCAAAGTGTATTTTCATATCCATTATGACTTCCTTGATGTGATCCACCAGCTCACATTCAGTTTTTCCTATTTCTTCTATTCCAAAAAATACTTAATTGGTTTTCCTTTTTTGATCACTCAAAAACTTTATTTCCATTTCTAGTTCAGATATTTTTTTGTTTTGAGGGTACTATTTTCTTCCATAATAAATTTCATCTTTTTATAAAGCGCCTACATTAAATTTTTCATCACTAAGGTTGTTAAAAGAAGAGCTTGATTGTTGAGTTTTTTTATCTAGTATTAATATTAGCTTTTCCATATTTTTTCTCTATTTTAGGGTAATTTTATATATAAAATATAATACTTAATAATAAATAATCTGAGTATTTGTACAGATACAACCCAGTAACCAGGACTTTACACCAGGAGCTCGCCTTGAAATACGGTCTCGTTGATCGGAAACTGCCTTATTATAAGTATTTGCCGGAAGCCGTGTTCAAAAATGACCTAGTCAGACTCTACTGGGATAAAGCCATCATTACAGATATTACTATTCTTACGAATAAGCCTGGTATTGTGCTGGTGACCGGGCACAGTCAAGGATATTTTTGGTCGACATTAGCATTCCTTTTGACGAGAACCTGGTGAAAGCGAGAGGTGGCAATCAGGGATCTTGTAGTAACTTTAGACACTAAATTACATCTAGACATACATATTGAAAATATTATTAACAATGCTTATAAGATGTAAGGTTTCGTTATGTTTAAAAATCCCTTGACTTACTTACACCTTTATAGATCCTTAATACGATGTCATTTGGAGTATGCAGTGGCTATTTGGAATCCTCTATATAAAAAATATATTGATAAACTAGAACTTGTGCAGAAAAAATTTCTTAGATGTATCCATTATAAATATGCCAGAAAAAAAAACGTATAATGAACTCATGGCAGAGTGTAACCTCACTACTCTTAAATCAAGGCGTATAATTCTTGAAGCAATGTTGTTTTGTGATATGTGTCACAATAGATACGACTGTATGGAAATAATTGAGAATATAAATTATAGGGTACCTACCAGAGCACATCAGCGCGTGGCCCATTCTCATAAACTTTTTTCAACCAATTTATGCCGGACAAACGCGGGACGAAGGTCCTCTTTATTACGTCTGATGCACTCGTACAATGAGAATTTCAATGCTATCGATATCAATGTCACAGGACGTGATAATTATAAGAAGATTGTCACTGAAAAACTTAAGCAAGTAGTCATTGAATAGATAGTGGAATATATGACACGTCTATTTAGAAAAAAAAACTAATGAGCAGTGGTGTAATATATCCTACAATAACCCTACAATACTTGTTAGTCGATAATAAGTTTCTTATTTAAAAATAACAAAACATTGTCAATGTATACTATGTAACAAGCTTCATCTATCTTTAAAAACTGTAATACTTAAGTTAGTGACCAGCGTTTCTGAGTTCATAATAATAAAAAATGTGTAGTAATTACATTAGATAACTTGATAATTGTGAACTTGTTTGTGGTCCGAAGTTTAATAAATTGAAAAAAAAAGCCGAAACAGATAAGCAGACAAAATATAACCTGGCTCACGAAGTGATCGACATAAAGAGAGGTCTGTCGACAGAAATTATTCCTATAGTCGTTTCTACGATCGTGCTAATCGCGGTCAGCCTCTCCAGTCAACTGAGGCGACTGGGAATCCGTGACGGAATGCTCCGGGCTCAAATGCAGAAGACGTTGCTCCTTGATAACTGCCCGTAGGTTTATATCCCTTTCCACCAGACCCTTGGCCGTTTTGTCTCCCCTGCAGAGGGCTTCTATCTGGTAGGGTTTGTATTTATGTATTTATTTTATGTAATTGTTATTTGTGTATATTTATCATTTAAATTTATATATTTATACAGCCCAACCAGATGAGAAAACTATATATTTGATAATAATATTAAACAATACAGTATAAATATAATACATCCGGTTTCTTTCCCTTTCTCCATTACCCGGCGGTTTTGTCTCCCCTTTCTAGTGCTTCCGTCTGGTTGTGGTTTTTATTTATTTATTTTACTATGTTTAAAGCATTATTATAATAAATAAATAATATTTATTATAAAAATATTATAAGTATCAATATCATTATAACAAAATAATTTCAACGTTTTATAACATTTTATCCCAATTATCATTTTTATATATTTTTTATAAATCCAAAACAGAGGAGAATACGCCACGTGTTGAACACTGAAATTATCGGGAATAAGAAAAACCACATGCACGGTATAGCTAAATTGTATTTTATTGTTTTTCGAAGTATACTCCGTTCAACGTAATGAACTTTTTCATTCGTGCAAACCAATCACTAAAACAGTAATTCCAGTCTGAAGTTGATGTTGACAAAATGGCTGATTTGTACGCTTCACAGCTAATTCGGGGTCTTCAAACCGTTGTCCGCGTGATAAATCTTTCATTCTAGGATATAAAGAAATCGTTTGGGCTCAGGTCAAGACTGTACGGAAGATGGCTCGTCAGCTCAACGTTTTCCTGTTTCAAAAAATCATTTGTTTTCCGAGCCATATGGGAGCTCACATTATCGTGATGTAAGATGATGCGACATTTCGGGTTATTTTTTCGGAATTTTTCATTTCTGGAAAAAAACCCTTATATACTACTCAGCGGTAACCGTTCTGCGTTTTTGTAAAGGAATTGTAGCAACGTGCCCCTTTTTTGAGACAAACGTAGCGTCCATTTTCTTTGACACGCTGCGAGAGCGAACAACTTTCGTTGGTTTGACCTCGTCTTCGAAGACCTAAACTGCTTACTGATGTTTTCTTTCAGGTTCGTATGAATAAATCTATAATTCGTCACCTGAGACGATATTATAAACGGCATTTGACTTCCCTCCGTTGAAGCGTTGCAGAATATTCAAGCACCAATCTACACGAGCTGCATTTTGCTCTTCGGACAAATTGTGGGGAACCCAGCGGTAAACTAGCTTTCTTACCAACAGCTCATTATGTAATATCGACTAAATTGCAGTCATTCCGATACTGATAACAGCCCAAATCTGCTTGTTTGTCACAAGACGGTCATCTAATATAATAGTTCCCACAGCTGCGATGTTTTCAGGCGTGACCGCTGTTCTTGGTCGACCTGCAGAAGAAACAGTGCTGAGCGACACACGACCGCGTTGGAACTCGGCATACCAGCGGTATATTGTCGTTTGACTCGGTGCTTCAACATCATAATCGAAACAAGTTCGCTGAGACATTTATCTTGAGATAAGGCGCGACGAAAATTGAGATTAATTATGGAAATGTTCACGCGTTAGCTCCCTTTCTGTTAACGACGTGTCAACCACAGTTTAACTAGAAGATTGTACACGAATGTGTCAACTTTAAACCAAAATAGCTTTTGTTTTTAAACATTTTTTTTAATTGTTTGAATGTCATTAAGATTCTAAGAGGCCAGTATTAAATTTTTAAAAAGGTTTTATTGTAACTCAATCCGAAATATTATATTCTCGATCATTTTAGTGTGCCCCTACATAAACAGCCCAAAATAATAATTATTATTATAATTGTTATTAGCTTATTTATAAGATTACAAATTTAGTTATTACTAAAATTGTAATTTGATGACTAAATTTTGGTATTGACATGTTAGGTAAACACATTTTCAGATATATGGACAACAGCCTTCACTCAAGTTGATAGCGTGATTTAGGCTTCGGTGTGTTGTTCATACCATGTTAGGCACGCGGGGAGTTATGTTAATTAAAATCTGTTGTTTTATTTCTGATTTCCGCACTTTAATGTTTTCAAATGTGTATACAGTAATGTACGTAAAAAAAAACGACTTGTAACAATACTATAGGGAATTATTCAACAGCGACGACTCCCGGGCGGACAATTGGCCTGATTGCTTCCGCGGCTAAAGCTCAATTAACTTCAAGGATTTTCCGGGTAATTTGTTGCAGAATGGGCACAAAATTATTATATCGACATAATATATATTTACATTAAATACGACTTTTTGATATCTATTCATCATTTTAGGGTTCCGTCAAAATGAAAGAGCGGAACCCTTAAATGATCACTTTGCGGCTCGTCCGTCTGTCTGACGAGATAATTTTTCTCGTAAATTAAATAAGGACTTTAGTTTATGTATCATCATCATCATCATCATCATCATTACAGCCCTTCACAAGTCCACTGCTGAACATAGGCCGCCCCCAAGTAATGTCACAAAGCACGGTCCTGGGCCACCTGCATCCATCGACTTTCTGCTTGTCTTACCAGGTCGTCACTCCATCTAGCGGGAGGATGCCCTAAACTTCGCCTGCCGGTACGAGGCTGCCACTCCAGAATCTTTCTTCCCCATCAGTTGTCGGTTCTTCGGGCTATATGGCCGGCCAATTGCCACTTTAGCATACTAATTCTTTTAACTATATTGACTACCCTGGTCCTAGTGAGGATATCCTCGTTTTTAAGTCTACCACGCAGGGAAACGCTGAGCATAGTCCTCTCCATAGCTTCCTAAGCGACTTGAGCTTCCTTATACGGCCAGCAGTGAAGGAACACGTCTCATTTCCATAAATCATCACTGGCAACACGCACTGGTTGAACAATCTAGTTTTGAGGTTTTGAAGTATGTCCAACGAGAAGATGTGTCATAATCTCCCCAACGCTGCCCAGCCGAGTTGAATCTGTCGATTGACCTCTCGGTCGAAGTTGAACTTACCCAGTCGGACTGTTTCTCCCAGATAAACAAACATATTAGTCAACAACTTCGAGCTTAGTTTTCCCAACAACTACCGGCATAGGAGTGACATGGACGATTAATATGATTTTTGTTTTGTCTTAAGACTTATCCGTTGGGAGATACTATTGAGGTTACTGAGCTTAGGTCCTTCAACGATTTTGCCATAAGGACTATATCGTAGGCAAATCGAATTTGCGCAACTGTACAAACACTTCAGCACTTCGATATACCGACATTCCACTTGGCACCGCTGAAGGGACTACAGCACCGCCCAAATTTAAACGGAATCAAAGACTTTTTCTTAGTTCACATACGCAAGAAAAAGTAGCAGAATGTACTCTTCAGTCATATGTACAATTTACCGAAGGGTACGTATGTAGTCGATGGTGCTAAAGCCTTTTCGGAAACCGGCTTGTTCGGGAGGCTGGAAATCGTCGAGTCTGCGTGCGAGACGATTCGTAATTACTCTCGAAAACAGAACGTAGACGCGGCTCAGAAGGGAAATCGGTCGGTCTGTAGATCTTCAAGAGAGCGTTATCGCCTTTCTTTGAAAACAAGACCACCGCACTTCTGCTCCACACCTTCGGAGTAGAGCCTCCATGACGGACGGAATTAAAGAGCTTCTGAAGGACTTTAAGAACCGGTTTTCCACCCGCGCTTTCAGAAGCTCCGCTGTAATTCCATCCTTGTCCGAGGACTTGCCGTTTTTTAGGTGTTGTAGAGCCATTCTAATCTCGCTCAGACTGACGTCCAGGATATCGAATAGTGTCAGATAAGACTTGCTCTTGCATCGTTACTCACACATGCATGTGGCTCCAACGATGATGTGTACAGCTGACCGTAGAACCTCTCAATCTCACCCAAAATCTCAGGTGTCTCGGAAACCATGCTGTCACATTCGGTCTTTAGCTTCGACAGTTGGCACAGATCTCTGGCAAAGACTTTAGAGCCCTGGTTTCGCTCGATCACTTCTTCAATACGAGCAGTATTAAAGTTGCGTAAGTCCCACTGTATGTATTTGGATCTGTCTGTTCAGTTGCTTGTATGCTGTCAAATCTACTTAAGACTGCAGCTTCACTTCCCGTCTAACTGCCATGAGATTAGGAGGGATCGGAAAGTTTTTGTGTTCTTCTGCGGCGGGTCTTACAACACTTAGCTCCGACCGCATGGGCAGTTTCCACGAGTTGAGGTTAGTGCGTAAACCTGTATGACCTTCAGCGAATGCCGTTTGGTGATTCTAAGTATAAGGTGCGTAACCCTCATCGATATTCTCCCATTCTTTACAACGTTGTTAACGAGAGACTTGTGGGCGATATATCCGACACCTCCTTGGGACAGATGTTTACCCTTCCGGTGATAGAACAAGTTGCCGGATTTGAGGATTACCGTGTCCTCCCCCTATCTTCGGACCTCGGATAATCCTATAATATTCCAGCGCAACTTGTGCATATCTTCTTCCAGCTCCAGGATCTTCTTGTCAGTCCTCAGGGTGCGTATGTTATAAGTTGCCAGTCTAGTCATAGTAGGTAGCAACAGAACCTTCACTAGAGATTCTCAGCACCCCAGTTTATGTATAATAATACTAAATTGTACATTTATAGCATGCTGTGATTGCCTTTAAGTGAAATTTCATTGAAATCAATATCAAATCTTAAGGTCTATTGGTCTCAGAATTTAAATAACTTAAATCTAAATCGATGCATTTACAAAATACCGCCATTTATGTTCTTATTTTATTACTCGCTAAGTCACTTATTAAAACCTGCAGGGTACTCCCCGTTGATGTAAAAACACAAAATTTAGCCAGAAGCAAAATTTCACAATGGAAATAAATAAAATATCCGCAAATCGACAAATTGTAGTTAAATCACATAACATTTTTTTTGCAATTACAAACTTAAGTTTGCAGGTGGAACATCGACCGTGATGTATACCGACTTACAAGAGAACATTTTTAATATCTCTAACTGTTCCAGCACACACAGCCGCAGCCCTTTATTACATTTGTGAAAAGACTATCAACGTCTAAAGATAAAAATATGGATTTAGGAGGAATACGAATATTTAATTTTGTAAAAATATTTAATTTTGGAAATGAGATCTAAGCCATTTTTTAGGCTGTAAGTGGGGTTGAATCCAGATTTCTCTCGAAGGAGGAATTTTAATTTTTTAGCAAGGAAATAAGCATGTGCACCAATATATGAGACAACTGGTCGAATAGGAACATGTTCTTTATGTATTTTTGGTAACCCATATAAAATGGGTGCTTGAGGATTCATTGGAACAAGATTGCTCCGAGACAAGTTGTGATCGGGAAAAACATATGATGACTGTTGTATACATAACTTAATATCAACAAAACGGCGTTCATGTGGCAAAAAAATGTTCAAAACAAACAATTCTCCCAGAAATATCTGTAATAGTAAAGATAAGTTGGATATTCGTCAAAAGTCAGGTGTTTACAAACTTGTTTGTGACGAATGCCACGCCGTTTACGTGGGTCAGACTGGTCGCAATTTCGAGACACGTTATAAAGAGCGTTTAGCCGCGTACAGGAATTGCAATCCCGATAAATCCCATTTTGCCAAACATCTTTTGGACACTGGACACAACCTAGCCAACGACCACTCCTTTAAAGTCTTACATACGTGTAATAAAGGGCTGCGGCTGTGTGTGCTGGAACAGTAAGAGATATTAAAAAGAAATAATAATACCGTTGCATTGCTGAATGAACAAACAAATGTCACTAACTCACCTCTCTTAAATATCTTCAAGCCTGCTCTCTAATAATGTGGGCGTTGCGCGGCAGTTTGTTTTTAATTTTACAAACGGCTGCGTAAGTCCAGCGGTGATTGGTCGCATGTTTTATCGCATGACGCAGTCGAGCGCTCCTTTGGTAGAGAGCGGTTGCATCATCGGTTTGTATAAAAGGCACTTGTTTTGGCTCGCCGCTGACTTAGCGGTTAGCCACCGTAGAGTCTATATCACTTGAGGATGCCTCGTGTAGAGGCAAAACACGTGTCGTATTATCGTCAGTGTTGTGTTTTGCCTAGTGTAGTAGTGTTGGAAGTAGCGGTGCTGGGATTAGTGGTGACGGGTATAGTGCACGCAATTGAGGGAGGGCGGGAGGTGCTTCTTCATACTAGGTAAGACACATCATTTTATTTTATAACGCGGATATTTGCGAAGTAAATCTTTGTAAAAGCTTTTATATAATGGATTTCCGCAAGGTAACGCCTGATTCTATTAATTATGTTAACAAGGCTAGCACGGCCGACCAGGCAAGACTCTATGTCAAATTAACAAAACTCCATCGTATTGCTGCCCAAAATGTTTGGTTCAATCAGCAGTGCAAACAACTTCATGTTATTCCCAATTATATTCAAATACGTTCCAGCACAAATAGTCGAGCGGCCAGTATTGCTATTTCTAAAGCTCAGAACATTTGGCTTAATGAGGAGTGTCGTCGTTGGTTATCCAATAGAGATAATTTAAAAATCCACCTTAAAGTATTATACTCTGCACTTTCATATAAATTACATAATATTGAATTTGATGTTTTGGATGGGAAAGCCAGAGAACTTGCTTCAATGGCTGTTTATGAGAAATATCAAATTCAGTCCCGTAAATTACAACGACTTGTATCCTCTTCATCCCGTAATCGTAATAACGACATACATACAGAATATCACAAATTTTATCCCCGAGTTAAAAATCTTTCCGATGTCCAGTTTCCAACAGATGAGTTGTCCCTTTTACATAAAGGCCTAAAGTATAATTTAACACCTTCGGTCTCCCAAAAATCGTTAGAGACTATGGCTGTTGACGCGGAGGTGGCTTTTGTGATCGGGAAGAAAGATAACATCGTTAAAAGTTTGGTAGTTAATGAAATTCCGGCTGTGCCCGCGTCTTTCCATTTCAATCCTGAGTTCCCTGTTTTTAAGTCCCTAAAGCAGAGAATAAGGGAAAACGACCTTATTGTTACTAAAGCCGATAAAGGCAATACTGTTGTTATTATGGAGAGTAGTGGGTACGGCTAGAAAGTTAACGATGTTATCCAAGTTGATGACTTTGAGCTATTGGAGTCTGACCCAACCAAAAAGTTTATTTCGGATATTAAGTTATGTATACAACAGTCATCATATGTTTTTCCCGATCACAACTTGTCTCGGAGCAATCTTGTTCCAATGAATCCTCAAGCACCCAATTTATATGGGTTACCAAAAATACATAAAGAACATGTTCCTATTCGTCCAGTTGTCTCATATATTGGTGCACCAGCTTATTTCCTTGCTAAAAAATTAAACTTCCTCCTTCGAGAGAAATCTGGATTCAACCCCACTTACAGCCTAAAAAATGGCTTAGATCTCATTTCCAAAATTAAAGATATTCGTATTCCTCCTAAATTCATATTGTTATCTTTAGACGTTGATTGATAGTCGTTTCACAAATGTCCCATCCCCTGACTGTTTGCGTATACTCGCAGATCTCTTTCAAAAACGTCGTCTACATCCCGGGGAAATAAATGATCTTCTTTACTTAACCTCTCTCTGTATGAAACCAAACTATTTCCGGTTTAATAACCGTTTCTATCTACAAAAAGAAGGGTTAGCTATGGGGTCCCCTCTAAGTCCCCTTATGGCGGACATTTTCATGGATAATTTCGAAAAACAACATATAGTTGTCAATCAAAATATCTTATATTACTATCGATTTGTAGACGACATAATTATTTGCTGGACTGGCACAAGCAGACAACTGGATGTTTTCCTCAATAAAATAAATAGAGTCCATGACAAAATTAAATTTAAACTTGAATTGGAACAAGATTGTTCCCTTAATTTTCTTGACTTAACAATAACAAGAAAAGAATCGTCACATGTTTTCCAAATTTATAGAAAGCCAACTCACACCGACACGGTCATCCCCGCGTCATCATGTCATCCATGGCAACATAAAGTAGCCGCTTTTTATTGTTACATTAACCGTTTGTTCACTGTCACATTAAGTAAAGAAAATTATTTAAAAGAACTTAATATAATTTATCAAATAGCGGTCTCTAACGGTTTTTCAAAAAATCTCATTAACAATTTAATTAAAAAGAAACAAAAGCATGTTATTCGCAACTCTCTGTACGCGGTTCAACCTCAAAGTGTTCATCGATGTGTGAGCAGTTTGACCTACTTAGGCACCATATCTGAAAAATTAGCTAATACTCTTCGACAAAACGGCGTTCATGTGGCGTTCAAAACAAACAATTCTCTCAGAAATGTCTGTAATAGTAAAGATAAGTTGGATATTCGTCAAAAGTCAGGTGTTTACAAACTTGTTTGTGACGAATGCCACGCCGTTTACGTGGGTCAGACTGGTCGCAATTTCGAGACACGTTATATAGAGCATTTAGCCGCGTACAGGAATTGCAATCCCGATAAATCCCATTTTGCCAAACATCTTTTGGACACTGGACACAACCTAGCCAACGACCACTCCTTTAAAGTCTTACATACGTGTAAAAAAGGGCTGCGGCTGTGTGTGCTGGAACAGTAAGAGATATTAAAAAGTAATAATAATACCGTTGCATTGCTGAATGAACAAACAAATGTTACTAACTCACCTCTCTTAAATATCTTTAAGCCTGCTCTCTAATAATGTGGGCGTTGCGCGGCGGTTTGTTTTTAATTTTACAAACGGCTGCGTAAGTCCAGCGGTGATTGGTCGCATGTTTTATCGCATGACGCAGTCGCTCGCTCCTTAGGTAGAGAGCGGTTGCATCATCGGTTTGTATAAAAGGCACTTGTTTTGGCTCGCCGCTGACTTAGCGGTTAGCCACCGTAGAGTCTATATCACTTGAGGATGCCTCGTGTAGAGGCGAAACACGTGTCGTATTATCGTGAGTGGTGTGTCTTGCCTAGTGTAGTGGTGTTGGAAGTAGCGGTGCTGGGATTAGTGGTGACGGGGATAGTGCACGCAATTGAGGGAGGGCGGGAGGTGCTTCTTCATACTAGGTAAGACACATCATTTTATTTTATAACGCGGATATTGGCGAAGTAAATTTTTGTAAAAGCTTTTATATAATGGATTTCCGCAAGGTAACGCCTGATTCTATTAATTAAATTATTGTGTAATATAATAAACTTTTATTCACTCATTCACTCATATTAAACGATTGTATACTCTACGTTTTTCAAAAACAATATGTTCGAAGGATTTTCCGCCCGTATTTTCCGTCCCCGTGGAAAATTAAACATAAGTATTGTTTTAATAAATATAATTTATAATCTATATTAAATTAAAAAATATTTCTATTTCTAGGGCCGCAACATACACTTGTTATCAGGTGAGCCGTACTTAAACATTTCTCACTTTTTCAGATCTTCTCAATTCAACTCTAAAATAAAACAAAGCAAAATAACTCTTAACGTTAACACAATAAAGAAAATATACGATGAAGAGCTTGCCCCACTGCGGCTCTGAATACCGGTAAAAATCACATTTTAAGATATAAATACTCCATTCTTGTAAATACGTGTAAATGTTCCGTCCAGAACTAAGTGGCTGCTCGAAACAGCTGCAATTAAACCATTCTAACAGCGAGTCGTTATTGCTACTCGTAAGTGCTCACTTGAGGCTACCGAAATGCATATCGAATAAATGGTTACAACTATAAGGTAAGGTAGTCCAATTGCATTTAAATTGGTACAATGTGATGCGATATTATGTTGAATGCAAAATTCCACTTTTCTTTTTCTTATATATGTTATAACATGCAATTTTAGTATTTACAGAAAGAGAAAAATTTAAGAAAAATTACAATCTTTACTGTCCACCACCTTTACGTATACCGTCTATTCTAGGACATAGGCCTGCTTTAACTTCTGATAAGTTTCTTAAAAGGAAAGAGGTGTTCACCTACCTTAGTTAATGCGTGTTGGCGGAATTTATATTGTACCAATAATATTATTTTAAAATTTCTTAGATATGCATATTTCCCTACGAAGTTTTCCTTCACCGCCGAGCACATGGTAAATCAGCACTTAACAATTTCATTGGTGCCGGCGAGGATTGAACCCGGGGAACTCATTTACTGTGAGTGCTAATCGTTTGAGCTACCATGATTCGAAGCAAAATTAATCTATACATCTATACAAATAAATAAAATTGAGGTGTCTGTTTGCAATGTTAAAATAACGGCTTTTTACTAAATGCATATGAAAGTATATACGGTACTAATAACAAAAAAAAACAAATTTTTAAATTTTTGCCTGTCCGTCTGTCTATCTGTCTGTTTGTTCCGGCTAATCTCCGAAACGGCTGGACCGATTTTGACGGTACTTCCACAGCCAGATAGCTGATGTTATGAGGAGTAACTAAAGGTACTTTAATTTTAGAAAAATAATTAGGGTTCCGCGAAAAAAAATTAAAACCCTTTAAATCGTAGTAAATTTCACGCGGGTGAAGTCGCGAGGGACAGCTAGTATTATAACCTAAAGACATAGTTGAAGAGCAGAACTTTTCTCTAGTTTACGTAGTTAAACCTCGCCGCAGGTAGGAACAGGCTCTCACAGAATACTAAGGTGAAATAGCATCTTAATTGTGCTGCGCTTCATATAGTGAATGTAGAGAACAGAACACCTTTTTTTCTGGAAATGAGGCATTCCATCTTATTCCTCTGGGGTGACAAGGCATCTGCATTTTGATACTTAATCGAGGATAAATGTAGATATATTTGTGCTATAGCATCCACTTACTAGCAGGTGTGTTTGTTTGTCGCCCTTATACTATAATAAAAATCTAATGAAGATTGAGGGTAACAAACATTTATGGGTACTGCCCCAGTTCTGGTGGACTTCGTATGTTCTCAAAATTATTTTTGGTAGTTTTCCTCAGAACTAGCTATGAAAGAGAGCCATACTTTGGCGTATTATATCTTTAGCATGAATTGGTCAGTTAAACCGTGGAAGGACTACGCTCACACAAAAAATTCGCATGATGAGTGTAAAGTATTGGTTACCCTTTTTACTGGTAACTATTCTAATTACTTAGTGATAATAACGCATCTGCATTTTGATTCTTAAATGCATTTTTCTATGAACCACAGCATGCACTTACTATTAGATCGACTGTGTGCTTGTTTGTCATCCTTATTCTATAGTATATAATATATAATCTTTGTAAATAATGTATGACCTAGGACCTTATATTGGCGGTGTGAAAATATCCACTTACTCTTTTAAGGTCGTGCAGGTGTCTCAACATATGCGCTTTTACAACACAAATCCCAGAAAATATACAAGGTGTTGCTATTATTATGTCATCTTTTTACTAAACTTAATACTAGGTCATAATAGGATTAGTTCATTGTGCATTCGACTTATCATCGGAAGACGTGTGTTCAACTTTTTGCACAATATTTTCTCAAAAATCGCAAAACAAAATACTAGTATTTAAAATTATAATATTGAAAAAGTTGATAAATATTAGGTTAGACATTGTTTCATAACAAAATTCATTCATGGAAAAGCGTCGCAAACAATTTTGTATATTTTTAACAAAGTTTGCATAAGTCGAATCGCACGAAAGAGACCGATAAAAATGTTGAAAAGGCGAGAAATTGTGCAAATGGATCACCAGTTTCCTTGCTGATCGGAGTATCAAGGTCGTAGTAGACGGTGCATGCTCTGATTTCAAGCCTATCAACACTGGTGTTCCACAAGGCTGCGTGCTATCACCAACACTGTTTCTCCTGCATATCCATGATATGTTGCTAACTGGTAGCATTCATTGCTATGCGGACGACAGCACTGGTGATGCCTTATATACCGGCCGTGCCAATATTTCTCGGGAAAACGTCGCTGAGTACCGGGACAAACTTGTGTCTGAAGTCGAGTCTTTGCTTAACAAAGTCTCGGATTGGGGCCGACTAAATCTAGTCCAGTTCAATCCCCAGAAGACACAAGTTTGCGCGTTTACCGCTTCAAAGAACCCCTTTGTCGTATCTCCTCAGTTTCAAGGCACTCCCCTTGCTGCCTCAGCTAGTATCGGAATCCTTGGCGTCGACATATCGAATAGTGTGCAGTTTCGTGGTCACTTGGAAGGGAAGGCCAAATTGGCCTCTAAAAAGCTTGGCGTGCTCAGCAGAGCGAGACAGTATTTCATGCCGGCACATCGCTTGCAACTTAACAAAACGCAAGATCGGCCCCACATGGAATACTGTTCTCATCTCTGGGCCGGGGCACCCCAGTGCCAGCTCCTTCCACTTGACTGCATCCAGCGCAGAGCGGTTCGAATCGTCGACGACCGAGTTCTTTCTGATCGGCTCGATACACTGGCACTGCGTAGAGATGTGGCATCTCTTTGCGTATTTTATTGCATCTATCACGGCGAGTGCTCTGAGGAATTGTTCGGACTAATTCCAGCCGCTCAATTTCACCATTGCACATCGCGACAAAACTCGCGTTACCATCCATACCATCTGGATGATTGGCGGTCCACCACTGTGCAATTTAGAAGACGTTTTCTCCCTCGCACAACTTCCTTGTGGAATGTGGAATTAATTACCACCAGCGAATTTTCCGGACCGATACGACTTAGGAACCTTCAAGAAAAGAGCCTTGGGAGTAGGAGTACCGGAAAAGACACGTTAGGACCGGTGCCAACTCCGGAGCACATGTCTTCAGCACAATGGGAGGGACTCCATCGGGCCCACTCGACTTGCTGACGTCCAGGGAGAAGAGTGCTTTGCGAACCGAGCGCTGTGTAAATCGCACATCCGGTGATGTTGCAGTTGTTCATGGGCGGCGGTAGTCACTTACCATCAGGTGAGCCGCATGCTCGTTTGCCCCCTCTTCTATAAAAAAAAAATTTTACTTTAACACTGGTTCGAAAAAAACCCTCTGTCCTGGAAAGAACCAGCAAGAAACCCAGCGGGACTTTTTTGTTAAAATAAATTTTACAATATAAATGATTACGAACTATTTACAAAATTTATTTTAGAAACTGCTTGGAAGCGATCACCTCATTCCCAGGGGTTATTATCAACCATGTATTCATTTATACTATAATAACCCTTTTTATACAGTTTCAGCTTAATAAAACATTTAAACTTGTTAATAGAGAGAACCTGTACACGTTCCGGGACCTTGTTGTAATAGCGTATACATTGCACCAAGAATGAATTACTGATTCTGTGGAGTCGAGAAACTGGTATCACTAGCTTGTGTTTGTTCCTAGTGTTTACAGAATGTATATCACTTCTTTTTCTAAAACTATCTTTGTTTTTGTGAACATACATTAAATTTTCGTAAATATACTGAGAGGCCAAAGTTAAAATATTAATTTCTTTAAATTTATCTCTAAGAGACTCTCTCGGTTTTAGATTGTAAATAGCTAATAATAGTTTCTGAATCAGCCGCATTTCCCCATAGCAAAATCCTATAAGACATTATACTATGAAAATAACTAAAATAAACTAATCTAGCTGTCTCGACACTAGTGAGACCTCTAATCTTTTTTACAGCATAGGCTGCAGAACTTATTCTGCTTGCTAATTTGGATATATGGGGGCCCCACTAGAGCTTTACGTTAAACCAATGCACTAAATTTGATATAGCATTATTCACTTCGTCACATTTAAATGATTGACGTTTAAGTTTAAAAATCAAGGAAGTATCATCAGCAATTAATACTATATCATGACTATGCCCTACAAGGTGCTGTAAGTCATTAATATACACCAGGAACAGGAATGGGTCGAGAATCGAGCCCTGAGGAGCACCCATTAGTACAGGTGACCCGGATATATATATATATATATATATATATATATCATTTTCAGTGCAGTAGCTTGAAAACTTCTTCCGATGCAGAAGTAAATAATTTCAGGGATATAATGTTGACGACCTGTAGTTGGATAGGTTTTGTACTCTGTTTCTGTACTTGAAAGCAATTGTAGCCCTACTGTACAAATACTTCAGCCCTTCGATATACTGGCAGTCAACTTGGAACCACTGAAGGAACTATAGCACCACCCAAATTTCGATAGAATCTGAAGCTTTCTTATAGTCTTCATACGGGTAACAGCTTTATATCCCGTCTAAGAGTGTGATTGGTGAGTTTGTGTATTTTTCTGCGGCGGTTATTGCAGAATTCAGCTCCAGTCGCATGGCCTTGCAATATTATAGACACTGAAAACTATCTTGTAGCTCGAAGTGAAAGGTTTAACGACTTTGGATTAGAGCACGAGGGAGACGAAGCGTTCATGAATTCGTTAGACGAGACCTCTCCAAATTAACGTTTAGGTTTAGTGTTCCTCTAACCATTCGGTGATTGCTGCCGGTTTTCACTCTCGCGATCACTGAGACATCACTGAACAGTTGTCATGTGGTCGTCATAATGAAGTCAATCTCATTTTTGTCGAACCGTCGGGGTTCGAACAGGTCCACTTCCTGTAGGGCCGCTTCTGGAAGGAAATATTCATCATAAATAGTCCCTCTTTCTTCATGAAGTCGGCCCTGCTGCTGGTCTCTTGGGTTTCGTTGCCCTATTCAAAATATGCCTACCATCAGCTCACCGTTCTCTCGTGTGCCTAGCTTTGCGATGAAGTCTCCCATTAATACCGTATTGTGGGTTTTGGAGGAAGTAATGGCTCTAGAGGTATCCGTATACATTTCCTCTGCCTCCAGATTGGGATAGACCGAGGTTGGTGCGTAAACCTGTATGGCCATCAGCAAATACCATTTAGTGATTTTGGGTATAAGGTACGCAGCCATGGACGACACACTCCCATTCTTTTCAACGTTGTTAACGAGAGACTTGTGGATAAAAAATTCGATACTTCCTTGGGACAGATGATCGCCCTCCTGGTGAAAGAACCAGTTGGCGGATTCGAGGATTAACGTGTTCTCCCCTCTATTCGGACTTCGGATAATCCTATAATATTCCAGTGCAACTTGTCTATCTCTTCTTCTAGCTCCAGGATCTTCTCGTCAGTCCTCAGGTTACGTGCGTTATATGTTGTCAGATCGAGTCGTTCTTAGGTGACAACTGAACCTACAGCGGAGATTCTTACCACCCCCTGCCCCACCGTTACGATGGTCACCACTGTAGCGAAAAATAGCAATTGCGCCGGGGATTAGGGGCCATCTCTTCATATCTCTCATCATTGGGTGTATATTTTAATATTAGCCACGCTTGCCGTGCGGGTTGATAATCGCAGATTTTTATTGTTACTTTGCTGTTATCAAAAAGATGCTGCTGGCCATCTTATGCCTCAGTTTTCCTCTGTCACATTTTACGACACCCACAGGAATATATTGATAGTGGGTATTATTGTTCGACACCACAAGTTGTCTATTTTTACTATACATATTACTATATTATGTTAAATGAAAAGAAATATTTTTAAAATCGTCCCAAAAATTAGTTATGTGTGTTGAATTGCGTTATGTTTTCATCACATTTGAATCTTTTTCCTCATAGTGGATACGTAAGATATTCGAGTAATTATGGAATATGAGTACCGTCGCGGCAGCAACGCGGTACAAGCATCACGCAACATCAACGACGTTTACGCAGCAAATACTACAAACAAACGCACCATCTGTTATTGTTTGCCCGCTTCCATTATGGTAACTTCAACTTAAAAAAGGAACCCCGTTTTCGTTCAAAAACTTTATTCGACGGAGACGAATGATAGGCGATTGTGGAAGCTAATGATACACTTTCCACGGCTCAATTAGCAGCAGCTTTCAATGTTAGCATGCAGCAATGCAATTATGCAGCAGCCACAAAAATATATTAATCCATTTAAGTCAAATTGGCAGGGTAAAAAAGCTTGACAAATCGGTGCCCCACGAACTTAGTGATCGCCACCGTGAAGTACGCGTTGAGACATATCTTGCACCGAGACGTGCCTTGCACTGCTCAAAATGCACACAAACCAAGAAATTTTTACCGCATTGTTACCTGCGACTAAAAATAGATTCTGTTTAACAATCTCTAGCGATCGGGAATTCGTTAGCTCAAAAATTGTTAGAATCTTGGTTCAGCACTGCAACCACACCTAAACAATGCTCTAAATGAAAAATTACCCCTAGAAAAGTGATGGTTACTTTTTGGTGGGCTAGCTCCGGTGTGATTATCACATTTTCTTACGAAACACAACAAGATGAGTATTACTACAGATGTGTACTATGAAGAACTAAAGACAATTATGAAGATGCTCGCAAGTCTTCAACCAGCTTTGGTCAATCATTCATCCCCGCTGCTCTTTCACGACTACGCGCGACTTAATGCTGCAGAACAGACGGTCAAGTAACAAGAGCTATGGTTGGAAGCTCTCCGTCATTTGCCGTACTCACGAGACCTTGCAACCACAGAGCTTTACTTTTTCCAGAATTTATATCACATTTTTGCTGGGAAAAAATCAAAACCCGAGTGCATTTAAAAATGCCTTTAAAGAATTAGTTGGATCTCGTCCACCTGGGCATCAATAAAGTACCAGTGCGTTGGCAAAGATGCATCGATTGCATGGGTATATATTTACGAGCTTGGGGTTCCAGACAATTAAAAAACTGCCGAGTGAATTACCAAAATTGACACTTTATTTACAGAACACTGCAACTCAAAACCACACTAATAACAAAACACAATTGTACTATGACACTGAAATTATATTTGTTTTGCAGAGGGCCATAAGAGCAATTTATGATTTAAAGCCTAAACAGTCGCTGCGACAAAAATTTAAGGAAATTAATATATTAACTTTGGCCTCTTAATACATTTATGAAAATGTAATGTACGTACACAAAAATAAAAGTAGTTTTATAAAAATAAGTGATATTCATTCTGTAAATACTAGGAACAGACACAAGCTAGTAGTACAAGTTACTCGACTCC
Organism: Parnassius mnemosyne; assembly: GCA_963668995.1. Taxonomy (NCBI): domain Eukaryota; kingdom Metazoa; phylum Arthropoda; class Insecta; order Lepidoptera; family Papilionidae; genus Parnassius; species Parnassius mnemosyne. Next base: position 45,678,912 of record CAVLGL010000024.1, on the reverse strand, counting down.
ATCGAGTCAGTAATTCATTCTTGGGGCGATGTATACGCTTTTACAACAAAATTCCAGAAAATATACAAAGTTTGGCCTGTTCAAAGTTCAAAAACTTTATTAAACTAAGTTTGTATAAAAAGGGTTATTATAATATTAAGGAATTTATGGATGATAATAACCCCTGGAAATGAGGTGATCGCTACCAAGCTATTTCTAATTTGTTGTGTTGTTAATTTGTGTAACATCATGATTGTAAGCTGTTATTTAAAAAAAAGTCCCGCTGGGTTTCTTGCTGGTTCTTCCCAGGACAGAGTTTTTTTCCGAACCAGTGGTTATCAAACAAAAGAGTGACTTTCAATAAGTATTATTTATAATCTATATTGAATAAAAAAGTTTCTGTTTCTGTTTCTGTTTCTATTGATCACTTTAGTTACTAATATGATAAAACTGATAAATTCTACCTTAAATATAAGAGAGGCACGTGTAGTTCTAGAATATTAATCAAATATTAGATCATTCAATTAACGATGTTTCAGCTGAACAAAACAAAAGTAACAACTCAAGAAGAACAAGAAAGTGAGATCAAACAATAGCTTAATTAAACTTCAATCTAATTAAAGGTAATTATTTATTTATTTTAGGAAGAATTACAGACGAAATATCTTCGCAAAGTTACCAAATGTTACTTAGAATATTTCCTCATGCTTACTCATATTTCTTTCATCTGAGTTAATACAAATTTATTTTACTAGAGGTTAAGACTTCTTTTAACCTAGGAGTCTGTCCGGGTGTGTACCTACCATTCAATTAACTGTTCGCCATACGAGTATGTTCCGCCCTGAGGGTTATAAAGAGCAATATAATTACAGGCAGGCATTCCATCTGAGTCCCCTGAGGTGCCAACGCATCTGTAGCGTTCTCTGTTAGAAGTCGGTTGCAGATTTCTAAGAGCTGCGGTAGCCACTGAAATCCCCAACGAATGCCACAAAGCACGGCCCTGAGCCACCAGCATCCATCAATTTCCTGCATGTGTTACCAAGTCGTCCCTTCATCTAGTAGAGAGACACGGTATGAAGGTGCCACTCGAGAACCTTTCCATGCGCATCGGTTGTCGGTTATTCGAGCTATATTCCACTTCAGCCTATTAATCCGTTGAGCCATTCCTAGTCATATTAATACACATTAAATCTTTGAGCTCACGGCCCTGCAACTCTGCAGACTAAGAACTGCTGTAATATAAGAGTAGGGCTAAACAATTAAGGACTGATTTTTCAATCAACAATTTAAAGTTATCCATGTAATAAATTATCCATTATTCATTTATTACATCCTATAAAAGTCCACTGCGAAACATAGTCCTCTTCCATAGATTTGCCGCACGTCACGCTTGTCAGACGGGTTGGCAACCGCAGTTTTTTTTATTATTTTGAGTTGTTATCAAGAAGATGATGCCGCCCATTTTCTGTTTTAATTTCCTTCTATCTCCTCTTACAACACTCACGTAACGATATGAAGTATTGGATATTCTTACACTGCCATTATACGGTCCTAATAAATTACAATCTGACTGAATATAAAAGTAAAACAATGGAATTTTTTTTAAAGGAACTGTAGTTTTTATTTTGTTTATATTATGTTTTAATCTAGGAACAATTTTTATCTGATATTTGAAAAATTGGCCCTAAGTAGTATAAATTTACTTGCAATAATTTGTGTTTGCTTATAATAATCACAATAATAAAGCTATGGTCGTGTAGAGGCGGCGTGAGAAAATCGATTATGATCAAGTGGGCGAAGTTAGGTTTGACAGAGGAAAATGTAACATGTCATGGGCAGAAGCATCTTTTTGATGAACAACTCTTACTCTTAGTGAAAATCTACACTTGCCATCCCGCCTGCCAAGTGTGGCAACTATACATAGGGGAAGCCTATGTTGAGCTGTAGAATTTCGCTAGTTAATTTTTTTATATATAGAGGCTGAAAAACGAGCACAATACAATCCAAGTGATGGTAAATGGATGCAGTGGCCCATAGACACCAGGAGGGTACCAGCACCACTAAATAATCCCTCGCTGTGCATCCTCAACCATGCTACTGTATGGCGTTCATAAGCGTTTGCTTTTCTTTTTTTAATTGTAAAAAATTTAAAGTAATTCTTTGAACTAAAGCTTACATCAAAGTCAACAGCGAAAGCTAACAAAAGGTTGCTTACAATTGACATTGTTCGAGTTTCAGCGAATTTGTTATAGCACATGGATCTCTTTGAAAATGCTCAGTTACATACACATATTGTAAGTTTAATGTTTAAGTCTTGAGACTCTGTTGATGTGAGTTTTTTTCTTATAAATAAATGTTGCCGCGAATCTAGGATTTACTCCTGTTTTGTGAATGCAGTTTACAAACATAAACAAACTTTCAGAATCTTATCAATTATTTTTAGGCCATATAAATACTTGTTCCGTGCAGGATTTGAACCTGAGACCTAATGATCAGCAATATAAAAAATGTTTATCGCCACTAGAGCAACGATGTTTATAAAGAAGAAGAAGTAAATAACGATTGAATAGTGGTTGTGCTGGTCAATCAATTAACAAAACATGGCGCAGTAAAGATTTCGCTCTATAAGAAATCAATTTATGATACAATGTAAATATGGTGTTTTATTCGGACACATTAGCTGGATAAACAGAGTGTCACATCATAGCCAGCGATAATATTGACCCTGGCGTTAATGTCTCCACAAATAAACCGCTCTATGTACGTCAGAGCCTCTTATAGCTTAATTTATTAGAATTAAGGATTCTTATACTTCCTATTTTCTTGTCCTACCATAATATTTCAATATACTTCTTGATTTAACGTGCTTGTAAATGAAAAAAATGTGATCACAGGCGTTAAAAGCGAAACTTTAAAATGAGTTGAAATATAAAACAAAAACATTTGACAGCAAATGATTTCTTTTATTGGATAATTTTCAACCACAATCGCGGCATAAAATATAAGGTAAAAGATTAATTTTATAAAAAATAAATGTTACAATCCTTATTTTTAGACATGTAGAGCCTAAATTTTAGTGTATTAAATCAAGAGAATATTTTCTTCATACTAAAATTGCTTTTGAATAGCGACGTCTACTTTATTCTCATCATCATTCTCTAAACCATTTCCCATTATCTGGGGTCGGCGCAGTAAATCTTTTTGTTCCATTCCTCTCTATCAGCCGTCATTTCCATACTTACTCCTTTCATTCTCATATCACTCTTCACACAATCGATCCATCTTTTATTCGGCCTTCCTCTGCCCGTGGACGTCTACTTTATTCTATAGGTAAATAATTTTACAAATCAAAAATTGATTGACTCTCACGTTGTTCCGTATAATTATTAATTAAAAATTTTCTAGAACCGACCTCAATATATATTATAAGAACAAATCAAAAACTATAGGCAAGACCTTGATCAAATTTATATGGGACCATATGAGAAGCTTTCAAATAATAAGAATCATCGAAATCGATTCACCCAGAAAGAAGTTATGAGGTAACACACATAAAAAAAGAAAAACAAACAGTCGAATTGAGTACCTCCTCCTGTTTGAAGTTGGTAGAAAATAGATATTAAATGGTTTCAACGCGACTAATTTAATATAAATCGGTAAGGTATGAAATCGTGGATTGTTATGAATGGTTTGGATATGATTTATATTTTATTCAATATAATTAATTTTATTTATTTCATAATAAGTTTCATTCTTTTTATTTTAACAGTTAAAAAATTTATTAAACATCGCACACAGAGGAGACCGGGATAATACTTTATACTGAACTAGCTGTTCCCTCGGGCATCACCCGCGTATATCGGGTGGCTGAGCACCGTTAGCACTGAGCCGAGTGTGTATTTTTTTATAGGATAGGGTGACAAACGAGCACACAGTCCACCTGGTAGTAAGTGAGTGCTGTGACCCATAGACATCTACATTTATCTTCAATAAAGAATCAAAATGCAGATGCGTCGTCACCCGTGAGGACTAAAATGCAATGCCTCTTTTCTAGTAAAATGGATCTGCGGTTCTCTACACTCACCTTACGAAACACAGCAGTGTCAAGCTGCCATTTTACGCTGGTATTCTGTGAGAGCGTGGTCCTTCCCCGGTCGAGCCGACCCATTCGTGCTACAACTATACTACTAATATAGCTGCAGCATGGCTCTACCATGTATAAAATTAATTATTTTAATTTTTCATTATCTTTTAATCACGTCCAAATAAGATGCTGTAAAGAGCAACGTTTACCTTCATTATATTGTTTTGATAATGAAGTAACTTTCTTTCGCCTGGATTATTATGGTATGACTAATTATAACGCTCAGGTGGACTGTGCCTCTGTTATTCTATAAAAAAATAAAAAAATTCTATATGAAAATTTCTAGTTCATATAGGAATATCCTAGTGTTAGGATAACGATAAAAATACAGAAAATGAGGCTTTATAATGAAATTGCAATTTACCAATCAAATGAAATATAACGCAATTTACCACCCGAGGCTACCATAGAACGGGGTTGAAGTCAAGCATGTTTCTATTGTAACAAATGTTAGTAAAAATATCCATATCTTGTTATTTATTTCGCGAAAATTAAACACTTATTTTCCACTAATTCAACCTTACATAATTAAAAATAAAAATTCAACATGAAATATTAATTTCTTTGAACAAAAACACATGTTTATTTAAGTTAATAGTGTCAACATCAAGTAAGAATCAGCGCTAACAAAGGTCCGTCTTTACGGATCCTCGGGGAAAAGCAAACGAATGTGAAACTTAAAATATAATATTATCCTACATAAAACGAAAAGCTAGATGTTAGTATGAGTTGGGCCGTTTTCCATTCCGAGTAAATTAAGAAGCCGCTTATACATTATAAAACATAAAAGTAGCGGCGCATTTCTAAATCGTTTCGTTTTATTATATATGTTTTTTTATAGTATCGGGTGACATACGAGCACATAGTCTATATTTATCCTCGTTTGCGAATCAAAATGCCGATGCATTGTCACCCGTGAGGACTAAGATGGAATGCTTTTTTTTACTGGAAAAGATTCCAGTAAAAAGGGTCTCCGGTTCTCTGCATACACCATACGAAACACAGCAGTGTTAAACTGCTATTTTATGCTGGTATTCTGTAAGAGCGTGGTCCTTCCCCGGTCGAGCCGACCCATTCATGCTACAACTATACTACTAATATAGCTCCAGCATCGCATTACCACGTATAAAAATATATAGGATACTTTTACGATAGAAGGATATTTTACGTGGTGGAGCTACGCTGCAGCTATATTATAGACAAAAACGTCTACTCGTCACAGCTTGCAATAACCATCAGGTAGACTGTGTGCTCATTAGTCACTCCTATTCTATTAAAAAAAAAACTGCGAAGCAACTCACCTCAAATGTCAGAGACGCTCGGATAAATTATCCACTTACCTTAAGTGCACGCCTGTTATCCTCACATCCATAAAAGAAAATTAAGCTAGAAACCTAATACTTAAATTATTTTCATTTAAATTGCTTCAAATAATTTTAAAATCTATGAAATATTTTTGTTGTTTTAACTAAATTGCAGAGAAATCAGTTTTAAGTTGCGTTATGAAATTCAATCCAAATTAAATATTAAAATATCTAAAATAAAAGAAAGTTGAACGGCATCATTTTACTTTTTAAATTAATTAATAAAGAATGTTTATTTAATGTTTATCTTTATATAAAAAAAAACAAACGAAATTAAAACATAAGTTCTAACTAAGATGAAGGAGTCTTGGAGGGTTGAGCCGATCGTCGCTGGTGTATATAGTGGCGAGAGGCAACACGCCCTCTTCGGTCCGGATTTCAAGCTAAACGGTGGCCCTATCTGCTAGCCACAGTTAGGGAAATGGCCAAGCCTGTGACGGGTCGCAGGCGAGGGAGTGGGGGCTGCCTAGTTTTTCTGAAAAGGGGCTAGGTGGTGGTAAAGACCATGCTGACCGAGTAAGTGACAGTTTATTCGGGTAGTGGGGATGGGCCTTGTCAGCCCCACCTACCAGCTGGATTGAGCTCCCGATGTCGTGCTGTGAGCCAACTTCGCGTCTCTATATTCTCTCGGTAATCCGAACGCCTGAAATTCTTTTTTCTTAAAGTAGGGCGTTCCCAAAGGTGCGGGCTCCATAGTGGGTGGAAAGCCGGGGGTCGGAAGACGGGGGGGAAGGAAGTAGCAGACGACATCCTCGTGGCAACACAGAGGAAGATAATCAGTGAGGCCTGGAGTAGCCAGGACCCTTATGCGTCGGTCCCAGTTTTTAGGGGCAAACTCGTTTACACGGAGGGTGTCCTGAAACTGTGGTGTGACGATTAGAAGGCTCTGGATTGGTTGAAGGGGAATATTGCTACCCTCGACCTTAAATCCAACACCTCGCTGACCATAAAGAAACAGTCGGAGATACCACAAAGAGTCAAATGTGATATCCTTATCCCTGATGCCCAGGGAGCCTGGAAAGACTCACGCGACATTAGTCGCGTGCTGGCGTACCAGAACCACTGGGTTAACATCAGGGACTGGCTGTTGCTCAAGGCTGATAAGCAGACGGACGGGTGGTTCCTCGTTGTTTCGGTGCCGGAGGATCATATCGCGACCCTGATGAAAGCCGGACGCCGTCTCGCATGTGTATGCGGGGCGGTATACGTAAAATTCCAGGGTCGTGGAGGTAAATTCTTTGATTCTCCACCAAGCAAAGAGGAAAAAAAAAACCCGGACGTTATGGATACCGGAGCCATAGTTACCGGTACAGCGGAATCACCGGAGGCCAAGTTCAGTGAAAAAACAGCCTGCACAATTGAGCCGAAGCCCCCAGTAGAGATCGGGCTCAGCGGCAGCTCACTGAGTGACGAAGAGGACTGCATTTTGCTGACCACTTCTGACTCGGTAGCTGACGATGAAACCCGAGATCTGTTGGCAGGCTAATTTTTGGGCGGAGACGGCGAGGATACGATCAATAATGGCGTGCCCTTCCTCCAAAACTAGCCTAGTGCAGGCCAACCTTCACCACAGCGAAACTGCGTCGGCTCTATTACGCAAGTGGTTTGAGGTTCAAAGGACGGCCATAGCCTTAACCCAGGAGCCGTGGGTTGGGGCTGGCAAAATTAAAGGCCTAAACAACCTAAAAGGTAAGTTATTCCCCAACTCTGAACACGACAAGCCTAGGGCGTGTATTTACACTACTAAAGATATCTGTGCACAACCATTAACAGATTTCTGTTCTAGAGACATATATGCCGTGGCACTACAATATACACAGGAGAGAAGATTAGTCCTCACCTCGGTCTACATGCCGGAGGAAGACACTCCTCGCCCTCATGACCTCGGCAGACTGGTGAACTTCTGCGAGAGGACCGGACTGGAGGTTGTGATCGCGACGGACGCTAACTCGCATCATCCCCTCTGGGGAATGGAAAGACCGAATGAACGAGGTAAGGTGTTAGTTGAATAAAAATTTAGCACTAACCTGTGTGACCTGACCCAAGCAGCTCTCCGTATAGTGGAGAGATGGTGCAAGGAATACGACTTAACCGTCGATCCAAATAAAACGGTTCTAGTAATGTTCACACAAAAACGAATGCTGTATAACTATCATTTTCCAAGTCTTTTAAGCATGAAACTCCAGCTATCCTCTGAGGTAAAATAGCACACTACTGGAATAAACACATAAAAAACAAAATCAACAAAGCTAGCATAACTTTCTGGCAATGCAGAGACATGTTTGGCAAAAGATGGGGACTGACACCAAAAATTATACTTTGGCTTTACAAAACTGCAATTCGGCCCATGGTCACATACAGCGCTCTGGTATGGTGGACCAAGACAAATGAAGACACCACTATAAAGAAGCTTCAGCGCTACCAGAGACTGGCATGTATGGCTGCCACAGGCTGCATAAAAGCTACGCCAACAGCAGCCTTAGAAGCGATGTTGGAGCTAACCCCGCTTCATCTACATATACAACAAGAAGCGACTTTAGCTGCCATCAGACTCAAGACCCTAAATCTTTGGAGTAAGAATAGTGTCCTTCATACAGGCATAATTGATAGAATTCACTCAAAAATTCCTATCCTACAAGCCAAGTACGATAATATTCCTAAACAATTTGTTTTCGATAAGTAGTACAAGATACAATTAAATGAAACCAACCAGCCGGAAGGATTAAGCCCAAAAGAGCTTAGAGTTTTCACCGATGGTTCTAAAACAAATGAAGGTGTAGGTTCTGGAACTTTCTCTGAAGACCTCAATATCCACACATGCACACCGCTGGGTACCTATAACACAGTCTTTCAGGCGGAATGTATGGGTATCATTCAAGCGGCCATAGCAATAGATGCTAGGAAGGTTAATGAATTCCCCATCAGAATACTGACCGACAGTAGAGCGGTACTACAAGCTCTGAGTTGCAATGTGGTGAACTCAGGACTAATATATGAATGCCATAAACGATTAAATGAGGTATGTAAAAACAACAATATGACTCTGCAATGGATAAAGGGACATAGTGGATCCAGAGGCAACGATGAAGCAGACGAACTGGCCAAAAGAGGATCGCTTCTGGCCACTATAGGGCCGGAACCAATCCCCTTTGGTAACGTTCGTTCACTGGTACGTAGACACTTCACTAATCAACACGCTCAGTTTTGGAAAAACCTAGTAGACTGCAGACAAGCTAGGGAGGCCCTGCCTGAAATAAACAGTCGCTTAACCATAGTTTTAATGAGACTGAACAAATCGCAGATTAGGATAGTAACAAGTGCTATTACAGGACACGGCACCTTTAACAAACATTTATTTACTATAGGTATTACAGATAGTCACAGACAGTGCAGGGCATGTATGAGGCAGGAAGAAACGGCAGTCCATGTGCTACTGAAATGTCCGGAGGTCGCTACGTACAGGGCTAAACATCTCGGCACGCCGGGATCACTCCCCGAAGTTGCATGCAACATCAAAGGATTGTTGAGCTTCTTCGGGGAGATCTCATGGCTCGAATAATCACATTATTCCTGCCCACACGCAAATACGCGCATAGACGTGGAGTTGCGGAAAACAGCCCGTCGTAAACTAAACAAAACTAAACTAAAAACATAAGTTCGATGCCTAACAGAGAGGTGCGACGACCTTATCGGGATTAAGTATAAATATATGTGTGGAGGGAGACACATATCTAAATTGTATTTCGAAGTATTATCTATCGTTGAAGAAAAACTAAGTGATACAAGATGTCATTTAAAAACATGGATTGACTTAAAAGAACTAAAAATATGAAAACTAATATTTTATATAATAGAACCTTGGTATATTTTACAATGGCGGCAAAAGATAATCCATCACACCATATCATCACTTGGTTGTCGTAAGAGGGGACAGAAGGAAATAAAACGGAAGTTAGGCAGCAGCATCTTCCTGATAACATCGCAAAATAATAAATAAAATACGGTTGACAGCCGGGTCGATTGCAGTTCCACCACAGTCACCTCAGTTCTTCGTGACCATTAGTTGTATGTAGAATGCGATATATCTGGAATAAATAATAAATTAAATTAACCGCGATTAAATCATTAATCGCGTTTAATTTAATTTATTATTAATTTTAAAAAAATTGTATGAACGTGTTGCGTGATGTATTGTTAATTTTAATCATGACAATTTTCCCATAACTCATTCCCTGTACTACCCAAGGTTAGCTGGTTAAAAATGCCATATATATAGGACGAATAAGTATTTTTATTTATGCGACTATTGTATGAATAATTATTTTTTACTCATACGACTATCGTATGGTTAGCAACAGCTAATAGTAGATTTTATCTCAGAAAAGCACGCAATGCAAGTCATGAATAATATACAAATTTCCAATCAGCATGCTAGATAACGCAAATGACAAAGAGCGGCAGTCATAGTTAATCGCCTAATGGAAATCAGGCCGCTCAGTGCCAGATGACCGAGTGACCGCTCGATTGTTCGTGGTCCCACAAATTAACACTCCCAGCTCATGCATTACGTATAGGAATTGTACATCATAATCAATCAATAAACTCGAAAATCTTATAAAGTTATGTTTTGCACTCTTTTTGTGCACTCAATGCGGAACATTGCTGAGTTATTTCGTTTCATCGTCATCATCATTGCAGCCCTTCACAAGTCCACTGCTGAACATAGGCCTCCCACATGGAATGCCACAAGGCACGGTCCTAAGCCACCTGTGTTCCTCTCAGTATTTCCATGATTAAAATTAGGATCTCCTGTTGTATTTCCAACAGTGGCCTAATGGCAGGGCGCTGACTGCGTAATCAAACGTCGTGGGTTCGAATCCACCATTCGACTACTGCCATGAACCGCTCCTAACTAAAACATTTTAAGCTCACCAGGAATGGTTAACGGGAAAACTAATAAATTATATAGCATGACTAGTATTTTTTTTTAAATAATAATAAATAATCTCATATATAAAAATTATATTTGTTTGTTCGCATTTTATGCGCTGCCATACAATTCATAATATTATTATTGCGGTAAAACTTAGTCAACTTATTCCCTCTTACACCTTTGCCAAATATTGGGAGGGCCACAGGTATGATTTCGCATATAGCCGCGACCCCACCAGCGAAGGCCTCCATAAGGCAGCCCCTCCTTGGAGAGGACTTCTCCTTCTCCTTTTTCTTCTCAGGTAAGGCGCACCACGTATACAAGATGTGCCTTCCTACGCGGACTCTAACTTCACCTGTGTAATGTACCTCCCCCGAGTCCTGCCCAGCAGTGAAACGTAGGCTTTTACTGTATATTTTTAAATTGGCAGCTGCATCTCCTAGAAAACAACTCAAAATAATGAAAAACTGGCAACCCGCTTACCGAAGGTGGCCAATATGGAAAAATCCCCTTTATGAGGCAATCTATGAAGGAGGTATATGTTCAGGACCTGACTTTAATAGGCTGTAGTTGATGGATGGCAATGATGAATAACAATGTCTACAGGACTGGGCTTTGGTAATATTAATTCGTTTTTTGTTTTAACCATTCCTTTCGTTGTTGACTCACCATACATTCAAACCTAACGCTTATCTTTGTCGTTCTTATTTTATTGCAAAGGTTTCTCTTTAATAGAAAAACTTTACGAAAAAAAAATTTGAATGAATTCTACACGATAAATGCAAGTCAAAGAAGGTAAAGGAACCAACAGATGCGCCGGAAAATCCATTGCAGTGATAAAATTAAATTGAAAACTTGCTATTCGCTCGCTTTGATCCTGATGAGTCGCTCCTGTCAAAGGCGTTCCAACATTAGACATTTTGTATTCTACGTCCCAGTGTTCAATTTTAAATCGATTATGTTGAACGATGAAATACTTGAATGAGTAGATTCTACAGTCTACCTTGATCTAAGTATTGACTATCGCCTGCTTTGGAGATATCTCGTATATGTGTGTATAAATCATTCATCATTCATCATCATTGCAGCCCTTCACAAGTTCACTGCTGAACATAGACCTCCCCCAAGTATAAATTAATGTTAGTTTGTTTTAGCTATTTGCCTAGTGTTGTGTCCTACGAATTATTTTTAATAACTTTTTAACCGGATTCCCTATTATATTACTAATTCGTTTATGCATAAATTAAACACATGATTGGATATTTATAAATATTGACGGCTCCGTGGCGCAGTGGCTTAGCAATGAGTTGCTGCAAGGGGGCCGCGGGTTCGAATCCCGCACGGAACATGTATTTGTATGGCCTACAAATAATTGTTCCGGGTCTGGATGTTTATCCATGTGCAATTGGTGTTTGTAAACTGCCTCCACAGTACAGGAGAAAATCCTAGTGTGAGGGTAAAGTTTAAAAAAAAAAGAAAAATATAATTATATAAAAAAAAGCTAGAAGGGATAGATAGTAGAATATTTATAGAGACACTATCATAATAAAATAAATAATTCAAAAAATCAAAAACCCGACTGCAAAAAAATACAATTTAAAAGTAATGCACTAAAACGACCAAAACAAAATTGAGAATAGAAAACAAAAATGAAATAAAGTATTAACGAAGTAAACTCTACTTCGGTTTAACAGACTACACTATGAGATGAAAGCCTAAGTTAAATTATATTCAAATTAAGCTTAGTAGCTGGCGGAACCCAATTACAAATTATAAACCTAAAGAAAGTTAATGGGTCTAAAAACACTTGAGTTTCTAAGATCAATAAAACGATACCTTAATTGTCGAAATCCATCCAGCCGTTTAGAAGATACGAGGTAATAATGAAATTTAAAAACATACAAGATACGCGCGAAAACTTAACCCTTCCTTGACAGTCGGGTAAAAATGGATGACTGAAACTTTAAATGCAAACTTTGAATGCAAAACCTATTTGCACTGAGTGCAAATAGGTTTTGCATTTAAAGGAAAAAAGCGTAGTTCCATCTCCAAGGCAGGACTCCACGAACAGATTCCCACATTGGTAGGGGGGAGGATGATTCTTAATAACCGTGGCTTGTATGTGTGAATAATGTGAATGTCATGATCATGCATACGAGGGATCGTTTTTCCTAGACTCATGGCCTTCGCCATACAAACTGGAAGTGGCTCATTGCACAAGTGGAATTAGAGGCCCTGTAGGCGCGACATGTATTCCTAGGAACCCTGCCTCAGAAAAAACAAGAAAATGAGTTGTTTTCTTCCCAGGAAGGTATATCAAAGAGAGACTGGCAGTGTTGAGGTATAACGAAAGTAAGTGAAATCGTTTGCGGTTCCTAGCGTGATACGGCGAAGGTGGAACACTAAGGCATTCTAATCAATGTGAGTTCGAAATAACTCGTTATATATTAATATATTATGTAAAGTTTGAAAGGCATCACCTTAAGAAGTGCCATGTAGTGGCGGTTAAGAATATCCACTATCCCATATCTTCCCGTGGGTGTCGTAAAAGGCGACAAAGGGAAACAGGTAGGAGATGGGAAGCAGCATCTTCCTGATAACAGTAAAATTACAATAAAAAACTGCGGTCGAGCCCCGACCATCCGACCAGGCACACTGAACTTAAATGTTAAGTTGGAGAGGTCTCGTCTAATGAAGTCAACGATTCGTCCCCCTCGTGCTCTGTTCCAAAGTCTCGAAACCTTTCAGGTCGAGTTAATAAACCGTTTTCAGTGCCTAGAAGACTCCAATGAAGTGAACGATATGAATGACAAGCTCGTGGAAACTGTCCATGCCGTAGGTGCTAAATTCTGCAAGACCCGCCGCAGAAGAAAACAAAAACTCTCCGATCCCACTCTTAATCTCCTAACTCTTAGACGGGAGATGAAGCTACATTCTTCATCAAATTTTGACACATTACAGGTAACTGAAGAGACAGATCTCCAAATACATGCGGAGGCACTTACGCAACTTCAATACAGCTCGTATTGAAGAAGCGATCGAGCGGAACCAAGGCTCCAAAGTCTTTGCCAGAGATCTGTATGCCAGAAAGAGCCGACTGTCAAAGCTGAAGACAGAATGTGGCAGCATCGTTTCTCGAGAACCTTAGATTTTGAGTGAGATTGAGAGGTTCTATGGGCAGCTGTACACGTCCTCGTTGGAGCCACACGCAAGTTTGAGTAACGATCCAAGAGTGAGTCTCATCCGACAATATTCCGATGATATCACGGACGTCAGTCTGAGCGAGATTAGAATGGCTCTCCAGCACCTTCAAAACGGCAAGGCCCCAGGCGAGGACGGAATTACAGCGGAGCTTCTGAAAGCGGGTGGAAAACCGGTACTTGAAGTCCTTCAGAAGCTCTTTAATCCCGTTCTCCATGGTGGCACTTTTCCGGAGGCGTGGTGCAGAAGAGCGGCGGTCTTGTTCTTCAAAAAAGGCGACAACGATCTTTTGAAGAACTACAGACCGATTACCCTTCTGAGCCACGTCTCGCATGCAGACTCGACGACTTCCAGCCTCCCGAACAAGCCGGTTTCCGAAAATGCTTTAGTACCATAGACCACGTACATACCCTCCGGCAGATTGTACAGAAGACAGAGAAGTATAATTTGCCACTTTGCTTTGCGTATGTGGACTATGAGAAATCCTTTGATTCCGTCGAAATTTGGACGGTGCTGGAGTCCCTTCAGCGGTGCTAAGTTGACTGTCGGTATATCGAAGTGCTGAAGTGTTTTTACAGTAGAGCTACGAAACCTATCCAACTGCAAAGTGGTGTAAGACATGTGACGTTATATCCCCGAAAATCTTCACTGCTGGATTGGAAGACGTTTTCAAGCTACTGGACTGGAAAAGATACGGTATTAACATCAATGGCGAGTACATCACTCATCTTCGATTTGCCGACGACATAGTCCTTAAGGCAGAATCGCTGTAGGAGCTAAGCACTATGCTCAATGACCTCAATAGTGTCTTCTAACGGATAGGTCTTAATATGAACACGGACAAAACAAAAATCAAGTTTCACGTCCATGTCAAACCTATGCCGGTAGTTGTTGGGAGCACTAAGCTCGAAGTTGATGACGAGTATATTACCTGGTACAAATAGTCCGACTAGGTAAGTCCAACTTCGTCCGATAGGTCAATCGACGGATTCTACTCGGCTGGGCAGAGTTTAGGAAACTACGACACATCTTCTCGTTAGACATACCTCAAAACCTGAAATCGAAATTTTACAACTAGTGCGTGTTGCCAGTGATGATTTACGGATCTGAGACATGGTCCTTCACTGCTGGTCGTATGAGGAAGCTCAAGGTCGCTCAGCGAGTTATGAAGAGGTCTATGCTCGTGGTTTTCTTGCGTGATAAATTTAGAAATGAGGATATCCGCAGTGGAACCAGAGTAACCGAGATAGTCCAACGGATTAGTAAGTTGAAGTAGCAGTGGGCAGCGATATATAGCTCGAAGAACCGACAACCAATGGGTAACAATGGTTCTCAAGTGGCAGTCGTGTATCGATAGGCGTAGTGTAGGGCGACCCCCCACTAGATGGAGTGATGACCTAGTAAGACATGCAGGAAGTCAATGGATGCAGGTGGCTCAGGACCGTGGCAATGGGCCGGCCATATAGCTCGAAGAACCGACAACCGATGTGGTAAAAAGGTTCTCGAGTGGCAGCCTCGTACTAGCAGGCGAAGTCTTGGGCGTCCTCCCACTAGATGGAGTGACGGCCTGGTAAGATATGCAGGAAGTCGATGGATGCAGGTGGCTCAGGACCGTGCTTTGTGGCATTCCTTGGGGGAGGCCTATGTTCAGCAGTGGACTTGTGAAGGGCTGTAATGATGATGATGATGATTATTTATATTTAAATATATGGATGTATATATCATGTTTTTTATTTTATGTGTAATAGATAGGTTTAGGTGGAGCCGTGGTAGCTCAAATGGTTAGCACTCGCTGTAAGCTTCCCAGTACGCTAGCAACCCGGGTTCGATCTTCGCCGGCACCAATGTAATTGTTAATTGCAATTTTAAGTGCTGATTTACCACATGCTCGACGGTGAAGGAAAACATCGTGAGGAAACCTGCATGTCTGAGAAATAAGAAAAAAATATTTCAAAGACATGTGAAGTTCGCCAACACGCATTGGGGCAGCGCGGCGGACATATTCTTGCCCTAAAATGCTCTCAGAAATGAAAGGATGCCTGTGCCCAGCAGTGGGACGTAAATAGGCTGCAACTTTACTTTTTAACTTTATATATGTTTAGGTAACTCTTACTTTATGTTCGCGACGGCCCAACGACTTTAAGAAACAAAGTGATGAAAGAATATTGTTTTGTATAAAAAGTGAAATTACCAATGAAATCGAGCAAATTGCGTATTAATATAGTTTTACAGTGTGTTTACAACTCTTAATATATTTGTATAGATTGTCGTTTTAATAATAGTTAATATAAACAACTTTAATCGTTTATGAAAAAATTAACCAATCACAGCGCATCATATCGTAGAACTTTCTGGAAATTTAATTAATTGCGCAATAGTTTATACTAAAAATAATGAGAATATTTTTGTGTTCTAAAAGAGTTATAAATATGACATTTAGTTAGCATATGCTATATAGATTACGATAGTGAAGAAATAATTTGTATATTTAAACACATTTGATAATTATAGAAAAATTAAAGAATTAATGTACCCATTTGTTATGAAAATTTGCACAAGTTTGCGCATTTACTGCAAAAAGAACCCCTTTGTCGTATCTCCTCAGTTTCAAGGCACTCCCTTTGCTGCCTCAGCTAGCATCGCAATCCTTGGCGTCGACATATCGAATAGTGTGCAGTTTCGTGGTCACTTGAAAGGGAAGGCCAAATTGAAGTCGAGTCTTTGCTTAACAAAGTCTCAGATTGGGGATGACTGCATCTAGTCTAGTTCTAGTGTTTACCGATAAAAAGCACCTCTTTGTCATGTCTCCTTAGTTTCAGGGCACTCTCCTTATTAACTCAGCCAGTATAAGAATCCTCGGCGTTGATATATCGAATGACGTACAGTTTCGTAGTCACTTGAACGAGAAGGCCAAATTGGCCTCTAGAAAACTTTTGGTGCTCAGCAGAGCGGGACAGTATTTGTGCTGGCACACCGCCTGCAACTTTAAAGGCGCAGGTTCGGCCTCACTTGGAATACTGTTTCCATCTGAGGGCCGGGGCTTCCCAGTGTCAGCTCCTTCCATTTGATCGCATCCAACCCAAAGCAGATTGTATCGTCGCCGACAGAAATCTTTCTAATCGGCTGGGCTCACTGACGCTACGAAGAGATCTTGAATCTGTTTGCATATTGTATCTTATCTACCAGTGCTCAGAGGAATTGTTCGGACCAATTCCAGTCGCTCAATTTTAAAATCGCACATCGCGACAAAACTCGAGATAACATCCCTACCATCTAGATAATTGGCGGTCCAATACTTCCTTGTGTGAGTAAAAAAATATAATTTTCTATTTTATTTAGAAAGCGGATTAATTGGAATATAAGAAATTAATTTTAAATTTTAAATGCACTTTCAAAATAATATAAATCAAAATTAAAAATTAATGGTCGTTATTGGATAATTCTTATTAGCTTCGGCTTAATGGACGAATGTCGCATTGCAGGCAATGCGAAAAGGTTGAGCGTTGTGCAAACGGTATGGTATTGCCAATAAGTTATTCCGATTGATCGCGTTAATCCGTCGACGGGCTTAAAAGCAACGTTTTAAATAAATATTTGTATAAAATTTGCTGATACAATCTTTTTCACGTGGTGGAGCCACGCTGCAGCTATGTTATGGCTATACGCTCTCACAGAATACCAACATCAAATAGCAGCTCAACGCTGCT
The DNA here is from genome assembly GCA_963668995.1 of Parnassius mnemosyne. NCBI lineage: Eukaryota > Metazoa > Arthropoda > Insecta > Lepidoptera > Papilionidae > Parnassius > Parnassius mnemosyne. The sequence continues at coordinate 45,661,584 of CAVLGL010000024.1, read as the reverse complement.
GTATTTCGTATGGTGAGTGTAGAGAACCGGAGACCCTCTTTACTGGAAACAAGGCATCTCATCTCAGTTCCCAGGGGTGACAACGCATCTGAATATTTACTTAAAATGGAGGATAAATGTCGATGTATATGGGCCAGAGCGTCCACTTACCATAGGGTGGACTGTGTGCTCGTTTGTCACCCATATTGTATTAAAAAAATGCGTCCAAATTAGTGCAGTGGCTGAGCGTTGAGGGCCGTGGGTTCGACTCCCAAGGAAGAAGTATTAGCATGGCCTACAAACAAATAATTGTTTCGGAGTTTGCAGTCAGTGCTAGTGCAATTTATGTATGCAAACTGCCTCCATGACATAAGAAAATTCAAGTGTTCGGGTAACGTTTTTAGCAAGAAAGATAAGTTTAATTTATCTTTTCATTTTAGCAGCAGTTGAAGCTCATTTTCTGGGAGTATGGCTCGTCTACAATCTACATATTTTAAAAAGACACTCGTTTATGAATTTCAAATTTCATTAGCAAACTATGTTTAATCTCTTTCAAGAAATGTAAAATACGGAAAATTTGAGATGAACATTAATCCGCTTGCAAAGTAAAATAAAAATTTATGTTTTTTTTTACATGGAAAATAATCGTATATACAGTTCACTTTAATGTTCATGTTTGACTGAGAATTAAAATGCAGATGCGGTGCAACTGCGAAGTTACCAGAAAAATCTCTGGTTTTCCACATTACTTATTTATTTATTTATTTGTATGTTACACCAAAATAGAGAAAAATGAGTAGAATATAATTTAAAGCATATGTCCAACAGGCGGTTTTACCTCTCTAAATGCGATCTCTTCCAGACAACCTTTCCGTAAAGCAATGATGCAAATAATATTTATAATATAGGGGGTGTACAGAAAAAAGATGTAAATACCTAAATATAAATATAGATATGTCCAAATAATATTCAATATGATAAAATTTTTAAGTGAAAAGAGTACGAAAAGTTAAAGTAATTTGTCTAATAGCGTTCCAATTAATACTTTCACATTCACCATAAATACAGCTGCATTATTTTGCTATGTCACGCTGAAATTCTGTGCAAGCGAGGCATTTCCACGTTTGAGATGACCCATTCGTACTGCAGCGTGGCACTGCCAAAAATAAAGTAGATTCCGAATCGTTTGCCGAGTATCGCGATTATGACAAAAGCCTCCTAACGTTGGAAGTTATCCTATAAAAATTGCCTCATAGGGGGATTTCGGCCATAGTCGTCATACTTAGCAGGCGGGTTCCAACTGCAGTTTTTTTTAAATATTATTGTAAATATTATGAAGACGCTGCTGCCCATCTCCTGTTTCAATTTCCCTCTGTCACCTCTTGTGACACCCACACGGCGATACAGCGTAGTGGATAATCTTACAATACCACTATACGGTTTTTGAATGACGAGCTCATAATAACGACAAATTTTGACTTTTCAGAATTGATGAATTACGTGAAGAAATCACAATATCAAAATTAATTTTCCAGGGCAAAAACGCTATGCTCCTAATATAACAACGTTAATTTCACGACTGCTCTTTGAAATAATTGTCGGCAACGATATTTATACAGCCCTTCAAATAGTCTGCATCCCGTGTCTCTATCGTTACACAATACCTGAAATAATATAGAAAGTACTAGCTGAGGCAACAAGGAGAGTGCCTTGAAACGGAGGAGATACGACAAAAGGGCTCTTTTTAGCGGTAAACTTGTGTCTTCTGGGGATTGAACTGAACTAGATTTAATTGCCCCCAGTCTGAGACTTTTCAACAAAGTCTCGACTTCAGACACAAGTTTGTTCCGGTACTCGGCGACGTTTTCCCGAGAAATATTGGCACGGCCGGTGTAGCATCACCAGTGCTGTCGTTTGCATAGCAATGAATGTTAGCGGTTTGCAACATATCACTGATATGCATAAGAAACAGCGTTTGTTATAGCACGCAGTCTTGTGAAACACCAGCGTTAGTGGGTTTGTGATCGGAGCATGCATCGTCTACTACGACATTGATTCTCCGATCTGCACGAAAACTGGTAATCCAATTGCACAATTTCTCGGGAAGCCCAAAGGAAGGGAGCGCTTTGTGCCAAACCCGATCGAAGGCCTTCGTTATGTTCAAACTAACAGCCAACGCCTACCCCTTGGACTCTACACAATTCCTATTTGCAATAGGAAAATAATTATAAATGAATTTAATAATATCCTGTGGTCTCTTTCGTCTCATGTGGTCCAATGCTTGTCGTAAGAGGCGACAGAGTGAAACCAGACAATGGGCAGCAGTGTCTTCCTAAGAACAATTTAAAAAAATGTGTTTGCCAACCTACCTGTCATGTTTTTTTTATAGGCTAGGGTGACAAACGTTATCACCCGTGAGGACTAAGATGGAATGCCTCTTTTCCAGTAAAAAGGATCTCCGGTTCTCTACACTCACCATACAAAACACAACAGTGTTAAGCTGCTATATTACGCTGGTATTCTGTGAGAGCGTGGTCCTTCTCCGGCTTAGCAGACCCATTCGTGCTACAACTATACTACTAATATAGCTTCAGCTTGGCTCTACCACGTGGAAAATACTACATATACTTTAGATACAAATAAATCTCACATGCATATATTACAAGAAATGTTAATTTATAGGAAATAAAAGGATATTTTATTTTATTTATTTATTTATACTAAGGCCGTTAATAGGATGTGTGAATTAAAAATTTTATTTTTGGTGGAAAAATAATAGGACGTCAAATATTTCGAACCTATTAAGTTCGATTGCACTGTATGTTTTGTTTTGTGAATATTTTTTTCGTTTGCTGCATTGAAATAATAAGGGATAGCAGCTTTCTTCTTTGGCAATTCACTTTGTGAATTTTAGTACATTCTTAGCGTTTTTTTGTAATAGTTTTATGTGAAGAATTTCATTAAAAATGTAAGAAACTGTAGATTATATTCATTTACATCTATATTAAAGTTGATTTTTTTGCTAATATAATTTACATGGAATTTCAAATTTTATATAACAATATCTATTTTTTATTTTCTTATTTTATTAAGAAAACCAACACCTTTACAAATTATATATCTTATAACTATATGTAATGTAGTATTTCCAATAACAGGTTTCCCTTAAATTAACAAATGGCACTGTAACAATCAAACTTTGTTAGTGTTAAAGTTAACTCTATAAATATATTATGGAATTCAAGGATGCCATCCGCTTAAACCTATCAATATTATAGATAGTTAAGTAGATACTAAACGAAACTGTACACCACACAAAACAAATCAGGTAGAGAAATACATTCTGCATGTTTGCGAAAGTAATATATAAGTACCACCCATTATAGACGTAAGCAGAAACAATGACAGAAGGCAAAGACAAAGACAGACTTATATTTATAAATGTACAATATTTTGAATATTTAGATCATAAGTTGATATTATTATATAATTTATATGCATTATCATATGGATTATAATTAATTTACAATATTAAAAACTATGATAATAATTAAAAAAACTAAAAATTATAATTAACGGGTATAATATAAAAAGTGACTTTCTTCAAAATGTTTTGAATGGAACCAAAATTAAAATGTAATAATTCAGGCTTCTTATCATTACCCCTATGAAATTATTAACCATATTAGTACAATAGTATTTTTATCATTCCGTTTTTCGTGTCTTGTTTTAATTAATGCTGTTGAATGGCCCAGCAATTTTTCATCACCTATTGTGTATGTAAATTGTTTGATACCGCTGCTCTTTTTTGATTGTATTTAACGTATCACTACGAAAGTTATTGCACATAAATAATAATTAATTATGTCGTGGTTTCTTTACTAGATAGTTTTTTCGGTGTCTTTACTAGATAGCGTTGTTTGATATTAACATTGCTCTTGTTATTTATTATGGCATTTTGTTTCAAATTAAGTGCTCTTAGAGCTCCTTGGAACTAAACTTAACTTGAAACTAAAAAAAAAAATGTCGCGTTGGAGGCTTTTTGGTTGTGTAAAATCTTATGAGTTACCCACATGCTGTAAAAGAAATATTTAATGATTTGTATTAATTATTATGTCAATTATTTATATTTTGTACTGGGCTTACGCAGCCTATCATATTAGGTTTTAGTCAATAAATAAACTATATAAAATCTATAAATATACATTATTATGTAATTTTATTTTGTGATGCAACGGTGGTGAAAGACCATCAGGTGTACTGTACCCCGGTTTATCTTCCTTATTAAATATTTAAAAAGATGTATGTAATATCAGTTGCAGTAATGAGAAAATAAATAAAACAGTGCTTATAATATGTAATGTGTACAAAGCTGTGACTTTTTGTAGTTTTGTAAGTTTTGTGTACAAGCTAGAGCCATGCTACAGCTATATAAGTTGTATAGTTGTAGCACGGATGGGTCAGATCGATCGGGGAAGGATCACGCTCTCACAGAATACCAGCGTAAAATAGCGGCTTAATGCTGCTGTGTTTCGTATGGTGAGTGTAGAGAACCGTCTCCGGTCTTTTTACTGGAAACGAGGAATAACATCTTAGTCCTCACTGGTGACAATGCATCTGCATCTTGATTCGTAATCAAGGATAGTCATCAGGCGGATTGTGTGCTCGTTTGTCACCTTTAATCTATAAAAAAAGTTCCGCTGGCTTTCTTGCTGGTTCTTCGCAGGACAGAGGATTTTTTTCGAATAAGTGGTGAAGTAAAAAGTGACTTTTAATAAGAATTACTTGTGATCAATGTTGAATAAAAAAATCTATTTTATTCTATTCTATACTATTGGTATGACGACCTGGTATGACGAGATACAGGAAGACGAGGGATACAGGTAGCTTTGAAGCATTCCTTGTGGGAGGCCTTTGTTCAGCAATGGACTTGTGATGGGCTGCAATGGTAACTATGAATGTTGGCATTATAACTTCGCTTATTATACTTTACTAATATATCTACACTTTTAAATTGTAGTTTTAAACAACCATGAGTTCATTTAAATGGAGTTCTGTGCGACTTGGCACGACTTCAATAAGCATTACTTTTTATGATATTGAGGTAGTAATGACAGTAGTTTTAATCTACCTTACCTTATATTCTAAGCGTGGAGTATAACTTATTTTATTCTTTATTTTAATGGGTAAATTAATATGACTACGGAAAGCTTTAACAGTCGAACATCTAAGTCGCTTTATCAAACTTAGGATAAAAAACACAGCTCTAGGTAGCTATATTAACAACGAGGCACACGCAACGAGTACGTAAAATATTAAATCGATTTGTTTGTATAATTCTGAATAATATAAACGGTTACTGTAGTTACGGTTAAACAGATACGGTAACGGACAAACAGACAATTAAAAAAAATTGTTTTTCATTTACACCCAAATAGCATGCAAATCTCAGCTCAATGAAATGCATTTATTTTGATATTACAGAGAGACATTTAATTTTATTCATATATATAAAATATATTGGTAAATCCAATCGAGCATGCCCTAATCCCATAAAAAAATCGCGTATAACATGATTATACGGACTTTTTTTTAAAGTAGTTATAATACACACAAGTTTTCACTAATAATCCAATTTTCCAATAATTTTATGTCAAACTTCAATTTAAAATAAAGTTTGGAAAATCCAAAAATGCACGACTCATAATGCTCATATGATCATCATATTATCATTCATGTCCAAGACGTATTTAAGGACGCGTTTACAAAATTGATAGGTATAGAATCGAACTATTACATTGACACGGGTCACACACACAAGTGTACGCACGGTTAGCTGCGGGAATCGCAATCAAGTATAAACATTTTGATAATTTGAAAGATTGTTTTTTTTTTTCATATTTCTTATATCTACAAAAATATACTTAGATACGAAATATAAATGGCTGCTCCAGAGATAGCTAGGCACTAGAAGCCCTCTACAGGGAGTGAGATGTTGGCTGTGGACTTTGGGCTGGTTTTGTTAGTTATGATAACTTCAGCTCCGAACTTGGTGAAATGACTTGAAGGTATACTTGGGTGACTGCTATTGGAAGTCCAGGACGAGCAGTACCATGTGTGCCGAGTTTGGGCTCATTATGTTAGTTATGATGAGACCTTACCTCCGGACTGGATGGAGACCTGAATGTGGGCTTCGGTGACTGCTACTGGAACTCCTCGACGAGTAGAACTAGGTGTGCTGAGTTTAGGCTCGTTTTGTTAGTTATGATGTGACCTTACCCACGGACTTGATAGAGTGACCTGATGGTGAACTTCGGTGTCTACTGGAACTCCTAGACTAGGTGTGCTGAGTTTGGGCTCGTTTTGTTAGTTATGACGAGACCTTACCTCCTGGAACTCCTGGACGAGTAGAACTAGGTTTGCCGAGTTTCGGCTCATTTTGTTAGTTATGACGAAACCTTACCTCCGGACTTGATGGAGAGACCTAATGGTGTGATTTAGTGACTACTATTGGAACTCCTGGACGAGTAGAACTAGGTGTGCCGAGTTTGGGCTCGTTTTGTTAGTTATGACGAGACCTTACCTCCGGACTTGATGGAGAGACCTGATGCTGTAATTCAGTGACTACTACTAGAACACCTGGACGAGTAGAACTAGGTGTGAAGAGTTTGTTAGTTATGATGCGCAGTTGCCCTTGAATTTGGTAATACCAAATTCAAGGGCAACTGCGCATCAATGCGAATGCAACTGCATTATATTTTCTCCGACGTGCCTAAACTCGGCACACCCAGTTCTACTCTTCCAGGAGTTACGAAGTACACCATTAGGTCTCTCATCCAGTTCTGAGGTAAGGTATCGTCATAACTATCAAAACGAGCCCAAACTCGGCACACCTAGTTCTACTCGTCCAGGAGTTCCAGTAAAAGTCACTGAAGTACACCATCAGGTCTCTCCATCAATTCCGGAGATAAGGTCCCATCATAACTAACTAAACGAGTCCAAACTCGGCACGCCTAGTTCTACTCGTCCATGAGTTCCAGAAGTCAGTCACTGAAGTACACCATCAGGGCTCTCCATCAATTGCGGAGGTAAGGTCTCGTCATAACTAACAAAACGAGCCCAAACTCGGCACACCTAGTTCTACTCGTCCATGAGTTGCAGTAGTAGTCACCAACGTACACCATCAGGTCATTCTGTCAAGTCCGGAGGTAAGGTCTCGTTGTAACTAACAAAACGAGTCCAAACTTGGCATACCTAGTTCTACTCGTCCAGGAGTTCCACTAACAGTTACCGAAGTACACCTTCAGGTCATTCCATCAAGTCCGGAGGTAAGGTCTCGTCATAACTAACATAATGAGCTAAAACTCAGCACACCTAGTTCACTCGTCGAGGAATTCTAGTAGCATTCACCGTATACTTTCAGATCACTCCATAAAGTCCAAGACGAATAGGATTTATATATATTTATATAATATAAATCCCACTTGCTTTTAGCGAAACAAAACATCATAATAAGAATTTGTGATTATAAAAATATTTATATTATGTATTATTTTACTTTGTCAGGTCATGTACCTATGTATCAAATTCGAATATTTTGTGTTTGTACAGCGATCTTTTTCAGCTGCTGCAGGCGATACAGCGACCACCCACGATAGCGGCCGAGCGCCGACTGTGGTTTTATCGAAATTTTTGTACAACAAATCAAAACAGGCACTAAAAATAAAATAACACTTATTGCAATCCATTAGGAGTCATGATAATTGGCGGTCCAATACTTCCTTGTGTGAGTAAAAAAATATAATTTTCTATTTTATTTAGAAAGCGGATTAATTGGAATATAAGAAATTAATTTTAAATTTTAAATGCACTTTCAAAATAATATAAATCAAAATTAAAAATTAATGGTCGTTATTGGATAATTCTTATTAGCTTCGGCTTAATGGACGAATGTCGCATTGCAGGCAATGCGAAAAGGTTGAGCGTTGTGCAAACGGTATGGTATTGCCAATAAGTTATTCCGATTGATCGCGTTAATCCGTCGACGGGCTTAAAAGCAACGTTTTAAATAAATATTTGTATAAAATTTGCTGATACAATCTTTTTCACGTGGTGGAGCCACGCTGCAGCTATGTTATGGCTATACGCTCTCACAGAATACCAACATCAAATAGCAGCTCAACGCTGCTGTATTTCGTATGGTGAGTGTAGAGAACCGGAGACCCTCTTTACTGGAAACAAGGCATCTCATCTCAGTTCCCAGGGGTGACAACGCATCTGAATATTTACTTAAAATGGAGGATAAATGTCGATGTATATGGGCCAGAGCGTCCACTTACCATAGGGTGGACTGTGTGCTCGTTTGTCACCCATATTGTATTAAAAAAATGCGTCCAAATTAGTGCAGTGGCTGAGCGTTGAGGGCCGTGGGTTCGACTCCCAAGGAAGAAGTATTAGCATGGCCTACAAACAAATAATTGTTTCGGAGTTTGCAGTCAGTGCTAGTGCAATTTATGTATGCAAACTGCCTCCATGACATAAGAAAATTCAAGTGTTCGGGTAACGTTTTTAGCAAGAAAGATAAGTTTAATTTATCTTTTCATTTTAGCAGCAGTTGAAGCTCATTTTCTGGGAGTATGGCTCGTCTACAATCTACATATTTTAAAAAGACACTCGTTTATGAATTTCAAATTTCATTAGCAAACTATGTTTAATCTCTTTCAAGAAATGTAAAATACGGAAAATTTGAGATGAACATTAATCCGCTTGCAAAGTAAAATAAAAATTTATGTTTTTTTTTACATGGAAAATAATCGTATATACAGTTCACTTTAATGTTCATGTTTGACTGAGAATTAAAATGCAGATGCGGTGCAACTGCGAAGTTACCAGAAAAATCTCTGGTTTTCCACATTACTTATTTATTTATTTATTTGTATGTTACACCAAAATAGAGAAAAATGAGTAGAATATAATTTAAAGCATATGTCCAACAGGCGGTTTTACCTCTCTAAATGCGATCTCTTCCAGTCAACCTTTCCGTAAAGCAATGATGCAAATAATATTTATAATATAGGGGGTGTACAGAAAAAAGATGTAAATACCTAAATATAAATATAGATATGTCCAAATAATATTCAATATGATAAAATTTTTAAGTGAAAAGAGTACGAAAAGTTAAAGTAATTTGTCTAATAGCGTTCCAATTAATACTTTCACATTCACCATAAATACAGCTGCATTATTTTGCTATGTCACGCTGAAATTCTGTGCAAGCGAGGCATTTCCACGTTTGAGATGACCCATTCGTACTGCAGCGTGGCACTGCCAAAAATAAAGTAGATTCCGAATCGTTTGCCGAGTATCGCGATTATGACAAAAGCCTCCTAACGTTGGAAGTTATCCTATAAAAATTGCCTCATAGGGGGATTTCGGCCATAGTCGTCATACTTAGCAGGCGGGTTCCAACTGCAGTTTTTTTTAAATATTATTGTAAATATTATGAAGACGCTGCTGCCCATCTCCTGTTTCAATTTCCCTCTGTCACCTCTTGTGACACCCACACGGCGATGCAGCGTAGTGGATAATCTTACAATACCACTATACGGTTTTTGAATGACGAGCTCATAATAACGACAAATTTTGACTTTTCAGAATTGATGAATTACGTGAAGAAATCACAATATCAAAATTAATTTTCCAGGGCAAAAACGCTATGCTCCTAATATAACAACGTTAATTTCACGACTGCTCTTTGAAATAATTGTCGGCAACGATATTTATACAGCCCTTCAAATAGTCTGCATCCCGTGTCTCTATCGTTACACAATACCTGAAATAATATAGAAAGTACTAGCTGAGGCAACAAGGAGAGTGCCTTGAAACGGAGGAGATACGACAAAAGGGCTCTTTTTAGCGGTAAACTTGTGTCTTCTGGGGATTGAACTGAACTAGATTTAATTGCCCCCAGTCTGAGACTTTTCAACAAAGTCTCGACTTCAGACACAAGTTTGTTCCGGTACTCGGCGACGTTTTCCCGAGAAATATTGGCACGGCCGGTGTAGCATCACCAGTGCTGTCGTTTGCATAGCAATGAATGTTAGCGGTTTGCAACATATCACTGATATGCATAAGAAACAGCGTTTGTTATAGCACGCAGTCTTGTGAAACACCAGCGTTAGTGGGCTTGTGATCGGAGCATGCATCGTCTACTACGACATTGATTCTCCGATCTGCACGAAAACTGGTAATCCAATTGCACAATTTCTCGGGAAGCCCAAAGGAAGGGAGCGCTTTGTGCCAAACCCGATCGAAGGCCTTCGTTATGTTCAAACTAACAGCCAACGCCTACCCCTTGGACTCTACACAATTCCTATTTGCAATAGGAAAATAATTATAAATGAATTTAATAATATCCTGTGGTCTCTTTCGTCTCATGTGGTCCAATGCTTGTCGTAAGAGGCGACAGAGTGAAACCAGACAATGGGCAGCAGTGTCTTCCTAAGAACAATTTAAAAAAATGTGTTTGCCAACCTACCTGTCATGTTTTTTTTATAGGCTAGGGTGACAAACGTTATCACCCGTGAGGACTAAGATGGAATGCCTCTTTTCCAGTAAAAAGGATCTCCGGTTCTCTACACTCACCATACAAAACACAACAGTGTTAAGCTGCTATATTACGCTGGTATTCTGTGAGAGCGTGGTCCTTCTCCGGCTTAGCAGACCCATTCGTGCTACAACTATACTACTAATATAGCTTCAGCTTGGCTCTACCACGTGGAAAATACTACATATACTTTAGATACAAATAAATCTCACATGCATATATTACAAGAAATGTTAATTTATAGGAAATAAAAGGATATTTTATTTTATTTATTTATTTATACTAAGGCCGTTAATAGGATGTGTGAATTAAAAATTTTATTTTTGGTGGAAAAATAATAGGACGTCAAATATTTCGAACCTATTAAGTTCGATTGCACTGTATGTTTTGTTTTGTGAATATTTTTTTCGTTTGCTGCATTGAAATAATAAGGGATAGCAGCTTTCTTCTTTGGCAATTCACTTTGTGAATTTTAGTACATTCTTAGCGTTTTTTTGTAATAGTTTTATGTGAAGAATTTCATTAAAAATGTAAGAAACTGTAGATTATATTCATTTACATCTATATTAAAGTTGATTTTTTTGCTAATATAATTTACATGGAATTTCAAATTTTATATAAAAATATCTATTTTTTATTTTCTTATTTTATTAAGAAAACCAACACCTTTACAAATTATATATCTTATAACTATATGTAATGTAGTATTTCCAATAACAGGTTTCCCTTAAATTAACAAATGGCACTGTAACAATCAAACTTTGTTAGTGTTAAAGTTAACTCTATAAATATATTATGGAATTCAAGGATGCCATCCGCTTAAACCTATCAATATTATAGATAGTTAAGTAGATACTAAACGAAACTGTACACCACACAAAACAAATCAGGTAGAGAAATACATTCTGCATGTTTGCGAAAGTAATATATAAGTACCACCCATTATAGACGTAAGCAGAAACAATGACAGAAGGCAAAGACAAAGACAGACTTATATTTATAAATGTACAATATTTTGAATATTTAGATCATAAGTTGATATTATTATATAATTTATATGCATTATCATATGGATTATAATTAATTTACAATATTAAAAACTATGATAATAATTAAAAAAACTAAAAATTATAATTAACGGGTATAATATAAAAAGTGACTTTCTTCAAAATGTTTTGAATGGAACCAAAATTAAAATGTAATAATTCAGGCTTCTTATCATTACCCCTATGAAATTATTAACCATATTAGTACAATAGTATTTTTATCATTCCGTTTTTCGTGTCTTGTTTTTATTAATGCTGTTGAATGGCCCAGCAATTTTTCATCACCTATTGTGTATGTAAATTGTTTGATACCGCTGCTCTTTTTTGATTGTATTTAACGTATCACTACGAAAGTTATTGCACATAAATAATAATTAATTATGTCGTGGTTTCTTTACTAGATAGTTTTTTCGGTGTCTTTACTAGATAGCGTTGTTTGATATTAACATTGCTCTTGTTATTTATTATGGCATTTTGTTTCAAATTAAGTGCTCTTAGAGCTCCTTGGAACTAAACTTAACTTGAAACTAAAAAAAAAAAATGTCGCGTTGGAGGCTTTTTGGTTGTGTAAAATCTTATGAGTTACCCACATGCTGTAAAAGAAATATTTAATGATGTGTATTAATTATTATGTCAATTATTTATATTTTGTACTGGGCTTACGCAGCCTATCATATTAGGTTTTAGTCAATAAATAAACTATATAAAATCTATAAATATACATTATTATGTAATTTTATTTTGTGATGCAACGGTGGTGAAAGACCATCAGGTGTACTGTACCCCGGTTTATCTTCCTTATTAAATATTTAAAAAGATGTATGTAATATCAGTTGCAGTAATGAGAAAATAAATAAAACAGTGCTTATAATATGTAATGTGTACAAAGCTGTGACTTTTTGTAGTTTTGTAAGTTTTGTGTACAAGCTAGAGCCATGCTACAGCTATATAAGTTGTATAGTTGTAGCACGGATGGGTCAGATCGATCGGGGAAGGATCACGCTCTCACAGAATACCAGCGTAAAATAGCGGCTTAATGCTGCTGTGTTTCGTATGGTGAGTGTAGAGAACCGTCTCCGGTCTTTTTACTGGAAACGAGGAATAACATCTTAGTCCTCACTGGTGACAATGCATCTGCATCTTGATTCGTAATCAAGGATAGTCATCAGGCGGATTGTGTGCTCGTTTGTCACCTTTAATCTATAAAAAAAGTTCCGCTGGCTTTCTTGCTGGTTCTTCGCAGGACAGAGGATTTTTTTCGAATAAGTGGTGAAGTAAAAAGTGACTTTTAATAAGAATTACTTGTGATCAATGTTGAATAAAAAAATCTATTTTATTCTATTCTATACTATTGGTATGACGACCTGGTATGACGAGATACAGGAAGACGAGGGATACAGGTAGCTTTGAAGCATTCCTTGTGGGAGGCCTTTGTTCAGCAATGGACTTGTGATGGGCTGCAATGGTAACTATGAATGTTGGCATTATAACTTCGCTTATTATACTTTACTAATATATCTACACTTTTAAATTGTAGTTTTAAACAACCATGAGTTCATTTAAATGGAGTTCTGTGCGACTTGGCACGACTTCAATAAGCATTACTTTTTATGATATTGAGGTAGTAATGACAGTAGTTTTAATCTACCTTACCTTATATTCTAAGCGTGGAGTATAACTTATTTTATTCTTTATTTTAATGGGTAAATTAATATGACTACGGAAAGCTTTAACAGTCGAACATCTAAGTCGCTTTATCAAACTTAGGATAAAAAACACAGCTCTAGGTAGCTATATTAACAACGAGGCACACGCAACGAGTACGTAAAATATTAAATCGATTTGTTTGTATAATTCTGAATAATATAAACGGTTACTGTAGTTACGGTTAAACAGATACGGTAACGGACAAACAGACAATTAAAAAAAATTGTTTTTCATTTACACCCAAATAGCATGCAAATCTCAGCTCAATGAAATGCATTTATTTTGATATTACAGAGAGACATTTAATTTTATTCATATATATAAAATATATTGGTAAATCCAATCGAGCATGCCCTAATCCCATAAAAAAATCGCGTATAACATGATTATACGGACTTTTTTTTAAAGTAGTTATAATACACACAAGTTTTCACTAATAATCCAATTTTCCAATAATTTTATGTCAAACTTCAATTTAAAATAAAGTTTGGAAAATCCAAAAATGCACGACTCATAATGCTCATATGATCATCATATTATCATTCATGTCCAAGACGTATATTACATCCTACTTACATACTTACGTACTACTACTATTGCATACCTTAAGCGAAAGCGCAAGGTATGTTCTACTATCGCCTAAAAATTAAGATTCCAACGTTTTATCAAATAAAATCGTATCTAGCAATCATATTATACATATAAATGATATAAAAAGCACATTGTTAGAAAGATAAATGATTGTTGAACTTATTAATTTTTTTTAAATCGATAAATTGCTATTTTTAAATAAAAAAAGCAGTTTTAGTGGCTTATGGTGTGGATTTATCATGTCCCTGTGGCTTGTAAACACGATAACTTTTGAAAATATCAATTATTTAACTCACTCTATTTTTTAACCTCTTCATCTATCATGTAGGAAGCCACTGAATGTAAATGGCAGTGTAATTTTGTTTTGTTTAGCTATAATTAATTTTTTTCGGCTCCAAAATGGCGAAATTTTCGTTGATTTGGTAGACTTGTATGTAAATTATTTCTGTAAATTGGGAGCTACAGCCACAGAGTAGTTTAGTTCGGCTCACAGAGTACATTATATTGGTTCGGCTTCAGTCGCCGTCGTGAGTGGACATTGTTTTAGTTGTTTGCAGCGGCTTAAAAGATCGCTGTACAAATACACAATATTCGAATAACCAAATTTCTTAAATACTTGATTATAATAATAATAAGAGATTTTTTATTTCAATATTTTAAAAGCACAGAATAAATAATAGTAGTACATACTAAAAGTAAGTAGTATAAATTTTTTCTTCATGGGTATCATTCTCATGGCTTTCGCGGGTGTTGAAGCCGATAGTGCTGTCGAAATGTAAATCCAAGGTGGCGGCTGCAATGGGTATCAATTTTTTCATCGTGGGTGTCATTTTCATGGGTTTCGAGGGTGTTGAAGCCGATAGTGCTGTCGAAATGTAAATCCAAGATGGCGGCTGAAGTAGGTACCAATTTCTTCATCATGGGTGTCATTTTCATGGTTTTCGAGCGTTTTGAAGCCGATAGTGATGTCGAAATGTAAATCCAAGATGGCGGCTGCAATAGATATCAATATTTTCATCATGGGTGTCATTTTCATGGTTTTCGAGGGTGCTGAAGGCGATAGTGCTGTAGAAATGTAAATCCAAGGTGGCGGCTGAAGTAGGTACCAATTTATTCATCATGGGTGTCATTTTGATGGTTTTCGAGGGTGTTGAAGCCGATAGTGCTGTCGAAATGTAAATCCAAGATGGCGACTGGAATAGATATAAATTTTTTCATCATGGGTGTCATTTTGATGGTTTTCGAGCGTGCTGATGCCGATAGTGCTGTCGAAATGTAAATCCAAGGTGGCGGCTGAAGTAGGTACCAATTTTATCATCTTGGGTGTCATTTTCATGGTTTTCGAGGTTGTTGTAGCCGATAGTACTGTCGAAATGTAAATCCAAGATGGCGGGTTCAATAGGTATAAATTTTTTCATCTTGGGTGTCATTTTCATGGTTTTCAAGGGTGTTGAAGCCGATAGTGCTGTCGAAATGTATTTAAACTACTTTAAAAATTCCGTATAATCACGTTATACGTAATTTTTTTAATGCGCTTAAGGTATGCCCAATTGTATTTACCAATATTATTTATTCTGTGCTTTTAAAATATTGTAATAAAAATCTCTGATTATTATAATAATTAAGTATATATGAAATTTGTTTTCCGAATATTTTGTATTTATTTGTACAGCGATCTTTTTGAGCTGCTGCAAACAACCGATACATATGCACTCACAACGGCGGGTGACGCCGAACTAACCGAGTGAGACTTCTATTTACTAAATGAATTCACAACAAGCTGCTAAAACACCGAAAATTTCGACATTTAGCAGCCGAAAAAAAATTATTATAACTAAACAAAACAAAATTAAATTGCCATTTACTTTCAATGACATGTTAGATGAATAGTTTTAAAAATAGATTTATTACAACAATTGATATTTTCCAAAGTTATCTTATTTACGAAGCTATACGGTCTTGATAAATCCACACCATAAGCCACTAAAACCCATTTTTTAATGTAAAAATAGCAATTAATCGATAAAAAAAAATTAATAAGTTCAACAATCATTTATCTTCTTCATGCATGCACGTCGAAGTATCCGAGTACTTTTGACCCTACCCTCTTCGAACAATTTGCTCACATGGTCTTCGAAAGTTAGTCTCGGTCTACCTCGACACCTTTTAATATTAACTTTCGCGCTATATATTTTCTTCACCATTCGGTCTTCACTCATTCGCTCAACGTGCCCAAACCACCGAAGCACGCCCTTATCAATTTTTGTGATAAGGTCATCTTTCAAACCTGCCATATTGCGAATCTCTTCGTTTCGCTTTCGGTCGGCCATGGTAACGCCGCACATTTTACGAAGAGATCGCATCTCCACTGCATTCAACTTACTTTTATGCTTCTTCTGGCATACCCAGGTTTCGCTGCCATATAACAAAGTCGGTACCAACACTGTGTTATGTATTGCAAGGCGTGCACTCTTGGCTACGCCTTGCCTTTTGACTAACGCAGTCAGGGCACCATTGACTTTGTTCCTGGCAGCGACACGCCTGTCCACATCTAAATCACATCTTCCATCCCGGCTAAAAGCACTCCCCAAGTATACAATTTCATTTACCTGTTCTAGACATTCCTGATTTACCCATATTTCACACTTCGTTCTCTCTTCGTCCCTTTCAAATACCAGAACCTTAGTTTTATTAGCATTCAAACGGAGACCTTTAATTTCACATTCCTCTTTCATACACGTGACTAATGCCTGCAGTTCTGCCTCTGATGGTGCAATAAGCACTGCATCATCAGCATACAGCAGACAATTTACTTTAATGTCACCCAATTTCACACCCAAACAACTATCTTTCAGCTTCTTTAAACAGCTGTCGAGATACAGTATGAACAGCCAGGAAGACATGACACAACCCTGCTTTACGCCCGTTTGGACGTTAAACATGGGTGACAGGTCATGCCCTACCCGCACACAGGCTTTACAGTCACAGTAAAGAGACTGCACAGCCCTTAGCAATTGACCATCCACACCATACCCCGGCAACAGTTCCCACATTTTCTTCCTTACAACCTTATCAAATGCTTTCTCAAGATCCACAAAAGCACAGAAAATCTTCTGGTTAGCAGCCAGAAGCTTCTCCGTGATCATGCGGAGGGAAAACATTTGATCCGTGCATCCTCTTCATGAAGAAGATAATGAATCTGAAAGAAGCGAAAGAGTTTTGTAAGGATCGTGACACTTGGCGATCTGTTCTCTCTAGCTACCCCGTCAGGGATTGTGCGTGAAGATAAGTAAGTAAGTAAGTAACAATCATTTATCTTTCTAACAATATACCTTTTATATTTTTATATGTATAATATGATTGCTAGATACGATGACAATTTCATGCAATAAAACGTTGGAATCTTGATTTTAGGCGCTAGTAGAACATACCTACGCGCATTGCGCTTACGGCATGGAATAGTAATAGCACATGATCCACATAATGTTAAGCGCAAGTTGTGCCCATAGACATCTACATTTATCCTCGATTAAGAATCAAAATGCAGATACGGACTAAAATATAATGCCTTGTTCCTAGTAAAAAGGGTTTTTGTTTCTCTACACTCACCATACGAAACACAGAAGCATTAAGCTGCTGTTTCACGCTGGTATTCTGTCAAAGCGTGGTCCATATGTTCTTGGTACTATAGTTTAGCTGCAGCATTGTTCCACTACGTATAAACATGGTTAAATGGAAATTAATGAGTTTTAATAGGTGACTATTAATTTGTGTTCTTATCTACGCAAAAATAATTTATAATATCTTGAAGTTTAACAATGGTATGCTGGTTTTTAGATTTAAATTTACTAATCACTGGATGCCGAGCACCAAGCCATATGCTTTAAATATGTTTGGTGGCAACTATACCTTTTTAGTTTTGTACGTGCTGAAGAAGAAAGAAAATAAGAATCGTAAGAGCTTTATATAATAAAATGGACTCAATATACTTCACCTAAAAAGTAAAAAATAAAATGTGTTTTTATCTGCACATGCACTTTATTCTAGGAAAGATATAGAATGTCTATGGGTCACAGCATCCATTTTCCATCAAATGGATTGTGTGTCTGTTGTCAGCTTTATATAAAAATGTATAAAAAACTTTTAGCTAGAATAGTATTTAAACGACCTCATAATAAATGTAAGAAGTATTTTCTTGCTAACTTTTAAGAGTAAATAAGAAATAATTACTTAGTATATTTCAAACGTAATGCACTTTAAAGCCATATTCTAGCCACTGAGTAACTACGTACACAAAACAGCCTTCGTAGTTCCGTCTTTTGAAATTAAGAAAGATATAAAAAAAATAGTAAGGCGACTACTGGTCATGTGGTCTCAGGTTTGAATCTCGGTTCAGGCTAGGCCAGATTTGATGTGACGGTAGTTCGACCGGAGAGAGATTAGGCGCAGGACCAACGGCTTTACGTGCTTTCCGAGACATAAGTTTGAAACACCGTCACATTCCTGATCAATAATCAATAAATGATTTTGACCAGCCCGGTATTTGAAACCGGGACATCATAAACATCACCTGCGTTTAGGACCACTAGATTAAGGAGGCAATCAAAAATATATTATACGAAATTATTTGTTGGAGTAATAATCGTTTCTCGTCGAAAACTGTAATTTCGTTTGTCTCGATTTTAATTTAACTTTGAACATCAAATCATTGGTTTACTGCCTACGCTTTAGACAAATTTCGCTTGTGCCTTCGTAGAAATAAATAACACGAGTTTTGAACCCCAATTATTAAAACAAGTTGAATTGTTTTAATAATTCGGGTTCAAAACATCATAAAGGGACGCCTGGTTCCTTTGAAGGAACCAGGCGTCCCTTTACGATAGTTATTGACCCTTATAGGACATTACATACATACATATACACTCACGCCTGTCACCCAGAGGGGTAGGCAGAGACTACGGACTTCCATTTGGCGCGATCCTGACACACCTCTCTCGCCTCTTTTACATCCATATATCTACGCATACACGCTCGTCGGTTAAGGGTACTCCTAATCTGGCCCATTTTTAATGTATCGCCGATTTGGTCGATAAACCTTCGTCTAGGGCGTCCCTTCCCGACCCTGCCGTTCACTTCTGCTACATAAATTTGCTTTGTCACTCTTTCCTCGTTCATTCTTTCTACGTGACCAAACCACCGAAGCATTCCTTTCTTAATCCTTGTCACAACGTCATCTTGCAAACCACACTTTTGTCTTATTACACTATTTCTCACCCTGTCATTCAGATTCAGCCCTAGCATACTCCTTAAGGAACGCATTTCTACAACATTTATTCTACTCTCATGCTTCTTCTGCCAGACCCAACTTTCACTGCCATACATTAAAGTGGGTACTAACACAGCATTATGAATTGCCATAATAGGAATAAATTTAAAAAATAGAGCGAATTTCATTATTCGACTTCAAAAAGAAGGTGGTTTTTAATTCAACAGTATTTTGAACGTCAACTGTCTGTTTAATAATTCGGGTTCAAAACTTGTGTCATTTGTTTGTACGAAGAAACAAGCGAAATTTGTCTAAGAAGCGTAGGCAGTAAACCAATTATTTGATGTCCAAAGTTGAGATGCGCACCTGTGAAGAAAAACATAATTTAACGCTATCTTCTGGTATGTCTACGGCACCGCCGGTGCATTATGGCGAAATCGTAATGCGATTTTCATCACAAGACAAACTCGTTTGGATTACCGCACTTATATTCCGATTTTATAATAAATGCAAAACGGTTTAAAGTTCGTTCTCGGATTATGTTACAGTGGGCACTATAACATAACCCGAGAACGAATTACGAACTTCTTAACTAATATAATTTTTCATTAAGTCGACTAATTTACTTTACGCAACAATCGGTGGTTTCAAGACGATACTTTAAAAATATCTCGAGGAAAATTACCTTCCAATCAATTGCGACGTCTTACGCCTTTTTTGAATAGTGACAAACTGTAACGTGTAGGAGGTCGAATTGATAAATCATTATTACTATTTGAATCTAAACATCAAATAATTTTACCGAAAAAACATGCTTTAACTATACTCGCTATATAATTTATACGTGGTAGATCCATGCTGCAGCTATATTATGGTTGTAGCACGAATGGGTCGGTTCGACCGGGGAAGGACCACGCTCTCACAGAACACCATCGTAAAATATCAGCATAAGGCTGCTGTGTTTCGTATGGTGAGTGAAGAGAACCGAATACCTTATTCTGGAAATGAGGCATTCCATCTTAGTCGTCACAAGTGTTAATGCATCTGTATTTTGATTCGTAGTTGCGGACAGATGTAGATGTCTATGGGGACAGCAACTTCTTAACATCAGCTGGACTATGTGTTGTCATTATTATCATATATTAAAAAAAAGGTTTCATAGATTTTCACGATATATTTTAAATTATACCACGATAATAGGAAATTCCGCATTATTTCACTACTTTTTTGCTGTAAATATTTTAAGTATTACGAACCGGAATAATAAAAAAACCCTAATTTTACTAAGTGATAGACTAAATGCATTTATCCACCAACTTTCAAATAAAAAAAGAATAATTGAAACCAGTTCACCCAGAATAAAGTTATGAGGTAACACACATAAAAAGGACCATAAAGGCGAATTGAGTACCGCCTCTTTTTGAAGTCGTTAGAATATAATAGAATGAAATACAATAGAATATTAAATAAAATATTGGTAAATCCAATTGGGCATACCTTAAGCGCATTAAAAAATTACGTATAACAAGATTATACGTAATTTTTTTAATGCGCTTAAGGTAGAATTAGAATTTTTAAAGTAGTTTTTTTTTTCGATTTATATTTCGACAGCACTATCGGCTTCAACACCCTCGAAAACCATGAAAATGACACTCATGATGAAAAAACTTATACCTATTGCAGCCGCCACCTTGAATTTACATTTCGACAGCACTATCGGCTTCAGCACCCTCGAAAACCATGAAAATGACACCCATGATGAAAAAAATGATATGTATTGCAGCTGCCATCTAGGATTTACATTTTGACAGCACTATCGGCTTCAACACCTTCAAAAACATGAAAATTACACCCATGAAGAAATAATTGATACCTATTGCAGTCGCCAACTTGGATTTATATTTCGACGGCACTATCTGCTTCAACACCCTCGAAAACCATGAAAATGATACCCAAGATGAAAAACTTTGTATCTTTTGCAGCCGCCATCTTGGATATACATTTCGACAGCACAATCAGCTTCAACACCCTCGAAAGTCATGAAAATGACACCCATGATGAAAAAATTGGTAATTTGTTCAGCCGCCATCCTGGATTTACATATCGACAGCACTATCGGCTTCAACACCCTCGAAAACTATAAAATGACACCCATGATGTAAAAATTGGTACCTACTTCAGCCGCCATCTAAGATTTACATTTCGACAGCAGTATCAGCTCCAGCACTTTCGAAAACCATGAAAATGACACCCATGATGAAAAAATTGACATCCGTTGCAGCCGTAATCTTGGATTTACATTTCGACAGCACTATCGGCTTCAACACCCTCGAAAACCATGAAAATGACACCCATGGTGAAAAAATTGATATCTGTTGCAGTCGCAATCTTGGATTTACATTTCGACAGCACTATCGGCTTCAACACCCTCGAAAACCATGTAAATGACACCCAAGATGAAAAACTTGATATCTATTGCAGCCGCCACCATGGATTTACATTTCGACAGCACTATCGGCTTCAGCACCCTCGAAAACTATAAAAATGACACCCATGATGAAAAAATTGGAACCTACTTCAGCCGCCATTTTGGATTTACATTTCGACAGCACTAGCAGCTTCGTCACCCTCGAAACCCATAAAAGTGACACCCATGATGAAAAAATTGAAATCCATTGCAACCGCCAACTTGAATTTACATTTCGACAGCACCATCGGCTTCAACACCCGCGAAAACTATTAGAATAACACCTAAGATGACAAATATTGTATCTATTGCAGCCGCCATCTTGGATTTATATTTCGACAGCAATATCGGTTTCAACACCCTCGAAAACCATGAAAGTGACACCCATGATGAAAAAATTTATACCTTTTGCAGCCGCCATCTTGGATTTACATTTCTACAGCACTATCAGCTTCAACACCCTCGAAACCCATGAAAATGACACCCATGATGAAAAAATTGATACCTTTTGCAGCCGCCATCATGGATTTACATTTCGACAGCACTGTCGGCTTCAACACCCTCGAAAACCATGAAAATGACACCCATGATTAAAAAAAATTATACCTATTGCAGCCGCCACCTTGAATTTACATTTAGATAGCACTATCGGCTTCAACACCCTCGAAAACCATGAAAATGACACCCATGATTAAAAAATTGATATCTATCGCAGCCGCCATCTTGAATTTACATTTCGACGGCACTATCGGCTTCAACACACGCGAAAACCATTAGAATGACACCCAAGATGAAAAATATTGTATCTATTGCAGCCGCCATCTTGGATTTACATTTCGACAGCACTATCGGCTTCAAAACCCGCGAAAACCATGAAAATGACACCCAGATGAAAAATTGATATCTATTGCAGCCGTCATCTTGGATTTACATTTCGACGGCACTATTGGCTTCAACACACGCGAAAACCATTAGAAAGACACCCAAGATGAAAAATATTGTATCTATTGCAGCCGCCATCTTGGATTTACATTTTGACAGCTCTATTAGCTTCAACACCCTCGAAAACCATGAAAATGACACCCATGATAAAAAAGTTGGTACCTACTTCAGCCGCCATCTTGGATTTACATTTTGACAGCTCTATTAGCTTCAACACCCTCGAAACCCATAAAAATGACACCCATAATGAAAAAATTTATACCCATTGCAGCCGCCAACAACCGAAACAATGTCCACTCACGACGGTCACTCTCGCCGTACTAAACTACTCTGTGGCTGTAGCTCCCCATTTACAGAAATAATTTATATACAAGTCTACCAAATCCAATTTCGCCATTTTGGAGCCGAAAAAAATTAATTATAGCTAAACAAATCATAATTACACTGCCATTTACATTCAGTGGGTTCCCACATGATAGATGAAGAGATTAAAAAATAGATTGAGTTAAACAATTGATATTTTCAAAAGTTAGAATGTTTACAAGCCTTGCGGACATGATAAATCCATACCATAAGCTACTTAAACCCCTTTTTTATTTAAAAATAGCAATTAATCGATTTAAAAAAAATATTAATAAGGTCAACTATCATTTATCTTCCTAACAATGTGCTTTTTATATCATTTATATGTATAATATGATTGCTAGATACGATTTTATTTGATAAAACGTTGGAATCTTAATTTTTAGGCGATAGTAGAACATACCTTGCGCTTTCGCCTAAGGTATGCAATAAAACTACTTTCACGGATTCTTTCGCGTTCATTCAACTTATTTTTATTTAATTGTCGCTGTTTCACGGAGAACTGAGGAGATTGATGTCCCGATGTCAGAGTTAACCAGGAGTACCTTCAGCTTTTTTAATTATTAGTTTTGGTCCGAGCTACTCAGAACGAACTTACTGTGTCTTGAATTTTTGCAGTAGTATGCAAGGGTTTAGTTTTAATTTTATTAATTACAGGATCCCCAAGCAGATACACAGCCTCCTTCTTTATTGAAATTAAGATGTTGTGTAATTTCAATAGCCTTACGTATCATCCTTGGTAGGAATCTTTCGCGAGTTTATCAAATCTAATGTAACGGCGGGGACCGTCTAGGATATGATCAACAACTGCAGACTTCCCTCAACGTTGGTGTTTCACGTCAGCTATGCCTACACGGGTTTTGATAGATCGTTTTGTTTGCCCTATATATGATAGACCATAGTCACAATCAAGCTTGTACACTCCTGCATCTTGTAGAGGAATATTGCACTTGACGGATGCTAAGAAGTGACTCATCTTCTTCGACAGCTTTTTTTTTTGTATTTTTTTTTTACTGCAGCCCTCTGACGAATGTATTCAGAGTCTTTATTAGTGCGTTGGTGTAATTAACCTAGCAATTTTATTATAAAAGTTTTAAATAAAATAAATTTTTATAAATTATGAATTTTGAATCAGTGCATTCTCTCTGTATATACAACGTATAAACACAAGGAAGCACCTAATGTATAGTCGTCATTACATTTTACAGCCACTAAAATTGTGTAATTAATTATTTTAATATTTAATTACAAACAATTTTAATATTATATTGTAATATGGGAAACAGCGCTGTCTCCGACGATGGTCCAGGTAATGACCGAACATGGTGGGTTCTCCGAGTACCTGTACCGGTTTCGTTGCAAAGAGAGACCATCATGCATCTATGAGCCCGAAATCGAGGAGACAGTGTTGCACATCCTTCCGGAGTATCCTCGGTTCGATAAAGTCAGATGTCATTTCGAGTTTGAAACCCATCTACAAATTAAAAAAGATAATTTGCATATATTGTTAAAAGAAAAAAGACAAGAAATAAGTTTATAAAATTTTGTGAGGGGGTAGTAAAACAAGTTATTAAAAATAATCAAAAGTAAAATATTTATAATTTAGTAAAATAATTTAAGATGACGAAAATATAATATATAGTAATGTGATGTTTGTAATTATTGATAATTATTATTTATTATTATTATTGATATTTATGTATTATTATTACTGTTCATTTATCATAATAGTTTGAATCATTTAAGGAATGATTGAATTAATCTTCGACAGCTTGAAGAATGTTCTAATAGAAGCTCGCTTCAAGATGGAGCCAATCTTGTCTGTGACACCTCCAACATATGGCAGTACAGCAGGCACACGTGCGACTGTGGCCAGCTTCACTCGGTCACCGTGACGTAGGTGCGGTACCCGAAGTTTGTTGTTGTGGAACCTGCTTGACGTGCTGAAGCTCGGTGGCCAGATGTTTGCTGTCACCGATCCCTCATGCTCTCTGTAACAAAGATTTGCCCACGGTAGCTAACTGTGAAGGATGATGATGGGATTCACCGTTTAAATATCAGTGTTTATGCGTCTTTTTTCTATACACAGTGTAACCTATGGTGTTGTTGGGATTACGAATGACTAACACATCTAGGAAAGCTAAAAAATTATTTGCATCTAACTCGATAGTAAATTGAATTTTAGAGTTTATCTATTTATAGACTTAAGATGTTCTAAAAATGCAGTTACTTTATCTGATGGTAAAATTGTGAAAGTATCGTCTACGTACCGCTTGTAGAACCTCGGAGTTACTGATGCAGTAAGCTGGGCTTTCTCCTCAAAGTCCTCCATGAAAATATCGACGACTATGGGATATACCGGTGAGCCCATCGCAACACCATCTACTTGCTTGTAAAACTGTTCCTTCCACAATAGGTAGCCAGATGTAAGGCAATGTCTGAGTAATACTGCATGTTCTGCTGGCATGTTGTTTTCCTCTAGTTTCCTAGTTATAATTGAGATGCAGTCTTCAACAGGTAGGCATGTAAATAGAGACTGAACATCAAAACTGACCATGGTTTCATTATCAGTAAGACATAGGTCTTTTATCTCACTGAAAAAATGTTATGAATCTTTAGTATGTGTTCTTATATGTCCTTTGAATGGTGATAGTATTTTGCTAAGTATTGAGCTAATCTGTAAGATGACGAATCGAATGAAATTTTACGATGGTATTCTGTGAGAGCGTGATCCTATCCCAGTCGAGCCGACCCATTAGTGCTACAACATAATATACGACGATGATTTTTTATAGAGTATCTGCAGCGTGGCTCTACCACGTATTTTATACAGCCTAAATAAATTTGCTAAAATGTCAACTAAACGCGGGCTGTGTAATAGAATAAAACATTGCCTTAATTAAACAGAGACTGAATATTATACGCATTGTGTGGTAGCTGTGTGGAATGAGTGCAATCCAATGCGGTTTCTACGGACGTTAGCTCAGGTTACTCCGTAAGGATTTGAATATATTTTTTTTATAGAATAGCGGGCAAACGAGCATGCGGCTCACCTGATGATAAGTGACTACCGCCGTCCTTGAACAACCGCAGCACCAGGGAAATTGCAGGTGCGTTGCCAGCCTTTTAGAAATGTGTAAGCTCTTAATAAATTAAATATATTATAGTAGTCGTAGTTAGGGATGTATTATAAATATATTATAATACATCCCAAACTACGGGTAAGAATGGCGCAGACTTTTTATATGATGAGGATGGCAAAAGAGTATAGTTCATCTGATGGTAAGTGGATGCTATGGCCCATAGATATCCTCGTTTAAGAATCGAAATTCAGATGCGTTGGCACTCCTTAAGTCTTAAAGCATATAATTACAAGAAGCCAAATAATTACAGGTTGTGAGGCATTCCATCTTAGTCCTCTTAGTTTCAGGTGTCTGTGGGCTGCAGTAACCGCTAAGTTTGCTTGTCATTTCAGTTTTATATAAAACATATTTAATATATCTTATCCATTTTTATAATACTTATATAGGATGAGAAATATAATTAATGATATTAATTAGCATTTGCCACAAAGAATGCCACAAAGCACGGTCCTGAGCCACCTGCATTTGTGGCATTCTTTGGGGGAGGCCTATGTTCAGCAGTGGACTTGTGAAGGGCTGTAATGATGATGATGATGAATTAGCATTTCATTAAGTTAATACCGAGCACGGTAACAAATTAGATAAAATGCGTACGTGATCCGAATTATTAAACATACGGTAAATTCATTATCTGCTTCGCACACTGTACTGTAGACCCAATTCTAAATTCACGTGAGACATTCCTGTGAGTCGCGTATTAAGGAACGAAAACCGGAGGTTTGATTGCAACCATTTTGTTTTTGTTGAGTGTAATTAATTAGGGTCAACGACAAAACCAACAATTTTCAATTATGTACTGGTATTATGGGAACCCGCTTTAAATTAAGCAAAGGTTTTAAATAAAATAACATGAGGTTCTCTGATTTTTTATAGGTTGTCATTAAACAGATATTTAAAAGTTATTTATACTGAAGTATTTACCGATATCCGTAAACATACTCTATTTAAGGTATTTTAGTGACGTTTATTTATTGATCTTACTTTATGTACACATTACATTTTCTACGTGGTAGAGCCATGCTGCAGCTATATTACGGTCGTAGCACGAATGGGTCGGCTCGACCGGGGAAGGACCACGCTCTCACAGAAAACCAGTGTAAAATAGCAGCTTAACGCTCCTGTGTTTTGAATGGTGAGTGTAGCGAACCGGAGGCCCTTTTTTCTGGCAAGGAGGCATTCTATCTTGGTCCTCACGTGTGACAACGCA
Source organism: Parnassius mnemosyne (assembly GCA_963668995.1). Lineage (NCBI taxonomy): Eukaryota > Metazoa > Arthropoda > Insecta > Lepidoptera > Papilionidae > Parnassius > Parnassius mnemosyne. The sequence goes on along the minus strand of CAVLGL010000024.1, from coordinate 45,634,267 downwards.
TCTGCATGTTGAGTCTTTATTGAGGATAGATGTAGATGTCTATGGGTCACAGTAACCACTTACCATCAGGTGGACTGTGTGCTCATTTGTCACCCGATCCTATAAAAAAAATTTAATAAAGATAACAAACGAGCACAGAGTTCACATGATGATGAATGGATACAGTGGCCCATAGACATCTACATCTATCCTCGCTCTCACTCCCGCATCTATCTATGCGTTGTCGCCTCTGAGGACTAAGGTGAAATGCCTTGTTCGGGTCTCCGGTTTCTAAACTCATCATACAAAATAGGAGCATTAAGCTGCTATTTAATGCTGGTATTCTGTTCGAGCATGGTCCTTCCCGGGTAGTGCCGTGCATTCGTGCTACAACCATAATATCGCTGCAACATGCCTCTACCGTACCAATCCGACTACATTTAAATTTTACGATAAGTACTATCTACATTTCGGATATCACTATTTAAATCATTGCTGCAGCATTCAGCTTGGAGTAATAACCGTTCCAGAAAATTGAACTGCATTCACTAACTTGTGTCGTTATGATACGCCTTTGTGTTTCATTCCTACATAATTTTATACATTGGTTTGATAAAATAATACTTTTATGGTGTACTGTTATGCTACTTACTTATCATTTTACATTATTTTAAATTCATTTTTCCATTCTGTTTCGATTTTCTGCATTCACTTCAAAACTGGATATTTTACATCATCTTTATTTCCATAGGATCCTGTAACGATTTTAAACCATAAGAACACAATAACAAATCATTTCTATTTCGTATTTTCACATTATCAGCACTTTTAAATTGGTGTCAATGGAGTCTACCTTTTTTTTGATCTTTTAGTTAGTTTTCCGTAACTCTACAATTTCGGGCTTTGTGTGGGCAGTTGCGCTACCTATATAACTTTATTACTATATAACTTTATTAATATTCTTTTAAAAGTCAACTGAACAGCAGAATCAACTGGAAACGGTTTGTGTAATAATTAAAAGTGCAAACTCTATTGCGAGCAAATAAATATACAAGTATGTCAATTTTTAATTGAAACACTTGTAAGAACGGCCGTAGCACTTGTTACTCAGTTTGATTAAATTAATTCGTGTTATTTCCTTAATTGCTTTTTGTGTTATTTCATTATATGGTTTAGTTTAGATTTTTTTCCCTCAGTAACCTCTTAAGACAAACACGGGAGGATATGTGGTAGTTTGTATATTTACACCGCCGCTACACGGTAAATACTGTCGAAAATAATAAGAAATTATCGTCTATAATCATTTGCCTCAAAACATCGTCAAAGTATGTTGGTGCGTCATATTGCAAAGTTTTTGAAGTTTTGTCGCCAGTTTGAGCCAATAGGCAGTCGATGACTATAATATTATCTCGAGGCGTCTAAACGCACAGAGTAATTTGAGGTTCACATCGCCATCCAAGTATTTGTTTCGTTATTCCTGCTAATCATTATTTAAACGATAAAACAAAATTAAAATTCCGGCGGCGGTCAAGTTTGCGCCAAAACTCGCGATTCATAATTGTACTCGTAGTTGCTGCTTGTGGCTGCATAGTTTTGATATGAGGTCTTATTTTAGGAGATTTTTTTTAAATGTTGATAATATTTCAGTAACTGGAAGGTATGTTCTATTTACTAATTTAAGGTTCCGTACCCAGTGGGCAAAGCAGAACCTTAACAATGTCATGTCCTAGTACTGTTAGTGAGCAGTAAGTTATAGTTTCAATTTGTTGCGGCACACACTGAGATTTACTTTAAGCACAGTGCGGTAAATTTCATTAAAAGTTTAATTGAAATCGCACGCAACCTTGATACAAATACTTTTTAGTAGAGTAATGTTAATTAAGTTTTAGTATTATAAAATTTAGTATTAGAAAATTGTATATAATGTAACTATACCGAGACAATTTCAATTTAATTAATACTAGTGACCCGTTGCGACTTCATTTAGATGGTATCCGTTAATGTAGTCTTATATAGAATGATTATGATAAATCATTATTTATTTTATAATTTTTCGTTTTTTACATATAAAATACATTAAGTTTTTAGGACGAAATACAGCCTATATAAATCATGGAATTCCTCTATATCTGTTCGTAAAGTTTCATCACAAAAGATTCAAATATTTCGAAAATTAGCCCGGACGAAGATAGAAAAACATAACATGCAAATAATCCCCCGATCATAGTGGACGTCACTTATTTCTATTTCATAAACAGACACTTCAATTTCAACATGGCGGGGCAGGGGGTGCTAAGAATCTACAATAGAGGTACGGTTGCCACCTAAGACGACTCAATCTGGCAACATACAACGCACGCACTCTGAGGACTGACGAGAAGATCCTGGACCTGGAAGAAGAGATATACAAGTTACGCTGGCATATTAAAGGATTTTCGGAGCTCCAAAGAAAGGGAGAGGACATGTTAATCGTCGAATCAGGCAACTTCTTCAATCACCGGGAGGGCGACTATCTGTCCCAAGGAGGTGGCGGATTTATCGTCCATAAATCTCTCGTTAACAACGTTGTAAAATTGTAAATTTGTCGTCGAGGGTTACGTATCTTATACTCAGAATAACCAAATGAAGGCCATAGAGGTTTACGCACCGACCTTGGCACATCTTGATGGGGAGGTGGAGAAAATGGATATCTCTAAGGTCACTATACGGTGTTAATGGGAGACTTCAATGCAAAAGTAGGAACAAGAGAGAAGGATGAGCTGAAGGTAGGGAAATACGGTATAGGGCAACGAAACCGAAGGGATCAGCAGCTGGCCGACTTGATGGAGAAAGAGGGACTCTTTATGATGAACACTTTCTTTCAGAAGCGGCCTCACAGGGAATGGAACTAGTCGAGCCCCAACGGTTGGACAACAAATGAGATTGACTTCATCATGACTAACAGACGACTACTGTATAGTGACATCTAAGTGATAGCTATGGTGAAAAATCGCAACAATCACCGAATGGTTAGAGAAACACTGAACCTAAAAGTTAAGTTGGAAAGGTATCTTCTAATGAAGTCATCGCTCCGTTCCGATCGTGCCCTAATCCAAAGTCCCGAAACCTTTCAGCTCGAGTTACAAAACCGTTTTCAGTGCCTACAAGACTGCAATGCAGTGGACGATATGAACGACAAGCTCGTGGAAACTGTCCATGCGGTCGGAGCTAAGTTCTGCAAGACCCGCCGCAGAAGAGCACAAGAACTCTCCGAACATACTCTTAATCTCATGGCTGTTAGACGGGAAATGAGGCTGCAGTTGTCAGCAGATTTGACAGCATACAGGTAACTGAACAGAAAGATCTCCAAATGCATGCGGGAATACTTACTGTTCGCGCAAAACTCTGTTGTCGGAATCGACACCAGATGTCACTCGGCTCGGCGCGATTCCGGTCTGAAGTTCTTTCGAGCGTGGCAGTGGCGCGCGGGTCGCAAGCGAGTCAGTCATCTGCCAGATGTGCTAATGTTTGCACGCTGTTAATTTTGTGCGGGAACCGCGGAATAGTTAGGGCGTCTAGTAAATATCCTGTCTAGGAATTATAACGCGCATTCCCTGTTTGGATAGCCTTTCCCGGGACTTATTGGGTCCGACTCAGAATCTGTATAAGTGCATTCGACAATATAAGCTAGTGCGGCCTGTCGGCGCCGTTACGACAGCACCGACGGTGTTTGCGGGGAGTATGTGAAGTGCGGGGGGTTTCTCACCACCACGCCTAAGACCGGCACTCGCCGATAGCTCGCGACCCGATCGCCACCAAATATTTTGTATTTTTCATTCCTTTTAAATATACAATTTGCCTATCGTGTGAGTCGCCTATTTTATTCATGTTCCCTAAATGAACATAGTGGCGACCGTGATAAATTAAAATATCGAATTCCGATTTCGCCGTGTAATACGGTCCAAAGGTCGTAGCACTTACCCCGCGTTTACAACGTCGCGAACGCAAGTACTACGAGCTACGAGAACAAAGGAAGCCACGCCGATCTACTACATCAGCTAAGAAGATTATTAAATTGGCGTACCATCCCGAGTCCTAAAAACAACAAAGCGGTCAAGAAGAATTCATCTGGAGCGGAGAGAAGACAAGAGGACAGCTATTGAGAACCGGCCAAGCTGAGGTCCAGCGGAGTCTACGCGCCACATCAGCGGTTTTTGCCAACTAAAAGTGAGCCCGTTCCTATTATTTTACCTCTTCGTGTCCCACTATTCCTAAAAATTCTATTTGTGTGAACAGGGAAACAAGGAATCTAGTCCTATTTTTGTTGCCTTACCCTACCTACCTATTCTTAAGCAACATCCTTTATATTCCTTGTCTATCTTATACCCTTTCGTATATAAAACTGCTAATCTAAATAAACTATTCCTACTCAATAATCCTACCAAATAAAATACCTATTAAAACAATCCTAAAAGAATTACCTAGATAAACCTACCGACAATTTACATACCTAACGAGTTAAAATCACCTATTTACACCTATTTGCTTACCTATCAGCTAATTGTCTATCATTTCTTACTATTATTTAGCCGTATCATTTGCTAGGTAATCAGTGCTATTTTTCAAGCCGCCTATAATTTGCATTCATTGCGCCTATTTTACGACTTGAAAGTCTTCACTAGCATTTAATTAGTTGGCAGCCACTGTTAAATAGTTAGAATTTAAATAGCTGAACCTATTTCTTTAAACGTAAGCATACATATGTACATAGCTACGCAAAAATTTGAGTTTAACTCCTCAATGCAAGTAAATTCACTTCTCGCTATTCACTGTTAGCTGTTTATGCACGCAAATAAATTAGTCATCACTATAGCATTATCATTCGCTAAGCCCTATATTACGCTAATTAAACCATTATTTGCACAAATCAATTAAATTTACGATCAACCTTGCTTCCCGTTATTATTTTATGTACGGAGATATCTGCAAAGCATTCCAACAATCAATTTCAGCTACGGTGCAGCGGTTTCTCGAGACTATCATCGCATCCCGTGTCACTGCCAGCACTGCGGGCTCACGTCGTGGTACTGGACCGCGGGCGTCGCGCGTCATCAATCCCACCTTTCACCGCGCTTCTGCTGATTTTGAACCGGTTTCCGTCACAGCGGCCACGAAGCGAGGAACGTATTGTATGCAATTCTTATTTATTTGATTAGTACAGCGCATAACTAGTTGTTTTGATTGTCTGCGCGTTAACTTTGCTAGTATGGAGGCAAAGTACAAAACTCTTAATTTAAAACGCGCTTCAATTAGAGGCCGTGTTACGAAATTTAATAACCATTTAGAAGAATTAAAAGGTAAAAAGCTTACTCCTACGGAAGTTAGCGTGCTATCGCAGCGATTAGTTAAACTTGAGACTTTATTTGGCGAATTCGATAGCGTGCAAAATCAGATTGAAGCATTGGAGGAAAATAATTTAAGCTTAGAATTGGATACCAGAGAAGTTATCGAACAAGCTTTCCACAATTCGATCGCAGTGGCTCAGGAAATTATTTCCGTAAGCAGTACGACAAAAAAGTCGTCGCTTCAGCATAGCAGTATTTACACAGCTGATGAAGATGATCACGAAGTTATCGGCTTTCGTTTACCAGTCATTAAAATTAATAAGTTTGATGGTACGTTCAACAAATGGTTGGAATTTCGTGATACGTTCAGTTCTCTGATACATAATAATACAAAAATAAAAAATATACACAAATTTCATTATTTAAATTCCTATCTAGAAGGTGAAGCTGCTCGTGTAATATGTAATTTAGAAGTTTGCGACAATAATTATCCTGAGGCATGGAGTCTTCTTTGTGAGCGTTTTAATAATATTCGTCAATTAATAAATAATCATTTGAAGTCTTTGTTTAATATTGAGCCGTTGCGTGAGTCTGACAAGTCATTAAGATTTCTAGTAGACCACGTCACAAAAAACCTACGTGCTTTAAATACTTTAAAACAGCCAACTGATCATTGGGATACCCTGATCATATTCATAGTCTCAGCGAAATTAGACAGCAACACGCGTGTTAAATGGGAGGAGTACATTCAAGCTAATGTTGATGCTTCGGATATGCCTAGCCTAGATGATTTCATGACTTTTATTAAGGGCCGCGCTGAAGTTTTAGAGTCTGTTTATCGCAGTAAACAAGACAAAAATATAAAGTCAAACCCGAATCACAATCAAGGCGTCAAACAAAATCCCGTTTCTCATACTAAGTCATTCGTTAGCGCTGAGCAGGGCGACTCATCAGCAACTGCCCCTCACAAGTGTATTTTCTGTGGTCAAGGTCATCGTAATTATGAGTGCTCACAATTTCAATCGAAATCTATTGATGATAGACTTTCATTAGTGTCCGAGCTAAAGTTGTGTCCCAACTGTTTGCGCAAAGGGCATAATACGCGCGCATGCAAGCTTCCAGGTACGTGCAAGATATGCAAAAAACGTCACAATACCTTATTACACAAACCTACGGATTCTGATACCAATGTGGCAGTCACTAATGTTGCAGTCTCTGAGCCAGTTTCAATGTCAGCTGTTTCTGCTTCTGAGACACTACTATGTACGGCTTTGGTTGATATTTTTAATCCCAAAACAATCAATTACATTACCACTAAAGCTCTCTTAGACAACGGTAGTCAGTCTAGCTTTATTACAGAATCACTTAAATCAAAGTTAAATTTAACTTCTTCCACGTCTGATGTTAGGAATGTGGTCGGCATATGTAACACTATTGTCAAGCTTAATGCTGAACGTTGCAATGTTCAAATTCATTCAAAGGTAGGTTCTTTCAGCGTTATGACGTCATGTTTAGTCATACCCCAAATATCAGGTAAGATACCTAAGTCTCTTGTGTCTATTACACACCTTAACCTGAAGTCCTTTGCATTAGCAGACCCCATCTTTTATGAGCCGTCTGACATAGGACTGCTCATCGGTGCTGACCTATTTTGGTCCATTATTGGAACCAAACAGCACTCTTTAGGCAAAGGAAATCCTATTCTACATGAGTTTAAATTAGGATGGCTTATCGCAGGTCCCATGCACTATATTCAAAATGACAATCTCAATTTAAATTCCCCAGTGAAATGTAATTTTGTAAGTATTGAAAGCAACAATACTTAAGTTGAGCTTCACAATGATTTGAAGAGGTTTTGGGAGCTTGAAAGCTTGCCACAAAGGCCCCTTCTTACAGACTAAGAGAAAGCTTGCGAACAACATTTTTTACAGCACACAAAACGCACTGAAGAAGGTCGTTTTTGTGTCAAGCTGCCATTGATCGACAAACTAGACTGCCTAGGCACTTCCTATTTCATAGCCAGGCGGCGATTTATAAACCTGGAACGTCGCTTTCGCAAGCAACCGGAACTTAAGTCCGCCTATGTTGATTTCATTGAGGAGTATCGCAAACTAGGACATCTAGCAATATCTGAGGTAGACCGACCTGAGCTTGCCTATTTTGTTCCGCATCATCCTGTCATTCGTGAAGACAGTGAGTCAACACGTCTACGCGTCGTTTTTGACGCATCAGCTCGCACTTCATCTGGTTTGTCTATAAACGACATTCAAATGATAGGCCCTACAGTTCAAGACTCTCTTTTCAATATCCTCATCCGGTTCCGGCAATATCGTTATGTGTTGTCAGCGGATATTGAAAAAATGTACCGGCAGGTTTTAATAGATGAGTCTGACCGAAACCTACAGCTGATTTTATGGCGTGATGCGGAGGACAAACCATTACAAACACTCAGGCTTAACACGGTCACCTACGGATTTGCTAGCGCTAGTTTCCTTGCCACCAGGTGTCTCTGGCAAGTGGGCGAGGAGTGTGACGATGACGTTATTAAGGCAGTCATACAGGAGGTCATATATGTTGATGACTTACTAACTTATAGCGATGATGAAGATCAATTACGGTCTATACAGAAATCAACACATGTGGCTCTTTCTATGGCTGGTTTTGACTTGCGTAAGTACCGATCCAACTTACCTTCTTTACTGCCTTCAGACGTTGTCCAGTCATCCGGCAACCTGACATTGAGTCAGTCTACAAATACGCTGGGCCTAGATTGGAGTCCTTCGACCGACAGCATTAATTTTCCCATTACAGTGGATCAGTCTGACGTCGTCACCAAGCGCACTATACTTTCTTCAACTTTCAAGATCTTCGATCCCTTGGGCCTCCTATCCTTGTCCACTATCGTTCCAAAAATTTTAATTCAGACCTTATGGTCTCTCAAATTGGACTGGGATGAGCCCGCTCCAAAGGATATTGTCGATGTCTGGAGACCTTTTGTTGATGGACTTAAATGCCTTTTTTCACTAAATATACCTAGATGGGTATCAATAGAATATCCAGTCTCTGCTGAAATCCACTGTTTTTGCGATGCATCGCAACGCGCCTATGGTGCATGCTTGTACCTTCGCTCTACAAATAAAGAAGGACAAATACATGTCCAACTTTTATGTGCGAAATCTCGCGTTGCCCCAGCATCCAGCCCTATTACAATTCCTCGTTTGGAGCTTTCAGGTGCTCTTCTGGCAGCTGAAATGAGCTCATCTGTGACCAAAGCCTTGCGACGTAAAATATCGCGTCATGTCTATTGGACTGACTCGAGCGTAGTTCTTAGTTGGTTGCGCTGCGGTTCTTCTAACTTGAAAGCATTCGTTGCCAACAGAGTCGCCGCCATTAGAGAGCTGACTGACGCAAATTCATGGCACCACGTTCCTACAGAACACAACCCAGCTGACCTGCTATCCCGTGGCGTGAACCCACAACAGATCGCTGCATGTGATATGTGGTGGTATGGACCTAAGTTTTTATCGTTGCCAGAGTCCGAGTGGCCTTCTATGCAGTCGCAGACTATTATTGAGATGAAGAATTTGCCGGAAGTTAAAGCACATCCAGTTGCTATTTGTGATAATTACGAGTATCAATCAATTATTAACTTTAACAAATATTCTAAATTAAAACAATTACAACACATTTTAGCCTATGTACATAGATTTATTAATAACTGTAAAAATTCTAAAACTAAAATTACAGGTTCCTTAACTACCGCCGAGCTCAATAAAACTCTTAATTCATTAGTGTATATTTCCCAATTAGAGGCATTCCCTAAAGAATACGACTTATTATTAAAAGGAAATTCCCTAAGTCCTAAGTCGCACATTTCGGCACTTAATCCATTTTTACATGAAGGAGTGATAAGAGTAGGTGGTCGAATTCAGGCTTCTGAATATAGTTTCGATATGAAGCATCCCATGTTGTTAAGCTCTAAACACCATTTTACTCAACTTTTATTCCAACAAGAACACGTACGGCTTCTACATCTGGGGCCCCAAGCCTTACTGGCGTCTATTAGAACGCGTTTTTGGCCCATTAGTGGAAGAAGTCTGGCTAGACGTACTGTGCATAATTGCACCGTATGTAGGCGTTTTAAGGGTCAGTCTATGAAAAACATAATGGGCAACCTACCTGCTCAAAGACTAATGCCCGACTTTCCTTTTATTACAGTAGGGACTGATTTCGCTGGGCCATTTATGGTCACGGATCGCAAGGGTCGTGGTTGTAAAATTACAAAATGTTATTTGTGTATTTTCATATGTTTTAGGTATAAGTGCATCCATTTGGAGGCTGTTAGTGAGCTGTCCAAGGATGCTTTTATATTAACTTTGAGACGCTTTGTTTCACGGAGAGGGCTACCAAAGCAGATATTCTGCGACAATGGTGGAAACTTTGTAGCTGCTTCAAAGGAACTTAAAGAGTTTTTTGAAGTTAATGCCAAAACTATCGCTAATTTTGCCGCTAACGAAGGCGTTGAATTTTGTTTTTCGCCTGCATACGCTCCTCACTTCAATGGTTTGATGGAGGCCGGTGTAAAGTCAGCCAAATTCCACCTGGCTAGGATATTAGGGACAACGCACCTAACCTATGAGGAATTGTCATCTTTGTTCACACGAATAGAATGTATCCTAAATAGCCGCCCCCTATGTCCATTAAGTTCCTCTCCCACGGACTATTATCCCTTAACTCCGGGCCACTTTTTAATTGGTAGACCACTAAGCTCGCTGCCATCTCCGTGTCTACAATCCGCTAATGCCAATCGTCTCGACAGATTCCAGCGCATCGAGCAGTTTAAGCAACACTTTTGGCGACGCTGGAGCCACGAGTACATTGCGGAGCTGCAGTTGAGGACGAAGTGGCGCCCGAAGTCCAAAGAGAGCCTACAAATTGACGACCTAGTCCTCTTGAAAGAGGAAAACGCTCCACCGCTCTATTGGCGTCTCGGACGTGTAAGAAAACTCTTCCCGGGATCTGACGGATTGACAAGCGTCGCAGATATAGACACTGCAAGAGGAATTATGCGGCGCGCCCTAAACAGAATCGTCCTACTACCGAAGCCCGATGAGTTGGAAGATCTTGAAAGCTGTTAAGCTTTCCAGCGCCGGGAGTATGTCGGCGCCGTTACGACAGCACCGACGGTGTTTGCGGGGAGTATGTGAAGTGCGGGGGGTTTCTCACCACCACGCCTAAGACCGGCACTCGCCGATAGCTCGCGACCCGATCGCCACCAAATATTTTGTATTTTTCATTCCTTTTAAATATACAATTTGCCTATCGTGTGAGTCGCCTATTTTATTCATGTTCCCTAAATGAACACGGCCTCCGTATTTAGAACTATCTGTTGCCACGCGAAACGGTAGTGACCTTTGACCCAGAAACTCCGGGCGTGTTTTGTGCGGTAACCTTATACCCCGCGATAGTTAGTGGCTTCGGTAAGCTAGTTAATAGTACGATAGAGTTAAGTGACTGTCATCGTGGTGAACCAAGAAAGTGACTGTGGATAACCTCGAAAGGCCCCCTCAAGTTGGAGCGGTGTCGACGCTCGGGCTGCTGCCGACGGCTAAGGTCTAGGTTCAATCACCATCAGTCACACCCAGATACACACCACATCACCATTCTTTCCCTTGCACTACACAACCACATGCGACCTGACCGACTCCGGAGGGACCAGTCGCCTTGGATAGAGGTAAGTGAACTCCGCCAAATTCCTTCCGGTCGACTGGCCGTAGTATAACGCTCCCCCATATATTTTAGTGTAATTAGAGAGATTCCACGTGGCCTTAGGAGGCCCGACCTACGTTTGCTCGGGAAGTCTTCTGCTGATGGGCCCCAGGGGATTGGATCCTTTAAGGGAGCAACCGTAGGCCGTAACAAACTGGTAGCAGAGCGCGGTTCCGGGTTCGATTCCCGGTCGATCCCGACTATAGTGTTTGATAAACATTAAACAATTTTGGTGGCAGGGAGCGTTGGTGTGATTGGTTTAATTTGCATCTACAATCACGCCCGTCCGTAATACGTAAAAATATTTTTTTGTGCGTAATAATAGAATTCTTTTCCTTTGTTGCTTTGTTGCTTGCCTTTTTTTTGTTTAGAGGGTAATTTGAAAAGCCGCGCCCTAGGTTGTGCAAGCGGGAGTTTTTCTAGAGATATACGTTATGTAGGTGAATGATTATTTTTGCGTAATCGGTTAATTATCGTTGTCGGATAGTTGTAGTGGATTACTTATCGAAGTTTCGATTTCCGAGCTAGGCATTTTTGTTGATCGACCGTGATGTGTATCTTCGTTTGTACTGTAATTTGTATTTGAACTAAGGAGTGGTAATTGTATTTGCGTACTTTGAATTTAACTTGATTTCATCGCACTAGCATTTGTTATTTGTTAATTTGATTGTGTCTTTTCTTTTGAGCTAACTTGTATTTGGTTGATACGTAGTGGTTCGTATTTGTGTAATTTCTATTCGACGCGATTTGATAGGAACTGCATTTATTAACTGTTAATTTTTGTTGTATTTTTTGTTTGTTATCTTTGTAATCTGTGCTCAAGCCGCGTAGTAATTTGTATTTAATAGTGATGACATCGCCTAAGCTACTGATCCGTTGTCTGCGGACTGAGTTGCGCTGGGCCACAAGCGCCCATGCTTTGATAGGTCGACCGGATAGGGTCCATAACTTGATGAAGCGGTTCGAGCAGGTGGATGCTCGAAGGGCCGCAGTGGAGGAGGCTTACGCTGAGCTCGAGGATTCGGATGTGGAGAAGGGAGTCCTGGACTCTTGCTTTGCGGATTATGAGCAGTTCTTGTGGCTCACGGACGAGTTGATCGAGGCTGGAGGCAGGTATGCCGAGGAGGCGCGTGAAGCTCGGATGAGTAACCTATCCGAGTCCTCTCTGAAGCAGCTTCAGCCGGAGCTGTTGGGACGACTCCCAACTCTGGACCTGACAAAGTTCTCCGGGGTCCATTCCGAATGGCTGACCTTCGTTGGTCTTTTCGACAGCCTAGTGGACGCCCGGAGTGACCTGACCCCGAGCCAAAAGATGGCGTACCTCCTGGCCTCACTGGAGGGGGAGGCCCTGGGCGTCGTCGGCCACTTGAGATTGTCGGACGACGCCTACCAGACTGCTCGGGACCTCCTAGCCAGAAGATACGCCAACGTCCGGCGAATTGCAGACGAGCATGTTAAGCAGCTTCTAAGCCTCCCGCTGCTTAGTGACTGGGCCAGACTGCGTCCGGACCTGTTGGATCCAGTCTTGGTGGCCTGTAATACATTGAGGCGGCTGGGTTTACCAGTGGGCGAATGGGCTTTTTTGTTGCTCCGCATCGTGCTGTCCCGTCTACCTCTCGACCTGCGAATCCATTTTGAGGAGAGGTACGGCGGGGACGAGGCCTCCTATATTCCGCCCTTCTTTGACCTGCTGCGGTTTTTGGAGGAGCAGTGCCGGCAGATAGAGAGCGCGGCAGGCACCGTTGACGACTTACGAGCCGTGCCCAGTTAGAGGCTGAATCCTCCAGGCAAGTCGTCGTCAACCCCCCCCTGCTCCTATTGTCGAGCATCTGATCATCGGGTAACGTCGTGCCCGAAATTATTAGGTAAGCCGGTTCCAGCGAGGCGAGCTATCGCCAAGGAGCGCCGCTGGTGCGGCTCATGTTTGGGAGGACACCTCCAGCGAGACTGTCCGCATCGGCGGCCCTGTCTGCATTGCCAGGGCAATCATCATGCCGTTTTGTGCCTGGGTGCGAACGGCGTATCCTCTCGGGGCTCTGCCAGGCCCTCTATCCCCACGGGCGGGGGCGCTCAGACACGCCCTTTGCTGGGTGACTCTCGGCGCCCGCCGGCCAGCCACCAGGCCTCTAAGTTTGAAAGGGGTCCCTCCCCCGACCAGTCGGGGGGTAATTCCCCCAGGGGCGGGGGTGTCATCGACCCCCCTCAGCGTGTGGAGAGGAACTTCACGGCCACTCATCGGTCCGCTGGACCCTTCTCACTTCCGTTAGCTGAGTGGCCGCGACTGGTGTACCACTGTTCCCCATTTGATGGAGGCGGCCCTGTCTAGCTGCCGCCTTAGCTCCCACCACGGCCGCCTCCACTGAGCCTTAAGCCGTCAACAGGCACGTCCACTTGACAAAATGTTCTGTTGCCGACGGCCTCAGTAAAAGCGTACAACCCGAGTTGCAACTGTTAAAGGTTGTGCTCTATTTATCTCGGGTTCACGCCATGTGGCCTCCCCTTGGTGGTGGGAAGATTAGGGCCCCCCTGGAGCGTTGAATCACGCTGTCAAGGGGTATTAGATTTGGTTTGGTCGAGCACTTAGTTAAAAAATACTTTGAATTAAAATTAAAAAATGCTTTGAGCTTTCCGCGAAATTTTCCTATTTGTAGCGGTTTAAATTAAAAGGATTGAATTTAATCTACTCTTTTAAATGCTACTGCATGTGTTTTGTACATATATTTAATCACTGTATTTGATCGTTGCGTCTGTTTGCTGAAAGGAAATTGAATGGCGCACTATTTGAAAAATTATATTTATGTTTATGATAGTGTTTAATCATTTTTGTTTTGCTAAGAAGTAGGGCTGTCCCTTACGTTATTGTTTGTTTAATTTGCAAGTTGACCTATGCGCATCGGTGATTAATTTGGTTGAATTAATTCTGTAGTTGAACATTGATGCTTTTGAAAAATTAGTTGAAATATGAGCATAGGACTACTTGCCTAACAGGCTAGCTAGTTTTGGAGATTATCAGATTGAAATCAGCTGCCGCACTATTTTAGTAAATGATAATATGGTGGGTGGCCTGGCTAGGCCTACTTGTTGAAAATTCATACTAGGGACTATCTGTGCGTTTCGTTCGGCTCTCCACAGACGACGTTCATGTGGAATTTGTGGGTGCTCTCTGCACTGAAGTAACTGCTGACACAAAATTTTTCGGGGCAGCTTCGTGTAGCGTCGCTGTTTGCAGAGCTGATCCGGTCGGATTGCGGAACTGATCATAGGGGCACAGATAGGTGTTTGAAAGAGGTCGTCGGACTTCTGTCCAGTACAGGACTTATTAAAGTGCTGCGATGCCCAGGAGGGGCATCCAGTGGAGGCTGACCCTCCGGTTTGCCACATTAGGGATATCTTTGAGGCGTTGATTAGGGTTGCAAGACCTAATGGATTGCCTAAGGTGGCCTAGTTTGGTTGTAGATTCGGTCTTGCAACTTGCAGTCTCGACCTTGTCCCGCTGACCGGTTAGGTCCGCGCCTAAATCCTTATGTCCGGGACGGGGGTTTGTTCGCGCAAAACTCTGTTGTCGGAATCGACACCAGATGTCACTCGGCTCGGTGCGATTCCGGTCTGAAGTTCTTCCGAGCGTGGCAGTGGCGCGCGGGTCGCAAGCGAGTCAGTCATCTGCCAGATGTGCTAATGTTTGCACGCTGTTAATTTTGTGCGGGAACCGCGGAATAGTTAGGGCGTCTAGTAAATATCCTGTCTAGGAATTATAACGCGCATTCCCTGTTTGGATAGCCTTTCCCGGGACTTATTGGGTCCGACTCAGAATCTGTATAAGTGCATTCGACAATATAAGCTAGTGCGGCCTCCGTATTTAGAACTATCTGTTGCCACGCGAACCGGTAGTGACCTTTGACCCAGAAACTCCGGGCGTGTTTTGTGCGGTAACCTTATAACCCGTGATAGTTAGTGGCTTCGGTAAGCTAGTTAATAGTACGATAGAGTTAAGTGACTGTCATCGTGGTGAACCAAGAAAGTGACTGTGGATAACCTCGAAAGGCCCCCTCAAGTTGGAGCGGTGTCGACGCTCGGGCTGCTGCCGACGGCTAAGGTCTAGGTTCAATCACCATCAGTCACACCCAGATACACACCACATCACCATTCTTTCCCTTGCACTACACAACCACATGCGACCTGACCGACTCCGGAGGGACCAGTCGCCTTGGATAGAGGTAAGTGAACTCCGCCAAATTCCTTCCGGTCGACTGGCCGTAGTATAACGCTCCCCCATATATTTTAGTGTAATTAGAGAGATTCCACGTGGCCTTAGGAGGCCCGACCTACGTTTGCTCGGGAAGTCTTCTGCTGATGGGCCCCAGGGGATTGGATCCTTTAAGGGAGCAACCGTAGGCCGTAACACTTACGTAACTTCAAAACAGCCTGTATTGAACAAGCAATCGAGTGGAACCAAGGCTGCAAAGTCCTTGTCAGAGTTCTATCTGCCAGTAATCCATCTGTCAGTATAGAAGACCAAGTGTGGCAGCAACGTTTCCGGAGCACCTGAGATTTTATGTGAGATTGAGAGGTTCTATGAGGAGCTGTACACATTATCATTGGAGCCACATGAAATTGTAAGTAAGGATTCAAGAGCAAGTCTTATTTGAAAATATTCTGATCATATCCCGGATGCTAGTCTGAGCGAAATTAAAATGGCTCTTTAGCACCTTAGAAACGGTAAGGCACCAGGGTGAAATTACAGCGGAGCTTCTGAAAGCGGGTGGAAAACCGGTATTTGAAGTCCTTCAGAAGTTTTTTAATTCCATCCTCCATGATGAAACTACTCCAAAGGCGTGGAGCAGAAGTGCTGTGTCTTGTTCTTCAAGAAAGGCGGCAACGCTTTCTTGAAGAATTACAGCCCGATTTCTCTTCTGAGCTGCGTCTACATGCTGTTTCCGATAGTCATTGCGAATCGTCTGGCACGCAGACTTGGCTACTTTCAGCCTCCTGAACGAGCCAGTTCCCGAAAAGGCTTTAGCACCATAGAACACATATATACCCTTCGGTAAATTGTACAAAAGACCGTAGAGTGCAATCTTCCACTGCCTTGTGTATGTGGACTATGAGAAAGCCTTTGATTCTGTCGAGCCTTTGATTCCTTCAGCGGTTCCAAGTTGACTGTTAGTATATCAACGTGCTGAAGTGTTTTTACAGTAGGGCTACGATAGCTGTCCGAGTACAGAATCAGAGTACAAAACTAGTTAAACTGGAGAGAGGTGTAAGACGGTGTGACGTTATATGTCGAAATTCTTTACCGCTGCATTAGAAAACGTTTTCAAGCTACTGGACAGGAAAGGATACGGTATTAACGTCAATGGCGAGTACACCACTCACCTTCGATTTGCCGACGATATAGTCCTTATGGCAGAATTGCTCGAGGACCTAAGCACAATGCTCAATGACCTCAATAGTATCTCTCAACGGATAGGTCTTAAGATGGACATGGACAAAACAAAAGTCATGTGTAACGTCTATGTCACACTTATGCCGGTGGTTGTTGGCGAGTATGTTTACCTGGGATAAATATTCTGACTAGGTAATTCCTACTTCGACAGAGAGGTCAAACGACGGACACATGGTCAACTCGGCTGGGCAGCGGTCGGGAAATTACGACACATCTTCTCGTCAGGTATACCTTAAAACCTGAAAACAGGATTGTACAACCAGTGCATGTTGCCTGTGACGACTTATGGAACTTATAATTCACTACTAGTTGTATGAAGACGCTTCAAGTCGCTGAACGAGCTAAGGAGAGAGCTATGTTCGGGATTTCAGCGTGATAAAGTAAGAAATGAGGATATCCGCAGTAAAACTAGAGTGAACAACATATCCTAACGGATTGGTAAGCTGTAAGTATGCAATGTTTCGAACATATAGGTCGAAGAACCAAGAACTCACGGTGAAGAGAGGTTCTCGAATGGCAGCCTCGTACGGGTAGGCAAATTGTAGGGCATTCCCCTACTAAATAGAGCGACGACCTGGTATGACATGCAGAAAGTCGATGTAGCAGAGTGGGACAGTATTTCATGCTGGCGCACCACCTGCAACTTTACAAAGCAAAGGTCCGGCCTAACATGGAATACTGTTCCCATCTCTGGGCAGGGGCTTCCCAGTGCCGGCTTCTTCCACTTGACCGTATCCAGGGCAGAGATGTTCGAATCGTCGACGACCGAGTTCTTTCCGATCGGCTTGATTCGCTGGCACTGCGTAGAAAGGTTGCATCTCTTTGCGTATTTTATCGCATGTACCACGGGAAGTGCTCTGAGTAATTGTTCGGATTAATTTCAGCCACTCAATTTCACCATCGCACATTGCGACAAAACTCACGATACCATCCATACCATCTGAACGATTAGCGGTCCACCACTGTTGTAGCGAATCGATTACTATCAGCGATTTTTCGTAACCGATACGACTTAGGGACCTTCAAGAAGAGAGCCTACTTCTTTTTAAAATTCCGACATTGCATCTGCAATTCTCATGGTGTTACAGTTGTTCATGGGCAGCGGTAGTCTCTTACCATAAGGTGAGCCGCATGTTTGTTTGCCCCATCTCCTATATAAAAAAAAAATTGCAGGTGGCTCAGAACCGTGCTAGCATTCCTTGAGGGAGGCCTATATTCAGTAGTGGACTTGTGAAGGGTTGTGATGATGAACATAATAAGACTTCAATTTTATTTATATGTCTAAATAATGAACAATTTAATTATTATTAATCAAAAACTAAAAAAGAATAAAATAGTTTTCTGTTAATAGCTTCCAAAATCGATATATGTTAGTGTATCGGATAATTAAATCCGCGACTTTAGAAGCTATTATTTGGAAATTTATTATGAAGTCGGTTTTTAGATTTTATAAAAAGTTTAATTGCATCTGTTTGCATACCCTTTTAAGTGACCTAAGTAATATTACATGTTAAAGGTTACAACAAGAGTGTGAAATCTTCTTATTAATTACATTAACAATTTCATAATGTTTTATCACCATAGCAGCTAGCTAGTTGTATTACCATTTCAAATGTACATTATTAAAAACACAGCTATCTTATTTAGAAAATATTAAATATATACACTTTTTTCGCTTGAAATAAAATTTAAACACCTTTGGAAAAGGAACATATGAATTCACACAAAATTCACAACTGTGTTCAGTCAATCTGTCAGTAAATAACATTATTTGCAACATTTTAAAATTCTATGGCAACAATCTATACTCTATGTTAATGTTTAAGTTCACTAAAGGCTATAAAGCATTTGACCTTGGCCTTAAAGTAATAACATACATTTGCTTCTACTTATTCTGAGAAATTGACAGTATGAATGTCTATAAACGACAGAAAATGTTGAACCGACGATCAAAGCGCAGTGATTACATATTCTTTGGCGACATTTATGAATTTAAACCATGTCATATATTATATTTTAACTTTGTGACCACTTCTCCATACAAACTTTAACTTTTCTTTTTTATATAAGATAGGGTGACAAACGAGTACACAGTCCACCTGATAGTAAGTGGTTGCTGTGGCCCATAGACATCTACATTTATCCTCGTTTGCGAATCAAAATGCAGATGCGTTGTCGCCCGTGAGGACTAAGATAGAATGCCTCTTTTCCAGTAAAAAGGGTCTCCGGTTCTCTACACTCACCATACGAAACACAGCAGCATGAAGCTGTTATTTGACGCTGGTATTCTGTGAAAGCGTGGTACTTCCCCGGTCGAGGCGACCCATTCGTGCTACAATTATACTACTAATATAGCTGCAGCATGGCTCTGCCACGTCTAAAATGCAATATACTTAAACAGGGTTACAAAGATTTCCCTTTTTTTTATTAATTTTTTTTTCTTGGATGCTTGACCTTTTAAGTCATGTGTTCATTTCTTTTGGGATTTTCGTTTCATAGATTTCCAGTATGAAGTGATAATTATCCTTTATATTAAGAACACTGCTTCAAAATATGCTGATGGGTTACATTACGTAGTTTTTGGGAGATTTAGAAGCACTTTTTTCACTAATTGTGCTCATGCGCGGACATTTAATACACAAAATCGCACCACTTTTTATATCAAAATCCACTTCAAACCATTATTTAAATAAATGCGATCCGCCGCCGATCAAGTTCCCGCCAAAACTCCCAATGTTTTCTCTTTACGTATTAATATATAGATTATACCTTTAAATAAATACTCGTAACTTTGTTTAAATTTGATTTTTTTTTTGAATTTTTAATACGAACTTTGGAAGTCGTCACGTTCGATTCACCCACCGTCCCGAGTGAATAAAAACGCAATTATAAGAGTTCCGCTCTATTTTCCGGAGCGTTCCCGCAGGAATACTTTTAACCAGACTATGCATGATAATGTGATAAAATCCAGTACAATATTTACTTTAGATATTTCTTTTAAATTTAAATGTAAAATCGCACTACATTCATTTCCAATTTTTTCCACACGTTATTCTGTTTTTTATTTTAATTTTATAATAGTAAGCCGCCATGATAAGTTCTATTAATGTGGCGTTACTTAGATTTATGATAATAAAAAGGTGTGCGGTGCACTTGTTTGTATACTCGCTGCGTTCTATCCGTTGCCGTAACGGTGTTTCTGGCTCTAGGTGAGTGTCTAGTGTTTGTGTGAGACGGGCCGGCGACATTTGCGTCGTCGGAATCTAGCGGAGCTGCGGTTCAGTCAAAACGTCACTGGGCTTCGGGAGACTTTCCGTAACTTTTGGAGTCGGAGCGTAGGTGGCTACGTTTACCACTAGCGGGTTTAGATGTGTCTCAAAGTAGCGCCGAAACATTTATTTAAAATATTCAGAGATTGTCCGAAGTTGAGAATCCTTGTGTAAGTCGGATTTTCACTCAGCTCCGGTGGCTATGCGAGTGAATCAATTTTGGGCGACTTAAAGGTAATACAATTTACGATGAGGCGCGTGTGCGAAGGCTGCCTTGCGTAGAAATGATTGGTCTTACCCAAGCTTTGTAAAGGTGGTGCTTGTGTCTTAGGGACAGTTTACTTTTACTGTTAACTAGCGGGTTGAGGCGACTATTTACGGATGAGATACGGTTCCAAACATTGCCAATATGTTTCGCAAAGGTCATACCATGGTCGAATGTAACGCGTAGTTATTTAGCCGTCGTTTCCCATGGGATCTGGTGGCCGAATATGGTGATCGTACATTACGATTTTTTTGGATTTAGGTTCAGACGATTGAGAGAGGGTTCCTTAGTAAGTATATTGCTACACTTTTCTCAGAATTCACTTCAATTCTTCATAAGCGGAACCATTTGTCTAAGCTATTGGCGGCTTCTGGTGTGAGAAATTTCTTGTTATAGTACACAATGTAAAGTGCCGTGTCATTGGCGAAAATAGCAGTATTGACTACTGGGTCTTTCAGGATAGCACTTGTGTAGAGTGTGAAGAGGAGTGGGGAGAGGACGGAGCCTTAGGGAACACCAGTCTTGAGGAGGTGCTCGAAGAACGCGAACCCTCTATTCGATAGAGAAAATGGCAGTTGGTAAGAAAGGTTCTAATGATGTGAGTGAGCCTATCAGGCACGTTGAGTTTGTACAGCTTATAGAGCAAGCCGTAGTGCCAGACTTTGTTAACAATTTTGCAAAATCGAAGAAGAGAGCACCGGTGTTATTCGATCTATAATTTCTTTGGCGGTAGAAGACTTCTACTCTGTAAGGCGATGTATCTGATTAGTACACGAGTGTTCAGCTCTAAAGCCAAACTGCTTGCCTGTAAGAAGCTTGTTATTGTACCCAGTGTGCTGAAAAGACTGGCTCTGTAAATGGAGGCTTAGTTGCGCAATTTCCCTGGTTTAAGGATTCCTATTAAGTTTGCCTAAAAGTTTCCAAGCTTTTGGGAAGGAGCAACTGGAGAAAAGGCCCGTTGAAAATGCCTACTAGGAGACAGACAAGTGGCGCTGAGAGTGTTTTCATCACCCTGTTGCTAATATAGCCGGGGCCGGGTACTGGATTTTTTGGTGAGATATTTCATTGTTTCTGTGAATTTGTCAATAGTCACAGGATCTAACAGGTCTCCTGCAGGTAGCGCAGACATACGCACAACTTCCGTTTCGACCTCTGCAATGTAAGTGGGATCTACGGGTTCGCTAGAAGGAGAGTATTGGCACTTACAGTGTCCGTAGGCATCCGACTTTTTCAGAATCATCGAGATCGAGGTTTCTTGACCTAATAAGAGGTCACACGGGATAGGATTCGTCTACTTTCTGAGCCCAGGTTAGCTGCAAGAAGGCAGTTTAATATGGGACAATATCCTCCAGCACAACATTATCCCACTTATCTTGTCTAAATTCGTAAATGCTCTGTTTCACCTCGTTTGGAGGTCGCGCAGCATAAATTCGTTATCAATTATACGATAGTGATCGTAATGTCTTAAGGCTGCGTTCTTTGCTTTAATCAGCTGTTGAATATCACTCGAACACAAGTGTCGATTGCTCGACACGAGAACCTTACGAGAGCATTCTTCGAGCGCCGAGGTGAGGTGGGCCGTTAGGGTGCTAATCGCCGTATTGGCTCCCTCTGGCAAAAATCGCAATGATTAAAAGGAGAGAGATATTTTTGCAGACCCGTGTAATTTTCATTTTGTTGATGAGATCGAGATCGGGTTTCTGATAAATATGCCGTTATAAAAATTCGTTTTGTACAATGTTTGTTAGTGGTAAGCCTATCTTGCGGCATCATGTGCTATGTGCAGTCGCGCATTGTACAAATATATTGGTAAATCCAATTCGGCATACCATAAACGCATTAAAAAAATTACGTATAACATGATTCTAGGGAATTATTAAAGTAGATTAAATACAATTCGACAGCACTATCGGCTTCAACACCCTCGAAAACCACGAAAATGACACCCACGATAAAAAAATTGATACCAATTGCAGCCGCCATCTTGGATTTACATTTCGACAGCACTATCGGCTTCAACACCCTCAAAAACCATGAAAATGAACCCAAGATAAAAAAATGGTACATACTTCAGCCGCCATCTTGAATTTACATTTCGACAGCACTATCAGATTCAACACCCTCGAAAACCTTGAAAATGACACGCATGATGAAAACATTGGTACATAATTCAGCCGCCATCTTGGATTTACATTTTGACAGCACTATCGGCTTCAACACCCTAAAAACCATGAAAATGACACATATGATAAAAAAATTGGTAATTTGTTCAGCCGCCATCCTGGATTTACGTTTCAACAGCACTATCTGCTTCAACACCGTCGAAAACCATGAAAATGACACCCATGATGAAAAAATTGGTACCTACTTCAGCCGCCATCTTGGATTTACATTTCGACAGCACTATCGGCTTCAGCACCCTCGAAAACCATGAAAATGACGCCCATGATGAAAACACCATGAAAATGGCACTCAAGATAAAAGAATTGATATCTGTTGCAGCCGCCATCTTAGGTTTACATTTCGACAGCACTATCGGCTTCAACACCCTCGAAAACCATGAAAATGACACCCATGATGAAAAAATTGATACATATTGCAGCCGCCATCTTAGATTTTTATTTCGACAGCACGATCGGCTTCATAACCCTCGAAAACCATGAAAATGACACCCAAGATGAAAAAATTGATATCAATTGCAGCCGCCATCTTGAATTTACATTTGGACTGCACTATCGGCTTCAACACCCTCAAAAACCATGAAAATGACACCCATGATGAAAAAATTTATACCTATTGCAGCCGCCACCTTGGATTTACATTTCGACAGCACTATCGGCTTCAACACCCTCGAAAACCATGAAAATGACACCCATGATGAAAAAATTGATACATATTGCAACCGCCATCTTGGATTTTATTTCGACAGCACTATCGGCTTCAGCACCCTTGAAAACCATAAAAATGACACTCATGATGAAAAAACCATGAAAATGACACTCAAGATAAATGTATTGATATC
The DNA here is from genome assembly GCA_963668995.1 of Parnassius mnemosyne. NCBI lineage: Eukaryota > Metazoa > Arthropoda > Insecta > Lepidoptera > Papilionidae > Parnassius > Parnassius mnemosyne. The sequence goes on along the minus strand of CAVLGL010000024.1, from coordinate 45,611,196 downwards.
TGTTGCAGCCGCCATCTTAGGTTTACATTTCGACAGCACTATCGGCTTCAACACCCTCGAAAACCATGAAAATGACACCTAAGATGAAAAAATTGATACATATTGTAGCCGCCATCTTGGTTTTTTATTTCGACAGCACGATCGGCTTCATAACCCGCGAAAACCATTAGAATGAAACCCATGATGAAAAAATTGATATCTGTTGCAGCCGCCATCTTGGATTTACATTTCGACAGCACTATCGGCTTCAACACCCTCAAAAACCATGAAAATGACACCCATGATGAAAAAATTTATACCTATTGCAGCCGCCACCTAGGATTTACATTTCGACAGCACTATCGGTTTCAGCACCCTCGAAAACCATGAAAATGACACCCATGATTAAAACAAATTGATATCTATTGCGGCCGTCATCTTGGATTTACATTTCGACAACCCTATCGGTTTCAACACCCTCGAAAACCATGAAAATGTCACCCATGCCAAAAAAATTATACTACATACTTTTAGTACGTACTACTATTATTTATTCTGTGCTTTTAAAATTTTGTAATAAAAAACATCTCTTATTATTATAATAATTAAGTATTTAAGAAATTTGGTTATTCGAATATTGTGTATTGTACAGCGCGATTTTTTGAGCCGCTGCAAACAACCGAACAATGTCCACTCACGACGGCGACTGAAGCCGAACTAAACTACTCTGTGGCTGTGGCTGTAGCTCCCCATATACAGAAATATTTTATTTTATTTTATTTATGTAGAAGGAAAATTTCGCCATTTTGGAGCCGAAAAAATTAATTATAGCTAAACAAAACAAAATTACACTGCCATTTACATTTAGTGGATTCCCACATGATAGATGAAGAGATTAAAAAATAGATTGAGTTAAACAATTGATATTTTCAAAAGCAAGAATGTTTACAAGCCATGCGGACATGATAAATCCACACCATAAGCCACTAAAACCCCTTTTTTTTAAAAAATAACAATTAATCGATTTAAAAAAAATTTAATAACTTCAACAATCATTTATCTTTCTAACAATGTGCTTTTTATATCATTTATATGTATAATATTATTGCTAGATACGATTTTATTCGATGAAACGTTGGAATCTTAATTTTTAGGCGATAGTAGAACATACTTTGCGCTTTCGCTTAAGGTATGCAATATAAACAGATTTTAAAAAAAGTTGGACAACTAGACTGCACGCTTTTTTTGTATGACGCGATATCTTTGTCTTTTGCGAACCAATCTTGACCATTTACATTTTGAGAAATGGGTGGTAGAGCCAAGCTACAACTACACTATGATACTCGTAGTAGTAAAGAGAGACAGACAAAATTTTAAGAAATGGGTGTTTGTCTTAGTAGCATGCAAATAACCCCTGAGCATACTAGAAGCCATTTATTTCAATATTATAGACAGACACTTTAATTTTAGTTATATGTATAGATAACCAACACGACGTACATTATTTTATATTCTAGGATTAAAACCTATTTTTTATCTTAATTATAGGTTACCATGACAATCATCGTGGGCTTTACTTTGGTAAAAATTAACTTACTTCCATTTTTATGTCCCTTCAAATGCCCATCATTTTCAAACAGCGCACGCATTGCAGGGTAAATTAAATAAACTTAATCGGGGAAAAACAAGCAAGAGAAAGATTTTTCGAGAACAGAATAACGAACTGAGCAAACACGCGTTGCGTTGAATATCCAACTAGGATGGAACTTTTTTTGTATTTAAACGTGATCTCAGGATTCGCGAATAAAATTATCCTCACAATAATACGCTTTGACCGCGCCTTCGCTCACGTAGACGGCAGAAACCGAATCACAGCGCATGTACACTTTTGTTATATACAACTCGCTCCGGCTTAACCTGGGAAGACCCATTTATTTGGCGTAACGTAGATTGATAATAATTAAATACCATTTTTTAAATTAGTTATTGTAAATCAAAAAGAACTAAAAGTGTTTCGGATAAATTGTAGCCTAGATCCCTCCTGGCATTGCAGTCACTTCAGCAGTCAATTATGTCCAGCAGTCAACAAATAATAATTTAAATGCATGTATCCAATCCTAAGATAATATTATAATATTTTAATTTTTTTATTAATTATAATTTAATGAATGTCTTGTAATAAATCGTAGATACTTCAAATAAGATAAATAAAATAAAATTGCTCCATTCCCAAAATTAGCCGGGACGAAGCTGAATAAAAGGCAGTAATTTCGATTTTATAATATAAGGCAGTTATACGACATTAAAAATTATTTTACGTCTGCGTGTTTCTTACCGGTCTGCTCCTCGTGGAAATAATATTAAGTGTTCTCAAAGACTGTTTTATTATCTTGGAATTTTGTAAAAAAAAATTGCACTGCAATGGCGGCAGTGCAAGTATGTTTGCTTGCAATAAAAGGTTGTCATGTATAACAAAATTTCCCTATATTTTTTTATAAAGCAATCTTTCAAGATGTAACATAACTTTGACATGATACAAATTATTATTAGACGTACCTAATATAAATAACACAAATGACGTATAAAAATTCTATGAATTTAGAGTTTGAAATCTAATAATTCTATTTAACAACAAAACTTGTACCCCTGTTCACTTCATTGAATTCTAGGGTAACTCCTTTATAGTTCATGCTACACGTCTTTGGAACTCCTTGGCCGATGACATCGAAAGCTCCCAATAAGTATGCTTTTAAAAAGTTGGAACGTAATCATCTATTAAAGACAAAGATCCTTACATGAATAATTCATGTCATATATAGGGTTATTTCTTAAAGAGTAGCCGAATTTAAAACTTAAGTTCAAATATATAAATAATGACATACTGTTCTTGCAGTTTTAAAGAATATGATTAAATAAGGTTTTTACTTTTATTTGAAATTATCCTAAATCGAATGTGATATATGGGACACTACGTTTCTACCTACTGATTGACCCTTACGAATGTCTGCGTGCGCAGTAAAATACTTTTTTATTAATTTTTCTTCACCATTTGTCAATATTGCTTATTATAAACCTTTTCTGCAAATTTGGCCTTTTATTGCAAATATGTTAAACAGATGTATTTGTTGTATTCATAGTTATTACCTATACCTTAAAGTAAACAATTGTGGCAATAGGCATCCGGTATGGTACAACTCCTATTTGATATATTTATTGAAGCAAAAAAAGAAGTTTCATAGAAGATACAAGATGTATAATAATTCCTTAGACCAAATAGAATTTCTATATCACCATCACGACTGTCAAATACTTACAGAAACATGTAATGACAAATAGGTAACTACTCTAGAACACGAAATAGGTAGAAATTCTAAATAGAATTAGAAATTTGTGTCCAAATAGGACACAAATTTCTAACAAACGTAAAAATTCTTCTGGATACCCACCATCAATGTATTTAGGAGACAATAAATCAAACGAACCAAAAGAATTCTATAAGTTATTTACAGCGCACTTTTCCAGTGTCTAGAACATTCCAACAAATAACTCACTATATTTGCTTGATTCGCAGCAACAGCTTCCTGAAATATCCAATATATACATATCACAAAATAGCATAAAAACAAAAAAAAGACTTGATATAAAACAGAGTGTTGGACCTGGCAATGTGTTACAACTAATTTATAACGCTTCACCTAAGACAGGAAGTTTTCCCGACTTTTAAATCACTTGTCCACCCGTTCATATTAAATCATGATAAAAACCACTTATATCCCTGGTTTTATGCTTAAGAAGTCTACTAATACTAATTTGCGCAATTATGTTTCCAATCTTATTGATTCGATTGACAAAAACCTTTAAGTAGATGTAATATATACTGATTTCACTAAGGCATTTGATAGGGTGGACCATAATATTCTTGTTAAAAAGTCAAATATTTTGCCATTTCTGATACATTTTAAGCTGGTGCAAATCCTATCTCTCTAATCGAAATGCCAGAGTAGTAATTGATGGCGAGTATTCGGATTCTTTCAATGCCATTTCTGGTATCCCGCAGGGATCCAATTTGGGGCCTTTATTTTTTTTTTGTTTTGTTTATTAATTGATATAGTAAATGTATTTAAAAATTGTCAAGTATATTTGTTCGCAAACGTTTTAAAATAGCTAAAATTATAAAGCAAGTATCTGACGTATACCTAGAAGCAAATCTTGATAGACTTGTAAAATGTTGTGAAACAAATCGAATGCTGATCATTCCGGATAAATGTAGTTTCATAAAATTCACATGAAAAATGTCCATTAAATAGTTCTTACAATATTTTTGGTAAAAAACTGAAGGAAACCAATTCCATTAGACCCTGGGCGTAATATTTGATAGCAAATTAAGATTTTAATAAAATATTAATTCTATAGTCACTGCTTCTTTCAGGTTGCTCGCCTTTGTTCTTAGATAATCTAAAGATTTCAAAGAGGTAACAACAATACTTCAACTGTATAACAGCTTGGTCCATAGCAAACTTGAATATTGTTTTTTTTTTTTAAAAAAAACTAATTATACGGATTTTATCGCGTATATTAACTTATTTTACTTTCCCGACGTTTCAAGCACTTTACAGCACCCATGGTCACGGGGGGGACTGAGGTGTATGACGTCCCAATGTCATAGTTAACCACGGCTACCTCCAGATTAAAAATTATTAATTTTTGTTCCGATCTACGCAGTATGAACTTACAGTATCATGAAGTCTTGCAGTTGTATGCTTGGGTTGGGATTTAATTTTATTAATTATGGGATCCCAAGCAGATGGTAGCACCCAGCCATCTTCTCTATTGAAATTAGGATGTTTTTTGATTTCAATAGCCTCGCGAATCATCCTTGGAAGGAATCGGTGTTCTTTAGCGAGGATTTGTGGTCTATCAAAACTAATGTAGTGACGGGGGCGATCCTGTACGTGTTCACAGACTGCAGACTTCCCGGAGCGTCTATTCTTCACATCAGCTATGTGTTCTTTAACGCGGGCTTTTATGGATCTTTTAGTTTGTCCTATATAAGAGAGACCACATTCACAATCCAGCTTGTACACTCCTGCATCTTGCAGAGGAATATTACACTTGACTGATGGTAAAAACTGACTAATCTTCTTCGGCGGCTTGAAATATGTTTTAATGGAAGCACGCTTCAAGATGTAGCCAATCTTGTCAGTGACACCTCTGACATATGGCAGTATCGCAGGCACTCGCTCGACTGTGGCCGGCTTCACTCGTTCACTGTGACTTAGGCGCGGGACCCGAAGCCTATTGTCGTGCAAAACTTGCTTGACATGTTGGAGCTCGGCGGCCAGGTGTTTACTGTCACAGATCCCTCGTGCTCTCTGAAACAAAGATTTACCCACGGTAGCTAACTGTGAAGGATGGTGGTGAGAATCACCGTTTAAATATCTATCTGTATGGGCCTTTTTTCTATACACAGTGTGGCTCAAGGTGTTATCAGGATTCCGAATTACTAACACATCTAGAAAAGCTAAAGAATTGTTTGCCTCTAACTCCATTGTGAACTGAATTTTAGAATTTAAGGAGTTAAGATGGTCTAAAAATATACTATAATATACGCGATAAAATCCGTAAAATTAGTTTTATTTAAATGTGTAGTGTTCGCGCAAATATGAGAAATCTTTATGTGAACCAGTACGGACTGGTAATTGCAAATAAAATTCGCCGATTAGAAGATCTCGTGACTAAGCGCGCAAGATATATAACAGCATTAAACTTTTTAAAACGCTGTCGTGATAATAATATCATCCCTAAGTGTGTCAAAATATCCACTAAAAAGGACATTCGAGGAAGTGCTAAGATCTTAAATGAGGCAAGTAAAAAGTTGTTACGAACGGTAATCCAACAAAAACGCTCCGATCTACATACCATAAACAAATCCATAGACACATCATTCAGTGATTTAAAGGCAGTTTTAACGACATTTGATTATAATGTTTGCATCGAAACGTTAAATAAACGAGAAATTAATAAATATAATGAATGCAAAAACAAACATATAATAAAATATCAAAAATTAACGACCAAATTAAATGTCAAACATCTGTGTCGACGTGAGAACGAAACGCAACCGCCGACTACGAACGCGGATCATAGATTAAACGCGGTCTATAATCTGTCAAAACAAACTCTGGATGATGCAACAATTAGAGTATTATCGAAAGGTCATAATTTTGCTATAACACCGAAAAAATTACCGTACGAACAAATTATCTGTAGTGTCGAGGACTGTTTATTTAAAAACAATATGCAAAAGGAGGATTTGGAAGCGATACGTCAAGACATTTCGTCTATGTTACGTCGAAGTTAAGCGCCAAAACCGAATCTACTTAAAGACGAATTCAAAGCGTTGACTAACCTACGCAATAAACCAGAACTCACGATTCTCCGCGCAGCTAAGGGAAATGCCACGGTAGTTATGGATACGTCAGATTATAATTCTAAAATACAAGAACTTTTGTCGGATGCAAGTACGTATAAAAAGGTTAAAAATGACCCAACAAATAACACACTTAAAACAACTAGTGATCTCATAAAGAAACACTCCGAAAAATTAAATCTAGACGTAAAATCGATAATACCTACGTGTGCTAAACCACCGAAGTTATATGGGTTACCAAAAATACACAAGCCCAATGCTCCACTACGTCCTATAGTGAGCCAAATCGATTCACCAACTTACAGATTGGCTCAACACTTAGCGAATATACTCTCACTGCTCAAGGGACATACAAGAGCACACACAAAGGATTCCTACCATTTTGTCAGCGAGATTAAAGACCTACATCTGGCAGACAATGAAACTATGTTGAGTTTTGATGTGCAGTCTCTGTTCACATGCCTACCTGTTGAAGACTGCATCTCGATTGTTACTAGAAGGCTAGAGGAAAACAACATGCCCGTAGAATATGCAGTATTACTCAGACACTGCCTTACATCTGGCTACCTATTGTGGAAGGAGGAGTTCTACAAGCAAGTAGATGGTGTGGCGATGGGCTCACCTGTATCTCCCGTTGTTGCCGATATATTCATGGAGGACTTTGAGGAGAAAGCCCTGCTTACTTCTCCCATAAAGCCAAGATTCTACAAGCGGTACGTAGACGACACTTTCACAATTCTACCTTTAGATAAAGTAACTGCATTTTTAGACCATCTTAACTTTTTAAATTCTAAAATTCAGTTCACAATGGAGTTAGAGGCAAACAATTCTTTAGCTTTTCTAGATGTGTTAGTAATTCGGAATCCTGATAACACCTTGAGCCACACTGTGTATAGAAAAAAGACCCATACAGATAGATATTTAAACGGTGATTCTCACCACCATCCTTCACAGTTAGCTACCGTGGGTAAATCTTTGTTTCAGAGGGCACGAGGGATCTGTGACAGTAAACACCTGGCCGCCGAGCTCCAACACGTCAAGCAAGTTTTGCACGACAATAGGCTTCGGGTCCCGCGCCTAAGTCACAGTGAACGAGTGAAGCCGGCCACAGTCGAGCGAGTGCCTGCGATACTGCCATATGTCAGAGGTGTCACTGACAAGATTGGCTACATCTTGAAGCGTGCTTCCATTAAAACATATTTCAAGCCGCCGAAGAAGATTAGTCAGTTTTTACCATCAGTCAAGTGTAATATTCCTCTGCAAGATGCAGGAGTGTACAAGCTGGATTGTGAATGTGGTCTCTCTTATATAGGACAAACTAAAAGATCCATAAAAACCCGCGTTAAAGAACACATAGCTGATGTGAAGAATAGACACTCCGGGAAGTCTGCAGTCTGTGAACACGTACAGGATCGCCCCCGTCACTACATTAGATTTGATAGACCACAAATCCTCGCTAAAGAACACCGATTCCTTCCAAGGATGATTCGCGAGGCTATTGAAATCAAAAAACATCCTAATTTCAATAGAGAAGATGGCTGGGTGCTACCATCTGCTTGGGATCCCATAATTAATAAAATTAAATCCCAACCCAAGCATACAACTGCAAGACTTCATGATACTGTAAGTTCATACTGCGTAGATCGGAACAAAAATTAATAATTTTTAATCTGGAGGTAGCCGTGGTTAACTATGACATTGGGACGTCATACACCTCAGTCCCCCCCGTGACCATGGGTGCTGTAAAGTGCTTGAAACGTCGGGAAAGTAAAATAAGTTAATATACGCGATAAAATCCATAAAATTAGTTTTATTTAAATGTGTAGTGTTCGCGTAAATATGAGAAATCAATATTGAATATTGTTGTCATGTATGGTCTCCCGCTTACAAAGAACACATAGAGAGAATGTAACGTGTTTAAAAAAGACAAATGAAACACCTAATCTTTCGTTTGAAGCCGTCAAGTTATAGTGTGTGCTACAACGAGAAACTCGATTACTTTAGGATGAAACCACTGGCAGTTCGTAAATCTCTTCTTAATTTGAAATTTCTTCATAAAATTTTCAATGGTAAAATAATTACAGTAAGCTGTTGTATAGATTTAATATTAATGTACCTCGGAGAACTCCTCGCAACCCATGTCCTTTCTTTAAGACTGTTGGCACTCGAACAAAACTTGAACAAAATTCTCCAGTAACATGTATATCACGCGTATAAAGTAATTTAATATGTACAACTGTTGGAGATCCATACAAATAAATAAATAAATAATTAGTATTTATTGTAAATCGACGTAAAAGGGACATGGTAGTTCAGGGGCTAAATGTTTGCCGTATATGCATAGTACATAAAAAACTCGTTATGATCCTGGCGCGACCAATGTCAATTTCAACTTTAAGTGCTGATTTTGATCGACAGCGCAGCAAAACATCGTGAGTAAACCTGCATGATGAGAAGTAATAAAATATACATATGTCACGATTGATAAATTTTTGTACTAAATTTTTTATATAGAATAAGGGTGATAAATGAACACATAGTCCACTGTGGTCTTTCATCTGTGGTCATTCACTTCTGCATCAATCCTCAATTAATAATCAAAATGCAGATGCTTTTTCACTTCTAAGGTCTAAGATGGAATGACTCGCTGCCAGTGAATAGTTTCTCCAGTTCTCTTCACTCACCATACGGAACAAGCATTAAGCTGCCATTTTACGCTGATATTATGTGAGAGAGTGTTTCTTCCTCGGCCGAGCCGAGCCACTTTGCTACAATAATAATACAGCTGCAGTGTGGCTCTATCAGGTAAAAGTACGTGGCATAATTCTAAAAACGCCAACAGGAATCCTGAGAAACAATAACAGAAACACTAACATAAATGCGATACGAGACTATTTAGAAAATTGCCTATAATCAGAGTTCACATTGGCGTGTAGCCGGTTTCCACACCTGGGCTTGTTAAAGCGTTATAATGGCTCTACGTGACTAGTGTAGGGATATTCAGCGCCTTACATAATTTTCATTATACCACTATGAATATAATAAAAAATCAGACTTGTTGCATAAATAATAATTTAATTGAAAAGTTTGTATAAGTGATAATTCTTTGACAGACACTCAACAAATTGCTGAAGCCTTCAACAACCACTTTATTCAATCAACAAATATCAATAATAACAGTAATCAGTGCCAAAACACTAATAGTCTAAGAGTATGTAATAGTATGTATTTAGAAATGTATACTGTTGATGAAGTATTGAAATTAATACAAACATTAAATAATACGAAGTCGGAAGGTTTTGATGGCATTTCAACGGATGTTATTAAAAGTTGTTGTACAGTTTTAAGTAGAGTATTAACTTACCTAATAAATCTGTCATTTAAAAAAGCTACTTTTCCTAGTGTCTTAAAAAAGTAAGTTGTCAAGCCGATACATAAAAAGGGTGACTCTAAAAATTTAAATAATTATAGACCTATTAGTATAGTCTCAGTTTTATCTAAAATATTTGAAAAGGCAATGGCTAAACGCATTATAGACTTTACGACGAAATATAATTTAATTAAAAGTGAGCAATATGGCTTTCAAAATAATAAATCGACAAGCCTTGCTGGATATGATCTTGTTGACTCAATTGTTAAAGCTATCAATAATAAGCTAAGAGTAACAGCAATCTTTTTTGATATGTCGAAGGCCTTTGACTTTGTATCCCACAAAATACTTTTACAAAAACTCGATAATTTAGGGTTTCGAGGTCCTGTCCTGGACTGGATTGCTAGCTATTTAAGAAACAGGATACAATTTGTGGAAGTAACAAATATTGATAATTCACAGACATTAACTTCTTACAAATCCAGTGATAGATTAAATTCATTTGGAGTTCCACAAGGTTCTGTATTAGGGCCAACTCTTTTCATTTTATACATAAATGACTTACCTGACTCAACTTTATATAAATGTATTTTATTTGCTGATGATATTTCAGTTATTGTGACATCTAAAAGAGACATTGACATAGACATTTATGAATCTAATATTAATAATACTATTGACAATATTTCAAAGTGGGCGACATATAATAATTTATGTATTAACGTAGAAAAGACATGTTATATTCAATTTAGTAATTATGGACCATTGAATAATAATCTTAATATATATTGCAATGGACAATCTGTTAATGAAATGACTGAAACAAAATTTCTGGGAATATTATTGGACAAACGTGTGAACTGGAAAGCCCAAGTTGAAAAGGTCTGTTCTAAAATAAACAGTTACATTTTTCTACTTAGCAGACTGAGAAGAATTACATCTCATGAAACTATAATAACGGCGTACTATGCATACATTTACTCTGCACTTGATTATGGTCTTTTACTTTGGGGTAACAGTACAGATGCTGTTAAGGCCTTTACAGCCCAAAAGAAATGTATTCGAGCTATGCATGGTTTGGCACCAGATTCATCGTGTAAACCGTACTTTAAAAAATTACACATTTTGACGCTGCCATGTATGTACATCTTAAATTTGGTATGTATTGTTAAAAATAATATACTTTTGTTCACAAAGATAAGAGATACTGTACAGAGGAACTTGAGGCATACTGAAAGACTGACTCATAGTGTAATGCCAAGCACTAGCCTCTATAGGAAAAATAGTTCAGCTATGTGTATAAAAATTTTCAATGCACTGCCTACAGAGTTTCAATCACTCCCAAAAGGACGTTTTCGCAGGATTGTTAAACAATGGCTTGAGGAGCAATGCTTCTACTCTGTTGAAGAATATTTAAATTTTATGGTTAGGATTAGGCAACGGTATTAAAATGAATTAAGTAATTACGATTATATTATTTTAATTAAATTAAATGTAATAAAATGTTTATGATGAATTTGAAAATATGTTATTTATTATATTAGTTATGAAAATGTAATTTAGGTATTCTATAAATATTTGTATGTCATCATTATGACAAAACATGCTGGTCTAAAAAAATCTACCAACCTGTAATGTACCATGTTTTCTGCAAATAAATTATGATTATGATTATGATTATGATTATGTAGTGAGCTCTGCGGGCAATAAGGTTCTTTATTGTATGCAACGGTGTGCATTTTATTTATTACCTACAGCCAACCTAAAATAGCTGAGTGCTATCGAAATTATACTTCAGTGATAACGAAATAAGTAGACAGCGAATGCATGAGTTATATATATACTCGTATATGTATATATATATATATATATGTTAGATATAGGTAAAATATGTTCTTTTAAGTAGTGAATTAAAGAAAAAAAGTAATAGAATTAGAACAAAGAGCGATAAACATAAATACAAAAAAAAAATAAAAAAGTAAAATCCAACTTTAAAGTAAAGATCTACAAAAAAATAATTTCCACATAATTTAATAGAAAGTAGTGGGTGCTAATTCGTATTGTTTCTAAGAATTGAGGATACAGAATTCGGAAGCCTTTTAGTCCTTTTATCTCGGTATTCACTTTTCTAGATTTTTAATTTTTTGTCACCTTTCAGTGGACTCAGCGATAAAAATCTAAATAATGACATCGGAAATTTGATCCCCTTTTTCTTTAAATATAAATACAATGATTCTGGAGGGATACATAATTTAATAAAAAAGAAACATTACTTCGATTAACATTTGGAAAATATATCATGTATAGTCTAGTCAACAAGTTCAAAGACGTGTTAATCCTTGTTTGCGGTCTTAAAAATATGTGCGATGACGTCTAAAAAAATGTATGTCGACGATTATTTATATTATATATATATATACATATATATAATATTATTTATATTACTTATATTTACGCACAATCCCTGACGGGGTAGCCAGAGAGAACAAATCGCCAAGTGTCACGATCCTTACATACTTCTTTCGCTTCTTTCAGATTCATTATCTTCTTAACCCTCCCCTCTTCGAGCAATTTGCTCACATTGTCTTCGAAAGTTAGTCTCGGTCTACCTCGACACCTTTTAATATTTATTTTCGCGCTATATATTTTCTTCACCGTTCGGTCTTCACTCCTTCGCTCAACGTGCCCAAACCATCGAAGCACGCCCTTATCAATTTTTGTGATAAGTTCATCTTTCGAACCTGCCATATTGCAAATCTCTTCGTTTCGCTTTCGGTCGGCCATGGTAACACCGCACATTTTACGAAGAGATCGCTTCTCCACTGCATTCAACTTACTTTTATGCTTTTTTTGGCATACCCAGGTTTTGCTACCATATAACAAAGTCGGTACCAACACTGCGTTATGTATTGCAAGGTGTGCACTCTTCACTACGCCTTGCATTTTGACTAACGCAGTCAGGGCACCATTGACTTTGTTTCCGGCAGCAACATGCCTTGCCACATCTAAATCACTTCTTCCATCCCGGCTGAAAGCATTCCACAAGTATACAATTTCATTTACCTGTCGTAGACATTCCTGATTTATCTATATTTCACACTACGTTCTCTCTTCGTCCCTTTCAAATACCAGAACCTTAGTTTTATTAGCATTCAAACGGAGACCTTTAATTTGATATTCCTCTTTCATACACGTGACTAATGCAATAAGCACTGCATCATCAGCATACATCAGACAATTTACTTTAATGTCACCCAATTTCACAACCAAATAGCTATCTTTCAGCTTCTGTAAACAGCTGTCGAGATACAGTATGAACAGCCAGAAAGACATGACACAACCCTGTTTTGCGCCCGTTTGGATGCTAAACATGGGTGACAGATCATGCTTTACCCGCACACAGGCTTTACAGCCACAGTGAAGTGACTGCACAGCTCTTAGCAATCGACCATCCACACCATACCCCGGCAACAGTTCTCACATTTTCTTCCTTACAACCTTATCAAATGCTTTCTCAAGATCCACAAAAGCACAGAAAATCTTCTAATTAGCTGCCAGAAGCTTCTCCGTGATCATGCGGAGAGAAAACATTTGATCAGTGCATCCTCTTCCAGGTCCAAATCCGCATTGTGCCTCCCATAGAAATCTTTCTGATTTCTCTTGCATCCTACGTGTCAAAACCTTCGAGTAAACTTTACATGCTAAACTGGTCAAGCTGATCGCACGATAGCACCCGCAGTCAAAATTATATACATAATAAAAACATAAGATGAAAAATATATATTTAGTTTTTCCTAAATACCTCAAAATCTATTAATATCTGACAACTTTAAAAAAATCCTTAAAGAAGAGGAAATTTACAATAAAAAATCTGGACGTCCGGAATTCTATCTCTATTATTTATTATTTTTATTTAATGCCGAAAATAGGAAGCCGCGCAACCGTTACAGATAGAGCGCATCGCCACTGAAGACTTATCACATAAAATATTTTTTTTATAGTATTAAATATTAACAAAAAATATTGTATCATAAGAACACCTAATTAAATCCAGTCCCGTTGGAATAAAATATGTCGATTTTTCAAACAACTATAGGTACGATTGGTTTCTATTGGAAATTTCCTCGTCTGTAAGGATATTTCTTCAAAAGTTCTAAAATATTAACAGTTTTAGAGTTATTAAAGAAAAACTAAATGCCTTTTTTTCATATTATTTTGTAAATGACAATTGCAATTTTTGTGTCTTAATAAATCTTTCTTTATATCGCACATATTTTAAGAGCAGGGACAAGAATTAACACGTTTTTGAACTTGTTGTCTAGACTAGTAACATACATACAAACAATTCCATCGAATTGGAAACTTCCTTTAAAGACGGCAAAAAATAGCCTTTAAAATACGAAGCTAAGAAAAAGTAACTAAGTAGCTGACTAACTTAAATGGTGCCACAATAGTGTAACTGTAATAGTTAAGTTAAAATTCAGAGTGCGTTGTTGCACCTGAGGACTAAGATGGAATATTTGATTCTAAGTAAAAAAGGTCGTTCACGATGAGCATATAGCAATATTACACTAGTATTTCGTTTACGTTTGTATAATGTGCTAGTGTTGTCCTTCCCTGGTCAAGTTAAATCATTCGTGCTGCAGCGTGGTTCTACAATACAAAAATATCACGTATTGCACACTTACACAATACAAGTACAGACGTGATAGAGCCACACTGCAGCTATGTTATAATTGTAGTACGAATAGATCGGCTCGATCGGAGAAGGATCACGCTCTGAGAGACTGTTTCGTATGGTGAGTGTAGAGATTCAGAGACACCTTTTACCCGAAACGAGCCATTCTCATGAGCGACAACGCATCTGCATTTTTGATTCTTAATTGGGGATAGATGTAGATGTCCACGGGCCACAGCAAATATAGATGTCTATGGACCAATTACCATCAGGTGGACTGTGTGCTGGTTTGCCAACCTTTTTTTATAAAAAATAAACACCCAGGAACAGAAATCCAGTTCAACGCTGAAGAGGATAGCGAATGAAAAACATTTTGATTTATTTCTTAAACGTATTCGTTGCAAACATTTCTCATTTAACTTATGCAAACAAAAATTTAATTAAAACTTGAAGCTTGGAAGCATATTTTGTACTATATGCTATTTTTAAATAATACAAGCACGTTAACATTTTTTTTTTGTTTATTTTATGGCAATTTCACCGATTATTTAGTTTCTATTGCTTATTTTACAAGCTTGTTATAAATTTGCATTCTTCATATTTTTAGAGATTCCAAATTGTAATCAGTTTCGAAGCACTTGCTGATATCCGATTAAGATGAAACGTATACTTTTGTAATTTCAATTAAAATGCCATAATACAGCCTAGTAAAGTAGATACAAATTATTACATTCTTTTCCATTCTGTTCTGTTTTGTTCTCTTCTATCCTGCCCTATCCTGTCATATCCTGTCCTGTCTTATGCTATCCCATCTTATCCTATGCTATCTTATGCTATCCTATCCTATCCTATTATATTCTACTCTCTTCTTAGCTCGTTATATTCTTTGGTCCACTCAAAAAGAAAAAAGTAATATCCACATATCAGCTTCTTTCATACACTACATCTTAAAACCGACTTCAGAAACGAGCATTCCACCTGATGGTAAGTGGATGCTATGGCCGATAGATAACATTTATCATCAATAAGAATCAAAATGCAGATGCGCTGTCACGCCTGAGAGCTCCTGAAGACTACACTCACCATAGGAAGCTACTATTTTACGATAGAATCCTGTGAGAGCTTGGTCCTACCAAGGTCGAGCCGACCAGTTCGTGCTACAACCACATTAATTTAGGTATTATTAAAGATTAATGTTATTTAGTTGTTAATAAATTGTGTAAATTTTACTTATGAATTATTATAAAACAAATATTATTTCATGGCTAAGTAAAAATGTTATTAATAAATAAAATTATCTGCAATCAGAAACGCTAATTAATTTTTATGTATTTTTTTTATAGGATATGGGTGACAAACGAGCACACAGTCCACCTGATGGTAAGTGGTTGCTGCGGCCCATAGACATCTACATCTATCCTCTATTACAAATCAAAATGTAGATGCGTTGTCACCCGTGAGGACTAAGATGGGATACCTCATTTCCAGTAAAAAGGGCCTCCGGCCACCTGCACTCACCAAGCGAAACGCAGAGGTAAACCTCTGCTTCACGCTGGTTTATAGATACAGGCTGTCCCAGAAATCTACCTCAAGCTGGAAACGGGAAATAGGCCAAGCCGTGATAGTTATTAGAAAAATATAAAAAAAATTGTTCATGTACTTTCAATTTATAAGAATTCGAAAATAAATCTCAAAAACTAACATCCTGTGATGAGCTTACAAGTTATATGGCTACAAATATTAACTTTTCGTCAGTTTTTTTTCTGTGTTATATTTACGAATAACCCTTCTGTAAATTACTTCAATGAATGAGTACATATACGAGCATACATATTAAGTTAGATAATTCATTGTACAAAGTTAGCTCAAATCGGTCTATGAATTGTACAATTAACCACAAAAAACGGCCGGTTCACGACGCTGTGGGTGGATCTAAATAATTCAGCCAGAAATACTAATTCCCGTTAATGGATCCTTGAAAGTTATGCCCTTTCAAAGCTTACCCTCTGTTAATTTAAACAAATAGAAACACCGATAATATGTATTTAAACTTACTAATTATATAATTGTTGTATTAAAATATAAAATATATATTGGATCAGCCTCGATGTAAAGTCCCATTGAATAAAAAATCGAATTATTAGAATTTTACTTTAATTAAATCTTTCACGTAAGAAAAGTGTTGGTAGGTTTTCACGACACAGTTCTTTGAACGATGTCATCCAAAGGGCTCTTGTCTCTTTAAATGTTCCCTCGGTTTTAGAGCCTTGTGGAATATTTAGAGACGATGAAAGGAGACCCGAGGGTATAACATTGGTCCCTTCGGAGAGAGGTAAAGCCCTAGTGTGGGATGCTACTTGCGTAGAAACTCTGGTGGCCTCTCATCTCAGTGGTACCTCGTTTAGAGCCGAGGCAGCATCAGAGGCAGTTGAACTCAGTAAGTGGCGCAAATATGAGTATCTGCGAGATTACTACATATTTGTGACATTTGCTGTAGAGACTGTCGGTTCGTGGGGTCCACGTGCGGTGAAATTCCTAAAGGAAATCCATCCACGGCTGGTCGTTGCTACTGGTAATAAGAGGGCTGGTTCTTTTCTTGACATCAATTTTCAAATCACAGTGGTTCTAAGCAAATTTTGATTTCAAAAACATACAGTCGAATTGTAAGCCTCCTTTCTAAAAACTTCTTACTTTTTTGAATGAAGATTAAAAGTGAACATTTCCGGATAAAGTTCTAAAACATTGCTATCTCGCTTCACTATCGCATCCAACTTTAACTCATCGCGTTCGCTGGAACTTTGCGTAAAAACTTTGTTTCCCTATACAAATCACCTGTTTGATATACTAAAGTACTACTTGTCCAACTTCTTAGATAAAAATAAAATGCCATCAGAAACATAATGTGTAAAAAAAAAACTAAGTCTCGCAATTCAGTTCCTTTACCGTAAAAAGTTGTGAGATCGATGTAATACATAGTCGGTTAATTTATTCATTCCCTACTAATTAGCTAACCTAACCACATCTTATAATAAGCATATTAATATTAAAAATCTTCTATTTTTTAAATAAATAGATTGACTTGGCCATTACATGAAAACAATATATCTCATAAGTAATACATATTATATTAAATTAGATTATTAAGTCCAACATGAGGTATCTTGCACCATTATTGATAGCCGCTGGAGCTTGCGAGCACTTCAAGCGCTTGGCCGCTCGGCTAATGCAAGCGGCAGCTGCCTTAAAGCGACTGCTACCCAATGTCGGAGGTCCCGATGCTAACTGCCACCGCCTCGGTGTTAATAATTTGCATTTAAATGGCACTAAAACGAAATGTATGAAATTCGTGACTCCAAATGTCAAACAATTAAATACAAATGTTATTTTAAATGGGGAGAAACTGAGTCTTGTAGATACCACCATTTTTCTTGGAATCACACTAGACGCGAAGCTTCAATGGAGCCCCCATATATCAAAACTAGCAAGCAGATTTAGTTCTGCAGCATATGCTGTAAAAAAGATTAGAAGTCTAACCAGTGTTGAAACAGCTAGATTAGTTTACTTTAGCTATTTCCATAGCATAATGTCGTATGGTATTTTGCTATGGGGACACGCAGCTGACACTGAAATTATATTTGTTTTACAGAAGAGGGCCATAAGAGCAATTTATGATTTAAAGCCTAAAGAGTCGCTGCGACAAAAATTTAAGGAAATTAATATATTAACTTTGGCCTCTCAATACATTTATGAAAATGTAATGTACGTACACAAAAATAAAAGTAGTTTTACAAAAAAAAAGTGATATTCATTCTGTAAATACTAGGAACAGACACAAGCTAGTAGTAGCAGTTACTCGACTCCATCGAGTCAGTAATTCATTCTTGGGGCGATGTATACGCTTTTACAACAAAATTCCAGAAATTATACAAAGTTTGACCTGCTCAAAGTTCAAAAACTTTATTAAATTAAGTTTGTATAAAAAGGGTATATATAATATTAAGGAATTTATGGATGATAATAACCCCTGGAAATGAGGTGATCGCTACCAAGCTATTTCTAATTTGTTGTGTTTTTAAATTGTGTAACATCATGATTGTAAGCTGTTATTTAAAAAAAAAGTCCCGTTGGGTTTCTTGCTGGTTCTTCCCAGGACAGAGGTTTTTCCGAACCAGTGGTAATCAAACAAAAGAGTGACTTTCAATAAGTATTATTTATAATCTATATTGAATAAAAAGTTTCTGTTTCTGTTTCCTCTACTTCGGTGTAGTTCGGTCCATGACTTTGTATGGGGCCCACATATGTGTAGAGGCTCTGATGGAAAAAACGGTCACCTTCCTGAGAAAGCCCCAGAGGGCGATGGCCGTCGGTGTCATGCGAGGGTATCGGACGATCTCCTATGAGGCGGCATGTGTTTTATCGGGCCCCACCCTAGGCTATGGAGGCAGAGTTCCTTGCATCTCTGTACGATTGGCGCTTGGAACTTCGACATCGAGGGTATCGTCCTTCTCCCGTAGTTGTGGCAATCGCGGAAGTAGAAAAGTGGAAAGAGCGTCTAGCTTACCCGAAGGCAGGAAGCAGAACTATCTAGGCTGTTCTTCCGGTCTTGCCAGACTGGTTGAACAGGCAGCACGGGTCACTGACCTTTCGACTGGTACAGGTGCTTTCCGGACATGGGTGGTTTGGTAAGTATCTGTGCCGTATAGCCAGAATAAAGCCGACAACTGAGTGTCATCACTGTGGTAGCGGAGAGGACACGGCGCAGCATACCCTTGACGACTGCCCAGCGTGGACTGAGTTGCGTCGTGACCTCGTGGATGTAGTGGAAGACGACCTCTCGCTCCCAGCTTTAATTAAAGCTATGGTTAGATGCAAATGGGCGTAGAGTGCCGGCGTAACCTTCTGCGAACAAGTGATGTTGCAGAAGGAGACTACGGAGAGGGAGAGAGATACCCCAATCCGCAGCCGGAGAGGATATCAAGCTCTCCTAAACCCATCATAATTGAGGCTTAGGTGACGGACCCTGAGTCTGTCCCTCGTCTTTTAATGCCTCGAGGTGGCGCGCACGGTGTGTTTCTCATGCGCCCTTAAATGAAAAAGGAGTGGAGAACTCCAGGTCCACTCCGTCATCAAGATGGACCCTTTAAGGGCTATCGCCGTCGGGGCTGCGGTAGTGTGCGAAATCGTTCACGTAGCCCCGACTAAGGGCAAAGAGATGAACTCCGTGGGGTTTAGCCGGTAGGATTCCGGCATAAACTGTCTGTAGCCTCCACGACAGGTCGACGTCCATGAGGATTTCCCCACGTATAATAAAAAAGGCGTTACAACCCATCTGAATTTTGATTCTTAATCGAGGATAAATGTAGATGTCTATGGGCTGTAGCCTAGCATTCGCTTACTATCAGGTGTATTGTATGCTCGTTTGTTCCTCTTATTCTATAAAGAAAAGAGGTGTACAATTCGACGGTACTTTTTTTGTTTGTATTTTACGCGACATATTTGTTAATTCTGAACCGATATATAAATATATAATAAAGTATAATAAAGTTTTATAATGTAGCTAATAAGAGGACATTAAAATTGCGATATTCCCAAGTCCACTCAAAAGGGTAAAGAATAACTTAAAAAATAAAATAAAACGCAACTTCCAATATCCCCGAAGCCCCCATAAGCCCTGACTTCAAAATAATTTCAAACATTTTCTGAGTTTGGAACTTTAATTCTTTTAAACAATATATTTTAGCATCGACTTCGGAACATGAGAATATCTCTTTTTAGTCAATATGAAGAGTTAGATTTTACATTTTATTAAATTTATTTTTTTATCACGACTTATTTAAATTTTCTACTGCACAATGCACATCCGCATTATAATTCAACACTATTAACATTTACGAGTTCAAAATAGACGGCAAGTATTAGGAAGTGTTATTGACTTCTTTAATTATATTTTAAAACTATAATTTAAAACTATAAAAAAATTATTAGATTTTAAGATTAGTTAAACAACACACATTGATCATATTAAATTGTGATGATTCTAGTGAAAATACATATTTATGAAACAAGTTCATAAAATGATTGTATTGTCATTGATTCTTAATTTGCCTGCAAATAATCTATTTTTTTTTACTATTAGAACCCAGTATTTAACTATTATCCCACATTATTGTAATTGAGAGAAATAAACATAATAGGTATGTTTTTTTCCATTTCTTACAGCCAATCAAAAGTCCATTGCTGAGCATAATATGGTCTCACCATACATTAGCTCAAAGGATGGATATTTGCCAAGGTTGTTTCGCTTGGGAGGCGGGTTGTTAACCGCAATATTTTTTTTGGTTTGTTTCTCCCTGTTGCTTCTTACGACACCAACAAGGGTACGTGGATGATACATAGAAATCACAAAAAATGTTCAGATGCATATCATTTATGTGAAATGAGAAGAGTTAAACATATATTATATAAACAATGAATTATTAATTTAGCCACACCATTCAAATAAAATTTCGAGTTAAAAGAAATAAATTTATTGAGCTAAAATACCTTTATTTTCTTTAGCTGCACTTGTATCAGAATCACAGCATAAAAAATGGCAAAACATATAAGAGGGACTGAACAAAGCCGATTTCTGTCACTGTTAACTGCACTCAACCCTTATCTAGAACGATAATATCTGAGGGAAACCTACAACAGTTAGTTGAAGCACCAGTCTTGCTCGGTTTACTTGTTACTAAGTTACTTAGTTAAGTTAATGCTAAATGCAATATGTTAAAGTTTGACGAGAAACGAGAATAAATGTTAAATTAGTTTAATTTAAATGTGTAGTGTTCGCGTAAATATACGAAATCATTATGAGAAGAAATATTATTAAAATTTAATTTATAATTTGTAATTTACGTGTTAGAGCCAAGATGCAGCTTTGTTATGGTTGTAGCATGAATGTTGATTGTGTATCTGCCGCGGTGGATATGGTCAACAAGGACCTAGTGCATATATAGAGCTTGTCTGACAGGTTTGGCTTAACTGCTAATCCATCTAAGTGTCACGCAATAATAGCCATCGCACAATTAAAAAATTAGACTCTACAGCTCTACGCGCGATCATTTTCAACGGTTCTGGTTTTGGAATTATGTTATTCTATATAGGATCTTGGCTTAAACATTGACTCCACTTTGAGCTAGCATGCCCAAGCAACAAATTTTGGCCAGAAAGTCACTTAGCTTGCGAGCTCTTTACCCCTTAAAAACTTTATTCCATCCGGGACCAAAGCATTAATAGTGCAATCCTTAATTCTTCCCCTGATTGATTACGGTGATGTGTTTTATTTTGACCTGAATGCAGACCTTCTTGACAAATATAATCGTCTTCTTAATAACTGCCTTCGATTTATTTTTAATCTTCGTAAGTATGATCATGTGTCTAATTATCGTTCTCAACTTAAGTGGCTTCCCATTCATCAGCGATGAAGTGTGCGCGCACTCACAACCCTATACTCCATTCTGATGTCTCCTCCTCCCCCCTATTACTTAACTTCTGATTTTCAGTACGTTTGCTCTAGCCATGACAGAAACCTGCGTTCTTCGAACAACCTTTTACTAAAGTGTCCTTCTCATAAATCTGCCTTCCTACTTTCTTCCTTCACTGTACAGTCTGTTCTCCTCCGGAACGCACTCCCTCTTAAAATTAGAACGGCTAATAATCGTTATGCATTCAAGAAGAAAGTTCGCGAAAATTACTTAAATAAACTGGCAGAATAATCTCATTAGTAGTATTTATTTATGTATTTATATAAATATATAATTATATAATGTATGTAATTTATTAGTTTATGTACATAATTTATATATAATACTATGCATGTATTAAATAATTTTTAATATGTAAGTTTATGTATGGGTATTGTTACGGCCCCTTTAGTTGCCCCGACAAAGGTCGACTGGGCTAGGGCCCATCAGTAGCTCAATCGACGGGCAACCAGAGGGTTCGTGCCCAAATGGCCTATGGATAATTATTAACTAAGGGCTGATAAGCAAGAACAAACTTTCACACCGAACAAAACCGAGTTCCGGAGGTAGTGTTGACCACAGCGCAGTCAGGTGGTAAGTAAGGTGTATGTAAGTAGTGTGTGAAAGTGTATCGATGTAACCTGACTTCACCGATGTAATCCGAGAGCAGATCCACAGGAGCTGCTTTTCTTCACAATGTGCGATCCCTCCAGTGGGCGTTCAACAATGGAGACCTTATGCTTTTATTTCACTATATTAGTTTATCAACTTTATTATACATTTAATTAACTTCAAATTTAACTAAATCAACGTTAATCGAACTTAAATAAGTGACACATGGTAACTTAAGAACGGTCGGTCAAAGTTCAATGTTCCATATTCACTTAGCACAAAGTTTTAGCGTTCCGCCCGACAAGCAAAATTTTCTTCGTACGATATTGAAATGCCACACAAGCCACTTGTCGACTCAAATTAATGGCAATCGAAGTTAAGTTAATCAATCAAAAACTCAAGAAGAGCCTCGTTGTCACGTAAAACGTCCAAAATAAGACAACACAATAAGAGGCATGTTCACGCGACCAAACTATACGAGAGTAACTTCTAGACCGTCTTATCGACGCCGCGGACGCGCACAATTAATCTTGCCTACACGTCGAGCGACCGAGCGGTAAGCCGAGAGACCCGCTCGCGGGAGAGGGGGCCGGAGGTGACGCCTTGCTTCGGATGGACGCGGCGAGGCAAGCGTTTTGAACGTAAATTTTAATAGTTAAGATTGGGCCTAAACAGAAATATATGTGTATTATTTGTTTTATTAGCGTTTTACATACCTACTTCATATTTTTAACTCTGCATCACCTAAAGGTAGACTAGTAGAAAATGTCTCAGGCATTAAGTCCGCCTATACATCATATTGTATGCATTTTAAATAAGTAAATAAATAAAAGTCGATTTATTCTTAGTTTAACACGTTAATTCTAAAAATGGCCGACAAGCGCAGCCGTAAGGCGAGCGCTTTTCTCCCTGAGCTACCATGATATTTATACAAAGTTTATTTGTATTCATTTTCTATGCGATGCTCTTGAAAGAAGTCACGGACCATTAACTTACACCATTTATCTTCTATAAAAGGGTCTTCGGAAAAGAAGCCAGGAGTATATGTAGGCGACTAATAACGGACGGCAATTAAATTGGCAGTTAGTTTGGTTTTTGGGAACAAAATTTACATTACAAAAAAATCAATAATATTCTTTTATTTATTTAAAGAGTGGACTTAACATCTATTATCATTTCCTCTCAATCAAATCTGGGCGTAGTGAGATAATAAGATAGGTACATTAAGATTATTTTTATTAAATAAGGGTCACAAACAAGCACCCAGTCCACTTGATGGTAAGTGAATGCAGTGGCGCATAGTCACCTATAATTGTCTTCGATAATGAATCAAAATGAAAATACGTCGTTACTCCTGAGAACTAAAATAGAATATCTCATTACGAGTAAAGAGGTTTCCTGTAAATATAGTAAGTAAATAATATCTACTCGGAATATATAAAAAGGGTGATCGCTAACAAACTATTTCTAATTTATTTTATGTTGTTAATTTTGCAACATAGATTATAAGCTGTTATTTTTTGCTCTAAAAATAAGTCAGATTTTTCCGAACCAGTAGTAAAAAAAGTGTGACTTTCAATGAGTATTATCTTTATATATAAAAATTACGTGTCTAAACAACTAAACTGATTGCAATGAAATTTTGAACATTATGTGCAGTTTGGACTAAATTGAGAGAGGATAGTTTTTATGCCTATAAGTGACCCTTAATATTTTTTATTACGAATTTTAGGATTTTTATAGGACACAGGTTCGCCAGAGAGGGCAGAACAGCGTCTGCCTGGTCAGCTAGTTTATTATATATATTAAATAAAAAGTTTGTGTTTCTTATAAATGATAGGGTCTAAGAACTTGTTAAACAATTCATTTCGCGATTTCCAAAACTATTTCTGCATTTTTACAATGAGCAAAGCCAATCCCACGAGTAGTTATAAATTCGAAATTACTTTTAATAACATTTTCTAACCTTTAACTGTGGACATGGGGTCTAACGGACCTTTCGCACTTAGAATAACATATTTACCCCCACCCCCCTAGCTAGCCCTCGTAGCTTCCAGGTTGTATTTTCCAGTGCCATAAACGTTAGTTACACGTATTTATAGTTGAGACGGGGCCTTAGGGACTAATAATTTAAAATTTATTCGATTTTAAGAAAAATATAATTACGTTGATTTTTAAAATAATTAATTAGTTAATAGAACTTTTAGTGATCTTAGTGCCAATTAAGACTGAAAAGTGCCTTTTTTATTTCTTTGTTATTATTTGTATTTTTTTTTGTACTAAACGATTCTCATTTATATTTCAAAACCTTATTATTTACAATCCCAGCGTCCATTCTAAAGTTTTTTTTCATTTATTTATTTGCAAAATAATATCGAATGACCCTAAACAATGTAGGAGTCTGTCAGACCCCATGTCCATGCCTCGTGTTACAAAAATAAGTGTCATAATTAAAGGTTAATATTATTATAGTCTATTTTGTGAAGCTACAGTCCGTATCCCTCGCACGGACACAGACCTCTTCTTATATTTGAAAGGGGTTTAGGACAAGTAAGTGTCGACCATTGCAAGTTACCTCGCGATATTTTCCTTCACCGCCAAGCATGTAGTAAACTAGCACTTAAAATTGCAAGCCCTGAGCTACCCTGGTCCTTTTTTTATAAGTCCATGTTAATTTATATTATGTTTTGGCTTTAAATAGTAGTATAGTGATGTTGTGTCTCGTAACTGTCGTATGTCTACTTACTTGTTGACATTTTTCGGAAGCGGGTTGGAAACCTCATTTATTTATTTAAGTCGTTATTAAGAAGACGCTGCTGCCCTTCTTCTGATTTCTTTCCCTTCGTCGCCTCTTCCGACACCGACTACCGACCGCCACTACACTGACTGACACTGGCTTAGACTGGCCGCTGTGTCTGTAATTCAGTCTGTGGGACATTATTATCATACATAACCTTTAGGCAAGAAAACCACCAGCCAGCTGATATCCGTTTATTTTCGATCATCGAATTTTACTCCACGGCGAAATAGAGCGATAGAACCTCTTAAGACGCCGTAACACGGTTGAATGCTTATTGTGAATTCCTACAATGGAACGTCCCATTATTTAAACTTTAACAAATTTCACCAACTATATGGAAAGAATATGTATTTTTTATGTTTCAAGCCATTTTTTTTCACGAAGAAACTCTGTAATAAAAAAAAACAGATAGATTTCCATCGACAATATTAACACTTCGGCTTTAATATCCGGAGTACCGCAATAAGTGCTTATAACATGGGTCGCCTACAAAAATAAATTGTGTAAAACCACCAAAGTAACTTGAGACCTGCGCGAAATCCGCCCTCCCCTCCCCACATCCGCGCTGCTTCCGCTCGCGCCGTCGACATGTCAGCACTGTCAACAAATTCAAAATCGATTCCACGCGATTAGTTTTGATACGTTTTGTGTACGTTGTTGTATGTTGGTAATAACAGTGACAGTAAATAATTTGAACTATTTATTACCTTCTTTAATGTAAAATATAATAAATATGTCGATAAAATACTATAGATACTAGATATATTCCATAAACTACTTTTTAAAGTTATTAGGTGCGCTTACGCCCTCCGAGCGAAGTCTCAAGAAAATTTTGACGGGTTGTACGTGTGGGTAATCCTATAAAATAGTTTTTGCGAAAGTTTGGACGTACTTATATATTTTTACTACAGTTGACAACATACTGCTATATGGTAGGACTCTTTTTATGCGTACAAGTCAGCTTAGGTAGGTACGTCTTTCTTACCTATTTCTGCCACTAAATAGTGCAGTGCTTGCACCACTGTTTCGTATTGTTTTTTATAGGATAGGGTGACAAACGAGCAAACAGTCTACCTGATGGTAAGTGGTTACTGTTACCCATAGACATCTACATATATCCTCGATAAAGACACAAGATGCAGATGCGTTGTCACCCGTGAGGACTAAGATGGAATGCCTCTTTGCCAGTATAAAAGGTCGGTTCTGAAGAGTTTAGAAAGCCAGTATTATTACAAATTGTGAGGTATTTCATGTTAATCTTTAGATGTGACAACTAATTTGTAGCCTTCTTTTTGTTTTTTTTTTTTTTTTTTTATTAATAGGAGAGGGGGCAAACGAGCATGCGGCTCACCTGATGGTAAGTGACTACCGCCGCCCATGAACAACTGCAACACCAGGGGAGTCGCAGATGCGTTGCCGGCCTTTTAAAAAGGAGTACGCTCTTTTCTTGAAGGTCCCTAAGTCGTATCGGTCCGGAAAAATCGCTGATGGTAATCGATTCCACAAGGACGTCGTGCGAGGAAGAAAACATCTTCTAAATCGCACAGTGGTGGACCGCCAATCATCCAGATGGTGTGGATGGTATCGGGAGTTCTGCCGCGATGTGCGTTCGTGAAATTTGGCGGCATTTCTTTACTTATAGTTGGCTGCAGGTATCAATGGACTGCAGTAGCCAATTACCATCAGGTGGACTGTTGGTTAGTTTGTCACTTTAGTTTTATAAAAAAAAAATAGTTTCATATATTTTGTATTTATCAATCCGTAACAGTAAACTACTGGACATTCTTAAGCTTAAAATACTAGCAATGTTACTAATATTACTAATATTCCATAGGTAGTAGGCGAGACCAACACAAAATATTTCTATCTCGCTCCTTGAAGTTGTTACACATTATCGGTGTTTCATTCATTCATTACAACGTATTAAAGTCTACTGTTGATGACATATTTTCCCAAAGATTGTCTCATAATGAGGATATTTGTTATAATTGCGTCACTTGGCAAGCGTGTGTGCAACCAGTTTTTATTTTTCTAGGAGTTATTAGGAAGATGCTGTTGCCCATCTTCTGGTTTGTTTCCCTCTTTCGCCTCTTATGATAACCACAGAACGATATTGGGTTGTGAATATTCTTACATTACTATACGGTACATTGCTGGTCTAAATCTTAGGGTTAGAAGTCTAATCCTTAGTAATTTATAGTATTTATAATAATAATACACGAAAAATTAAATTATATAAAATACAATTACATGTTGAAATAATTTTTAAACGTCAGTTTTTCCAAATCTTGTGCCATTTCAAATTGAAGTTCCTCTGGCTGGAGGAGAAACGGAAAATAAACTCAAAAGCAATTCTCAATTTACGAAGGTTAATAATACTCCAAAAGTCCCACTGTGTTTCTTGCTGGTCCTTCTCAGGACAAAGGTTATTTTCGAATCACCGTTAAAAGTAAAAAAATTACTTTCAATAAAAATATTTATAATCCACAAAAATTACTCCATTCTATTTTAAAAAGCACAAAATTATTCTTGTCTATTTTAAAAAGCAAAGTATATGACAAACGAAAAATTATAGAACCATCGATAATTACTCCCGAGACTAAGATGATTGTCTCGTCGTTATCAGTTCAACAGTGGTAGAGCCACGCCGCAGCTTTTGCTGTCGCACGGATAAGCCGGCTCGAAACGGGGTGCTATCACGACGATGGTATCTGTTCAACAGTTTTTGATCGCATATTCTGTCTGTATGAACGCACATCACATAAAAACCAGCGAACGGATTTGGATACGACTTTCACTATAGTGTTAAGTGCAGGTCGAACCGTAAAAATGAACATATATATCATTAGGCTCTCTATTGTAGGAGATGTGCAGTAGGCCTTAATATCTGGACACATGATGCATATATCTCTAGAAAAATTAAGGTACGACTTTCAACACAAAAGCCGTGGTAACTAAAAGTGGAAACGCTCCGGCGAATCCCCTGGTGTAGTTGCTTGTGGCAGGCGATCGACATTTTCCATCAGTGGAGCCGTATACTCGTTTGCTATAAAAAAAAACCCTTGCCCTCTCTTCTGTAAAAAAAGGATTAATCATATTAGTCCCACAGTAATAGTTTTTAAAAAAGTAAAGTTAAAATGAGTTCTGTTTGACAATCGTAAGCGCTCAGCAAGTTGGTTGGATCCTAGTTCAGCACTGAAACAATTCCTAAACGAAAACTTAGCACTAGAAATGTGATTTTTACTATTTGGTAGTCTAGCGTCGGTGTGATTCATCACAGCTTCTTACAAACGGGATGAGCATTATTGCAGATGTGTACTGTAAAGAACTAAACACAATGATATAGAAGCTCGCACGTCTCCAACCAGCTTTGGTCAATCGCTCGTTCCCGCTGCTCCTGCACGACAACACGCGACCTCATACTGCACAAAAGGTTGTTTCTAAGTTACAAGAGGTGGGGTTGGAAGCTCTCCGTCATTCGCAGTACTCACCAGACCTTCCACCTACAGACTATAGATGTCCTACTGCAAGCATCTTACTACCAGTCATAGGTCTCCACTTTTTAGTTTCTGAGAAAGTTTTAGGAAACGAAAGTGTCCGCCAAGCTGTTCCAATACGCTTTGGTAAATTCGAAAGTTTCCGAATTTTTTTTATATTTCCTTACGGTATTTGCCTTCACCGCCTAGCACGTAGCAAGTCAGCACAATTACGTCCTATTAAAGCTCATTACTGAATATAGGCCTCTCCCATAGTATGCCTCATAGGGGGAATGTTTGCCATATTTGCCACGCTTGGCAAGCGGGTTTCAGCAACTAATGTTTCTTTATTTTTAGTCGTTATTAGGAAGATGCTGCGTCGAATCTCCTGATTTGTTTTTCTCTGTCGCTTCTTTTGACTCCCACGGGATGATATAGATTAGTGGATATTTTTACACCGTCACTACACGGTAAAAAGTAATAAAAATTCTATTGGTGCCGGCGTGGATTGAAACAGGGTTGCTTGTGTACTGTGAAATTTGCAGCAAGTGCTTCGTGTACTGCGAAGAAAAAAGAGGAGTTGCCAAAACTTACTAAATCAAAGTGGCGGTATAATTGCTCCATAAAACTCTTAGAAATGAAAAAGAGAAAACTTATTTCAGCTGTGGACTAGTCCTAAGTAAGTAAAGTGACTTAATTCACTTTTTCTTTATTTTTTTTAATGTTACCACCACACGAGGACAAACATTCAGACCAGGAACAATTATTTGTAGGCCATACAAATATTTGTTCCGTGCGGGATTGGAATGATCCGCAGCCAATGATAGCGCGAAGAACGACTAAGTACATATCGCCGACCATCGCTCTCTGTCGCACTCATTACAACTCTTAGCACATTTGTCTCCTGTCCACGCAAGATTTGTTTAAATGCAAGCTGTTTCCCGCGACTACTCATTTTTTAATTTTTTTGCACGGAAATTTTTAAATTATTAAACCACGGAGAAACGGTGTCCATTTTGAAAATTCTTTACTATATATATAAAAATGACAGACTAAATCAAAGACTTATTTTTGAATTTTCGAAAATACAACTTTGGGGTAGGCTGATCCTGTCAACCCCTTCAGAAGTATCTAAAATTTTTTTTTAATTCCTTATCAACTTAGCTAACGGATAGTTATTATTATTATTTGAATCAATCACTTTTTTTGGCAATATTTTTTGCCTCTAACCTGTATGCGTAGTAACAGGTGTACCCAGGTAGACCAGGCAAACAGTCATATTATATCTGTTTACTGAGGTACTGATACTTTTCAACAAAGTTTCATGATCCATGAAACACTTCATGAAAAATGCGTCATGAGCTCTCGCACCATATATTTTTCTGAAACGTTAATGGAATGTTCATTAATTTGATTCTAATTTTCTAAGAATTCACTTACAAATTTATGCTATCGAAGTCTGTCAGTCAACTGAACTTTGTTTAACGTCCAGGCCAGAGCGTTTGATTAGTTTTCACCCTTAAATCTCTGAAGTTCAGTCTAACTTAAGAGTATTTGATTATGTGGTCGATGAATTGATTGTTTAAAGTTTTCGGTATTCTAGAGTTTCATATTTAAAAATATAAATTGTTTTAAAAAGATAAATGATGTTTCTTATTTATGTAAAATAAATGAAAAAAGGTCCACCTGATAGTAAGTGGATGCTCTATGCCACAGCATTCACAGCAGACCACAGTCTTAGACACCTTTGTCTGTCCTCGATTTGGTATCAAAATGCAGTTGTGCGGTCACCCCTGGTGACTAAGATGGAATACATCGTTACCTGTGGAAATGGTTTCCGGTTCTATTCATTATGTATTTTGATATTACGCTGACATTTTGAATAGCGTCGTTCTTACGGGTAGGAACGACATTATCCCGTCCCCCGTTTTTCCCGTCTGAGCCGACCCATTCGACATAATATAGTACTGTAGCGTGACTACTACGTAAGAAAATTTGCTTTTATTTACTAGTATCGGGCACAATGTCAAGGTAAGGTCAGTTGCAATGTAGCCAATCCTTCGGTATTTATACAAGATACATTTCGAAGAGTGTGCGCAGGAATTGCATGACTAAATTATTCCCTCTTTCCTTCCTCATTGGACGATCAGACGCTCCCCTGGTGTGCAGACCACCATCTTACTGTGGTAATACCACGCATCGAATCAAACAACTTGCTACGTTGTTCATTATGCTTACAGCTGTAGTGTGTAGGTAGGTAGGCAAGAGAATTAAATTGATAAATTCTAAGAATACTGTAACTAAATACCGTTTCTACTGAGAACTATATTTGAGACTTTATTCAATGTAACTTGAGATTTTATACACATAAAGATTGTAATAAGATTTACCCTTGAAGATAATTCATTGAAAACCGTCACATGAAACCAACCTTCATACCAACGGGAACATAACATAATCATTCTTTGGTAGAATTAAGTATATAAGAACTGTAATACTTTCAATAAAAGTAGTCTAGTAGTCTTATATCAACCGTCGTCACGAGTCATTCACTTACCCAAAGCTCCCCACTTCGCAAGCAAAGTAGTGGACTAATTTGCCAGCATCTGTATTTTTATTACATTACAATGTGGATTTCTTTTAGTCAAGAGAGAATAGGCTTTTTCACATTTTTTTTATATTTACGCAAAAACTAACTCATCGACTATTTTTACGGATTATATCGCGTTTTCGTTTGATTCAAATCAAGACTTCAAGATACAGTAAGTTCATTATCCGTAGGTCAGACAAAATTTAAATTGATATATTAAATTTGGCTTCTGTATGACAATATACCAAAATGTTAGTTAAAAGTTTCGTAGTTTTAAAATTTATGATAATATGCTATATACTATTAATAACCCAAGCTAGTAGAACCAGTTACTCAACTCTACAGAGTCATTCTTGGGGAGATATAAACGCTTTACAAGAAAAAAAAAGAAAATATTTAAAATTTAATCTCCGCCAATTTAAAAAAAATACCTTATAAAACAAAGATTGTATAAAAGAGTTATTATAATATTAAGGAACTTATGAATGATAATAATGATTAGGAATTATGTCATTTTTTTTTTGTGTAGTTACGTGTAACATTTTATATGATTGTAAGTGTTTCTGTTTCCAAAAAAAAAGTCCTGATGGTTATCTTGCGGGTTCGTCCACTGCAAGTCTGAGAAGTTTAAGAAAATAGGATAGAGGTGTTTTTGGAACCAGGGGTAAATTAAACTAACTTTCAGTAAGTATTCTATATTATCTACATAATCTACATTGACGAAAAAAACATAAATAATCTACATTGAACAAAAAAATGAATTTCTATTTCTATTTTCTACTTATTATATGCGATGATTTAGTATCTAATTTCCTAAATTTACCTATTACGATGGGAAATTAGGTAGGAGAAAATACCTTGAGCAATCTTACAACTAAAACATTTCTGAATATTATAGGAGTAATTATGCGTATGTATGGGAAATGCCAGTAAAATAGTATGGCAGTAAAACTATCTACAATTACGTTAGACGTATAGTACCTTGAATAGCGACGGGCAGCAGTCATAAAGGCGATAGACTTCTGACACTGCAATCGTCACAGGTGCCAACCGAGACGATTAAGGCAAATTTTTCCTACGGTAGACGAAGTGGAATTTTACGAGGTATAGCCACGCTCCAGTCATATTATGGTTGTAGTATGAACGTGTTGGCTCGAACGGGGAAAAAGAAAAAATAGCAGTTTAATGATGCTGAATTTCGTATGGTAAGTGTAGAGAAACACAGACCCTTTTTACTGGAAACGAGCCATTCCATCGTAGTCCTCAGGGGTGACAATGACGACGATTAAAGAAATAAAAAAACGAAGATAAGTGTAGATATATATGGGCCAATGCATCCGGTTACCAAAAGGGTGGACTGTGTGCTCGTTTTCACCCCTATTCTTTAAAACAAGGAGTAATCATTATACGGTAGAGGCCTATATTTTGTAGTACACTACGGGTTAATAAAGGAAACTTAATGAATGAGCTATTATTCCATCTTTGTTTCGATTATGGACTATAAATGTCCACTGCAGAACATAGACCTACCCATTAGATTGTCTCATAGGGTGGGGGGGGGGGGTCTTGCATGTAATCTCAGTTTGTTATTATTTAATTGTTTTAAGGAGTGGAATAATTTACATCTGTCTTTCCAACCAAATACAATTACAATCTTGGCGACTTCAAGGCTAAGCTCTTGCCTTGTTGTTACCAGGAAGATACTTCTGTACATCTCCTGCTTTAGTTTCCCTCTGTCACCTTTTACGAAACCAATGGGACGATAGGGGGTAACGTATATTATTAGTATTCTTACACCACCACTACACGGTTAATATGTGAATGCTATTACCAAATTCATATATTTCGTTTACATCATCATTATCATCATCATTACAGCCTTTCATAAGTCCACTGCTGAACATAGACCTCCCCAAGGAATGCCACAAAGCACGGTCCTGAGCCACCTGCATCCATCGACTTCCTGCATGCCTTACCAGGTCGTCACTCCATCTCGTGGGGGGTCGCCCTATACTTCGCCTACCGGTACGAGGCTGCCGCTCGAGAACCTTTCTTCCCCATCGGTTGTCGGTTCTTCGAGCTATATGGCCGGCCCACTGCCACTTCAGCTTACTAATCCGTTGGGCTATGTCAGTTACTCTAGTTCTAGTGCGGATATCCTCAGTTCTGAGTTTATCACGCTGGGAAACTCCGAGCATTGCTCTCTCCATAGCTCGCTGAGCGACCTTAAGTTTCCTCATCCCGCCAACAGTGAAGGACTACGTCTCAGTACCGTATGTCATCACTGGCAACACGCACTGTTTGCACAGTCTCGTTTTCAAGTTTTGAGGTATACCTGACGATAAGATGTGCCGTAATTTCCCGAACGCAGCCCAACCGAGTTGAATCCGTCTATTGACCTCTCGGTCGAAGTTGGACTTACCTAGTCGGACTATTTGTCCCAGGTAAACACACTCGTCAACAACTTCGAGCTTAGTGCTCCCAACAACTACCGGCATAGGTGTGACATGGACATTAAACATAATATTTGTTTTGTCCATGTTCATCTTAAGACCTATCTGTCGGGAGACACTATTGAGGTCATTGAGCATAGTGCTTAGGTCCTCCAGCGATTCTGCCATAAGGACTATATCGTCGGCAAATCGAAGGTGAGTGATGTACTCGCCATTGATGTTGGTACCGTATCCTTTCCAGTCCAGAAGCTTGAAAACGTCTTCCAATGCAGCGGTGAAGAGTTTCGGGGATATGACGTCACCCTGTCTTACACCTCTCTACAAATGGATAGGTTTTGTACTCTGGTTCTGTACTCGGATAGCCATCGTAGCTCTACTGTACAAACACTTTAACACTTCGATATACCGACAGTCAACTTGACACCGCTGAAGGGACTGCAGCACCGCCCAAATTTCGACAGAATCAAAGGCTTTCTCATAGTCCACATACGCCAGATATAGTGGCAAATTGTACTCTTCGGACTTTTGTACAATTTGCCGAAGGGTATGTATGTGGTCTATGGTGCTAAAGCCCTTTTGGAAACCGGCTTGTTCGGTAGGCTGGAAGTCGTCAAGTCTGCGCGCGAGACGATTCGTAATGACTCTCGAAAACAGCACGTAGACGCGGCTCAGAAGGGAAATCGGTCTGTAGTTCTTCAAGAGAGCGTTGTCACATTTCTACAAGAATAAGACCACCGCACTTCTGCTCCACGCCTCCGGTGTAGTGCCACCATGGACGACGGAATTAAAGAGCTTCTGAAGGACTTCAAGTACCAGTTTTCCACCCGCTTTCAGAAGCTCCGCTGTAATTCCATCCTTGCCTGGGGCCTTGCCATTTTTAAGGTGCTGGAGAGCCATTCTAATCTCGCTCAGACTGATGTCCGGGATATCTTCGGAATAGTGTCGGATGAGACTCGCTCTTGGATCGTTACTCACACTTGCGTGTGGCTTTAACGATGACGTGTACACTTGCCCATAGAACCTCTCAATCTCACTCAAAATCTCAGGTGTCCTGGAAACGATGCTGCCACATTCTGTCTTCAGCTTTGACAGTTGGTTCTTTCTGGCAGACTGATCTCTGGCAAAGACTTTGGAGCCTGGGTTCCGCTCGATCGCTTCTTCAATACGAGCTGTATTGAAGTTGCGTAAGTCTCGCCGCATGCATTTGGAGATCTGTCTGTTCAGATGCCTGTATGCTGTCAAATCTGTTGAAGAATGTAGTTTCATCTCCCGTCTAACAGCCATGAGATTAAGAGTGTGATCGGAGAGTTTTTGTGTTCTTCTGCGGTGGGTCTTGCAGAACTTAGCTCCGAACGCATGGCCAGTTTCCACGAGCTCGTCATTCATATCGTCCACTTCATTGCAGTCTTCTAGGCACTGAAAACGGTTTTGTAACTCGAGCTGAAAGGTTACGGGACTTTGGAACAGAGCACGAGGGGTACGGAGCGTTGACTTCTTTCTCTCTCCAACTTAACGTTTAGGTTC
This sequence comes from Parnassius mnemosyne, assembly GCA_963668995.1. Classification (NCBI taxonomy): domain Eukaryota; kingdom Metazoa; phylum Arthropoda; class Insecta; order Lepidoptera; family Papilionidae; genus Parnassius; species Parnassius mnemosyne. The sequence continues at coordinate 45,575,779 of CAVLGL010000024.1, read as the reverse complement.
AATGTGCCTCTAACCCTTCGGTGATCGCTACCAGTTTTCACCCTTGTTTTCATCGTTTGTCGTCTGGTCGTCATAATGAAGTCAATCTCATTTTTTGTCGAACCGTCGGGGCTCGACCAGGTCCACTTCCTGTGGGGCCGCTTCTGGAAGAAAGAGTTCATCATAAAGAGTCCCTCTTTCTCCATGAAGTCGGCCAGCTGCTGGCCCCTTGGGTTTCGTTGCCCTATTCCAAATTTCCCTACTTTCAGCTCACCGTTCTCTCTTGTGCCTAGTTTTGCATTGAAGTCTCCCATTAACACCGTATATTGGGTTTTGGAGGAATGCATGGCTCTAGAGATATCCTCATACATTACCGCCACCCTTCATCGGGGTGTGCCGAGGTTGGTGCGTAAACCTGTATGACCTTCAGCGAATACCGTTTGGTGATTCTGAGTATAAGGTACGCAACCCTCGTCGACACACTCCCGATCTTTACAACGTTGTTAACGGGAGACTTGTGGACAATAAATCCGACACTTCCTTGGGACAGATGGTCGCCCTCCCGGTGATAGAGCAAGTTGCCGGATTCGAGGATTACCGTGTCTTCCCCCTCTCTTCGGACTTCGGATAATCCTATTATATGCCAGCGCAACTTGTCTATCTCTTCTTCCAGCTCCACGATCTTCTCGTCAGTCCTCAGTATGCGTGCGTTGTACGTTGCCAGGTCGAGTCGTCTAAGGTGGCAACCGAATCTTCACCGGAGATTCTTAGCACCCCCTGCCCCACCGTTACCATGGTCGCCACCTTAGCCAGGAATAGCGGGGCCGCCGGGGACTGGGGGCCGTTTTTTATTGTCATTGCTCATGGAGGGTATATTGCCATAGTTGCCACGCTTGGCGAGCGGGTTGGCAACCGCAGTTTTTTTATTCTGGTTTTTGCTGTTATAAGGAAGATGCTGCTGCCTGTTTCCCTTTGTCGCCTTTTACGACACCCACGGGAGGATACGGGGTAGTGGATATTCTTAACCGCCACTACACGGCTACTCTGAAGTCTATCTATTCCACAGCATCACGTGAAAGTAAATATATGCATGTAAATTCAGCTAAGCTTGCGAACGATCCTTTTGTGGCCGAGATTATCATTTATATTATTGCATTTTTTGAATTCTAATTTAAAAGGGCATTTGTTATTATTTCGAAGCAAGTTAAAATAATTGTGAAATACATAAAAACGCAAAGGAGGGTGTGTTCATGTTTAAGGTTGATAAAAGCTTAGACTTTTATATTCTCATTTCATGTACTGAGTAAAAAGCTCTTAGAAAAGGTCGCATTTTTCTTTTCTTAACATTTTTATGTGTTTGACCAGTATGAATATAAATTTTAATACAGTTAATTAAATAAAATAAAAGATGTAGCTTTAAAAATTAAAAAAAAGTTTTCATTCTATTAAACGCTACTTTTACATTAAAATGAAACTAAAGGTTTGATCGTGTACATTAATTTATTTTAAATTCCCGATGTTACGAGTACTTTAAAGCCACTACACTGAAGGTATTCGTGGTTAACTATGACATTGGGACATTGAACACTTAGTACTCCTTAATCATGGGTGCTGAATATTACTCCAAACGTCGGGAATTAAAAATAAGTTAATATAATATGCGATAAAATCCGTAAAACTTAGTTTCATCTTAATGTGTAATTTTCGCGTAAACATAAGAAATAATTACGTAAATTTCATACGAGAATTATAATAGGAGAACATGTAACATGGTGAAGTAAGACATACCAATTGCACTAGGATAAAATCAACCAGGAAACATTATTTGTAGTTCATCTTGGTGCAGGATTCGAACACGCGACTCTACATTGTCGCAACCGAACGACTGCTTTGGATTAATGTAATGCAGTAAACTCATTCTTATGCTAAAGTTTTCTTGTGAATGAAGCCTGTGCTTAGCATTAGGACGTATATTAGCTGTAACTTTAAGTTGAAATTTTTTCGAAAAACTTTAGATACATCATCACCATTATCATTACAGCTCTTCAGAAGTCCACTGATGAACTTAGGCCTCCCACAAGGAATTCCAAAAAGGACAGTCCTGAGCCACCTGGATCCAATGACTTCCTGAGTGTCTTACCAGGTTGTCACTCCATCTGGTGGGGGAACGCCCTACAGTACGAGGCTGCCACTCGAGAATATTCTTCCCCACCGGTTGTTGGTTCTTCAAGCTATATGGCCGGCCTATTGCCACTTCAGTTTATCAATCCGTTGAGCTATGTCGGTCAATTTAGTTCTACCATGGAACCTCCATTTCTAAGTTTATCACGCGGAGAAACCCCGAGAAAATACCTCTCCATAACTCGCTGAGCAACCTTGAGTGCCCTCATATATCCAGCCGTGAAGAACTACGTCTGAGATCCATAAGTCATCACTGGCAACACGCACTGGTTGAACAATCTCGATTTCAAGTTTTGAAGTATAGCTGACGAGAAGGTGTGTCGTAATTTCTCGAACACTGCCCAGCCGAGTTGAATCCGTCGATTAAACACTCGGTCGAAGTTGGACTTCCCTAGTCGGACTATTATTCCTAGGTAAACATACTTGTCAACAACTTCAAGCTTAGTGCTCCCAACAACTATCGGCATAAGTGTGACATGGACATTAAACTTGATCTTTTTAGAGACACTATTGATCTCTTTGAGCATAGTGATTAGGTTCTCCAGCAATTCTGCCATATCGACTTAATCGTCGGCAAATCGAATTTGAGTGATGTACTTGCCAATATTGATACCGTATCCTTTCCAGTCCAGAAGCTTGAAAACGTCTTCCAATGCAGCGGTGAAGAGTTACGGGGATATAACGTCACCCTATCTTACACTTTTCTGCAGATGGACAGGTTTATCATTCTGTTTCTGTACATGGATCGAGTAAAGAAGCAGATGGAGACGTCGTAGCCCTACTGTTAAAACACTTCAGCACTTTAATATACCGACAATCAACTTAGCACTGCTGTAGGGACTGTAGCAATGCCAAAATTTCGATGGAATCAAAGGCTTCCTCATAGTTCACATACGCAAGGCAAAGTGGAAGATTGTACTTTTTGGGCTTTTGTACAATTTGCCAAGGGTATGTATGTGGTCTATGGAACTAAAGCCTTTTCGTAAGCCGGCTTGTTCGAGGCGCCTGAAGTCGTCAAGTCTGCATGCGAGACGATTCGTAATGACTCACGAAAACAGCACTTAGACCCGGCTCGGAGAAATCGGTTGAAGTTCTTCAAGAGAGTGTTATCGTCCTTGTTAAAGAACAAGACCACCGCACTTCTTAAAAAACTTTAGAAGTACTTCAAGTACCGGTTTTTCACCCGCTTTCAGAAGCTCAGCCGTAATAACATCCTCGCCTGGGGCCTTGCCGTTTTTAACAAGTCTCTCTCTTGGATCGTTACTTAAACTTGCGTGTGATCCCAACGATGATATGTACAGCTGCTCATAGAGCTTCTCAATCTCACTCAAAATCTCAGCTGTCCCGAAAACGATGTTGCAATACTCGGTCTTCAACTTTGACAGATGGCATTTTCTGGCAGATAGATCTTTGCCAAAGGCTTTGCAGCCTTGATTCCGCTTGATCGCTTCTTTAATACAACACCTCGATCATACACAAGATATTATTATTGATTATCATACACAATACACAGATCCCTCATCCTCTCTGAAACAAAGATTTTCCCACAATAGCTAACTGTGATAGATGATGGTACGATTCACCATTTACATATTGGTTCGTATGGGTCTTTTTTCTATATAAAAAAAAAGAAAGAGACTTCAAGTCGCTGAAGAAGATTAGTCAATTTTTACCATGCTTCTATTGCCATATCCCTCTACAAGATGCAGGAGTGTACAAGGTGGATTTTGAATCTGGTCTCCCTTACATAGGACAAACAAAAATGTCTATAAAATCCGCTTGAAAGATCATAATATATCTGACTTAAGCACCGACGTTCCGGGAAGTCTGCAGTACGTGAACATGTTCGAGATCGTCCGCCGATACATTAGGTTTGATAGACCACAAATCCTCGCAAAAGAACACCGATCCCTACCAATGATGATTCGCCAGGCTACTAAAGTTAAAAAAAACATCCTAATTTCATTACAGAAGATTGATGGGTGCTGCCATCTGCTTGGGATCATATCTATACAATAAATAAAATTGTAATGTCGAAACAGCTTTTTACTATATGTGTATAGAAGTATATACGGTACTTATAACAAAAACACGATTTTTAAAATTATTGTCTGTCTGTCTTTCTGTCCGTCTGTCTATTTGTTCCGGCTAATCTCCGAAACGGCTGGACTGATTTTGACCGGATTTTCACTGGCATATAGCTGATGTCATATATAAGAAGTAACTTAGGCTACTTTTATTTTAGAAAAAGAATAAGGGTTTCGCGCAAAAAATTAAAACCCATGAAATCCAATCGTAATAAATTACGCGCGGGCGAAGTCGCGGGGAACAGCTAGTAATTCATAAAATTAAATCCAAACCCGAGCATATCACTGCAAGACTTCGAGGTACTTTAAGCTCATTCTGCGTAGATCGGACCAAAAGTTAATATACAAAACTGAAGGTAGCCGGACTAACTACGACATCGGGACGTCAAATACCTTAGTCCCCCTCGTGACCTTGGGTGCTGTAAAGCGCCCGAAACCTCGGGAGTTAAAAAGTTATATTAATCGCGATAGAATCCGTAAAAAAATATTTTCAATTAATGTGTAGTCTTCGCGTAAATATAAGAAATCATATAAAGGTGTTGTTATCTGAGGTCAAAGATGGAATGCCCCACAACCTGTTATTATTCTGCCACACAATATTCTTCTAACCGAAAGCAGTGCAGTACAGAAATAGCTAAGATACAATACACACGATAGATACAATCACATATAGATATAATACACACCTATACCATCCTAGACAGGATGGAAACCCTTCTTCCTAGTTTATAATATATATTACTTAACGTTAGGTTGTAATTTGGCTTGGCTTTCAATCGAAACCCTTACAACCGTTCAAAATGGAAATTAAAAAACCGGTCAAGTGCGAGTCGGACTCGCGCACCGAGGGTTCCGAACAAATCCGTAGGTAAAATTATTAAGGCCTTAACAGTGGTTGAAATGCCTAAATCTTGGATATTTAAGTAAAAAAACCTCAATAAATGTTCATTTAATTCACAAAGAAAAAATACAAGGTAACAGAAGAGGATTTGGTAAATGTTGTAAATTGAACAAAATTGTATTTTTGTCAACCCCTTATTAGAAAAACAATCCCCAAGGAGTACCTATCTTTGTCATATTTTGCAAAATTTCTCCAAAACGGCACAAGCTTTTTAAATAGTTCTTACATTAAAAAAAGGTCTTAAAATTATTAATATTTTTAATTGAGAGTTTTATTTTTATTTCCCGTTTTATAAGAGAATAATTCATTTTTCCCTGAAATTGAATATATTTACGCGAGCGCGCATGCTCCGTCGCCCTGTCACAGTCCGTTTTCAGACATCGTCGAGGGTGGACCGCGCGTCGGTGTTGGAGCGACTTCGTTCAAATATATATTAGTTTTTTAAAATTTTATATTCAATTATAAATATTTTTATGACTAAAAACACTTAATTTAGTTAATATCTGTACACTGGTAACTGTAAATATTATTTTCTAAATAAATAATTTTTTAAAGTGCCCAAAGAAGAAAAAAATTTTCGCGGCGACGTTGATTAGTGAAATTGAAAAATGCATTTTTATATAATTTAGATGTGAAACGACGTACATGCTCTCATTACTTAGATTTGGATAGTTTTAATACCTATGTAATTTTATTGTTGCATATTTTTATTAATTAGTTGATACTTAATTTTATAATTATGTATTACAATAAAACGCTGTTTTTATGAGTATGACTTTATAAAATATTATTGGGGAGGGAAATATAGATACATACGCTGCTTCGTACCAAATTTTAAGATTCTGAGTTCACGGGAAGTACCCTGTAGGTTTTGATTCCCTTGCGAATATCGAAAATTTACGTCATAAACGGCTGTATCTTTTGATTGCGTTGGCTTAAAAGTTTGATTTTTTCACAGCAACAAGTGACAATAGACATGAGTAATTTCAGCTTGATACCTTTACGCGTTCCTGAGAAAAAGGGTCTTGACAGACTGACAGACAGACAGACGGGCAACAAAGTGATCCTATAAGGGTTCCGTTTTTTCCTTTTTTTTTCATTTATTTGGGTCAACAAACAGTTTCACAATAATAATTTTACGAATAATATACACATCATAATGAAATAAGTGTAAAACCAACACGGTTAACCACAAGTTATTAAATTAAAAATTAGAGTGTTTTAGCTAAAAGTTAGTATTTCTTATAAGTAAGCTGGCTATGGATTTAATTCAATCAAATTGTGTGGTGTTTTCACGTAACAGATTAAAAAAAATTGATTTTCTAAATGAACATAGTAGCATTTGTTTCAAATATATCTAGGGTATTGAAATAGCTGTTATAAGATTCAGTCATTCGAGTCAATGGTGAACGTTTACCAGCATTCGTTCGAGACTTAGGTGTAGCAAATAGTTTATATGTACGGCACGCTCGAGTGTGTGATCTGACTGGTACTATAAAACATAACTTATCCACTTTGTCAATACAATCGTACTTTTATTACAAAGGTCGTACAATAGCTTAATTTGTTATTGTAACCTTCTAGTTTTTAGATTAAATAATTTGTATTGTTGTAACAATTTTGAGTAAGACAATTTACTATGAGAACATTTAAAATGTATATATCGTAGGAAGTTCTTTTGCACTCTTTCAAGGTATTTTTTGTAAAAGGGATCCCACACTGAGATGGCATATTCAATTTGTGAGCGTATTAAAGATTTATATAAATACATATATGTACTTGGCCGTTTAAAATCGTTACTAGAGCGGATTAAAAACCCATAAACTTTATATGCTCTATTACAAATATTCTCAATATGTGTTTTTAGTGTTAGTGTCTAATGTAACTCCTAGATCTTTAATTGTATGCACCCTATCGAGATTAGCGCCGCACAAAGAATAATTGAAGTAACTTATACTTATTTTCTTGCTAAAACTAATATACTTACATTTATCTATGCTAAGATTCATTTTATTACGGTCATAGTAAGCTGTCAAACGGTTGAGATCTTCTTGGAAATTTAAATGGTCACCAATATTTTCAATCGTACGGTATATTTTGAGGTCATCCGCATATAGAAGGAAATTACAATTTTTTAAACATTCGCTTATATCATTTATGTATGAATGAATAATTGAAAATACTTTATTGTACACCACAAACAAATAAACAAATTACATAACAATAGACAGGTTAAATGTACAATTTGGCGGCCTTATCGCTACATAGCGATCTTTTCCAGGCAACCAATGGTATAAAGGAATAAACAATGAATACTGGGTAGGTGGTGCAATATAATTATACAAAATATAATATCAATAAATGCGATATATAGACAATAAATGCAATAAAATAACATATAAATAACTAACACGTGAAATGATATATATTAATAATACATAATAAAAGATAAAGTAAAGCGTATAATACATACATAAACATACATATATAAGAGTATATAAACGAACTTACATATCTACCCAAAAATACATAAATAAATTACAAATTTCCTCAAACAATAATATAAAGCTGATAAATACAATAAATACATAATCACATAATTATCCTAACGGTCTCCGGACGATTGAGACAAGTAATGTTCTTTAAGTAGTCTCTTAAAGATTACAATAGATTGTGCTTCACGTATGTGCAAAGGTAGGGCATTCCAGAGCTTAATAGACTCGACAGTGAACGATTTATTAAAAAACGATGTTTTGTGAGTTGGTACCCTTAAAACTAATTTTCTAGAAGAGCGTAGAGGTTCTCCCGGAAGCCCCACAAAATTAAACTTCTCTTTTAGATAGGGAGGAGCATAAGGATGAAATAATACACAGTAGAGAATAGAAAGAATATGCATGTTCCGGCGAAGTCGGATAGGTAACCACTTGAGACGTGAGCGAAATTGGGAAATATGGTCATATTTGCGCAATCCAAATATGAACCGAATACTAGTATTTTGAAGTCTCTCAAAATACTAGTATTCGGTTAGCTGGTCCTCAGTTATGTCTACATAGCTTGCGTCAGCATAGTCGAGGATCGGAAGGAGAAGAGACTGTGCGAGCATAATTTTTGTAGGAATGGGAAGAAATGATCGAAGGCGACGCAGTGAACAAAGAGCGACAAAGGTTCTCTTACTTACATCATTCAGTTGGCGTATCCAATTTAAGGAATTATCAATATAAATACCAAGGTTTTTGACATTTTCAAAGTAAGGGATTACAACTCCATCGAATACTATAGGTGGTACGGTGAACCAATCAACTCTTGAGATAAAACTCTGGCTACCAATAATGATAGCCTGAGACTTTTTAGGATTCACATTTAGGCCATATGATTTACTCCAATCATGAATAATATTTAGATCGTTATTCAATGTAGCGATTGCATTCGGCAAATTCTCAAGAGTTGACTGTGTGTAAATCTGGACATCATCCGCATACATGTGGCAGACAGAAGATATTTTATGAGTAATTGAATTAATGAAAATGGAAAAGAGTAAAGGTGACAACACGCCACCCTGCGGCACGCCTGCAGTAATATCACACCAAGATGAGTGAGTTTCATCGAAACGAATACACTGCCGACGGCCACAGAGATAACTTTGAAACCAGTTAATTACTGATGGAGATATGTTAAGGGAACACAACAGACTCAACAGTATATCATAGTCAACAGTATTGAACGCATTACTGAAATCCAGCAAGGTCATGACTGTGAGTAGTTTATTATCCATACCCCATCGTATGTCATCAGTAACTTTGATTAAGGCAGTAGCCGTACTATGACCAGGACGGAAACCGGATTGTAAAGAATTTAATAAATTGTGCTCATTGAGGAAAAGGGTCAGCTGTTGGCAAATTAGTTTTTCAAGGACTTTAGAAAGGAAAGGTAAGATCGAGATGGGACGAAAATCAGAGTGGTTGACGGGATTAGATCTCTTCGGAAGGGGTATAACATGAGCACTCTTCCAGGCTTGAGGGAATTTAGAGGAAGAGACAGATGCATTAAGTAAATGAGTGATAATGGGAGTGATAACATCAAGGAGAGGAATAATCATATTACGGCTAATGTTGTGCTACCGACAGCATTTGAGGAGATGGATAATATGATCTTCTTAACATCACATACAGTAGACTGACTAAAAACGAACGGAGGATAATTAGGAGTCGGAGTTACAGAAAGAAAACGAAGTGTTTGCAGTTTATGGACACTATCAAAAGAGTTAGAAGGATTAGATTACAAAAAAAAATGGTCCAATAATTGAACCTTTTGGAATACCTGATGTTATTGTGACGATATCAGATTCATGAACATTAATTACCACTTTTTGGGTCCTATTCGTTATATAAGACTTAAACCATCTCCAGAGGTTGCCTCGAATACCATTGAATGCAATTTTTTCTAGCAAGATTTTATGGTCGCCACGATGAAAGGCTTTCTTGACGTCCGTATACACAGCGTCTGTTTGTTTATTAGAATCCATGTTTTCAAATAATGCAGTTGCATAAACCGTGAGGTGAGTGATGGTTGAACGCTTTAAAACAAATCCATGTAGTTGTGGGAGAATATTTTTGTGGATATAAAAATACAGGTTGCTGTGTATGAGTCTTTCAAGAAGCTTTGCTATAGTAGGAAAGATTGAAATAGGACGAGAGTTGGTTACGTCCTCTTTCGAGCACCACTTTTTTTTGAGGTACGGAACCCTAAAAATACCTAAATGTTGCAAAATAGGGGATGAAGTTTTTTATGTAATTATTCAGACGACATAGATATTGCGATATGCCTTTGTCTTTGGTGGATCTCAAAAAGAAACATTAATAGAACATGAGGTGATTATATTAGTGTATATCTACGCATCCATGCTCGTTGGTTATAGTTGCTTTTAATTTGACCTATATTCAATATCTCGCCCACTTGGTCGATAAACATCAATCTAAGGCGACCCTTGCCGGCTCCATGTCTTGCTTCTGCAACATTAATTTGTTTTGTCATCCCTGCTTCATTCGGATTTTTTTTTCATTTTCATCTAATATAAAAGTTTTGTATCTGTATTTACATTATGTTTTGGTTAAATGTAAAACTCGATCGATTCATAAAAACCTATCCATGTAGCTTGTAGCTATATTAATAATATAGTTGTAGCACGAATGGGTCGGCTCGACCGGGGAAAGACCAGGCTCTCACAGAACAATAGCGTAAAATAGCAGCTTAATGCTGCTGTGTTTCGTAAGGTGAGTGTAAAGAACCGGAGACCTCTTTAACTGGAAACGAGGCCTTCCATCTTAGTCCTCACGAGTGACAACGCATCTGCCTATTTTAATTCGCAAACGTGGATAGATGTAGATATCTATGGGCCACACCAACCACTTACCATCAGGTGGACTGTGTGCTCGTTTGTAACCCTTATACTATAAAAAAACTGATTAAGAAATAGCAAAAAAGGTATGAGTGCATATTAACTTATATATAGAAATATATATAATATAGAATTGCTTACAATTCTATACAATTATATTTTTATTTTCAGCCGTTTAGTGGCGGCCTAAGAGAATCCACTACCACATATCATTTTTCCTTAAAGGGTCAAAATAGGTGACAGGGGGAAATAGAAACATGAGATGGGCAGAAGCATCTCTCAGATAATAACTCAATTATAGTAAAAAACCTTGCGGCTGTTAACCCGCATGCCAACCGTGAAAACTGGGCGGCCTGTTCAATATAATCTTGATAGGCCATGATAAATGAATGAATGTACGAATATATTTAACAAAGTGACATTGTGTTCTTTGTAACATAATTTTAGCTAGTTCCAATTAATAATAAGAGCTTGAGCTTTTCTTGGTTAATTGAACAGTTATTTACAATAACAATTCTGAGCGTTTTTCTTGTTGAAGATACAAGTATGAATTAATCTTATCTCTCTTTACATTACGAGAAACCATTTACAAGCTCATTGTATGGTCACAATTCAGAATAAAAAGATGGTGATCTATACAAATTGAATGTATTATGTTTTAAAGAATACATTAGATCTATCCATTATTGTTCAATAACTATGTTTTTTGAAATCTGTCAAACTCAATACGCTTAAGAAAATTGTAACAATAAATGTGTTATGTGTAAAACGTGTACTTCTGTTATAGATATAACGGCACGTAATTTTTCCTTTGTCTCGAATGCAAGGCGTTTATTGCAAATAATTACAATACTTGTGACAATTTTTGTGTGTGTCTATGTGTTTGGTCGGTGTGTGTGATAAATATAATAGATAAAATTAAAAAAAAAAACATTAAAAATATTGCCCATCTCGTATGTTTTATAACTAATGATAACATTAATAATTTCTTAATGATATTACCACGGCTTATGTTATTCGTTAAATTTTCGTATGTACATATAACGTATTCGTTAAACTCTTATACAATAAATCTATTTTTTATATTATCTCAAAGTATTAGAGATTGGCAGAAGTCGGGAATTCTTTATATTCTTATGTTATATTAGTTACAATGTTTTACAATGCATCTATATATTTATCAAATTTTGAGTTGGTTAAGATTCGGGCGTACACCTATATATTTATATAACGTACTTTGAAATAGGTAGAATTTGGGGTCTCTTTTAATTCAGGATAATAAAATTTTAAAAACTCAATTTAACTAGCAGGCGTTTACAGTTTCATTAGATGGTAGGTCTCATCTTAGCATTTTTATTATTACAATTATTACTAGATTACACACCCGAATTTTTTATACTAAAATATTGTAATTTTTTTATGAAAATTATTTCAAAATTGAAACTAATTAGAAAACATCGCCTACAGTCGGACACACGCCATTTATTCGACGTTCCGTATATATCACTGATATTCCGGCGCTACGTTTACAATGGCACTTTTATTAGGTGTAAACTAGTCACCCGTGACTTCTTTCAAGAATGTCTCAATATATAACTGAAATAGACGTTTACTATAGTAGCTTTGGTAAAGGCCGCTTGAAGTTAGCTTGATTTAATTTCTTTGTCTACACTTACTTATATCGATATAGATTATTATCTGACTGCACCAGAAGGATGGTAATGTTTTTCGAGTATATGTATGTATGTATGTCTATTTCTTGGCATTTTCTGTAGCCTAAATGACTTAATGTATTTTAACATATGGGGCGTAGTTAGATTTGTTTTAGGGAGTGACAAAGAGCATAAGTTTTTTTCAGTCGGAGTTATTTAATTACTGTTTTAATCATTGGACTTCTTTTATAAAAACGTTAATTCCATTATATCCTGTGCAATCTGTTTCTTTTTATAAAATAAGGGTGACAAATGGTAAGTCCACAGTCCGCCTGATGGTAGATGGATGCTGTGGCCCATATACAACCATATACAGTCCACCCATACACATTCCCCAGTCGAGTTGACCCATTCGTGCTACAACCATAATATAGTTGCAGCATGGATCTACCACGTATAATGGTGTCTACTATGGCAATTAACCTCTTATGAGACAATCTATGGGGTGATATATATTCTGCAGTGGACTTCGAATAAACAAAATGATTCAAAATAAAATCTCTTTTTAATTTCTATTTGTCACACTATTGCTTTTGCCGTGTAGTGGCGGTCAAGAATATCCACTACCCTATATCCTCCCGTGGGTGTCGTAAAAGGCGACAAAGGGAAACAGCCAGGAGATGGGCAGCAGCATCTTCCTGATAATAGCCAAATTACAATAAAAAAACTGCGGTTGCCAACCCGCTCGCCAAGCGTGGCAACTATGGCAAATACCCCCCAATGATGAGAGCAACAAAAAAACGGCCCCCAGTCCCCGGCGGCCCCGCTATTCCTGGCTACGGTGGCGACCATAGTAACGGCGGGGCAGGGGGTGCTAAGAATCTCCGGTGGAGGTTCGGTTGCCACCTTAGACGACTCGACCTGGCAACGTACAACGCACGCACCCTGAGGACTGACGAGAAGATCGTGGAGCTGGAAGAAGAGATAGACATGGAGAAAGAGGGACTCTTTATGATGAACTCTTTCTTCCAGAAGCGGCCCCACAGGAAGTGGACCTGGTCAAGCCCCGACGGTTCCACAAAAAATGAGATTGACTTCATTATGACGACCAGACGACAACTGTTCAGTGATGTCTCCGTGATCGCGAGGGTGAAAACTGGTAGCGATCACAGAATGGTTAGAGGCACACTGAACCTAAACGTTAAGTTGGAGAGGTCTCGTCTAATGAAGTCAACGCTCCGTCCCCCTCGTGCTCTGTTCCAAAGTCCCGAAACCTTTCAGCTCGAGTTACAAAACCGTTTTCAGTGCCTGGAAGACTGCAATGAAGTGGACGATATGAATGACAAGCTCGTGGAAACTGTCCATGCGGTTGGAGCTAAGTTCTGCAAGACCCGCCGCAGAAGAACACAAAAACTCTCCGATCACACTCTTAATCTCATGGCTGTTAGACGGGAGATGAAGCTACATTCTTCAACAGACTTGACAGCATACAGGCATCTGAACAGACAGATCTCCAAATGCATGCGGCGGGACTTACGCAACTTCAATACAGCTCGTATTGAAGAAGCGATCGAGCGGAACCAAGGCTCCAAAGTCCAAAGACTGGCCTGTTGGTCTAGTGGTTAGTGACCCTGACTGCTACGCCGGAGGTCGTGGGTTCGATTCCCACCCAGGACAAATGTTTGTGTGATGAGCACGATCATTTGTTCTGTGTCTGGGTGTAATTTATCTATAATATTTATGTATTTAGAAATATATAAGTATGTTTATCAGTTGTCTAGTACCCATAACACAAGCTCTGCTTAGCTTGGGACTAGATGGCGTTGTTTGATAGTTGTGAAAAAAAAAAAAAAAAAAAAAGTCTTTGCCAGAGATCTGTCTGCCAGAAAGAGCCAACTGTCAAAGCTGAAGACAGAATGTGGCAGCATCGTTTCCGGGACACCTGAGATTTTGAGTGAGATTGAGAGGTTCTATGGGCAGCTGTACACATCATCGTTGGAGCCACACGCAAGTGTGAGTAACGATCCAAGAGCGAGTCTCATCCGACACTATTCCGAAGATATTCCGGATGTCAGTCTCAGCGAGATTAGGATGGCTCTCCAGCACCTTAAAAACGGTAAGGCCCCAGGCGAGGATGGAATTACAGCGGAGCTTCTGAAAGCGGGTGGAAGACCGGTACTTGAAGTCCTTCAGAAGCTCTTTAATTCCGTCCTCCATGGTGGCATTACACCGGAGGCGTGGAGCAGAAGTGCGGTGGTCTTGTTCTTCAAGAAAGGTGACAACGCTCTCTTGAAGAACTACAGACCGATTTCCCTTCTGAGCCGCGTCTACGTGCTGTTTTCGAGAGTCATTACGAATCGTCTCGCGCGCAGACTTGACGACGTCCAGCCTCCCGAACAAGCCGGTTTCCGAAAGGGCTTTAGCACCATAGACCACATACATACCCTTCGGCAAGTTGTACAGAAGTCCGAAGAGTACAATTTGCCACTATGTCTGGCGTATGTGGACTATGAGAAAGCCTTTGATTCCGTCGAAATTTGGGCGGTGCTGCAGTCCCTTCAGCGGTGCCAAGTTGACTGTCGGTATATCGAAGTGTTGAAGTGCTTGTACAGTAGGGCTACGATGGCTATCCGAGTACAGAACCAGAGTACGAAACCTATCCAATTGCAAAGAGGTGTAAGACAGGGTGACGTCATATCCCCGAAACTCTTCACCGCTGCATTGGAAGACGTTTTCAAGCTTCTGGACTGGAAAGGATACGGTATCAACATCAATGGCGATTACATCACTCACCTTCGATTTGCCGACGATATAGTCCTTATGGCAGAATCGCTGGAGGACCTAAGCACTATGCTCAATGACCTCAATAGTGTTTCCCAACGGATAGGTCTTAAGATGAACATGGACAAAACTAAGATCATGTTTAATGTCCATGTCACACCTATGCCGGTAGTTGTTGGGAACACTAAGCTCGAAGTTGTTGACGAGTATGTTTACCTGGGACAAATAGTCCGACTGGGTAAGTCCAACTTCGACCGAGAGGTAAATCGACGGATTCAACTCGGCTGGGCAGCGTTCGGGAAGCTACGACACATCTTCTCGTCAGACATACCTCAAAACCTTAAAACGAAATTGTACAACCAGTGCGTGTTGCCAGTGATGACTTACGGAACTGAGACGTGGTCCTTCACTGCTGGCCGTATGAGGAAGCTCAAGGTCGCTCAGCGAGCTATGGAGAGGGCTATGCTCGGAGTTTCTCTGCGTGATAAACTTAGGAATGAGGATATCCGCAGTAGAACCAGAGTGACCGACATAGCCCAACGGATTAGTAAGCTGAAGTGGCAGTGGGCCGGCCATATAGCTCGAAGAACCGACAACCGATGGGGAAGAAAGGTTCTCGAGTGGCAGCCTCGTACCGGTAGGCGAAGTGTGGGGCGTCCCCCCACGAGATGGAGTGACGACCTGGTAAGACATGCAGGAAGTCGATGGATGCAGGTGGCTCAGGACCGTGTTTTGTGGCATTCCTTGGGGGAGGCCTATGTTCAGCAGTGGACTTGTGAAGGGCTGTAATGATGATGATGATGATGACACTATTGCTGAAATTAATTTACTCGGTGTCTCAAATAAACGTACGACAACCGCGCATTGTGCTACTTGACTTATTGTTCCTCGCATCCCATTTAGTTGTGGTATTGTTATCAGACCTTGAAACTCTTCACCCACACATATGAAATGATCTTTTTGCTTCCATTGCTCAACATCAGAATTAAATAAATATATACGTTATATTAACAACATTAAAAAATGGCGGTATCCATCCACTTGCCAAGCGTGGAACTGTGGCAAACATTCCCACATGAGAGAATGGTTCTCAAGAACCAGCCTCGTAACGGTATACAAAGTGTAGTGTAAGGGCGAACCCCACTAGATGGAGTGAAACCTGTTAAAACATGCAGGAAGTTGATAGAGGTAGGTGGCTCAGGACCGTGCTTTGTGGCATTCCTTGAAGGAGTTCTATGTTCAGAAGTGGATTTGTGAGGGGCTGTAATAATCATGATGATACTAACACCTATGGACCTTTGTGATTTCTGAACAAATAAATGAAGGAGTATGATGTACTAGTATTACAATTAAAAGAAATGTGACAAAATTTTTCATATATTTGCAAATTTAAAAAAAAAATTACAGAGTATAAAGACACATAATACTTAAAAAAATTGTATCGATGTAACAAATAAATTAATTTCATAGAAAAAAAATCGCCAAGATGGCGGAGCCAGCGTTCTTAATTGTTTTTCTTATTGAAATTAGAAGTATGAGATTATGTTTTCGAGTTTCAATTTTGTATATTTTTTATTTATTAGTGTTCCTATCAGAGTGCAGCGTTGCGCTGGGGACGTGCTGAGAGGGCCGTAGCCGTGTAGTGGCGGTCAAGAATATCCACTACCCCATATCCTCCCGTGGGTGTCGTAAAAGGCGACAAAGGGAAACAGGCAGGAGATGGGCAGCAGCATCTTCCTGATAATAGCCAAATTACCATTAAAAAAAACTGCGGTTGCCAACCCGCTCGCCAAGCGTGGCAACTATGGCAAATACCCCCCTATGAATGACAGTAACAAAAAAACGGCCCCCAGTCCCCGGCGGCCCCGCTATTCCTGGCTACGGTGGCGACCATGGTAACGGCGGGGCAGGGGGTGCTAAGAATCTCCGGTGGAGGTTCGGTTGCCACCTTAGACGACTCGACCTGGCAACGTACAACGCACGTACCCTGAGGACTGACGAGAAGATCGTGGAGCTGGAAGAAGAGATAGACAAGTTGCGCTGGCATATTATAGGATTATCTGAAGTCCGAAGAGAGGGGGAGGACACGGTAATCCTCGAATCCGGCAACTTGCTCTATCACCGGGAGGGCGACCATCTGTCCCAAGGAGGTGTCGGATTTATCGTCCACAAGTCTCTCGTTAACAACGTTGTAAAGATCGGGAGTGTGTCGACGAGGGTTGCGTACCTTATACTCAGAATCACCAAACAGTATTCGCTGAAGGTCATATAGGTTTACGCACCAACCTCGGCACACCCCGATGAGGAGGTGGAGGAAATGTATGAGGATATCTCTAGAGCCATGCATTCCTCCAAAACCCAATATACGGTGTTAATGGGAGACTTCAATGCAAAACTAGGCACAAGAGAGAACGGTGAGCTGAAAGTAGAGAAATTTGGAATAGGGCAACGGAACCCAAGGGGCCAGCAGCTGGCCGACTTCATGGAGAAAGAGGGACTCTTTATGATGAACTCTTTCTTCCAGAAGCGGCCCCACAGGAAGTGGACCTGGTCGAGCCCTGACGGTTCCACAAAAAATGAGATTGACTTCATTATGACGACCAGACGACAACTGTTCAGTGATGTCTCCGTGATCGCGAGGGTGAAAACTGGTAGCGATCACCGAATGGTTAGAGGCACACTGAACTTAAACGTTAAGTTGGAGAGGTCTCGTCTAATGAAGTCAACGCTCATTCCCCCTCGTTCTCTGTTCCAAAGTCCCGAAACCTTTCAGCTCGAGTTACAAAACCGTTTTCAGTGCCTGGAAGACTGCAATGAAGTGGACGATATGAATGACAAGCTCGTGGAAACTGTCCATGCGGTCGGAGCTAAGTTCTGCAAGACCCGCCGCAGAAGAACACAAAAACTCTCCGATCACACTCTTAATCTCATGGCTGTTAGACGGGAGATGAAGCTACATTCTTCAACAGACTTGACAGCATACAGGCATCTGAACAGACAGATCTCCAAATGCATGCGGCGGGACTTACGCAACTTCAATACAGCTCGTATTGAAGAAGCGATTGAGGGGAACCAAGGCTCCAAAGTCTTTGCCAGAGATCTGTCTGCCAGAAAGAGCCAACTGTCAAAGCTGAAGACAGAATGTGGCAGCATCGTTTCCGGGACACCTGAGATTTTGAGTGAGATTGAGAGGTTCTATGGGCAGCTGTACACATCATCGTTGGAGCCACACGCAAGTGTGAGTAACGATCCAAGAGCGAGTCTCATCCGACACTATTCCGAAGATATTCCGGATGTCAGTCTCAGCGAGATTAGGATGGCTCTCCAGCACCTTAAAAACGGTAAGGCCCCAGGCGAGGATGGAATTACAGCGGAGCTTCTGAAAGCGGGTGGAAGACCGGTACTTGAAGTCCTTCAGAAGCTCTTTAATTCCGTCCTCCATGGTGGCATTACACCGGAGGCGTGGAGCAGAAGTGCGGTGGTCTTGTTCTTCAAGAAAGGTGACAACGCTCTCTTGAAGAACTACAGACCGATTTCCCTTCTGAGCCGCGTCTACGTGCTGTTTTCGAGAGTCATTACGAATCGTCTCGCGCGCAGACTTGACGACGTCCAGCCTCCCGAACAAGCCGGTTTCCGAAAGGGCTTTAGCACCATAGACCACATACATACCCTTAGGCAAGTTGTACAGAAGTCCGAAGAGTACAATTTGCCACTATGTCTGGCGTATGTGGACTATGAGAAAGCCTTTGATTCCGTCGAAATTTGGGCGGTGCTGCAGTCCCTTCAGCGGTGCCAAGTTGACTGTCGGTATATCGAAGTGTTGAAGTGCTTGTACAGTAGGGCTACGATGGCTATCCGAGTACAGAACCAGAGTACGAAACCTATCCAATTGCAGAGAGGTGTAAGACAGGGTGACGTCATATCCCCGAAACTCTTCACCGCTGCATTGGAAGACGTTTTCAAGCTTCTGGACTGGAAAGGATACGGTATCAACATCAATGGCGAGTACATCACTCACCTTCGATTTGCCGACGATATAGTCCTTATGGCAGAATCGCTGGAGGACCTAAGCACTATGCTCAATGACCTCAATAGTGTTTCCCAACGGATAGGTCTTAAGATGAACATGGACAAAACTAAGATCATGTTTAATGTCCATGTCACACCTATGCCGGTAGTTGTTGGGAGCACTAAGCTCGAAGTTGTTGACGAGTATGTTTACCTGGGACAAATAGTCCGACTAGGTAAGTCCAACTTCGACCGAGAGGTCAATCGACGGATTCAACTCGGCTGGGCAGCGTTTGGGAAGCTACGACACATCTTCTCGTCAGACATACCTTAAAACCTTAAAACGAAATTGTACAACCAGTGCGTGTTGCCAGTGATGACTTACGGAACTGAGACGTGGTCCTTCACTGCTGGCCGTATGAGGAAGCTCAAGGTCGCTCAGCGAGCTATGGAGAGGGCTATGCTCGGAGTTTCTCTGCGTGATAAACTTAGGAATGAGGATATCCGCAGTAGAACCAGAGTGACCGACATAGCCCAACGGATTAGTAAGCTGAAGTGGCAGTGGGCCGGCCATATAGCTCGAAGAACCGACAACCGACGGGGAAGAAAGGTTCTCGAGTGGCAGCCTCGTACCGGTAGGCGAAGTGTAGGGCGTCCCCCTACGAGATGGAGTGACGACCTGGTAAGACATGCAGGAAGTCGATGGATGCAGGTGGCTCAGGACCGAGTTTTGTGGCATTCTTTAGGGGAGGCCTATGTTCAGCAGTGGACTTGTGAAGGGCTGTAATGATGAATGATGATTTCAAGTATATCATCAATTTTTCTAAATTTTAATTCCAAAGACTCCGCAAACTGGCCCAATTGACGTTGAATAACGGTGTTTTAATTAATGAATTTTAACGGTGGTAGAGTCCCGCAGCGGTTTTTGCTATTGCACGTATGGGCCGGCTCGAGCTGGGTTGGTACCACGACCTCACAGAATACCGGCGTGAAGTAGAGGCTCTGCTGCTGCGTTTCGTCTGGTGAGTGTAGAGAACCGGAGACCCTTTTTACTGAAAAAGAGGCATTCTATGTTAGTCCTCACGAGCGACTACGCATCTGCATTTTGATTAGCAAACGAGGATAAATGTAGATGTCTACGGGCCACAGCAACCACTTACCATCAGGTGGACTGTGTGCTCGTTTGTCACCCTCATACTATAAAAAAAACTGACTAAGAAATAGCAAAAATGGTATGAGTGCATATTAACATAGAATATATATAATATAGAATTAAAAACAAAAAATTAGAAACCTTAATATAGAAATATATATAATATAGAATTGCTTACAATTCTATACAATTATATTTTTATTTTCAGTCGTTTAGTGGCGGCCTGAGAGAATCCACTACCACATATCATTTTTCCTTAAAGGGTCAAATTAGGTGACAGGGGGAAATAGAAACATGAGATGGGCAGAAGCATCTCTCAGATAAAAACTCAATTATAGTAAAAAACCTTGCGGCTGTTAACCCGCATGCCAACCGTGAAAACTGGGCGGCCTGTGCAATATAATCTTGATAGGCCATGATAAATGAATGAATGTACGAATATATTTAACAAAGTGACATTGTTTTCTTTGCAACGTCATTTTAGCTAGTTCCAATTAATAAAAAGAGCTTGAGCTTTTATTGGTAAATTGAACAGTTATTTATAATAACAAATCTGAGCGTTTTTCTTGTTGAAGATACGAGTATAAATTAATCTTATCTCTCTTTACATTACGAGAAACCATTTACAAGCTCATTGTATGGTCACAATTCAGAATAAAAAGATGGTGGTCTATACAAATTGAATGTATTATGTTTTAAAGAATACATTGGATCTATCCATTATTGTTCAATTACTATGTTTTTTGAAATCTGTCAAACTCATAACGCTTAAGAAAATTGTAACAATAAGAAAATTGTTATGTGTAGAACGTGTATTTCTGTTATAGATATAACGGCACGTAATTTTTCCTTTGTCTCGAACGCAAGGCGTTTATTGCAGATAATTACAATACTTGTGACAAATTTTGTGTTTGTCTATGTGTTTGGATGATGTGTGTGATAAATGTAATAGATAAAATAAAATAAAAAAACATTTCAAATATTGCCCATCTCGTATGTTTTATAATTAATGATAACATTAATAATTTCTTAATGATTGTTCGCGCAAAACGCTGTTGTCGGAATCGACGTCTAGGGGGCGCGCGGCTCTGGGCGATACCAGTTTGAAGTTCTTCCGAGCGTGGCAGTGGCGCGCGGGTCGCGAGTGAAAAGTCAGTCGTCCATAAGCGGTGCTAACGATTGGCACGCTGTATTCTGTTAGGGAACTCGGAATAATTCGGCGCGGCCAGTAAATATACGGTCTATCATTGTGACGCGCATTCCTGCTGGAGAGCTTCCCAGGGACTCATTGTGTTTGACTCAGAATCTGCATAAGTGCATTAGGCAATATTAGCTAGTGCGGCCTCTGATATTCTAGAACTAACTGTTGCGACGCGAAACGGTAGTGACCTTTAATAAACTGTAAACTCCGTGTGCGTTTTGTGTGTTAACCTTATAACCCGCGATAGTTAGTGGCTTCTGTAAGTTAGTAAATCGTACGATAGAGTTAATTGACTGTCAACGTGCCGAAAGAAGAAAGTGACTGTGGACAACCTCGGAAGCCCCCCTCAAGTTGGAGCGGTGTCGACGCTCGGGCTGCTGCCGACGGCCAAGGTCTAGGTTCAATCACCATCAGTCACACCCAGATACACATCACATCACTTATTTCCCTTTCACTACACAACCACATGTGACCTGACCGACTCCGGAGGGACCAGTCGCCTTGGATATAGGTAAGTAAGCTCCGCCTAATTCCTCTGCCGGTCGACTGGCCGTAGTATAGAACGCTCCCCCATATATTTTAGTGTAATTCGAGAGATTCCACGTGGCCACATTGAGGCCCGACCTACGTTTGTTCGGGAAGTCTTCTGCTCATGGGCCCCAGAGGATTGGATCCTTTAAGGGAGCAGCCGTAGGCCGTAACAATGATATTACCACAGCTTAGGTTATTCGTTAAATTTTCGTATATACATATTACGTATTCGTTAAACTCTTATACAATAAATCTATTATTTATATTATCTCAAAGTCTGAGAGATTGGTAGAAGTCGAGAATTCTTTATATTATTATATTATATTAGTTACAATGTTTTACAATATATCTATATATTTATAAAATTCTGAGTTGGTTAGGATTCGGGCTTACACCTATATATTTATATAACGTACTTTGAAAAAGGTAGAATTTGGGGCCTCTTTTAATTCACGATAGTTAAATTTTAAAAACTCAATCCAACTAGCAGGCGTTTTCAGTTTCATTAGATGGTAGGTCTCATCCTAGCTAGCTTCCTAGCAACGCACATAATGTTGGGTTTCTTTAACAGAGATTACAATTACTACTACATTACACACCCGAATTTTTTATCCAAAAATAATGTAATTTTTTTATGAAAATTATTTCAAAATTCGAACTAATTAGAAAACATCGCCTACAGTCGGACACACGCCATTTATTCGACGTTCCGTATATATCACTGATATTCCGGCGCTACGTTTACAATGGCACTTTTATTATACAAGATTAATGGTGTAAACTAGTCACCCGTGACTTCTTTCAAGAATGTCTCAATATATAACTGAAATAGACGTTTACTATAGTAGCTTTGGTAAAGGCCGCTTGAAGTTAGCTTGATTTAATTTCTTTGTCTACACTTACTTATATCGATATAGATTATTATCTGACTGCACCAGAAGGATGGTAATGTTTTTCGAGTATATGTATGTATGTATGTCTATTTCTTGGCATTTTCTGTAGCCTAAATGACTTAATGTATTTTAACATATGGGGCGTAGTTAGATTTGTTTTAGGGAGTGACAAAGAGCATAAGTTTTTTTCAGTCGGAGTTATTTAATTACTGTTTTAATCATTGGACTTCTTTTATAAAAACGTTAATTCCATTATATCCTGTGCAAAGTGTTTCTTTTTATAAAATAAGGGTGACAAATGGTAAGTCCACAGTCCGCCTGATGGTAGATGGATGCTGTGGCCCATATACAACCATATACAGTCCACCCATACACATTCCCCAGTCGAGTTGACCCATTCGTGCTACAACCATAATATAGTTGCAGCATGGATCTACCACGTATAATGGTGTCTACTATGGCAATTAACCTCTTATGAGACAATCTATGGGGTGATATATATTCTGCAGTGGACTTCGAATAAACAAAATGATTCAAAATAAAATCTCTTTTTAATTTCTATTTGTCACACTATTGCTGAAATTAATTTACTCGGTGTCTCAAATAAACGTACGACAACCGCGCATTGTGCTACTTGACTTATTGTTCCTCGCATCCCATTTAGTTGTGGTATTGTTATCAGACCTTGAAACTCTTCACCCACACATATGAAATGATCTTTTTGCTTCCATTGCTCAACATCAGAATTATATAAATATATACGTTATATTAACAACATTAAAAAATGGCGGTATCCATCCACTTGCCAAGCGTGGAACTGTGGCAAACATTCCCACATGAGAGAATGGTTCTCAAGAACCAGCCTCGTAACGGTATACAAAGTGTAGTGTAAGGGCGAACCCCACTAGATGGAGTGAAACCTGTTAAAACATGCAGGAAGTTGATAGAGGTAGGTGGCTCAGGACCGTACTTTGTGGCATTCCTTGAAGGAGTTCTATGTTCAGAAGTGGATTTGTGAGGGGCTGTAATAATCATGATGATACTAACACCTATGGACCTTTGTGATTTCTGAACAAATAAATGAAGGAGTATGATGTACTAGTATTACAATTAAAAGAAATGTGACAAAATTTTTCATATATTTGCAAATTTAAAAAAAAAATTACAGAGTATAAAGACACATAATACTTAAAAAATTTGTATCGATGTAACAAATAAATTAATTTCATAGAAAAAAAATCGCCAAGATGGCGGAGCCAGCATTCTTAATTGTTTTTCTTATTGAATTTAGAAGTATGAGATTATGTTTTCGAGTTTCAATTTTGTATATTTTTTATTTATTAGTGTTTCTATATGTGATATTATTTGGCTACTGTATATAATTAATGATAAAGGCACCACTACGGTTCCACGACATGATAATGCTGAGACGGATGTAGTGCATATTGTTTTGTAGCTTCAAATATACTTCATTTTGCTAATGGCATACTACGTAGGCACAATATTTGTATTATTATAAAATTTTAAAGATTGCCAACTGTTTTTAAAAATGGAAAATCTTTTTCAATGCGGCCCATGATGTCTCGGTCACATTCCAACTTTAAACCTAAAACTAGAATCCAAAATGGCGGGGCTAATTATAATGAACTATTGTTCATATTATATGTCTAGTTATAATGAACATCTTTCAAAATCATTATGATTACCGCTAATCACAAAACCACTGCCAAACATCGTATCAGACGTTTCGACATGTCAAAAACAACCTAACAACTTCTTAAATGCTTTTGCTGTTAAATTACCACACTCTCGTGTTTGACTGATTCCTTGTTCTAGTGGTCGTAAACGCGGTTTATGATCATGGGGATTCCGGATTCGAATTCCATGGTTGGCCAAAATCAGTAAGTGGGTTTTCCTATCAAGAAATGCTCAGGAACAGACCGGAGTTAAAAAGTTGACGGTGTCTTACCCCTGTGCCTGGGAAAGCACGTAAATCCGTTGGCACTGTGCTTGATGTCTCTCCGGTCGTGTCGGATAACCGTCCCTTCGAATCATGAGAGTAAATGAATAGAGTGCACTTGTGATTCCGCATACACTTGGGCACAATAATCCTATCCTATGCAAATGGGTAGGACTGGGCGCCGTGATCGAAATTCGGTTTTGAGGACATTATTACTTATTATTATTATTTGGGGTATTTATATAGTTTTCTCATCTGGTTGGGTTGTATAAATATATAAACAAAAATGATAAAAATATATATAAGTATAGTAAAATTTATAAGCTGCCCGGGATCAGCCCTGTCGCTGTCGGTTATTATTATTATCATTGATCATGTGTTATAATATGTGAGTCAAATGTTAGACCGTTTTTATAAACAGGCAAAATAACAAGGTACAAATATATCCGTATTATAAATAATTGTCTATGTCCCCGCTATCGCAAGCCTCGGTAGAAATTATTGTTATAATACTGTCTAATAATTATAGTGTGGTTCTGTCGTATAGATTAACAATGAGACCCATGTTGTTTTGGGACCTATTTTACCCATATTTGTAGGACATATAATAAAAAAGAATGTGACAAGTGTGTTAATTTCCTAGCATGTTATGAAAGGTGACTGATTGAGAGGAGGTGTTTTTCATCTATACCCATTTTTTTGGCTAAACGTGATCCAAGTAGTTCGTTGCTCTTTCGTATCTGCTTAACCCCTCGGGCACTGCAGACGTGACGCTATCGAAACATTCCTCCGATATCTCATAAAGGCATGTTAGAAGTTAGCAACAATAACATCATTACCATTTCATTTCGAGTGACAGTATCCACCAGTTAGTTCATAATAATTTTTTATAGGATAGGGTGACAAACGAGCATACAATCCACCTGATGGTAAGTGGTTGCTGTGACCCATAGACATCTACATCTATCCCCAATAAAGAATCAAAATGCAGATACGTTTTCACCCCTGAGGACTAAGATCTAATGCATCTTTTCCAGTAAAAAGGGTCTCCGGTACTCTAAATTCACCATACGAAACAATTCGCTGGTACTTTGTGACAGTTTGGTCCTTAAATTTTAGGTGGTAGAGCCATGCTGCAGCTATATTAGTAGTATAGTTGTAGCACGAATGGGTCGGCTCTACTGGGGAACGACCACGCGTGGCTCTACCACCTAAAAGTTAAGGACCAAACTCCGTAAAATTAATTTATTTAAATGTGTAGTGTTCGCGTAAATATAAGAAATTATTAATACCTCCTTTATGACTCATTAAAACCTTATAAATTCTTTCTTAGTTTCCAAAAACTTAATCTTTTAAGGAATCATCTAAAAGCGTAATGGAGTCATTTTTTAAAGTAAGATTACTTTTGGAAGCACGTCATTCCCAGAGGTTGTTATCAACCATAAATTAAAACTTGGTGATTGCATATCCGAATTTATGGATTTATTAAAAATCGTAAACAATACCAAATAAATTACTCATTTCTTGATTATAGCGTTGAGTGACTTAGCTAGCTTATGTTTATTCTAGTATTTTCGGAATAGACCAGAAAACTAACAAAAACATTATTCAATATTGTTATATTCCCAAACTATTTTATTATTTTATCTCTTCCTGATTATTATATAAATAAACGTTTAAAATTGGGGAAAGACCGCGCTCTCACAGAATAGCAGCGTGTTTCGTATGGTGAGTGTGACAGAACCGGAGACCATTTTTGCTAGACAGGAGGCATTTCATCTTAGACCTGAGGACTTGGCAACGGATCTGCATTTTGATTTTTAAGTGAAGATAGATTTAGAGGTCTATCGGCCACAGCATTCACTTACCATCAGGAGGACAGTTTGTCACCATTATTGTATAAAAAAATTGTCGTAAATTGGTTAGGTAGATAGACTCTGACATTTATCATTGAAGCATAACATTTTTTATCTGGGCCACAATGTCGCTGACCTACAGAGGCTTTTGTACTTGACAGACGGACAGAAGTTATTACATGATGTTCCATTTAACTAGATTTCTTTTAACAATTTCTGTTCTCTAACTATTCCTAACTAGAGGTCAACTACCTACTAAATGTACTAAGTGATAACACTAAACTAAAACATTAAAGAGGAATGTTCGGGCTCATTTCCTAAAATGGGTTCATAATTGCTAAGCTTCGTCTTTACAGTTACAGTCACAGTTAATCACTATTTTAGTTTTAATCAGTATATTATGTGACTTATATCATATTGTTCTATAATATATATTTATTTATGTTAATGTTTTCTTATTGTATTTTTTATGTTCTCTGGAACCCCCACGTTGTGTAATCACTGCCCTACGTGTAGCAAGCATTTTCTGCCTTGACTGGTAAAAATGCTTTTAGCATTAAGCTTTTCTGATTGTAAAGTTCAATAAAGTTTAAATACATATATGTAGTCGAATAAGCGTCGTGCTTTACCATTGATGTAACATTTAATTTACTAACGTGTAATGCCAAGTTAGTGCCCAACATATTTCAGTGAAATTTATTGCGAACCATTCGTAACATTACAAGTTGTATTCTCAGACGTAGATTAAATACGCAGTATCTTACCCGGTCGCGCCAACCCATTTGTGCTACAACTATAATAGAGCTGAAGTGAAGAATCATAACCAACAGTTGGTTTTTATACAACTGATATATACAGAATAATATTCTTAGTTAAAAACTAAGAAATTGCTTCACATTCCATCTACAGACAATATTTGTAGATCAGTATACATGTAATTTATGCTATTAAAAGTCCTAATGATATTAATCCATTACTTTTGGGAGGAACTTTTAAAGGACTAATTCCTTAAGAAAGTCTGACAGACTAATTACTTTTTCAAACGCTAGTAGTTAAGTGTCGTAAACTCTCTTTATGACTCCGGCTAAAAGTATTGAGGTCAACTTTAAATGAAGAAAAGTAATTGGAATTTTGTTTTTTGTGGAAAATAAAACTTGACAGAATTATGAATCAATTTATTTTTTTATTATTATTATTATTTTCATTATCATGCAAATTTTGCCCAATCGTGCTTCAACTATGTTAGCAACTTTGAACCTGCAGCGTGATTCTACCAAGTAAATTTTAAGTTATAACTAATAAAATGATATATAGTGGTGGCACAAGAATATTCAATACTTCATATTATTCCATATGTAAGAAGCGACAGAGGGAATCTGAAACAGGAGATGGGGAGCAGAATCTTCCTGAAAAAAGTGAAAATAAAAAAAAACTGCGGTGGCCTAAATGTGAGTACGTCAAGCCTTGTAACTATAGAAAAAGAGCCCCTATGAGGCTATCTATGAGGGAGCAGTGAAATTAAGATTGGCTGTTATCAATCAATGCAACAAAGGTGACATAGACACCTACATCTATCTTCTATTAGGAATCTAAATGTAGATGAACTGTTAACCCTAAAAACTAAGATGGAATGCATCGTTACCAGTAAAAAGGGTATCCGGTCTTCTACACTTACCATAGGAAACACAGTAGCATAAGGCTGCTATTTTACGCTATAATTCTGCAAAAGCGTGGTCTTTCTCCGGTCGAACCGACCCAATCCCGCTGCATCCATAATATTGATTCAACGTGAATCTATCACGTGTAAAAGTAACTTTCTTCATTTTAAAGCTTAACAAAGGTGTAGTTTTAACGTACAAATGTGAGAAAGGTGAATGTTTAAAGTGTATAGAGAGAAGTTTACATTAAAATTGCAACAGGGTTACAAAGAATTTGAAAGCTTTATGTTAAACATGGCAGATATACCAATGTAACTAAAAAAATTTAATGTAAATTTGTAGTATGTTTAAATTTATTTTCAATCTGTTTTTAGGGTTCCGTACCTCAAAAGGAAAAAACGGAACCCTTATAGGATCACTTTGTTGTCCGTCTGTCTGTCTGAGTTACTCACAATTCATTCTAACAAGACGGATTGCGCGCGACAAGGTGTCTTTCTCCGTCAGAAACAACTAGCATGAAGTTTAAATAGTTGTCAATAAACATAACACTACTGTATTACTAGTTTACTTAACATAGCTAGATTAAAAATATAAAACTTAGCTCCGTGAACTCAATTACAGAACTAAATACATTCAGAGCTTACAAACTTAGTGTTGTTAGCAAACTCACTACATGTAAAGGGATGGAACTAGTCGCGAGATAGGATTAGCTTGCTTACGTATCAGACTGCAATCGGGGGGTTTACTAATTTGTAACGGATTACGAACTTAATTTACCAATAATTTCATTTTTGTTAGTAACTTTCTATTTATTGGAATAAATTTTTGAAATGGTATAGCCAAGCTACAACTATACATATTATGGTTGTAGAAAGAATGGGTCGGCTCGATTGGGGAAGTACCACGTTTTTAGAATACCAGCGTAAAATAGCAGTTTATAATATAAGTGATTTAAAGTTACAGCCTACATACCCACTATTGGGTACAATTTTTTTCCAAAGTTGAAAAGGGTTATGGAGGAGTTCCGCCTCGCTGCTCCAGTGTATTTTGATAGACTTTAAATGTCCTCTAAATTATTTCGTAAACATGCAAATTTCTCACGATCTTTTCCTTCCCTGTCAAGCATGTGGCAAATGATCACTTAAAATTTCAATTAACAACTTTTTTGGTGTCGGTGAATAATTGAATTGGTGTTGCTTGAGTTCTGTGAAATTGACGGTGGGTGCTTGTCACTAAACACCTTAGATTTCATTTTTAAATTTATGACTCATTAGTACAATTTATATTGTAATCTATCTTGTACTGCAACATCAACACTATTTATGATTCATAATAACTACTATTAATTATATTTATGTTATAATGACGTGTATTTAAAGACAGTGTAAGGTGTCTCTAGATAACTTCCTTATTAATTCGATTAGTTATATATTTTAACTGAACTATAAATTCACGTACAAATTAATTGTCCCAATGTATAATAAATAAACAAAGCACAAATAAAATTTACTTAACGAGTCCCATGTGCGGTTTTAATTTAGACAATGAGTATTATAAAGCATCGTTGCGTTGTTTTGTGTTCGTGCTTGCTTCTTATGAGAATATAAATAATTTTGTAAAATTATTTAGCTGCGTCTGCTGATAATACACATTTGGGAATAGCATCGCTGTCTCGTTAGACTGTAAATTACCAGAAGTTCTGTTTAATATATGGTATATCTATTCAGTAGCTTATGAGGTGTTTTTTAATAAGGGAAATGAAATCAAATGAAATGAAGATTTATTTGCTTTGAAAAAGGGGTACATTTAGGTGGTTATTATAAAGAGTAGTTCAGTTTTTCCAGCCATCCATAATAGCATGCAAATACATTTATATAATTAAATTTATTACATAACAATATTAAATTCAATTAAAATATTTATATCATGTCATTGTTTACAAATTAGCAATACAAATACATACAAATTTAAATATAATTAAGATTAAAATTTAATTAAAAATATATAATTACTGTTGTGTCACATCATGTCAAAGGACATTGCTCTGCTCCCATACATTGTTCGCCCTGGAACCAAGAGCATCGGAAAATTGTGTGTTTTATTGTCGATCATTAGTAAATTCCTATATGATCTTATTTTTATAGCGGACTAGCTGCATAAAAGATATATTTCAAAAAAAAGTATCAGTATTTGAGGTTATAATCAAAGAGAATATTGTTACGAGCTTGGGGTTCGAGACAATTAAAAACTGCCGATTGAATTACCAAAATTGACACTTTAATTACACAACACTAATTACAATCTAAAATCACACTAATAATAAAACACAGTTCGCCGTTATTTCGCTTCGAAGTATTCTCTTGTATCGCCAATCCAATACTGCCCCGGTCGTAGTCTATACCGGCCTTATATAGGGCCTCAGATAGTTTCCAGAACCTTCTACTGTAGCGACATCTAGAATGTTCGAGTACATATCGGTCCCGAAATTTCTGGAAGGATCTCGACTCTCCTAGTTCTGCTACTCGACACTAGAGGGCGCTAGTGTAACTAGTGTTGCCATGTACAAGACATTAATAGTGGCGCGCAACACTTTCATTTACTCGACACTAGGGGGCGCTAATGTAACTAGTGTTGCCATGTACAAGACATTAATAGTGGCGCGCAACAATATAATTGAACCACGAATATTACGGTTTTTCATAGCTCCGAGTGATTATTTACAAAATGTCCTAAAACATTTAGCTATTTTTAGTACCTATCTAGATAATTAGGTATGCTATTTTTGTTCTAAAGCCTAAGTGTATGTAAGTGCAACGTATAAATGCATAGAATCTAGTTAATAAACCTGCTTTCTTAGCATTGGTTTCGGAATGAGAGATATTGTTTGTGTATTCATGTAAAAATAAAAATGTATGTATATAATGGCTGTTAGCATTTAGATGTTGTCATTAGCATATATGGAACGGTGAGATACCTAGTACCTAAATGTAGAGGATTTAGGATGGTTCAGTCACACCGCTAGACATACCGTCGAACACCGAGCGTATCAACCACGGTTTTAACGAATTTTCAACAGGGCGCGCTTGAACAGCGTGAATATTATCGACTACTATCTAGTGCATTTGCAAGCGTGTGCGTCTGGACGGCGCTGTTCAAACGCGTGACTATGAAACCAGCCTTACCGACTTAGCACCTAATTGGGAGTATAAGTTATTTAAACTACATTAATTTATTATTATATACTATTGAATTAGAAATAAAACACAGATTAATTTCATGTATATTGTTCATCCTCTAAATGATGATGGTCATAACATTGGCGTAGCAACCGATGGTTCGACGTACAACGATGCAATTACAGCAATATTGCACGATTGCTTCTCTGTTCATCTTTATACAACATTGAGCCACCAGCAGAGCCGTAATTTACATAAAATACACTTTCCATTGCGTATGCGTAAGTCCGTTTATGAATGCTAGTTTATCGTATGAGCGGTACACAGTTCCGAAAATCACAGCAAGGTAAGTCGTTCTTGAAAGCCGTCCGTTAAAATAGCCAAGTCGTAATGTTCAATATATAGTCCAGAAAGTCACCAAAACACCGATACAATTACAAAAAGCAAACGACACCAACCAATGTAATTTTGACAGAGTGAAAGATGACAGTATTAAGTAGGCATGTCGATTTGAAATCGTTTAATCGATTGTTTATAATAAAATAATCGATTTTACAGATCGATATAGATCTGAAGAATCCTTATCCGATGTCCTGATATCGACTTAGAACACTCCATCGATTCAATGAATCGATCCAAAAACCTCTCGAGTTGGACTGGACTTATTCAAGAATATTTCAAACGATTCAAGAAATACTTTTGCATATATGGAACATCTGTTCCTTGTGACAGAAAGAAAAACTGTACTGTTCTGGGTTTAATCAATTTTTTTTTATATAACTTGAAGTTCCCAGTAGTAGCACGGAGTCTGGATTTGTGTCCGGTGTTTGGCTTGTTTCTCTATTACATGGGACGTATTACTTAGTACTACATACCTATACCTACTCCTTCTGAGAAATACAAGCGTGATGTTATGTTAATTTATTTAATGATGTTTCTATACAATTATTTGTATTTACGGTAAATTATCGTCAATAATTATGTTCTCTGTCCATATTAGGCATGTTTGAAAATGTCGCGATTGATCAAAAATAGATCTGTTAATTCTTGATTTAATCGAGATTCGATTCTAGTATGTTCGATTTGAATTGATTTAGAGATCGTATTTTTTTCATGAGAGACTGACAAGTGACAATTTAGTGACATCAAAAATAAGAGCGCCAAATACGATACGGTTTATGAATATTTCCTAAGATTTATTATAAACATACGTTACAAACACACATCACATCACAAATCATCTTTTGTCATACGATAATATTAATACCATAACAAGTATGACAATATCCTACTTTACTTATAATAACACGTACGTCTCTACTTCTTCCATACTTGTAACAATATTAATAATAACGTCTGTATCTGTATCTAGTCTACAATATTGCTCTTTTTAAAGAACACATTTATAATTAATGCAGTAACGATAAGTGTTTTTTTTTAAATATTAATTGTTGAAAAACTCGTAAGTTATCGTTTAGTAAGCGTAAAATACAATCCTTTCTAAACGATCGTTATAAAATCCTGAATAATTATCTTTACGAATATTTTTCTTCAGCATTACTCTAACTAACCTATACAAAATCGAGTATGACCTCATTCATTAGGTATAGTAGGTTTTTAAATTATACTTTTTAGGGAATACTTAATATATGAGAATATAAAGAAATGGTAATTTTATATTTTATTGTAGCTTCTTTTTGAAACTTTATTCGAAATAAATTCAAAATGTATTTCATTAAATTCAATAGTCGATTTTAATCGATTGGGCATCCCTAATCATTTTTCAACACCACATGATGTTTGGCGAAGATGGCGGCGATTAATGTTATTAGTCGAGTAAAATACTTTTTAATGTTTATTTTTGCATGCAGCTAGTCCGTGTTACAAAAGTATTTGCAACTAAAATAATAAAATAGAAAATTAATTATCGTGTATGTCCGATGCTTTTATTACACAGGGCGATTTTGGACATTGTCCTTTAAGTAGACATTCACATTATAAAAACAATGTTCATTTAGCCATCTGTAAAAGGCGCCTTTAAATCTATTTAGGGGTAATTCTTTTATAATTTGGGGTATTTTATTAATTATGAGAATACACATCCAGTAGCAGTTTTTTTTTTAAATAGAGTGCTTTTGGGTATAATTTCAGCAACAAGTCTATTGCCATTTCTGGTATTTCGTGTATACGAATCGTAAATCTCTTTCGCTTGTCTGAAATAATACATGTTTTGTTTTACAAACTGCAATTTCAAAAATGACCTGATAGAGACCTGCATTATCGTGTTGTGGCGGTGTAAGAATATCCACTACCACATATCGTCTTATGGTTAGGGAACGCCATACGGAAACTGAAACAGGACATTGACAGCAGCATCTTTCTGATGACCACTCAGAATTATACGAAATTCGGCTACCAACGTGCCTGTCAAGCTACTATGACAAAATTCACCCTATGAAGCAATCTATGGGGGAGGCCAATGTACACTGATTTTTATAACCTGTAATGGATGGAAGAGATCTTCCAACTGCTATAAATAAACTGAAAACTTAAACTACTGCAATTAAACTGCAGAGGAGATTATTCTTCATATCAGCTATGATGCGTTCTTTTACGCGGGTTTTAATTGATATTTTAGTTTGTATTATGTAAGAGAGACCACATTCCCAATCATGCTTGTACACTCCAGCATCCTCTAGAGGGATATTACACTTGACTGATGGTAAAATCTGACTAATCTTCTTCAGCGGCTTGAAGTATGTCTATGATCTAAGTTGAAGGAAGTAATCATTCTGTGAACATATGTACAGGATTGCATCCGTCACTACCTCAGATATGATTAAAAATTTAAATTAAAGTAAAATTAAAAATCCATCATTTCTTTCTTAAGGCATACTAAATAATAATGTAATTGGAGCCTCCTAGTTAGTATAAAAGAATACCTGTGTCAGGAGGCACCGCTCTTCCTAATAATATTAAATATTGAGATAAGCCGAGCAAGATTACCTATGATTTAAAGTGGGCGTATGTTAGTGCGTGCGTGCTTGCGTGCTTGCGTGCGTGCGTGTGCGCGCGTGCGCGTGCGCTTTTGCATGTGCGAGTGCGTGTGCGCGTGCGCGTGCGCGTGCGCGTGCGCGTGCGCGTGCGCGTGCGCGTGCGTGTGCGTGTGCGTGTGCGTGTGCGTGTGAATGTGCGTGTGCGTGTGCGTGTGCGTGTGCGTGTGCGTGTGCGTGTGCGTGTGCGTGTGCGTGTGCGTGTACGTGTGCGTGTGCGTGTGCGTGTGCGTGTGCGTGTGCGTGTGCGTGTGCGTGTGCGTGTGCGTGTGCGTGTGCGTGTGCGTGTGCGTGTGCGTGTGCGTGTGCGTGTACGTGTGCGTGTGCGTGTGCGTGTGCGTGTGCGTGTGCGTGTGCGTGTGCGTGTGCGTGTGCGTGTGCGTGTGCGCGCGTGCGTGTATGTATGTGTAATTGTAGGCGCTTAAAAACGTTAGCATATTATCTATTATTATTATTTTTATGTCATTTTAATATATATATATCTATATATATATATATATATATATATATATATATATATATATAATATCTAATAAATAAATAAATATATTATTTTATTCCATGACGTAGAATATTTTCTGTGCTGTGATTAGTTAATTTTTTAAGATGATCGGTAAGTACTCGTATTTTTTACATTCACGATAAGGAAGCGTTTAACGACGTCATGATTCTCCCGTATAGATGTTTTTTTTTTTTTGGATCATATGGCGAGTTAGTACATATGTGTTTTTAAAATTGTCTCTATGATATATAGTTGCCTGACCGTAAGAACATCACAAATATTATACAGTTGTTCGGTATTAAATCTAATAGGCTTAAAATAGATAACATTAAGAAGGTAACGTTGTCCTCTTTCTATGTTAAGTAAGTTAGTTTTTGCCACTACTCTCCATACCGTAATGCAATATCCTAGAACTGACTGAGCTAAAGATGTGTAAATTTGATTTATCAATTTAAATATTCATATAAGCTTACGAATTCTGGCGTTTACGTATTCTATTTGATTAATCCATGAAAGGTGTTGGTCAAAAATTATTCCAAGGTATTTTGTGTTATGTAGTCGCTCAAGTTTTTCACAATTACAATTAAATAAATCTGTATCATCAAATTGATGAATTTTTAGTGAAGTTTCTCTAGAGAGCTCTGTTCATTTATCTATATTGAAACACATATAATTGTTTTTATTAACATTTAGTGTTATAATATTATGTCTAAGCCATCTAGAGACCTTAGAAAGACCTTTTGCAGCCTTCTCAAGTACACCTTTCCAAGTACTATCAGTAAACACAATAGCAGTGTCATCAGCATACGAAAAGACGTGTCCACCCCCAATATTTAATTCTGTGAGCTGATTAATATATATCAAGAATAGAGTAGGGCCCAAGACACTCCGCTGTTGTACGCCGTAAGTAATGTCGAAGTCTTGGCTTTGGTAGTCTCTAATTTTGACCCTCTAGGTACGTCCCTACAAATAGTCCCTCATCAATTCAAGTGGTTTTTCTCGAATGCCGATATGTTCTAGTTTAGCAACTAGAGTGGGAAGAGAGATGGTGTCAAATGCCTTTTTTAAATCAAGAAAAACTGTAATACATTTTTTCTAAAGTGCTAAAACCGCGTCTTCAGTAGAAATTTTTTGTCTAAATCCAAATTGACTTTTTGATAATTTGTTATATTTAGTTAATACTCAATTATTCGAATGTTTATTATTTTTTATAAAATTTTTGAAAAGATGTAAGGACTGAAATAGTGCTATAGTTATTGACATCGTCTCTATAACCAATTTTATAAACCGGAGTAATTAAAGATTTTTAAGTGAGACCGGGAATAATCCTGTACGAAAACAAAAATTTACCAAGTGACTAATTACAGGGGCGATGTGTAAATTACACCATTTCAGAAACTTGTTGGAATATTGTCCCAACCAGCAGCACTATCAGTTTTGAGACTATCAATAGTAAGGTCAACTTCCTGTGGATCAGTGTCAAAAAAACGTATGATGTCAAATGAGGACTTGTATTTTGGGGGTTAGTATAGGAGTTTCAGGTATATTGATGTCATTAGGTAGTTTTTTTTTCTAATGTTAGCAAAAAATTCACCAACAAAATTAATTGATTCATTAGGAGATGATTTTATTGTAAGGAGTTCATTACTATGTGTCTTAGAGGGTTTGTATTGAGTAATAGTATTTGTAGTTTTCCAAAGATTTTTTGAATTTTTTAGAAGCATTAGTAATTTGTTCCCGTTCGTATTTTCTCTTTAGTTTTTTTTTATCAAATTGTTGAAATGATTACTATATCTTTTAAATGTTATTTTTAGAATATTATTATCTAGGTCAGATTTTAGTTTAAGCTGCATTTGGTTTCTGTTCTGTATACATCGCCAAATATCTGTACTGATCCAAGCCTTTATATTTCACCGATTTTTGGAAGATACTTCGTAATTTTAGCCTCATCCACTGATTCTTTTAAATTTTGAGTAAGCCGTTTAATAAGTAAGTTAAAGTCTTCACACAAGAGAAGACTTTAAGTTTTTTTCAAGCAAAATATTGTAGGCTTTCTCGTTATCTATTATTAATTTGGTTTTAGTCTGTATAGATTTATGTTTACTTTTTGATAGAATTAGTAATAGACTTAGATGATCAGTAATTGTTGTGTTAATACTTGCTATAAATGCTGACACTTTAGGTCCATTTAATTTTATAATTATATGATCAACGCAACTATTTTCACGAGTAGGAAAATTATGTCCATTTTATTAACCGTGTATAGACAACATGTACAAATAATTATTCTGTTATTGTATTCATATAATTTTTCATTAAGTTTAGGAATTATATTTATATTTATATCACCTGTGATAGTAACATTAGCAGAATTTATAGTTGACAAATGGTTCTTTAGAGAATCCATAAAATTTGATGCATTACTATTGGATGGAGAGCGATATATACCAAGTACAACATGATTAAAATATATACTTGTAAGCATGACGCCTCTTTTAATACAACTTCTGTAATATTACAACAACAAAAATAGGTGAATTTGGAGACTTTTCTTTGTACTTTATAGATGTCCTTTACATCGGGCGTAGTCAGATCTGAACCGACATTTTTAGACAAAATCTTTACCATATTTATAAGATCTGATTTATTTTCAAATTCTTTTTTCGACACATTTTTAATTTCAAAATTAGCTTTCCTGTGTTATTTCTGCAGATTGCCTATTTTATTTTCCGGAATCTCAATATAAACTCTATCTTCCTTAGACTGTGATTCTAAAGTAGCTATTTTCTTCTTGAACTCTTCATTTTGCTGACTAAGGAATTTGATCGAATTTTCAATTTTAACACTTGTTTCTTTTATACAAGTAAGGGTAATATTAATATTTTTAAGTTCGTTCTGTTGTTCCGTAAACAATAATTTAATCACAGATTTAATTTCTTGTTCGAAACTTGTACGAAATCACAAACCAAAGTTTCTGTCTTGGATTGCAGAGAAGCGTCTTCACTGTTTTTCTTTCTTTTGTTACCTCTTTGCCGTTCAGATATTTTAAAATGAGGTGAAGTATGTCTTTTGGAGTTACCCTCTAATTCTTTAAGATTTGTCTCGGAAGTGATCCATATTCTACACTTTTAGTGGTCGATATACCAGGGTACTATAGAATTCAAAGAGGTTTAAATTAGAAGTTAGTTGAAGTGTAGTTGAAGGATATCAGATATTTAATTTTAAGGTTTTGCTGGATATACTGGAATCCCATCAATTTGGGGCAGGTAATTTCTTATTATTTTTTAAAAATGTTGTCGATACCTAACTACTAAGAAGATTCTAAAGTGTCAATGAAATCAGTGAAAATTAGTAACTACTACCAGGGTTTCATAAACATTCAGAAGGTAATAATGTCCTTAAAAACCTGTTTGCAACGAACACCTGATCTAAAGTGTCAAATCTTTCACGTCCAATATTAGCAAAAAGTACCAGAATCACATGAATTCGTAGACGTCAAAATTCATGCATACGTACAGTTTGTATGCACACTTATGCACTGTCAAGACAAATTTTACGCACACACGGATTGCGTGCTCCGTACACTTCACTCACACACCCATTATATAGGCTATTTGCACTACCTCTTGAGTATTTATGATCTCCTATTTTTTGAACTTGATTTATTTGCAAAAACTAAATTTAAAAATATTTTGAAATAACACAGTAACGTAGTTTTAGATACGTCAACTCGCACCGAGGTCCGGGGGAAGGGGAAATCAAATCAAATCCTCGCTAAAGAATATTGATTCCTTCCGAGGATGATTAGGCTATTAAAATCAAAAAACATTCTAATTTCAATAGAGAAGATGGCTCAATGCTACCATCTGCTATCTGCTTGGGATCCTATAATTAATAAAACTAAATCCCAACCTAAGCATAAAACTGCAAGACTTCAAAATACTTTAAGTTAATTCTGCGTAAATTGGAATCAAAACTTAATAAAACTGAAGGTAGCCGTTGTTAAATGCGATGTTTGGACGTCAAACACCTCTGTCTTCCCCGTGGTGTTGTAAAGTACTCGAAACATCGGGAATTTAAAATAAGTAAATATATGCAATAAAATACTAAGTTCATTTAAATATGTAGTGTTCGCATAAACATAAGAAGTCATTACCCATATTATGGTATATCTTTGTTGTTTTACCTTAAATGTACATATCATCACAATAACAATAACCGCCCATTCATGTGTACATACATTTATTTATAAATGTACAAGTTGCTGTGCTATTGTGTAACTCTGGTGGTTATCGTTTTCCGCTAGGATTCGCACCGCAACTACGTTATGTTTTTACTGCCTCGTTGGTTTAGTGATTGTTAGCTCGGGAAGGAGGTGCTCTTCGAAGTAAACAAGGCACATTATTTTTATATTTTCACAAATCTTATTTGTTTGGTTCAGTTTTTTTTTTAAGTATATGGGTGACAAACGAGCACACAGTCCACCTGACGGTAAGTGGGCGCTGTGGCCCATAAACATCTACATTTGTTTTCAATTAAGAATCAAAATGAAGATACGTTGTTACCCTTGGTTAGAAATATGGAATGCCTCATTTCCAGTAAAAAAGGATTGCAGTTCTCTACACTCACGATACGAAACACAGCAGCATTAATCTGATATTTTACGCTGGTATACTGTGAGAGCGTGGTCCTACTCTAGTTCAGTCCATCCATACGTGCTACAACCTTAATATACCTGCACTGTGGCCACCTACCATTTAACGCGTAATATCTTCAACAGCAAAAAGATATAGTTTTTCCTAAATGGTGGAGCTTCTTTTCTGAATAGGACTTCATCTGTTACACATGAAACTTATTTTTGCCGCGAAGCAACTGAGTACTCACTGCTGTATTTTGGTGAGAATAACGAGAGAATCAGTATAATTATTGCCTTTAAAGTACATTATTTAAGTACTAAAGGATGACAGAACAATTGTGACCCTCTTAGTTTAAAAGTAGCTGCGATAGTCACTTAAAATCAGGTGTTCTGTTAGCTCTCTTGCCACCCAAATATTAATTAATTAATTCACCCATCTGTCATTACGTCTTTTCTTTCATTCGTTTATTTATACATTTATTCATAATTTCGTTCATTACATCATATCGAAGTCCAATGCTGAACTTTGAGGTCCGCTGCTTATATAGGATCATAAATTGATATTTGCCATAATTGCCAAGTTAGGCAAGCGGGTTGCAAATCACAGTTTTTTTAACGGCGTAAAAGTATCCACTACTGCGTATAACATCGTATGGGTGTCGAAAGGGATGACAATGTGAAATATGAAGTAAATGTGTAGCAAAATGTGTAGTAGCAATGTGTAGTAAATATACAGTATATGTGTAGTAAATGTGCAGTAAAATGTGTAGTAAATATGTAGTAATGTAAAAATGTGTAGTAGCAATGTGGAATGTGTAGTAGAAATTTCATTAATTGCTTCTTATTTTAAATGGTTCGTTTTACATCGACTTAACGGATTCTCGAAGACTAGACCGGGTAATGACTTGTTAAGAACCTACGAATTTCTATGGTTCTTAATGTTGTGTGTTGGTCAAATAAATGTTTTTTTTTTCCTTTGTTTCTAAGATATACCTGTCATAATTCTGAAGTATTTGTAGCAGTCATTTTATTTGAACCCTTAAAATCCCAAACTAAATTGCTTACGATCCTACATCAGTGAGAAAAGTACCAAGTTTTTTATATCGACGCTTGAAAGGCAATAAGTACCATGCAACATGTTGGGCAATATTGAGTTATATACATCATAGAAATCAGCAAAAAATTTTGCGTCCATATGTCATACTCTCTTACTGCTAAGAAGAGTTATGTTGTCGCTTGGTAACTTCAAAAATACATTTTACCGATTTATCAATAATTTTTACTTGGTTGATAATCGATTTTAACTTTATACACTTAGTAATTTTTTTTGTTATAGGATAGGGTGACAAACGAGCACACAGTCCACCTGATAGTAAGTGGCCGCTGTGGCCCATAGACATCTACATGTATCCTCTTTTGGGAATCAAAATGTAGATGCGTTATCAGCCGTAGGGACTAAAATGGAATGCCTATTTTCCAGTAAAAAAGGTCTCCGCTTCTCTACACTCACTATTCGAAGCACATCAGTATTAGATTCTATTTTACGCTAGTAGTACTTCCCCGGTCGAGCAGACCCATTCGTGCTACAACTATACTACCAATATAGTTGCAGCATGGTTTTACTACGTATACAATTAATTAGCTACATAATGCGGTTAAACAAAATAATTTTTTCCTTGAGGGATGTAGGGTATAAGCATTACTTAAAAGAATTTAACGGATATTTTTTTATCTTATCACTTAAGACTTTCTGACACACCTGAATTATGTAGTTTCTTTCATTTATTACATTTTCTAAAAGCAATGGACTTAAATACTTAATATAGATGGACTTAAATGTAATTGACTTAAAGACGTAATGTACGTTTGGAAATATTTCAACTCTCCTTTATATTTACTTATTTTGTTACTTAGATAACTTTGTTTATGTATATCTTATTTTGTTACTTATACAAAAATGAGCTTATGCCTGTTGCATAAATTTTGTTTGTCACTTATACGAACTGTGAAACAGATTTTGAGTGGCTGTTGGTAACAAAATATCGATTGGTCTTCACGGATCTGTCTCATAGGCAACCTTATATGCCAAATATACCTCATAAGTAGTAACTGAATAACTCTACATAGTTAGGACTTGATCTTAATTGCGTTTTGTAATTTATAGTTAACCAAAATATTTTTGCTCATTGTAAAACAGCTCATTGTATTTTTTTTTTTCAGAAAAAAAAAACTTTAAAACACTCTAGTGTAAATTTGCCGACATGTCGCTTGGTAATTAATTACTTTCAAGTGAAAGTTTAAGTGTATATCTATACACATAAATAAAATTGAAATGTCTATCTGTAATATCAAAATAACTGCCATATATTGAACCCGGGGAGTTATTAGCATGTCATTAAGACATGATTAACCAATTATTAAATTTTTGTCTGTCCGTCTGTCTGTCCGTCAGGGCTAAGATTAAAAAAAAATATAAAATAATCTTTGATTGTCTTAAATATAAATCACACCACAATCAATCACAGCAAGGTGAAGACGGCGCGGATCGTTAGTCAAATAATAAATGCGATGATAATATGTATACAAGTGAACGATTATAACGCAAACCCATCTGTTTGTTTCCCACGTCCTCACCGTAATGTAAGATAATATTATGAGTTTTGGTAACAAAGATAATACTAATTGTTTACTTCGTAAGAAAATTTCAACAGAGGCAACATAACATTATAATATTAAGTATAAGCACAGGGACCAAGCGCTTGTGTTAAATGTTATCGTAAACAAACCAAGGTACATCTATGACGACATCAATAGAACAGAATAGAATAGAATAAAATAATTTTCATTAAATATAGAAATAGAAATATAAATTTTAATTTATATAAATTATGAATAATACATATTAAAAGTTACTGTTAATTTACCAATGGTTCTGAAAATATCTCAGCAATGGGAAGAAACGGCAAGAAGAAACCAGCGGGATTTCTTTTTGAAAAAAAAAAAACAAAAACAAAAATCAAAGACAAAAAACAAATGACAAATAGCTTGGCAGCGATCACGTCATTCCCATGATTTATGAACGTCTATAAATTCTTTAATATTTTCATTAATTCATTCATTTTAGCCCTTCACCAGTCCACTACTGAAAATAGGTCTCCCCCAAGGAATGCTACAAAGCAGGATTATTTTTGATAATTTATAGAATCAGGCGTTACTTTGCTGAAGTCCATTATATTAAATTTGACAAAAAATTACTTTGCGTACATCCGCTAGATAAAATAAAATGATGTGTCTTACCTAGTTTGAAGAGAACTCAATTGCGTGCACTATCCTCGTTACCACTAATCCCAGCACCACTACTCCCAACACCACTACACTAGGAAAGACACACCACTGACGACAATACGACACGTGTTTCGCCTCTACACGGACATCCTCAGGTGATATAGACTCTACGGTGGCTAACCGCTAAGTGAGCGGCGAGCCAAAACAACTGCCTTTTATACAGACCGCTAAATCGCACAGTGGTGGACCGCCAATTATCCAGATGGTGTGGATGGTATCGGGAGTTCTGCCGCAATGTGCGTTCGTGAAATTTGGCGGCTGGAATTAATCCGAACAATTCCTCAAAGCACTCCCCATGGTAGATGCGAAAGAAAATGCAAAGGGTTGCAACATCTCTTCGCAGTGCCAATGAATCGAGCCGATCGGAAAGGGCTCGGTCGTCGACAATTCGAGCCGCTCTGCACTGGATGCGGTCAAGTGGAAGAAGCTGACACTGGGGAGCCCCTGCCCAGAGATGGGAACAGTATTCCATGAGAGGCCGAACCTGTGCCTTGTAAAGTTGCAGGCGGTGTGCCGGCATGAAATACTGTCCCGCTCTACTGAGCACGCCAAGCTTTTTAGAGGCCAATTTGGCCTTCTCTTCCAAGTGACCATGAAATTGCACGTCACTCGATATGTCGACGCCGAGGATTCCGATACTGGCTAAGGCAACAAGGGGAGTACCTTGAAACTGAGGAGATACGACAAAGGGGTTCTTTTTAGCGGTAAAAAGGTTATCAGGTTTTCCTGCATGTCTTACGACCAGGTAGTCACTCTATCTAGTAAGGTCACGCCTTACAGTACACCTACAGGTTCGAGGCTGCCATTTGATAACCTTTCTTGCTTTATATTATAACAACCCCTTTTTATAAAAACTTTCAATAAAAACAGTTTTTAAACTTTGCGAATGTTAGATTATTACATAATATTTATTGAAAGTAATTTTCTAATTTACCAGCAAGAAATCCAGCGGGATTATATCTTTAACCGACTTCAAAAATGAGGAGTTTCTCAATTCGAGCGTATGTTTTATTTTTGTATGAATCTTATGCTCATGAAGCAAATACAAAGAGGAGACGTTGTAATTAAATTTCACTATGTAACAACGCGTGACAATTTGCGGGGTGAAGGGATGCAAAGCCCCGCCCCCTACACTATCTACATCTATCGATAAATAGTAAAACTACTCGAATCTCTCCATATCGATGTAGCATTGTAGCTTAGCTACCTTGACGGTAGATGGCGGCATGTTCACAAAATGTTATAAACTATTAAAATTATATTTTTGCGATTAAAATTTGTTTATGTCTGAATGCAAAACAAATTTCAACACCTTCGTATGATTATTTTATCATTACTGAGCTCTACGTACCTTTATATTTTTAGTTCACAGGACACAAAGTGTCGCCATCTAGTGTGGAATATATTTAATTATATTTGAAAGCCGACGCAAAGAGATTTTTCTAGAACTATTTTAATAAATTATGTGTAAAATTACTTACAAATGAAATGTGATGCCATCCATAGCATCGGAGCGTCTATCTCATGAAGCAAATACATTCAGACACAGAAATTTTAATCGCCAAAATAATATTTTTATAGTTTTTATAATAATTTTGGGAACAGGCCGCCATCTATCGTCAAGTAAACCTCATAAAAAATAACAAAAAGACAGGGCCGCAATTAGGATTCAATTATTTTACCCAGTAACCCAACATTCAATATTAAAATGAAGGAAATTGTACTTGGCTGATTTTTACGAAATGTTTAAGTTATATTTAAGTGACATTCTTTATGCAAAGAATCACTTAAATACAAATTAAATATGTTTATCATTTCGTGAAAGTCAACCTTCAAGATATATTTATTTTATCCATAAAATAAAGT
This sequence comes from Parnassius mnemosyne, assembly GCA_963668995.1. NCBI lineage: Eukaryota > Metazoa > Arthropoda > Insecta > Lepidoptera > Papilionidae > Parnassius > Parnassius mnemosyne. The sequence goes on along the minus strand of CAVLGL010000024.1, from coordinate 45,530,965 downwards.
CTCTTTGAAACTAAATATTCTATGTTCAATATTAAGTAGGATATTTAATTTGGAACTAAATATCCTACTTATCTCACTAATATTATAAAGGCGAAATTTTGTGTGTTCTTTCTGTCTCCTTGAACTTATTCCACACTAAGTATGTGTAATTTTTTCACGCAGAAACGGCTGGACTATTATTTATGTGTGGGTTATACTACTTAATATCTCTGAGGGAGAACAAATAATAAACAAATTATTATAACTAATATAATTTTATTTACAAATCAATTAAAATATAAATATTTTATTCCAAATTAGGCATACCAATGCACTTTTTCAGTTTTTTCAAAAAAATAAATTCATTAAGTTGTATTTAAGTGATTCTTTGCATATAGAATGTCACTTAAATATAACTTAAACATTTCGTAAAAATCAGCCTAAGTACAATTTCCTGCATTTAATATTAAAAGTTGGAAAATAATTGAATTCTAATTAGGGCCCTGTCTTTTTGTCATTTTTATGAGCTTTACTTGACGAGAATACGGCCTGTTCTCAAAATGATTACAAACTATAAAAATATTATTTTGCGATTAAATTTCTATATGTCTGAATGCAAAACAAATTTCAGCACCTTCGTATGATTATTTTACCAATACTGAGCTCTACGGACCTTTATATTTTTAGTTCACATGATACAAAGTGTCGCCATCTAGTGTCGAAGATATTTAATTATATTTGAAACTCGACGCGTGAGATTTTTCTAGAACTATTTTAATAAATAAGGTGTAAAAATATTTACTAATGGAATATGATGCCATCCATAACATCAGAGCGTCTATCTGAGTAGTTTTTACACAATAATACACAACACTTCATCCTTTTCTTCTTAATACTACGAAAATACACCGATTTGCGATTTTTTCAACACAAGCGCACAGGACGAATGCTGACAGTATACTAACTAAAGCCACGCCCACTATGATGACGTCAGGACCTACTTAGAATCACAGTGCGACGTTGCTTATGCCGTCTCCCCTTTGTATTAGCTTCATGGTTACGCTATATCTTCGCAGATTGTGAGCCGATTTTAATGATTTTTGAAATAGGCTTTACCTCAAGAATAGTCCCATAAAATTTTGAAAAAAAAAACGCCCCCAAAGGGTGGAAAATAGGGGAAAAGTTTGTATTGGACTATTGTTTAAGGGATTTCATATGATATCTTCGTAGATAGAGAAATGAATTTAATGACTTTTTTTTATAAAATAGGTTTTCAGAGGTGGTCCAATTAGGAGAAAAATTTTCACTCGTAAGTGTAGGAAATAAATAACTTCTATTTTGGTAATTTGAAGTCGATTTTTACTTTTTGTTAAATAATTATTAAACATAAATAAAATTGTAAAATCAAAAAGTTAAGTAGTGAAGCCACACAATGGTTAAAGTAATATTAGAGCTATGTTATGGTTGCAGTTCTATAGGTCGGCTATACAGGAGATGGAACATGCTTTCACAAAATACGTAGTATAAAACAGCAGCTAATTTTATCTCTGTTTCGTATAGTGTGTGCAGAGAGTCTGACTCCATTTATTTTTACTTGTAATGAAGCATTCAGTCCAGTCCTTAGAGCTATGAACGCATCCACATTTTTATTAAAGATGTTAAAAAACGAATGAGCTTAGGTCAAGGTTGCGTGCACTATCCCCGTCACCACTAATTTTTTACCACTTCTCCCAGCAACACTACATAAGGAAAGACACACCACCGTCGATAATACGTTATTTTAATTACAAATTGGGAATAGATATAGAATGTAGATGTATTGGAGCACAGCATGAACTTATCATCAAGTGGACTGCGTGCTCGTCTATCACTCTTAATAAATAAATAATAAAGAGTCATACACACACGACACACAATCTTCAAACATTTTTATCTCTTGGCCGTGGCTATAGATCAAAATACAAAATACAGTAGCACATATCATATCATCAGACAAAACTCATGCAAAAACATCCCACTTGGTTCCAGCAGTAAAATTTTATGAGGTGATAAATCATAACACGAAACACAGAGTGCAGTGCAGCTTCACCCCCTCACATATTTGTAGTGGTCATTTTTTTAAATACATCTTTGTTTGTGATACGCTAGAGCCATGATGCAGCTATGATAAAGCTGCAGCACGAATGAGTTGGGGTGATCGGGGAAATGCATGCATACATGCAGGTTTCGTTCTGATGCTTACTTGCCAAGTAGACTGCAAGATTTAGCCAAGTTTTTCCTACAGTCGGGAAAGTCATGCCTTAAATAATAGTGGTTTAAAAGAGGCAGTAAGATATACAGGAAGTCGATGGATGCAGGTTTTCAGGAGCCGGTGAGGAGCATGCTTTGTGGTATTCCTTTGTGTTGCCTATGACTTGTGAAGGGCTATAATGAGGACGATGATGATGAAAAGAGTCTCATTCAATTTTTCAATTTTTGTTTAACAATTATCCAAATTAGCGACAAGTCCTGGCTTCGCCTGGGTAGGATCTATTGATGTTAGGTAATTTAGATTTAAGTTATTCTTCAAAGAAACTATTTTATAAATTCCAAGTTTTTGGAAAAAATATCCTATATCACTCCTGGCATTGCCTTGCTCTGTTCCTGAAGTTTTATTACAATCGAATCAGCCATACCGAAGATTAGCCGGAACAAACAAACAGACAAAATTTTAATAATGGTTGTTCAAGTCTTAATAGTATGAAAATGACCTTCAGTTTAAATAAAGGTAGTTATTTCGATATTACAGACAGACACTCCAATTTTATTTATATGTGTACTATCAGGACCTCTGAAAACACAAATCTGATTTAATATATGTGTAACTGAAACAAGTTAAAAACTTCTTAATACGAACTCTTTGGAAATAAAACTTGTTCTAGTAGCACTACTTTTCAGACGTCTAACTAACATTGTAAATAATAGGTTTTATTCGAAGTAACGCTCCGTTGCAATTTAAACTGTTCAAATTCTCCTCTTATATGCTTTTTAAAGTAATGTATTTGTGGGATATGTATGATGTAGTTAAAGGTGTAAGAATATCCAGTACCTCGTATCATCTCGTAGGTGTATTAAAAGGCGACAGAGGAAACAAATCAGGAGATGGGCAGCAACGCCTTCCTAATAACGTCTAAAAATAAAAAAAACTGCGCTTTTCAACCCGCTTGCCAAGCGTTGCAACTTGGGCAAATATCTCCCCTATGAGACAATCTATGGGGAGGATTATGTGCAGCAGTGGATTTTAATAGGCTGTTATGGTACGGTATTTGTAGGATAAAATAAAAAAAAATTGGACGAAAAAGAAACAATGCCAAATGCTTTATTTTCATCAATAAACAAATCCATAGGATTTCAGTGTGTGCCTTAGAATAATATTGATAAAGACTTGGCATCACAGAGTCACAGAGTACGGGAACATAGCATTGGGTTAGTTTGCTACTTTAATGTACATAATACAGTCGAACTTGGATATGCGAGAGTTCAGAGTACCGCAATACTTTTTTTTGCATTTAGAGGTTTTTTACTTACCCAAATTTCTAGCTAATAGAGGTACAGTAGTAGCATTTTCAATTATAGACGTTTATAAAAGTATACCAAATTTGTAGTTTGTGTTGGTAGTATTCATTAGAACCTAACAAATATGCTTTCAAAAAGAAAAAAAAGACTTAGTAAACGACACAGATCCCGCAGGCACTGCTCTCAACCAGACTTTCCTCAACCAAACTCCAATCGTGCGGAGATTTCAATTCGGCCTGAACTACGTGAAAAAAACACCGACAACACTTGACAATACCAATATAGATTGTACATTCACCACACGTATATTATACGTGGTAGAGTCATGCTGGAGCTATATTATTAGTATAGTTGTAGCACGAACTGGTCAGCTCGACCGGGGAAGGACCACGCTCTCACAGAATACCAGCGTAAAATGGCAGCTTGACACTGCTGTGTTTCGTATGATGAGTGTAGAGAACCGGAGATCCATTTTACTGGAAAAGAGGCAGTCCATCTTAGTCCTCACAGGTGATAACGTATTTTGATTATTTATAGAGGATAAATGTACATGCCTATGGGTCACAGCAACCACTTACCATCAGGTGGACTGTGTGCTCGATTGTCACCATATCATATAAAAAAATATTAATGTTGATAATGCCTTTTGTTTCTTATTTCTCATATCATAGACCAGTATTAAACAAAACCGTTGTCGAATATTATTCGATATACGAGTACGTTATAATTATGTACTACCTATTCAGTGTCAGTATCGTATTAAAACATTTAGAACGAAGGCAATCTTGTTTTCATTTTTATTTTTAACATTTAAAGCGACCAGCTGACATAGACATTTTACATTAAATTCAACGGACGTGTGCCCCATCCAAGTTTTTTACAATTCTCCGCACTCAAACGCATTCACAAGTTTGTAAATTAGAGACAACATTTTGATTTTTCGTTTTAACATTATGAGTACGCGCCGGACCTTTCTTTGCAATTACTGTAACCTTTAGAGCATTTTAAATTCCAATACTGAACGTAAGAGACGCCTCTCTCATATATTGCCTCATAGGGGGATCTTCGCAATTGATTACCAACTTTAGTAAGTTCGACTAATAAGGGGATACACGCGCACATTTGGCCATTCGAATATATTATGTTCCAAGCACAATGTTAGTTGTTTCCTCTAAATTGAAGGAAACAAAAACAATGTTAGTTTCAATAAATTTATAATTAAATTTTAAATTAAATTATTTAAATATAAGAAATTATCAAAATGCAGATTAATTGTCAAAATAGAGGATTAAACTGCACTTGTAAAAATGGTCTCCGGTCCTCTAGACTCAGCACAGACAGCATTAAGCTTCTATTTTACGCTGGTATCCTGGTGCTACCACGGTCGAGCCAATCCATTCGGGCTAGAACCATAATATAGCTCAAGTTTGGCTCTACCACGTGATGATTAAGACAAATTCTTCTTACAACAGGAGAGACCCATGTCGAAAGAAGAGTCTTACGAGCTAATGAAGAAGTAGAAGAAGTGGAATAAAATATCCTAAACGTTTGATTCTGCTCGTTATTTTCTGAGCGGCGTGGTCAACAAATCGGTGGTAGAAGCTTGTTTACAATTTTTACTTGGTCAACCATTGTAGCATTACAAGATCACGGTAAACTGGGATTCGAATAATGCTAACACACTAGTGGTAACCGGTTTTGTGACAGCCAACGCCAACGGTGACAATCCGATCGAGTATCTACAGTGCAATTGCGGTGAACCGGAGTCGAAGGTTCTACTTGAAATACTGTGGAATGACGAATATTGTCTCGACAGGGCTCCAGGTCAGCATTCAACAGCGTTGAACATTATTTACGACGTGTATGCCGAAGAACTGTCATTCTATACCATATACTACGGTACTGACAGGCAGTTTAACTTAGATGTGCGCGTTACCCCGTTCATGTTCGCAACAAGCGAGGTACAAAGAAGTGATCGCCGCGGTGTCTGACCCATATTTATGAATATAGAGTATGGACCGATGCATTACACAGACTGCTAATATCACTCACAAAATGCTGAAAGATCAAACGTTACTGGATGAGTGTGTAGATAAAACCTTGTATTTCTAAAAAGTCTTTACCAAATGCTATGCAGAATGGATGGATCGCAAAAAAGATGTTCCTTACACTGAATGTCACTGAAATACATTGGCCGAATCTTCTCAAGATACTGCACGAGTTAAGTAATACTACAGGTATTGATTTGATTAATTGATTAAATGTTTACCAGAAGCCATTTGCTGGAAGCCATTTCTTTCGTACTTCTCTTATCACAAACCTATAACTAATAAAGTTATAATACAGTAATAATTTTTAGTTGATTTTTTTCCTGAACCCGATGAAAGGAAAATGTTGCATTCACAAATAAAACGTGGAACTCCAAATAAAACAAAAATGTTTATGATACGAGTATACATATATTACGGTTAAGAAAATATGAAGTGTTACAACTTATTCACGTTAAACACACAGCCGTGTCTACGACACTAGCACACCCCGATTTTTTTCTATTAAAGAGGACAAACGAGCTCACCTGGTGGTAAGTGTCGACCGCCGCCCTTTAATAACTGCAACACCAGGGAAATTGCCCGGCGGGAGATCTTCCCTTTTCCTTCCACCCGCCACAGTGATGACCAACCGACGTGATATGAACACGCAACCAATAACCTTCGGAAACTACAACTTCTAACCTTCGTCATAATCCTCAAGTACTCAATTCATTCGCTCCCGAACAGATATTGTCTGCAGTCTTCACATTCTGCAAGCCATCGGGCTTTAGAAAGGTTCATCGCAGAACTGGAAGAATGCTTCCTGTTCCTTCAAGCTACTCTCTGCGCTACAGTGTTCGGCACGGCTCTGAGCCTTACTACTCGCCTCTGCTTCACTCTCGCAGATTACTTGCCTCACCGCAGGCTACAAAGCAATCCCTGGCTCTAGCTTCGGGTCATCGTTCTCACCGGCATCACTTGCAAGTGCGTAGTATGGCATGCATAATACACCGGCATATCGTTGGCACCGGCGTCACTTGCCCTTACGCACACAGCATGCATTTCCCATAGGCATTAAGGACGCACCGACAATCGGACTGCACTATCGACCTCCGGTCTGAGCAGGGGGGTAATGTGGCGGCGCTGTCGTCGCGCCACAAGCGAAACACATCAAAGCCTAAATCGCGCTAACAAATTTCCGAATTTAAAGCAGTATATATAGAATAGCTCCATACCACCACTCGTAGCGTTGGCCGCTCTCCGGGCAGAACACCTTGCCTAGCGGAAGAGCTCTCCTTTTATTTCCACCCGCCACAGAACATTCCAGGTCAATCCATGTCATTCCACTCTTTCAACCGAAGGATTCTAGAACACTCGCGATTACATAACTAATCTTTAATAATATTTTTAGTTATATTGCTAAAACTGAGGAATAAAATATATAGAATACTCAGTGGTTTCCTTTTTACTATAACTGTACTGCTTCGGAATTGTAATCTTGTGCCAACATTTGCAAAGTTGGGTAAATATATGTATCGTATGTAAATTTGGAAATGTTCATAAATTTTCTCTATAGTTAATAAGCACTACCAAAAAGTTTTAACTGTAGATAAAATAAAATAGAAAAATATATATTCGAAAAGGAATACTTCGGTGTTTTGGACATGTAAAAAGAATGAATGGGGAAAGAGTGACAAAGCTGTTTCAGAAGTAAGTGTCAGTGTCGGCAAGGGACACGTATGCGTAAGTATAGGTATATGGATGTGAAAGGAGCGAATTAGGTGTATCAGAGTCGTGCTAAATGTAAATCCGTAGTCTCGGCCTACCCATCGTCAGTAATAAACCTGAGTTTAAAATGTGTATATTGTAGGTGTTAGTGTTAATATTAAAGTTATTGCACGAACGGATCTTCCATCTTTTGGAAACCACGAAGTCTTTCTGGCCTTTTAGTAGGCTCTCACAACAACAGTGAGAAGAATTGATGTGAAATATTTCTTTGGATTCCTACCACAAGACAAATAAAAAAATCATGTGTGAAGTTCACACGCGGTAGAAATGAAACCATTAAATCAAACGAAATATGAAACAAAAACATTTTACATCGAATGATTTATTTAATTTGATAAATTTTAAACACAAGTGCGGCATAAAATATTAAATTTATAGCAAATAAATGATACAATAATTATTATTAGACACGTAGAGCCTCAATTTTAGTGTGTTAAATCAAAAGAATATTTTCTTTAGACTAAAAATGCTGTGTAATATCGTCTACAGGAGTCAATCAATTTTTGTTCGATAAAATTATTTTACCTATACAATGAATTCTTTAAGTAAAATCATTTTATCAAACATGGAACCAAAAATTTATTGAATTTCTGCCTGGTCCGTAAAATAAACCAATTTAATATAAATCGGTGAGACATGAAATTGTGGATTGTTAAGAGTATTAATAAATAATTAATAGCGGAACTGATAAGATCAACTCTCGCAATTCAAACTACCAGTTAAGTGTTAATAACAAATTAACCGAATCATATCAGGACGTTGCAATGGTTTTTGAGAAACATTTTACTGATATTCCGATATTAACCACCAAGTCACTGAATTCTTCTCCTGCCGTCGCCGACTCATTACTTAAACAAAATGTAAATGCGTGTACAAAGAATTTCACATTTCACAAAGTATCATCAAAAGATATTGTAAAATATTTTAAAATTATTGATGTTAAGAAAACTGCGGATCTGTGGGGGATTTCCGTTAAAGTTATTGTGTCTATAATAGATACAAACCCATTTAGCTATTATTTTTAATACTAGTATCGAATATGGTGTGTTTCCTGATTTAATGAAGTATAGTAAAGTACTTAAATCTGGTGGTACATTAGACCCCGCCAATTTTAGACCTATATCTGTACTACTAACAATTAGTAAGATTTTTGAAAAAATATTCTTGATCAAATGTTAAATTTCTTTAATATAAATGATTTACTTCATAAAAATCAATTTGGTTTCACAAGGGGTCGCTCGACAACTGATGCCGGTGTTGAGCTGATTAAATATATATTTAATGCATGGGAGAATTTACAGTATGCTTTGGGTATGTTTCGTGACCTATCCAAAGCCTTCGATTGTGTTCACCATGAAACACTAATCAGGAAACTTGAACATTACGGTGTAAAAAGTGATGCTCTTAAATTAATTATTTCATATTTAAGTAAGAGAAAGCAAAAAGTTGTCATTAACATTATGAATTCTTCCTGGTCGATGGTACAAATGGGCGTGCCTCAAGGATCAATTCTCGGCCCCTTTCTGTTTCTTGTATACATTAATGACTTACCTTACATAGTAGGAGATAACCATGATATAGTATTATTTGCAGATGACACTTCTTTAATTTTCAATGGAAGTCGACAATTACTAAAATATGACGAAGTAAATAATGCTATATCTAAATTAGTAAATTGGTTTAATGTTAATGGTTTCCATTTAAATGGCACTAAAACGAAATGTATGAAATTTATGACTCCAAATGTCAAACAATTAAATACTAATGTAATTTTAAATGGGGAGAAACTGAGTCTTGTAGATACCACCATTTTTCTTGGAATCACACTAGATGCGAAGCTTCAATGGAGTCCTCATATATCAAAATTAGCAAGCAAACTTAGTTTTGCAGCATATGCCGTAAAATAAATTAGAATTCCAACTAGTGTTGAAACAGCTAGACTAGTTTAATTTAGCTATTTCCATAGCATAATGTCGTATGGTATTTTGTTATGGGGACACGCAGCTGACACTGAAATTATATTTGTTTTACAGAAGAGGGCCATAAGAGCAATTTATGATTTAAAGCCTAAAGAGTCGCTGCGACAAAAATTTAAGTAAATTAATATATTAACTTTGGCCTCTCAATAGATTTATGAAAATGTAATGTACGTACACAAAAATAAAAGTAGTTTTACAAAAATGAGTAATATTCATTCTTTAAATACTAGGAACAGACACAAGCTAGTAGTACTAGTTACTCGACTCCTTCGAGTCAGTAATTCATTTGTAGAGCGATGTATATGCTTTTAGAACAAAATTCCATAAAATATACAAAGTTTGACCTGCTCAAAAACTTTATTAAAATAAGTTTGTATAAAAAGGGTTATTATAATATTAAAGAATTAATAGATGATAATAACCCCTGGAAATGAGGTGATCGCTACCAAGCTATTTCTAATTTATTGTGTTGTTAATTTGTGTGAAATACATGATTGTAAGCTGTTATTAAAGAAAAAAGTCCCGCTGGGTTTCTTGCTGATTCTTCCCAGGACAAAGAGTTTTTTTTTCGAACCAGTGGTCATAATACAAAAGAGTGACTTTCAATAAGTATTATTTATAATCTATATTGAATAAAAAAGTTTCTGTTTCTGTTTCAGTAGTATGGATATCATAATTTTATTCAACATATATTATTAATTAAATAAAACTACTTTTACGTATTCTATCGCGTTTATTTAACTTATTTTTTTTTCGATTACCGACGTTTCGGGTACTTTACAGAACCCATCATAGGTCACAGGGGATTGAGGTGTATGACGTTTCGATGTCAGAGTTAACCGGGAGTACTTTTTTAATTATTAATTTTGGTCCGATCTAATGAGAATGAACTTACCATGTCTTGGAGTCTTGCAGTGGTGTGGTTGGGTTTAGTTTTAATTTTATTAATTACAGGATCCCAAGCAGGTGGTAGTACCCAGTTTTTAATTTCAATAGACTCACGTATCATCCTTGGCAGGAATCGAAGTTCTTTCGCGACAATTTGTGGTTTATCAAATCTAATGTAATGACGGGGGCCGTCTCGGATATGATCACAAACTACAGAATTCCCGGAACGCTGGTGTTTCACGTTAGCTATGTGTTCTTTTATGCGGGTTATGATAGTTCGTTTTGTTTTCCCTATATATGAAAGACCACATTCACAATCAAGCTTGAACACTCCTGCATCTTGTAAAGGAATATTGCACTTGACGGATGGTAAGATCTGACAAATCGTTTTCGGTGGCTTGAAGAATGTTCTAATAGAAGCTTGCTTCAAGATGTAGCCAATCTTGTTTGTGACACCTCTGACATATGGTAGTACAGCAGGCACACGCTCTGCCGTGGCCGGCTTCATTAAATCACTGTGAAAAAGGCGCGGGATAGCTGCCCCAACAAAGGTTGACGGGACTAGGGCCCATGAGTAATCCCATCGACGGGCAGCAAAGGGACGGGGCCACGTGGCCACATGGAATTTCCTATCACAATAAACTATATGGGAGAAAGCTAGAAACACATAGTACTTACCATTATCCGAAGCTAACTTCGCACCAAGGCTTGGGCAGGCCGTGAGTGTGTGTAATAGTGGATGGCGAGTAGTGTACAGTGAGGTGTGAATGTGTGGGGCCTTGGCAAGCATAGGCGACCAGCAGCGGCCGAGTTCCAGGCTGCTCCAAAATGCTGCATCGCTTCAGACTGCTTCGGCGCCGGACCACTTCTTTCTTCACTGTCACTGATTCAGTCTCTTAGCTTCATTGTATATTTAACTAACTTCAATTCGCCTAATTCTACACACACCGCAGAATCAAACACGTGATATCCGACACGGCAAGGACAGTAGAACAAAATTCGACATTGCATGTCCCGGATTCACTTATCACAAATTATAAATTCGGCACCAGAATAACACGTCGCGCCAGAGTCAGAATACGCCTCGTTGACACGCAAATTACTCTAACTAAGATGCACAATTACTTTCAAAGAATTTACTTAAATCGTAAAACCCCATAAAGGCCTCTGGTACGGGAACCTAAATCCTAGACCACCAAATCCGAGGCGGATTTCCCAAAACCCAATTACGTAGCGAAGCCGCGCCCAAACCCAAATTCTAGACCCCAATCACTCGAAACCGGTCTCGCGCAACTTCCGCAGCGGTAGCCGAAACACTCGGCCTTACCGGATCGCTGCTCCCAAGCTACTACTCGTCACCTACTGTCCCGCTCGACCGCCAAGACGCTGGGAAGCTCCCTTCCGCTGCCCCCTCTCCGACACACGCGTGACACCTGGTACGATCGGGCGATTGGCAAAGTGGAACGTGATTGGGTAACGTCCTAACATAACCAAATTTGGGCATAAACAACTAATAAATACCAAATCTGTAAAAAAATGTAATGTCACATTTAACTTGACGCCCAGTCTGCCAGTACATTTTTGTTGGAAAATAGTCCTAAACTTTTTAGTTTCACATTTCACCGTACACAATATCTTAATGCAGTATCTATAGAAATGTTTGATATATTTAGTGGTAGAGTCACGCTGCAACCTGCAACCGTGTTGCGTAGCAACATGAATGGATCGACTCAACTGGGGAAGGACCACGCCCTCACAGACTTCTCGCATGAAATAGCAGCGTCATTCTATTAAATTTCGTGTAGTGTGATGAGAACAAGATACCATTTTTACAGGTATGATTTTTTTTCATAACGAGATATTCCTTCTCTTCCAATTGACCACAAAACTGCACGTCACTCGATATGAAAATGATCTGAAAGTATGAAAAGCTTCTCGCATGTTAACCGCTGAATAAGTAGGGCGATGATAATACTTCCCAATTAAATTCTAATAACCTGATACGTGTAATTTTTGCCACATATTATGCTTGTACAACCTTGTTTCAGGTGATAATTTTCTCTTATTAAATCTTTTTTTATAGAATATGGGTGACAAACGAGCACACAGGTCACCTGATGGTAACTTTTAGGCCCCACTACATCTCTATATTCCCCTATTCTCCTACCTTTATATTTTTTTTTGTAATCTAATTGTACTCTCACTTCATTCATCATCATCCTCATTTAATTTTTTTATAAAATTGTAAATATCTTTGAATTTTGAATATATTTTTGTTTTTGTTGTATTTTTGTTGTTTTGTTGTTCTTAGGTTAGATTTATTATTGTCGCTTCACGACATTTGGCGCCCAACGTAAAAGTCCTCTTTCTCTCTTAATTCTTCACCTTTACTGCGCCTTGTCCATTCCCTTTTGATTTAATTGCTCTCCCTTTCGTTCTTAACTCTTTATTTATTCATCCTTTTCATACCTTCCAAATTCTAAAACAACACTTCATCTAGTGTTTCAACGTATCTGGCTTATATTTAGACCTACATTTAACACTTCACTTACATTCATCACTTTAATATTTTTATTCTAGAACAAAACTTCATCTAGTTTTTCAACTTATCTAGATTATATTGAGACCTACATTTAACACTTTACTTACATCCATCACATTAATATTTTTATTCTAGATACCTTAAAGAGGTATAATTTTTAATTAAATTTTTATTTCTTAAACTTAACTTTACACATAATTATAACAATGAAAAGGGTTATTAAGTACGAATTCCTTAACAAGGCCGAACTCGAATACGAAGTGAAGATTAGATATGAGGAACCAGCTAATACTGTTTTACTTCTAAAAAAAACAGGTTTTGCGTTTAGTTGCGAATTCTCACCCTGAAGATATTCTGACTTCTCCAATTCCGATTGAGGATGACTTGTCTCAAATTGATTCTACTTTGACCTACTTGGACTGTAAAATTAAAAAATTTTTACAAGGTGAAACCAAACACTTGCGACTAATAGAAACTTTTATTAATCATGTCTTTTACAGATTGGAACGAATAGATACTGACTTATATCCAGACTTTAAAGCTATTTTCGATACTTTGAAGATGAAATATGACGATATTACTAAACAATTTGAATCCTTGACTCCAGCTCCAACTGAAAATGACCCTCCATCACTTGACCCTCCTGTTGACCCGACTGTCACGGTTGACCCGACTGTCATGGAACTCCCTCTTGTTTCTCAAAATTCTATTCAGGTCCATACCCCATATCCTCCACCACCACCTCAATCTTTTTCTCCAACCAACGTCTTCAAAGATCTGAAAAGACACACCTTCAATGGTAAAAGCTGTCCAAGATCCTTTCTTCAAAACCTGGAAGAATACTGTATAGCTCGTGGCTTGTCCAAAGACTTGTTGATTTCACAAGCGTTTGAAATTTTCACTGACAATGCTCTTCATTGGTTCAGATTTAAATATAATCAGAATCCAAACTTAACGTGGAACGAACTTTCTTCGTTATTAATCAAAGACTTTGGTGGTTTTGATTATGATCACAAACTTTTAGAAGCGATTAGGAATCGAACTCAAGGTCGAGATGAACCTATTGTCAACTATATTTCCATCATGTCTGGAATGTTTTCTCGTCTTTCGAAGAAACTTTCTGAAACAGAACAATTGGAGATTATTTTAAGGAATATTCGCCCATGTTATTCAGTCTTCGTAGCTCTAAAAGACATTGACTCTATCGACTCTCTTCTGGCTACTTGCCAAAACTACGAAAAATTCCTAGACAGAGACAAACAATTTAAAGAACCAAATGTACAACAAAGTCCTCTTATTTCTGAATTCAACTACAAGCATTCCACTTCAAGTTCAGTTGACTCTCCAAATTCTTCTAATAACTCACGACCCTCTCCTCCCCTCATGAATAAATTCACTCCATCCTACAAATACCCTTCTAGACAAGTTAATAGTCTCTCTCAAACTAAAGCTCCTCAACAAACCTCCTTTTGTGTTCGCTGTCGTAAACAAGGACATTCTTTGAACACTTGTACTCAACCACGATTCGTGATTTGTTTCAAATGTGGTCTTAAGGGTTTTAAAACTGCAGATTGCCCTACTTGTTCTCCCAAACCTAATACTAGTTCAAAAAAACTAACTACTGACTTGAAAAGTAACTTAAACTTTGATAACGACGATTGGACTAATTGGATTAAAACAATTCAAAACTTCTTTTCTTGTTACAGAATCTCTTCTACACTCTACTCCAAGGAACAAGATCTTAATCGTCCATTCGTTAATGTCAAAATTTATAACTTAACTTTATCTGGTTTACTAGATTCTGGCAGTTCAGTAACTATTCTGGGTAATAATTTTCATTTGGAAATTCTTAAACTGGGCTGCAAACTTTTCAAGTCAGATCTTATTACTGTCTCTACTGCTAATAATCAAAAAGTTAATTCCTTGGGTTATTTTGACTTACCTATTCATTTCAATAATCAAACTCATTTAATTAAAGCTTACGTTTTCCCTGAAATATTTCCTTCGCTAATATTAGGTATTGACTTTTGGAGAAAATTTAATCTTTTACCTAGTGTTTTATCTTCTCTTAACTTTACAGAATCTAAATGTTCTGCTATCGAAACTAAAGATACTAAAGTTTTACCTTATGAGCATTTAACTCCTAATCAAAAGAACATCGCTAATGACATCATCCAACGTTTCAAGACAATTTCTTTTGAAGAAAAAGGTATCCTGGGATGCACACACTTAATCACCCACAAGATTGACACTGGTGATTCTCTTCCAATCAAACAAAGATGTTACAGACTGTCTCCTGAAAAACAAAAGGCGTTAATTAATAAAGTTGACAAGATGCTGCGATGGAACGTCATTGAACAATGCGAAAGTCCTTGGTTATCTCCAGTTCTCATCACTCCGAAGAAGAATGGTGAATGGCGTTTCTGCGTACACAGCAGGAAGCTTAACTCAGTTACACGTCGTGATGCTTATAGTCTGCCACTAATAAGCGAAATTTTGGACAACTTGAGGAATGCCAAATACTTATCAAGCATCGACATTGCGAAAGCATTTTGGGAGATTCCCTTGAATCCTACCGATAAGGATAAAACTGCATTTTATGTACCTGGAAGAGGTATGTTTAGATTTAAGGTAATGCCTTTTGGTCTTTCTAACTCACCTGCAACTCTACAAAGATTAATGGATATGCTTTTTACCCCTGAATTTGAGAACAAGGTATTTTGCTATCTGGACGACATCGTTATCATTAGCGAGACTTTTGATGAACACATATCACTCCTCATGAAAGTTCATGAAAAACTTTCATATGCTAATCTGACTATTAACTTTGAGAAGAGTCAATTCTTCAGGAAAGAACTGAAATACCTTGGTTTTCTAGTGGACGAGTACGGTCTACGTGCTGATCCAGATAAAATAAAAGCTATATTAGAATATCCTGTACCTACTTGTAGAAAAGAAGTGCGAAGATTCATAGGCACCTGCAGCTGGTTCAGAAGATTCATTCCAAACTTTAGCACTATTGCCTCTCCACTCAATCAACTAACCTGTTCCGGGAAGAACGCTCCTAAATTTCTTTGGAATTCACAAGCTGCAGCTGCTTTCCAGAAACTTAAAGAAGCTTTGGTAACTGCTCCTGTCCTTGCTTGTCCTAACTCCGAACTACCCTTCTCTGTACATTGTGATGCATCAAACTATGGCATAGGAGCAATGCATACTCAACATCAAGATGACAAAAAGTCGTGATTGCTTACATGAGTAAAGCACTAAACAAAAATCAACAGAACTACTCAACTACTGAAAGAGAAACATTGGCTGTAATAACTGCGTTAGAACATTGGCGATGTTACCTAGACAATGGTAAAGAATTTACAATATATACTGACCATGCTGCACTTAAATGGTTTCAGAACTTATCGAATCCATCAGGAAGACTTGCTTGCTGGACTTTACGCTTATCTTGCTTTAACTTTGTCCTGAAACATAAAAAGGGAAAGGATAACGTTGTTCCAGATTTATTATCAAGACATAAGAATCTAGAACGTCCTGATACACGAAAAATTTCACCTCAAGGCGTACATCCCATTACGATTGAAGAACCACCTGATCGTAAACTTGAGCACTACAACAAGATTTTTCTCGGATGCTCCAACAATCCAGACTCATATCCCAACTACACTATCAGGGACAACAAACTTTACCGCTGCATCCATTCTTCCGATCGTCTAAACGATGACTTTATTTGGAAAGAAGTTCCACTACCTCAAGATAGACATGCAATTATTGAAGTTAACCATGGTTCCCCTTCAGAACTCCATCATGGTATCTTCAAGACATTCAAGAAAATATCTTTAAAATACTATTGGCCTGGTATGTTTAAGGATATTGCCAATTTAATCTCAACTTGTGAAACCTGCTTAACCTACAAACACCCTAATCATTCTCCCTATGGTCTTATGGGTAAACCTAAACTTTGCTCCAGACCTTTTCAAACTATATCCTTAGATCTTATGGGTCCATTGCCTATGACTCGAAGACGAAATCAGTATATTCTAGTAATTAACTGCAATTTTACTAAATATACTATGATTTTTCCCCTTAAATGTGCTACTTCAGCTAATATTATTAATGTTTTGGAAAATTCAGTTTTTCTAGTTCATGGCATTCCCCAAACTATTATAATGGACAATGCTGTTCAATTTCAGTCGCGAGAATTCCACTCATTCTTAAATTCTTATAACGTTCCTTTTATTTTTCACACAGCTTTATATTGTCCTCAGGTTAATCCTACGGAGAAGTTTAATAGTACAATTATTACAGCTCTAGCATCTCTAGTAGGAGACGATCATAGATCATGGGACAACCATCTTACTAAGATTCAGTACGCAATGAACAGCGCTACAAATGTAGCTACTGGCTTTACTCCAAACTTTTTAGTCTTTGGTAGGGAAACAATACCTTGTGGTTCCTTCTATACTCCAACTCAGAACTTCGATGAATTAATATTTATGCCTCGTGATATTTACGCATCTAATGCTGGTCTCCTCTCATCTATCTTTCACAAAGTTCAAACTAAACTTCACATTGCGCACGCTAAAAATAGCGCTCGCTATGATCTTCGCCGGGCTTTTAAAGAATTTAAAGTGGGAGATACTGTTTGGCGTAAAAACCATGTTTTAAGCAATGCCGGCGCATACTTTAATGCTAAACTTGCCCCTAAGTTCATCAAGTGCAAAGTGATAGCTAAACTGTCACCACTAGTCTATGTACTTGAAGACCCTAATGGAGTTAGAGGCAAGTGGCACATCAAAGATGTAAAATCATAAATTTTCTTAACTTTTATTAACTATTAATTTGTATATATGTATAAATATCACCATCATTCTCACCTTATTATTTTTATTTCTTTTAATTTGTTTGTTTGTTTGATGATCCAGTGTTCTTCAACACATCTTGCTTTAGGACCTCGAACTTTCGTTGGTTAATCGTCACTTTTTATTTTTATTTCAGACACATCTCGTTGGTGATGTTGCTGATCTCTGGCTTTGAGCCCTACCGCTCTGGCCGTTCTTTATCTTTACTTAAGTCATAGCGACTAAAGCTTACTTGAGGTATTTCTTTATCTTTATCTTCACTTGGGAGCGGTTGACTACTCCCTTAATATTTTTTTTTCCACGCAGGAGCGGATGACAACTCCTTAAAAAGCCTGAATGTCCTTTCGAAAACACTCTTTTAGAGTGGTGACTACTCCCTTAATAATTTTTTTTTTTCCACGCAGGAGCGGATGACTACTCCTTAAATAAGCCTGAATGTCCTTTTGAAAACACACTTTTAGAGTGGTAGTCATTGAATGTGAACTCCACCCTTACCTGAATGGCAGATGATGAATGTAAGAGATAGTATATCTGATTTTGCCTGGTGATGTCTGTTTCTGCAAAGCTGTGTTTTTATGGTTTATTTTAGAATGTATATATCAAAATTTTTGCTGAGTCAAAAATTTTCCAGGGTCGGGGGGAAAATGTAGTGTTATGCTACTTACATATCATTTTACATTATTTTAAATTCATTTTTCCATTCTGTTTCGATTTTCTGCATTCACCTCAAAACTGGATATTTTACATCACCTTTATTTCCATAGAATCCTGTAACGATTTTAAACCATAAGAACACAATAACAAATCATTTCTACTTCGTATTTTCACATTATCAGCACTTTTAAATTGGTGTCAATGGAGTCTACCTTTTTTCGATCTTTTAGCTAGTTTTCCGTAACTCTACAATCTCGGGTTTTGTGTGGGCAGCTGCGCTACCTTTTTTCCTATATCAATAATATCTCATTTTCCACTTAAATCTTACCGTTTTCTTATTATAAACCTAAAACCAAAATTTGACATGTTTTGACATTGTTATTTATTTCGTTTCCATAGTAATTATATTCAAATTTGCTACCGATCTGTAGTTCCTATTTCGATAATTTATTTAAAATTAATTTAGAGGAAGACAAAGTGATATTTTTACTTATAACTTTTTGAACATAAATTATTATAATATTATAGTTACATCCATGTGAAGTATTCCGTAATTAGTTGCCTGCATTACCCATCAGTTCTGCTTAACCTATAATTTACTTGTTATTACTAATTTTGGTACATAATACAGTTCAAAATGGAAAATGTCGCTAATGTACACAACTTGCATAAAGAGCTAGAAGTAAGCTGGACGCAAAGGATGGCTGATTTTGAGGATCGTTTGCAAGCTGCATTGGTTCCGTCCAGCCCGACGTTATTGCAACTTAGTCAAGAATTTTACAACTTTAAGGAGCTTGTGAAAAAAATGCTTAGCCTACTGCAACATCAAGTCCAAAGATGCACAGATTCCATTGATGAAATGGATATGCGGCAGCGGCGTGAAATATTGTTGTTTAATGGCATAGCTGAAACCCCAGAATCTAACATTGAGAATGAGGTACTTTCTTTGATTAAAAACAAGATGGGACTTTCTAATGTAAGTAGCACTTCATTTAAGCGGTGTCATCGTCTGGGATCTCAGGGTAGTGAAGCTGGAGTTAGGCCTGTTCTTGTGCAATTCTATGAGCATAATGTCAAATCTGATATCTGGAAGTCCAAGGCCAAATTAAAAGGCACTCCCTTCACGATTACAGAGTTTCTCACGAAGATCCGTCAAAATATTTATAAAAATGCACGTAAACAATTTGGTGTTAAAAACGTTTGGACTTTTGATGGTACCATTTATATTAAATTGCCTGATAATAGCCGTGCCAAGGTTTTCACGGAAATAGAATTTAATAGTCTTGTGAAAAAGTGGTCTCCGACTAGTATCCCTTCGGCGGCCGATTCATCTCCTAAAAGTAATGAAAACAATGTTGTGGAAAATATGACTGTTTCGCAGCTGAATTCATCAAAAACCAGCCCACAACAGAAAGTGGTTCAGTGCAAGCAGGGAGTCACTGCAGTATCAAGTAACGAGAGCAAGAGAACAAGGCGAGTTATCTACAAGAAGTAAATTACTGTGGTGGTATACTTTTATCCCATAAATATACTGTGCTGATATTATATATAAATTCAATGGTAGTTACATTTAGCTAATTGATAAGTTGATGCTGTCGTCTTGTGTACCTGTTATATACACTCCATGGAGATATCATGGATAAACAAGCATTGGTGATTTGTTTGTAATATATTCTCGACGTTTTAATTTATCAAGCACAATTTTTTTTTTGTCTCTCTCTTTATATACATGTAGTTCAGGCTTAGAGTACTAGCTTATTAGATTATTAACGTCAATTAGATATTTGGGTAGGTACCTAATTAATCTCAATATATCTAGGTGTCATAGGCATTGATCATTGGTCATTGACAAAATATGTAGTACTACTGTAGCAAGCTATTGGTTTGATAGTTGATTTTCGTTGTTACAAATCATCATAAGCAGACAAAGACCTCAGACCATACAGCCTATATTGGCTACTTAGTTTATACTTTATAATTATTTTATTAATTTCAGTAGTTCGTACCACTAGTACTTTTGCCATTGTTAAGGTAGTTCATTTGTTAAATTTAGGTCACTTTTATAATTATGTACTCGAACCAAAATATCCTTCTTTTAATATTTTTGTTAAACTTTATTTTAAATATTCCTTTTTGTTGTGTTTCTTAAGTTTAGTTTTATAAGCCCTAGATGTATGTAACGGTATTGTGAGCTGGTATAAATGCTTTAGTGTTATGTAAATTATTATGTCATAAGTTACATATTTTTGGATTGTGCCTAATTCATTTGAATTGTGTTTAGCTGTTAATTTTGCCTTCTTCATTCGTTTTAACCTGATAAGTATATTTCTTTTTCTGTTTTTCTTTACCCTATTGTAAACCGTCAACTCGTGGCTGATGGGATAATGTAAGGTGAAATAATAATAATACTTGCAAATTAATTATTAGTATTTTATTAGGCTTTACAATTTGTTTTATAGATTTTTATTTTAAGTTGTATTTAATTATATTATTTAGGTAATTTATTATATATACTTTACTTAATAATTTTGTAATGTCTGGCGATGAATCATTTTATTCTGCTCAAGAATCAGAAACTTCGTTTACCTCCTGTTGTGATACGTCTGTTGATAATTTGCCATCACTTCGTGATGATTTAAATAATATTTTTTTGCCTTGTGGTAAATTCCTTAACGTCTGCCACATAAACGCCCAGAGCATTCCGGGTCATTTTTCTGAATTTGAACAATCATTCTCACTTGATTTAATTCATGCTATATTAGTATCGGAAAGCTGGCTAAAGCCATCATTATTGTCTAGCCTGTATCCTCTCAGAGATTTCGTGCTTATTCGTAACGACAGGATAGGAAGGGGAGGTGGAGGTGTTGCAATATATCTACGAGCAACAATACCTTATAAGATTGTTCTATCTTCTCCATTCCCCTATTCTGCCTCTGCAGAGTTCTTATTTCTTGAAATTGACATCAGGGGCGTTAAGGCGATACTAGGGGTAGTGTACTGTCCGCCGGCTGTAGATTATTTCCTTGATCTCGAAACTGCTCTTGACAAGATTGGGTCCGAATATACACACCACATAATAATGGGTGACTTCAACACCAATTTATTATTAAATAACTCTCGCGTCCAAAAACTTCGGTCAATCTTGGAATCAGTCAATTTCTGCATTCTTCCATTAAAGGAAACCCACCACAACATCGACAGTGATGATTCATGGATTGACCTTATTATTACCTCTTCTCCCGACCGTGTGGTTAAGCATGGACAACTTTCTGCTCCGTGTTTTTCACGTCATGACTTAATTTACCTTTCTTATAGATTGAAACCTCCAAAACATAAACCCTCTATTTTGCATTTACGCAACTTTTCCAAATTGAACATTGATCAACTTAAGAGCGACGCTTCCCGTGTTGATTTAGAACCTCTTGGCTTAGCATGTACAATAGATGATAAAATCTCAATCCTTAATAGTATTGTTCTCAATTTATATAATGTTCATGCTCCTGTACACCAAATAAGAGTAAAGCGTCCTCCTGCACCGTGGATGACCAGAGGCGTAAGGCTGGCAATAGCTAGACGAAACCGAGCTTTTCAGAAGTTTAAGAAGCAACGCACTATGGAAAATTGGACTAGTTTTAAGGCTTGCAGAAACAGATGTAATCAGATGGTGCGAAACGCTAAACGCCGCTACATTCACGATAATATCCTTAATAATTCGACCGCAGGTATGTGGAAATTCCTTGGATCCCTAGGTATTACCAAGCCTCCGTTAGCAGAGCTAGGTCCTTCGCTTAATTTAGATGACATTAATCGTCATTTTTCTGTCATTGTTCCTATTGATCCTAGTATTAAATCCCAAACGATACATTCTATCGTTTCTATGGAATCACTCTCCATTCCCTTTTTTGAATTCTCTCCTTTGACCCAAGATGATGTTGCTAAGGCGTTATCAGCTATTAATTCCAAGGCTCTGGGTTGTGATGACATAAGCAAGACTATGGTGAATATGTTACTCGAGTTTCTTCTCCCAGCAATAACACATATTGTAAATTACTTCTTGGACTCAGGTCAATACCCAACTTTGTGGAAACAAGCTTATGTTCGACCTCTTCCCAAAATTCCTAATCCTACACTACCCTCTCACTATCGACCAATTTCTATTCTCCCATTCCTGTCCAAAGTTCTTGAAGCCTGTGTGTATAAGCAAATCTCTTGTTTCATAAAAGAACATAACCTATTGAATGTTTTTCAATCAGGGTTTCGGTCTGGTCACAGTACCATCACTGCACTAATTAAGGTCACTGATGACATAAGAAGAGGTATGGATGAACAGAAAGTGACAGTGCTGGTGCTTGTTGACTTTTCAAATGCTTTCAACACAGTTGATCACGACATCCTCCTCTCTATTCTGACTCATCTTAGATTTTCATCCTCAGCTTTGGAGTGGATCTCATCCTATCTTCGCGGCCGCCAACAGTCCGTCCGCCTTGGAGAACAGTTCTCTGGCTGGGCTGACATCGAATCTGGTGTGCCGCAAGGCGGCATACTTTCTCCTATAATGTTTTCTTTATTCATTAATTCCATATCTTCTGTTATCAAGTGTTCGCACCATTTGTATGCAGATGATCTTCAACTATACGTACAATCTAGTATCGACGACATCAATAACGTCATAAGGCTGATGAACGATGATCTTGATGCTATCCGAGTTTGGTCGTACAGGCATGGTATCTCGGTAAATCCGTTGAAATGCAAAGCAATGATTGTAGGCAGTTCAAGGATGCTGGCTAGGATTGACTATAGAAACCTTGAACCTGTGGTTTACAATGGTATATCGATCCCTTTCAATGAATCAATAGTTAATCTTGGCTTGCATATAGATCAAACTATGAACTGGAGTTTGCAAATCTCTGAAATAAGCCGTAAAGTTGTTGTTGCCTTGCGTTCCCTGTATCGTCTGAAAAATTTCTTGCCCTTCAAAACTAAGCTTATGTTGGTAAATTCCCTCATTCTTCCCATTATTGATTATGCTGATGTGTGCTATCCGGATCTATCGCAAAATCTTCTCAACAAGTTGGAGCGCCTTCTCAATAATTGTATAAGATTTATTTTTAATTTACGTAAATACGACCATATCTCTGCCTATCGGTCTAAGCTTAAGTGGCTCACTATACGTCAAAGGCGTTGCTCCAGAATTTTATTGACACTTTTTTCCATCTTAAATGATGCTAATTCCCCGCCATATCTTAAAGAAAACTTCAATTTTCTCTACTCTATTTCCGGCCGTGAACCTCGTCCTTCTAACGCACTTAAAGTTAGCATTCCAGAACATAGAACAAAATTTTTTAATTCTTCCTTCACAGTTCAGGCTATTCTCCTCTGGAACGCTTTACCCGCTGATGTCAAGAAAGTTACGAATAAGCTTTTGTTTAAAAGATTGGTGCGACAACATTATTTAGAGGTAAACAACAATTAATTGCCTTCCCCGTTTTATATATATAATATATTATATATATTAATATATTATATGTGTATTTATAATTTATATATTTATATTTATTTATGTATATATGTGTGTGTTGTGTGTATGTGTATATATATTTACATATGTGTGTTGGTTATGTATACTGTATTTATATAATGCAATTAGGTAGTTTTTGTATTGTGTATTCTATTTATTATAGCTGAACTGTTTTCATTTATAACTTATGTTTTATTATTGTCCTTAATTTGCACCTGCCAACATCTTTATTTATTCCATTTTTCGTCGGGTTGACTGGTAGAGAATGCCATAGGGCATTAAGTCCGCCCTTTGTAACCCCTAGTTGGTGTGTTGCAATAAAGGATAAATAAATAAATAAATAAATAATTCCACATAAATACTCTTTTCTCTTGACCATTTACAAAAAATTTGCGTTTAATTTAAATAATATTTCCGTTCTCTCTAGAAAGGTATAAAAGCCGAACAATCGGTGAAGAAAGGCAGTCTCGCTTCAGTTCGCGAATTGGAAGTATCTCCTAAAGGCCTTATCCCGGGGCCGCACTGCCCCGGGATCCTGCAAGCCTCCACCTACACGTGAAGTCTTCGGCGAAGCCTTCTTCAAGCGCGGAGCCGCACCACTCCGGAATCCTACAAGCCTCCATCTACCTCGGAAGTCGTCGGAAGTCTTCTTCAAGCGCGGGGGCCACACTACTCCGGGCGCTACGACTGCTTACTCCAGGCGCCGAGAGCACCTACCGCCGGTGCTACCTTTGGGCGCTGCAACTGCTGACTCTAAGCGTTGACCGCACCTACTCCAGGCGCTACGTGCGCCGGCTCCGGACGCTGCGTGTGCTGGCTCCAGGCGTTGCGTGCCGTCGCTGCTAAGAAACTTACCTCTACAAGCGCAACCGGCGTGTGCTGGCTTCAGGCGCTGCGTGTCGTCGCTGCTAAGAAACCTACCTCTACAATCGCAACGTGTGTCGCTTCGACTTTTAGGCCCCACTACATCTCTATATTCCCCTATTCTCCTACCTTTATATATTTTTTTTGTAATCTAATTGTACTCTCACTTCATTCATCATCATCCTCATTTCATTTTTTTATAAAATTGTAAATATCTTTGAATTTTGAATATATTTTTGTTTTTGATGTATTTTTGTTGTTTTGTTGTTCTTAGGTTAGATTTATTATTGTCGCTTCACGACAGTGTGTGTGTGTGTGTGTGTGTGTGTGTGTGTGTGTGTGTGTGTGTGTGTGTGTGTGTGTGTGTGTGTTTTGATTATTTATTTACAATTTACGAAGTACGGTGTAAGAGTGCCTCATATTATATTGGCTTCCTGTATTTTTAACCAGGTGATTACAGATTTTTTGAAATCGCGGTGAGTTGTATTACTAATGTCCAATAACCCGTTAATGCTGTTGTGTAAAGGTAAACAGAATTCGCAGTATATTGACGTTTGGCAAACACTGTTTTAGTGCGATTAGTTTTCTTACATCTTTTTCTCTTCTCCTTTTTTCTACGGTAAAGTCAAACGGTATGGTTTTGCGAATTCTTAGAGTAATAGAATTTTGTACGTGTAGAGCCATGCTGTCATGCTCAGTCAACCTATGTATTTAAAACATAAAAGATTTTTAATATTGATATGATCACTATACGATGTTGTTAGGTTAGCTAATTACGTAATAACTTGAGACAGAATGACCCTTAAGTAGGCACTGAATTAATTAACCGACTTGGTATTACAAGGATCTCACGACGTTTTACGGTAGAAGAACTGAGTTGCGAGGCTTGGTTTGTTTTACAAGTTATATTTTTGATGGCATGCATTTTTACTGTAAGATCATTTTTCGGTAGAGTTCTATTATTTATCGAGAAGCACATATAGTTGGTTTTATTAATATTTAAAGTTGGAAGGTTCGTCTTTAGCCCGTCAGAAACAGAGAGACCACTTTGGGCCATATTATATATCGTGTTTCACGAAGTCCCAGAAAAAACTATCGCAGTGTCGTCGGCGTAAGAAAAAATTTTACCACCTTCAATGCTTAGATTAATGAGGTCATTTATGTAGATTAGAAATAGAGTTAATATGGCAGGTTTGAAAGATGACCTTATCACAAAAATTGATAAGGGCGTGCTTCGGTGGTTTGGGCACGTTGAGCGAATGAGTGAAGACCGAATGGTGAAGAAAATATATAGCGCGAAAGTTAATATTAAAAGGTGTCGAGGTAGACCGAGACTAACTTTCGAAGACAATGTGAGCAAATTGCTCGAAGAGGGTAGGGTCAAGAGTACTCGGATACCTAGACGTGCATGTATGAAGAAGATAATGAATCTGAAAGAAGCGAAAGAGATATGTAAGGATCGTGACACTTGGCGATCTGTTCTCTCTGGCTACCCCGTCAGGGATTGTGCGTGAAGATAAGTAAGTAAGTAAGAAATAGAGTTGTGGCAAGTACACTCCCCTGGAGCACACCAAAATTTATGTCCATGTCTCTGCTCACGTGATTTTCAATTTTCACTCTTTGAGTGCGTTTTTGTAGGTTATTGCTTAGTAATTTAAGTTGTACACCTCGGACACCGACGTACTCCAATTTATGTACAAGAATGGGAAGGAAGACGGTATAAAAAGCCTTTTTTAGGTCAATAAAAATAGTTAGGCATTTATTTCCTCGGTCAACTTGATCTGTAATGAGGGACGTGAGAGACAATATTGCGTCCTCCGTAAATAATCCAGACCTAAAACCAAACTGTCAGCTAGAGATAAAGCTGATTTTTTCTAGATAATTAAGTAGTCGAGTTCTAATGAGTTTCTCAATGACTTTTGATATCGCGGGTAAGACTGAAGTTGATCGATAATTATTGATACCTCATGAACTGAAGTAACTTTAGATCATTTTAGGAGCGCAGGGAATACACCTAATCTAAAGCATTGGTTTTCAAGATGACTAATTATGGGCGCAAGAACAGAGCTACAGATATCAAGCAAAAAATATATAAACTTTTACTTTATGAAGACATCTCAAACCCTGAAGTACACAGGGATCCTATGCGATTAATAAAGTATGTATTTAAACGCGACTTGCAAAAGGCATTACTACAGTATTTATTTTACTCTTAAGCTTCTTCTCTTCTTAAGTCCGATTCCAATATCCACGCCGCGCAGACATCGTTGCCTCAAGACTCAATTCTAATTCTAATTTACTTTAATACAAATTCCAATTTATTCTATTTCTAATTTAAATAAATGCTTTTATTTCAAGTTCTTCAGTTCGTTCAAGTTCTCTCTAAAAATCTTTTTATAAAGAGATTAAGTTCGGGACCCGTAAAGAACGCAATTTATTTTAAGTAATAAAAATATCTGCTCATAAAACTTTGGAAAAAAATGAAGTTGTCGATTAAGTTTAATAGCGCTGAACAATTTGCAGTATGTGAAATTTTCAACGAAGTCAGGGGAAATCGAGTACTTACATCTTAATTTACCGCTAAAATTGGATTTTTATGCTTAAGTATATTTATATCCATTGAAAACGTTGATGTGAAAAGGCGGCGACGTTAGTATAAACGATGTTCGTGGTTGTCACATAGTCCACCTGATGATAAGTGAGTGCTGTGACTTATAGACATCTATATTAATCCTCGATTAAGAATCAATATAGATAATAAGTAATCTTAATTGAAAGCCACTTTTGACTTTTACCACTGATTCGGAAAATCCCCTCTTTCCTGCGAAGAACCAGGAAATATTATTTTTAAAGTAAAATTATACAATAATACACAGCTTGTACAAAATATTAACAAAACATATTAAAGAAAAAGCTTTGAAGTGATCACCTCATTTCCAGGAATTAATATCATCCACATATTCATTTATATTCAAATAACCCTGTTGATAATGTAGCCCGCTGGTGACATCAGGGACAAAATAATAAAGAAGAAAATTTGGTGAGCGCGTGTACATTCGCGGAGAGGGAGACATAGGTGTCACCTTATACGATTTTAGCCTATTGCACTTATTGCCAGTTGCACTAAAGGTGCAAGATGTACTTAGCGGTGCAACACCGATATTGCAAATATACATTCACTCTACTATTAAAATCGCCGTAAGTGCCACCGTGCCCGTATGCAAACGTACTTATTAATTTTAGAAAAATTACAAGTACATAAGATAAATAACAATTTGATATGTGTGTATGTTTTACATATCATTCATTCATCCATTACAGCCTATAAAAGCCCACTGTTGGACATAGGCCTCCCCCGTAGATTGCCTCATGGTGGATTTTTGCCAAAATGATATGGCAAAATGCTGGAGGAAGGTTCTGCTGTTTAATTTTCCCTCTGCCTCTTCTTATGATACTCTCGGGACGATATGGGCCCGTGGATATTCTTACACCACCACTATACGGTTTTCTTTACATATATTTTGTTTAAATTTATAAATATTATATGTGTTTCAGGTGTTCAAGAAGCAGCATCGTCAACCTTTTTAAACAGTATTTTTTTAATAAAATATTAAAACTTGGAGAGACTTTGTTGTTATAGCGCATACACTACTCCACGAATGAATTACTGACTCTGTCGGGAAACTGGTATCGATAGCTTGTGTTTGTTCCCGGTGTTTACAAAGTGTATATCATTTTTATTCTAAGAAACGGAGTCCTTGAGAGGAAAGGAGTCTTTTCACCTTGTACATGGTACCTTGGAGAAGAAAATGTAGTCAAATATTATGTTCTAAAGAACATTCTGATTATATATGGTAGGTGCGAATTTTGTAAATTGGTAATAGCGCAGTTTGTAGCAAGGTTTTTGGAGACACTAGAAGTAGCGCAAAAAACTTATAACTACAACTTAATCTAAAGGGAATTAAGGGTGGATAGTTCAATACGTGAACAGGTTACAAATGCACAATGAGAAGCCAATAGAATATGAAGCATTCTTACTTTAATTTAACTCTAATATTTTTATAAATAAGTTTCATCATTATCATAAGAGCCCTTCACAAGTCCACTGCTGAACATAGGCCTCCCCCAAGGAATGCCACAAAGCACGGTCCTGAGCCACCTGCATCCATCGTCTTCCTGCATATCTTACAAGGTCGTCACTTCATCTGGTGGGGGAATGCCCTACATTTCGTCCGCCGGTACGACAAACTTTGTTTGACCGCCACTCGAGAACCTGTTTTCCCTATCGGTT
This sequence comes from Parnassius mnemosyne, assembly GCA_963668995.1. NCBI lineage: Eukaryota > Metazoa > Arthropoda > Insecta > Lepidoptera > Papilionidae > Parnassius > Parnassius mnemosyne. The sequence goes on along the minus strand of CAVLGL010000024.1, from coordinate 45,502,006 downwards.
GTCGGTTCTTCGAGCTATATGGCCGGCCCATTGCCACTTCAGCTTACTAATCCGTTGGGCTATGTCGGTAACTCTGGTTTTACTGCGGATATCCTCATTTCTAAGTTTATCACACAGAGAAACTCCGAGCATAGCCCTCTCCATAGCTCGCTGTGTGAACTTGAGCTTCCTCATCCGGACAGCAGTGAAGGACCACGTCTCAGTACCATAGGTCATCACTGGCAACACGCACTGGTTGTACAGTCTCGTTTTCAAGTTTTGAGGTATACCTGACGAGAAGATGTGCCGTAATTTCTCGAAAGCTGCCCAACCGAGTTGAATCCGTCGATTGACCTCTCGGACGAAGTTGGACTTACCTAGTCACACTATTTGTCCCAGGTAAACGTTCTCCTCAACAACTTAGTGCTCCCAACAACTACCGCCATAGGTGTGACATGGACGTTAAACATGATCTTTGTTTTGTGATGTAGTGCCACCATGGAGGACGAAATTAAAGAGCTGCTGAAGGACTTCAAGTACCGGTCTTCCACACTCTTTCAGAAGCTCCGCTGTAATTCCATCCTCGCCTGGGGCCTTGCGGTTTTTAAGGTGCTGGTGAGCCATTTCAGTCTCGCTCAGACTGACGTCCGGGATATCTTCGGAATAGTGTCGGATAAGACTCGCTCTTGGATCGTTACTCACACTTATGTGTGGCTCCAACGATGACGTTTACAGCTGCCCATAGATCCTCTCAATCTCACTCAAAATCTCGGGTGTCCCGGAAATGACGCTGCCACACTCGGTCTTCAGCTTCGGCAGATGGCTCTTTCTGGCAGACAGATTTCTAGCAAAGTTTTTGAAGCCCTGGTTCCGCTCGATCGCTTCTTTAATACGAGCAGTATTAAAGTTGCGTATGTCCCACGGCATGCATATGGAGATCTGTCTGTTCAGTTGCCTGTATGCTGTCAAATCTACTGAAGACTGCAGCTTCATATCCCGTCTAACAACCATGAGATTAAGAGTGTAATCGGAGAGTTTTTGTGTTCTTCTGCGGCGCGTCTTGCAAAACTTAGCTTCGGCCGCATGGACAGTTTCCACGAGCTTTTCATTTATATCGTCCACTGAATTGCAATCTTCTAGGCACTGAAAACGGTTTTGTGCATCGAGCTGAAAGGTTTAGGGATTTTGTATTAGAGCACGAGGGGGACGAAGCGTTGACTTCATTAGATGCGACCTCTCGAACTTAACGTTTAGGTTCAGTGTACCTCTCACTATTCGGTGATTGCTGCCGGTTTTCACCATCGCGATCGCTGAGACATCACCGAACAGTTGTCGTCTGGTCGTCATAATGAAGTCAATCTCATTTTTTGTCGAACCGTCGGGGCTCGACCAGGTCCACTTCCTGTGGGACCGCTTCTGGAAGAAAGAGTTCATAATAAAGAGTCCCTCTTTCTCCATGAAGTTGGCCAGCTGCTGGCCCCTTGGGTTCCGTTGCCCTATTCCGAAATTCCCTGCTTTCAGCTCACCGTTTTCTCTTGTGCCTAGTTTTGCGTTGAAGTCTCCCATTAACACCGTATAGTGGGTTTTGAAGGAATGCATGGCTCTAGAGATATCCTCATACATTTCGTCCACGTCCTCATCGGGGTGTGCCGAGGTTGGTGCGTAAACCTGTATGACCTTCAGCGAATACCGTATGTTGATTCTGAGTATAAGGTACGCAACCCTCGTCGACACACTCCCAATCTTGTCTCGTCAACGTTGTTAACGATAGACTTGTGGACGATAAATCCGACACCTCCTTGGGACAGATGGTCGCCCTCCCGGTGATAGAACAAATTGCCGGATTCAAGGATTACCGTGTCTTCCCCCTCACTTCAGACTTCGGATAATCCTATGACATTCCAGCGCAACTTGTCTATCTCTTCTTCCAGCTCCAGGATCTTCTCGTCAGTCCTCAGGTTGCGTGCGTTATAAGTTGCCAGGTCGAGTCGTCTTAGGTGGCAACCGAACCTCCACCGGAGATTCTTAGCACCCCCTGCCCCGCCGTTACCATGGTCGCCACCGTAGCCAGGAATAGCGGGGCCGCCGGGTACTGGGGGCCGTCTTTTTGTAACTTTTATCATGGGGGTATATTGCCATAGTTGCCACGCTTGGCGAGCGGGTTGGCAACCGCAGTTTTTTTATTGTTGTTTTACTGTTATCAAAAAGATACTGCTGCCCATCCTCATAAATAAATATAAATAAGATTATTTTATTATTAATATTTTACTATGAATAAACTTATTTAAAATAAATAAATTTATTCATAGTAAAATATTTATTTAATTATCTATTTATTTGATTTTCTTGTGTTTACGCTTCACAGTTTTTTTTTAAATTTAAGCTTTAAGGATGAAATCGTAATAAAATAAAATAAAATGGCACATTTCAGACCCTAATTGTTGCAGAAACAGACCTTAGCAATTCTAGAAATCCATAATAGGTTTCACGAAATTTCAAATACTAGGTATTCTAGAAGACCCTAGTAGAAATGCAAAATTACAAATGATTAATAGGTTTTTTTAAGTTATGAGGAGTTCCTAAAAGGCTCATGTGAAATGAATATATATATATACATATATATATATATCTGCTGCTGCGTCGCCTTTTCTTTTCCGAACTTGGTACACTGCAGTGTATCAGATTTTACTAACGATATTTCATGATTTCATTTTCGAAATTTTTATCTCCCAAAATTTTAACTAATTATTTCACATAGATGCAGGTATTTTTATTTTTTAATTTATTATTTTGCGCTGCAACAATGCAACTCTTTCTCCTAACTCTTTAAAAGAGTTACTTATGATCACTGATATTTTTTTCGGCTCTTTATCAATAACTGAATCAATTGAATTTCTGATACTTACAGTGATGGTGATATCCAACTGTAATTTCCCTGAACTGAGCTGATCATTTATTTTTTGCTCCACGAACTCCAGTATCGGCCTAATATTTTTATCATCATGCTGCTTGCGTTTTCGGAATCTCACAAAAGTATTATCATCGGTACCACACGATTCGTGTAATTCTAGATTTGACGAATATTTTAGTTTCTGTGCCGGAGGTGTTGATGATGTTGGAGTACGCTGCTTCTTGTTATTTCGTGTGTGTGGCACTAACAAAAATTATACACTGTTCCATGTTTAGAGGGGGTGAGGTATGCATGCCCCGCTGTAACGAGTCCAAGAAGCGATGCCAGAATAGGATGGAAGAAGTGATCTAAGTGAACAAGCGATATGGCCACAATATGTCACTGTTACAGCTACACACGCTATTAACACACTACTTGCAAGATGATAAGATATAAGTTACAATGTTCCACAATGTTAATTTTACAATAAATTTTACACACGTCTACTCTATAAGGGTCCAACACGAGGAATCTGTAGGTATACCGTTGAGATAACGACATTCTTAAAACACCAGCAGTATTAAATACGAGAGTCGTTTTATACTGCAATCGAAAATACCCTGCCAAGTATAATGATTAAGGCTTGAACTACGTACAACAAGAGATACCGATACCCTGTAGTGGACTTTCTCAACCTGACGATGATCAAGAAGAATAAAATTGTGATAAAATTTTAACTGCCTTCCGATACTTAAACTAAAAAATCGTCTGTATCTTTATTTAAAAAAAAAAGCATTTCCTATACTCGACTACGATCGACGCATACTCGTTGTATTCTATCGAGGACCTATACACGGTTTCAATATCCGGAGTACCGTAGTAAATTTCAGTTTATCGTTGTTTTGGATCGTTTAGAAAAATAAATTTAGTTTAATATTATCTCGTGTTTGTTGAAGTGAAACACAAACTATTTTAAATACATTAATAATTTTGAAATACTTATCAGTTCACAGTGGTTGACATTTTTGAATAATCGACTGCCATTTTGAATTCAAACGTCCGTCTTTGTGGATTTCCAAGGTAATAATATACCTAGAATTTTCATTAAGATTATTGCAAAGTGAATAAACGAATTTGGAGTGAGACTCGGTTGAGTTTTGTTAGTGTAGTGTTAATGTACCTGAGTACTTCATTTTACATTGGCATTTGAATGTAGTTTTTTTTTTATTTCAAACGTTTTTAAAATAAGTGGCAATAAGGTGTCCTATATCATAATAGTAATGATTGTTGATGGAGCTTGCTCACTTAAGGAAATCTCTAATCTGTTATGTAGCAACCAGCTTTTGCTCGATAAATATAGAAATAAATAACGAAAATTATTAATTCATGAAAATTGCAAAGTTCGTTATTCTTATATAATGCAATGCAATGCAAAATGCAGCATGGCTCTACCATGTATAAAATTTATATTTTTTTTATAAATTTCTCAATAAATATAATTTAATTTGCACGATTCTCTAATTCACCTCCCCTTTAAAGATTGTATATCTAGTAAGGTAGTAGCAATTCAGTATTGCATAATAAGGTACGTAAAATTTATTCAGCCTTCGTTAACGACGAATAAAATTAGATAGGGAGGCACAAAATATGGTGAGGCCCTCAGTTATTAAATTTTCTGGAAATCTGTATTCATTCAACCGTGGCAATCAGTAATGACCTGATTTGTAATGTCATTATAACATCAGGGGTAGATACATAATATGTGTAGTGTATTTATCTTAAATATTTTTATCGCTACAGTCTATCAAAAGAGCATTTCTGAGGCAATTATGTTAAAAGGAGTGGGCCCTATTAACATAACTGCCTCACAGGGGTGATACTTGCCATTGTAGCCACGCTTGGCAGGTGGGTAGGAAACTGCAAATTTATTTTCTTATTTTAGTTGTTGTTAGGAAGACGCTACTCGTACTATCAATCTTTTGGTTTGTTTCTCTCTCTCTCTATCTATCTCTATCTCTCTCTCTCTCTCTCCTCTTACTAAATATTCAAAGTGATGAGTATCTGAGCGATGGCTACATATCCATGCCATTTTCATAAGAGGGATGTATCTTTTCTCGCTCAAAGGCTAAGTATTTGCATAATTAGTCGTATCAATTCAGCGAGGAAACACAGTCCGCGTTCTTTGCGCAATACCGTGGGCAATAGGACTATATGAATCTTTATGTTTTTGGTTTTGGTTTTTTATTATGCTAATAAATATTTTATGTATTTAAATGATATGTAAATAAATGAGCAAATATTTAATACTATGCGTAAACAAATTAATAAATTATATTTGTATATTTAAAATAATTCAATTGCCTCACTTTTACATTCAGTCGCGTTAAAATTTATTTAATATTGAACTTTTTTGTGTTTTTTTTTTATTATAGGATCGAGTGACAAACGAGCACACAGTCCACCTGATGGTAAGTGGTTGCTGTGGCCCATAGACATCTATATTTATCTTCGTTTGCGAATCAAAACGCAGATGCGTTGTCACTCGTGAGGACTAAGATGGAATGCCTCTTTTCCAGTAAAAAGGGTCTCCGGTTCTCTACACTCACCATACAAACACACAAAACAGTGTTAAATTGCTGTTTGACGCTGGTATTATGTGAGAGCGTGGTCCTTCCCCGGTCGAGCCGACCCATTCGTGCTACGAATATACTATTAATATAGCTGCATCGTGGCTCTACTACGTACACTAATTTCTTAAAAACGCGTCCTTAGTTTTTTTTTTAATATTGTGCAGGTCACTATTTACTGAATGTGTGAATTAGAGCATCCCTGCATCAAATTAGGCCGATAAATAAAAATCACTGGCTTAACAACACTATTTATTATACGAATCCGACACGTTTACATTTATGACTGAAATCTGCACTTAATTACAAACGGGCGCATCGGCGAGACTTAGTTCGGTCGCAATAAACCTATATATATAGGTTCTCATTATACGTATGTATGCCAAATTTTTGTTCCTGCAATTAGAAGCAGATAGCGCCACTCTGAAATATCTGCTGTTTTTTCTATGTCTGTAATATATAATGTACTCTGTGCTAGAGACGACTGCCAAACCTGCTGAGGGGGTTGCGCAGGTGCAGTTAGTCTCAGGTTACATAATATCGTTGTCATGTCGCTAAAATATATATAAAACAATTTAAAATATATAAAATTTGACAAGTTAGAAATTCAATACCAATAGCGTTGCGAAAAACGTAATTTTATTTTAAAGAAATTGAAGAATGTTATTCTTACGTAACGGAACGTTACGTAACGTATCATAAAGGCAGTTTACATACCTACATAAATTTTAATTTTCATTTAAAAAACCGCCCAAGTGCGAGTAGGACTCGCGCATCGAGGGTTCCGAACAAATCCGTAGGTATACAAGTTGAAAATTATTAAAAATATTTTTATTATATGAAGTAACTAAAAATTTATGATTTTCGCAATTTTTCCTTAATCTGTGCTATAATATGTAGCTTCGTACTAAATTTTAAGATTCTGAGTTCACGGGAAGTACCCTGTAGATTTTGATTCCCTTGCGAATGTCGAAAATTTGCGGCGTAAACGGCTGTATCTTTTGATTGCGTTGGCTTAGAAGTTTTATTTTTTCACAGCTCTAAGGGACAGTAGACGTGAGTATTTGATATGTATTTCAGCTTCATATCATATACTCACGTCTACTACCTCCACGAGTTCCTGAAAAAAAGGGTCTTGACAGACAGACAGACAAAAAGACGAACAACAAAGTGATCCTATAAGGGTTCCGTTTTTTTCGTTTTGAGGTACGGAACCCTAAAAATAAAACTACTATGGAACTTGGAACCCGTTCGGACCTCACCACTTTTATCTGCGAAGCCGAAAACACCAAATTTTTTTTTTTTTTTTTTTTTTTATAGAATAGGGGGCAAACGAGCATGCGGCTCACCTGATGGTAAGTGACTACCGCCGCCCATGAACAACCGCAACACCAGGGGGATTGCAGATGCGTTGCCGGCCTTTTAGAAAGGTGTAAGCTCTTTTCTTGAAGGTTCCTAAGTCGTATCGGTTCGGAAAATTCGCTGGTGGTAATTGATTCCACAAAGAAGTTGTGCGAGGGAGAAAACTTCTTCTAAATCGCACAGTGGTGGACCGCCAATCATCCAGATGGTACGGATGGTAACGCGAGTTTTGTCGCGACGTGCGATGGTGAAATTGAGCGGCTGGAATTAGTCCGAACAATTCCTCAGAGCACTCCCCGTGATAGATGCGATAAAATACGCAAAGAGATGCAACATCTCTACGCAGTGCCAGTGTATCGAGCCGATCGGAAAGAACTCGGTCGTCGACGATTCGAATCGCTCTGCGCTGGATGCGGTCAAGTGGAAGGAGCTGGCACTGGGGTGCCCCGGCCCAGAGATGAGAACAGTATTCCATGTGGGGCCGAACTTGAGCTTTGTAAAGTTGCAAGCGATGTGCCGGCATGAAATACTGTCTCGCTCTGCTGAGCACGCCAAGCTTTTTAGAGGCCAATTTGGCCTTCCCTTCCAAGTGACCACGAAACTGCACGCTATTCGATATGTCGACGCCAAGGATTCCGATACTGGCTGAGGCAGCAAGGGGAGTGCCTTGAAACTGAGGAGATACGACAAAGGGGTTCTTTTTAGCGGTAAACGCGCAAACTTGTGTCTTCTGGGGATTGAACTGGACTAGATTTAGTCGGCCCCAATCCGAGACTTTGTTAAGCAAAGACTCGACTTCAGACACAAGTTTGTCCCGGTACTCGGCGACGTTTTCCCGAGAAATATTGGCACGGCCGGTATATAAGGCATCCCCAGTGCTGTCGTCTGCATAGCAATGAATGCTACCAGTTAGCAACATATCATTGATATGCAGGAGGAACAGCGTTGGTGATAGCACGCAGCCTTGTGGAACACCAGCGTTGATAGGCTTGTAATCAGAGCATGCACCGTCTACTACGACCTTGATGCTCCGATCAGCAAGGAAACTGGTGATCCATTTGCACAATTTCTCGGGAAGCCCATAGGAAGGAAGCTTCGAAAGAAGCGCCTTGTGCCAGACCCGATCGAAGGCCTTCGCTATGTCCAAACTAACGGCCAATGCCTCCCCCTTGGACTCTACTGCCTCCGCCCATCTATGAGTGAAGTAAACTAGAAGATCACCTGCTGATCGACCCCGACGAAAACCGTACTGACGGTCACTGATCAGCTGGTGATCCTCAAGGTACCTCATGAGCTGGCAGTTTATAATGGATTCCATTATTTTGGAGAACAAGGAGGTGATGGCGATAGGCCTGTAGTTGGACGGGTCTGAGCGGTCGCCTTTTTTAGGGATCGGGTGGATCAAAGCTGTCTTCCATGAATTCGGGACTACGCCTTGGGAGTAGGAGTACCGGAAAAGACGCGTTAAAACCGGTGCCAACTCTGGAGCACACGTCTTCAGCACAATGGGAGGGACTCCATCGGGCCCACTCGACTTACTGACGTCCAGGGAGAAGAGTGCTTTGCGAATCGAGCGCTGTGTAAATCGCACATCCGGCATGGAGCACTCACATCGCGGGATGGTCGGCGGTGTGTTCCCCCCGTCATCTAGAGTCGAGTTAGACGCAAAAAGAGAGCACAACAGATCGGCTTTCTCTTTTGCGGCATGGGCCAGTGAGTCGTCCTCTCTGTGCAGAGATGGGAGGGATGGCTGACAGAAGTTCCCTTGGACAGCCTTGGCGAGAGACCAGAATGCACGGGTTCCCGAAGGAAGGCGAACTAGCTTCTCGCCAATTCTGCCGATGTGCTCAGACCTTGCCTTGGCAATGACGCTTTTGAAGGACCTGGAGGCGGAATTATACTTCTTTTTAAGTGCGCTGGTGTTTAAATCCCGAGACGTTGATGCGTCAGCCCAGGCCCGGTAGCACTCCTGCTTATAGCGTGATGCTATTTTACAGGAGCGATCAAACCATGGCTGGGATCTGCCTCCGATGGGCACCACAGAGGATGGAATAAAAAGTTCCATACCCTGAAGCACCACATCAGCAACAGAATCGGCAACAACGCTGGGATCTTCCGGCGAGAAGCAAACCCGCCCCCAAGGGTAGGATGCAAAAAAAGACCGCATCCCATCCCAATCAGCTGACCTATAGTGCCAAACACGGCGGCAAGCTGTAGATCGCAACTGCGATTGGAGCGTGAGTGGCACCGTGCTCCGGATCAGACAATGGTCCGAAGAGCCCAGAGGGGCATCGACGGAGACCTGATATCCGTCCGGATGAGAGGTCAGCAGAAGGTCCAACAGGGAAGGTACATGGTCTTCCACATCTGGGATCCGCGTAGGCGAAGTAACCAGTTGTGTTAGACCATATGCCAAAGCAAAGTCGTAGACAGATCTACCCGCATGATCGGTTAAACGAGAACCAAGCCATTCAGCGTGGTGGGCGTTGAAATCACCGAGTATCACGATCTCTGCGGATGGGACCTGTTGTAGCACGGAGTCTGCAGCCATTTGGACGTGGTCGATGAGTCGGTCTGTGTCGGCATTACCGCTATGGGACCTATAGAGGCACCCGTAGACGCGGGGATGGTCGTCGCTGTCTACGCGCAGCCATAGGATGGACAGGTCCGTACCTTCAAGGCTGCCGAGGCGTCGAAAACAGATGTCCTCTCTGACGTATACGCAAACTCCAGCCCGGGGCACAAAGGAGTGTTCCAATTTGTATCCCGGGTAGGAGAGATATGAAGTATCAGCCGGAGAGGACACCTGAGTCTCGGTTAAAAAGAGCAAGGCCGGCTTCGCCGTCTCTAGATGGTAATGGACAGCGTTAAGGTTGGAATGAATTCCCCTGATGTTGCAAAAATTCACGGATAGCGTGACAGGGGTCGCCTTGGTTGTATTGCTCCGCTTGCCCCGAGCAGCATTAGTCATGAGCGGAATTTTGCCCCCCCCCAGAATACGCGGGGCAGCCTGAGCACCCACGCTCAAGAGTGAAGTAGTTTGTTCGTGGATGCTCAGCGAGGGATTCTCCAGGGGTGCTGGTACCCTCCTGGGGTAGTCTTGTATTTAATTCCACTACCATGTTGATGGGGGGGGGGGGGGGAATTGGGCCTCCGGCCACTTGCACTCACCAAGCGCAACGCAGAGGTAAACCTCTACTTCACGCTGGTATTCTGTGAGGTCGTGGTACCACCCCGGTTCGAGCTGGCCCATCCGTGCGACAGCAAAAGCTACCGCTTGGCTCTACCACTGTTAAATATCATTTATATAGATTTTGGCCCACTTTTTACATTTAGATTTTAATGGGGTAGTATTATTAATTAACTTCACCTACTTACGAACAATATTTAATAGTTTAGTTAAAAATAAAATTGTATTAAAAGTTACTCAACCCTTTCAAAAAATTAACTATTATTGTAAATTCAGTTAAACAAAAATTTGAACTTAATTTTGAATGAATTGGTGTTATTGTAGAATATGTACAATCACATTAACTGTTACGCTGATTGTACTGCAGTTCTACTAATTCTAAATTCGAAGAGACATCTCCTGCGGGATTTGCAAACTGAAACACGATTCAAAAGGCTCGTTTTGTTTTGTTGAATATAATTGTTTGGGTCACTGATAAAACAAACACTTCAGCAAGCTAATATACGATATATGGTGTATTTTTTATACGTTTCCCAAAATTTTAATTAATATTAGTTTTTGGATTTAACCTGGTATAAAATTCATAAGATTTTTAATCAGATTATACCTAAGAACAAATAGTTTTTGCAAACTGAATAATAACAATTAACGATTTTTTATAGGATAAAGGTGACAATCGAGCACAGAGTCCACTTGATTGTAAGTGCATTGCCATTTGGCGGTAGGAATAGGTAAACAGGGGATACCTACCCAAATGGACTCTAAGGTTCAAAAGGAATCCTATTATATGGTAAAGCGTTACACGTTTGACAGCTCCATGGCTCAGTGGCTTAGCAATGAGTTGCAGGGTTAAGGGCCGCGGGTTTGAATCCCGCACATAACAAGTATTTGCATGGCCTATTACCTAATAATTGTTCCGGTGGATGTTTGTTCTTAGGATATTTATGTATTTAAACTGTCCCCACAAGACAGAAGAAACTCCTAGCGTGGAGGTTAAGTATTTTTTAATAGACGATAGAAGATCTACGGTTGTCAGTGTACTGCAAAATTTACAACGAGAACTTAGTCTCTGATAACCACGGCGCTTACATTTTAATAGGATAAAACGAAAATGTACTCTCATAACTTATCTGTATTTGAAATCCTTTAAAATCGAACGACCACTTTTTAAAATTTATGTTTGTGTAGGGAGGATGAACGCTAAGCAGGGGCAAAATTATAAATTTAAGCGTTTTAATTTAATACAACCCTTGTCAAATAAATTATCCAATTATAAGTAATTTATCTCCAATTTGTAAATCGTCCTAGGGTATTTATGGCGGTAAGTTTGCGAATAATTTAATGAGTAATTACCTTCCTATTTTCAAATTTAAAACGAAAAATTAAATTTGGCTGGAAGTAAAAGTTTCTTTGTAATTATACTTGTTAAAACTTGAAACCTTTTGACTAAAAAAATATTAATTTTTACTAAGATTTTTCCTTTAATTTTCATGTACAGCTTATTTAATTTCACACACTGCAGATAAACGAGTGTAGCACGAATGGGTTGGCTCAACCGGAGAAGGACTACGCACTCATAAAGTACCAGCGTAAAATAACAGCTCAATGCTGCTGTGTTTCTTATCGTTAGGTATAGAGAACCGGTAATTTTATTTCTGTGAATACATAGCATTCAATCATAGTCTTTAGGACTGACAACACATTTGCATTTCAATTCTTAATGGAGGATAAATTTAGATATCTATATACAGTATTCAATTACTATCAGGTGGATTATGTGGATTGTGTGAACACTCGTTTGTCACTCATATTCTATATTAAAGCTTCAAATTATTTTAAAATTTTGTCGAGGAATTGCAATTCATTTCTTATGTTTACACAAACACTACACATTACACGCTCCGAGGAGCACCTGGTTGATTTACCAGTTGCTCCGCGGTGTGTGTTCACATAAAATTGCAACAACAATTTCATTGGTGCCGGCGGGGGAAATGCTCGCGTATGGATCACTCGAACCCTTCCTTGTCCTGTGTTGTAATCTTAATTTACTATTAGAATCAAAATGTAAATCTTGAGCAGTGTGATAAAATAGAGGAGTTATAAGAATAATCCAACAACCCATACCGTCTTCTAATAGACTCAAATCAAGCGCATTCCATTATCGACTCTAGATGATGGGGGAAGCATACTGCCGATCATCCCGTGGTGTGAGTGCTCCATGCAGGAAGTGATGTTTACACAGCGCCCAGTGTATAAAATTCTCCTCTTCCTGGACGTCAACAAGTCGAGTGAGCCTGATGGAGTCCCACATATTGTGCTGAAGACGTGAGCTCAGGAGTATCCACCGGTTTTAACGCGTCTTTTTCGGTACTCCTACACCCTAGGCGCAGTAACGAACTCATAGAAGACAGCTTTGGTACATCCGATCCCTAAAAAAAAACGACCGCTCAGATCCGTCCAACTACAGGCATTTCGCTGTCATCTCCTTGTTCGCCAAAGTAATGGAAACCATTATTAACAGCCAGCTCATGCGGTACCTTGAGGATCACCAGCTGATTAGTGACCGCCAGTACGGTTACCGTCGAGGTCGCTTAGCTGATGATCTTCTAGTTTACCTAACTCATAGATGGGTGGAGGTAGTGGAGTCCAAGGGGGAGGCGTTGGCCGTTAGTTTGGACATAGCGAAAGCCTTTGATCCCGTTCGATACAAAGCGCTTCTTTCAAAGCTGCCTTCCTGTGGGCTTCCCGAGAAACTGTGCAATTGGATCACCAGTTTTCTTGCAAATCGGAGCATCAAGATTGTAGTAGACGTTGCATGATCCGATTACAAGCCTGCTAACGCTGGTGTTCTACAAGGCTGCGTAATATCACCAACGCTATTTCTTCTACATATTGTGACGCTTTATAATTATTATTTATAAATAATAATTAAATTCATTATAAAGACATTTAAAAATATCAAAGAAATTATATTTTAAACAATTAAAATGCAAATAATAAGCATAAAGTTCAAATATATTCATTTGGAATATTGAATATTATAGTATTAGTAAACGCATAAATTGTCTCTAAAAATCTCTAAATTTATTAAAATTTTGTTTAAAATATTCAAAATGTATTAAATAATATAAATTCAAGTCGATTATATTGCAAAAATAAAGATTAATAACATTTGTAATAAAATAGAAAAAATGGATCAAAATTTTCTAAATTGATGAAGGTGTTCTTGTAATAATCGGTAAATTTCTTTTGTTTTATTTATATGGGGGCGTTGCCGGAGACACATACCCAAGGTAGTACATATATATAGTGTGGTCGGCTGATCGACTGCTAGTAATAAGGTTGAACAATGACTAGTCCTATATTAGGGACTTATGAAATACTTCAAGAAAAGAGCGTACTCCTTTTTAAAAGGCCGGCAACGCATCTGCAATTCCCTCCCTGGTGTTGCAGTTGTTCATGGGCGGCGGTAGTCTTACCATCAGGTAAGCCGCATGCTCGTTTGCCCCCTCTCCTATAAAACAAATCAATGAATGGGTTATGTCTTCTATTACTCCAAAATCATAACAATTGGGCGAATTATTTAAATAAGACTCTTGTATTTGAACAGAACTGACGTAGGTACATATCATTACATTTTATCCTGACCAAATGGCCACGATGCGAAAGGTCTGTTCGAATCCATTGCCTACTTAGTATGATAAAAAACTATTGGCAATTTATTTGTGCATGCCCTAAGCGTATTAGAAATTTACCTATAACATGGTTACACAATTTTTTTAAAGTAGTTTAAATACACACAGGTTTTCATTAATAACCTAAAATTATCCGATAATTTTATGAAAAAGTTTGAAAAATCCAAATGTACACGACTCATAATGTTCATATAATACTGCAAATATATATATATATATATATATATATATACATAAATAAATTGTAGTTCTATTTGTCAAAGAGTTCCAGTAGCAATCACCCAAGTACACCTTGAAATCACTCCGTCAAGTCTGGAGGTACACTTTCAGGTCACTCTATCAAGTCAAGATTAAATGTCGACTGCACCCTAGGCTAGCCTGGCACCTCATCGGCGCCCCTCAAGGGGCCATCTTATATCTGATACAGACTAAATATCATTTTGCAAATAAAATATATTATAATTTATAAGGCATAAATGAAAAATGCGATAAGAGAGTAAGAGTGATTTTGGAGTAATCAAATACGACGCTTTTTTTTTCGTTTAAAAAATTCCGCCGCATCTTTTTAACTTTGCGCCCCTAGACACGTGCCTACATAGTTTGCCTTAAGAATACTCAACCACTGTTCGGAGGTCAGGTCTTAATTAACAAACCGAGCCCGAACTTAGCACATCTATTACTATTACTACTCTTTGAGGAGTTCTAGTATCATTCACCGAAGTAAACCTTCGAGTCGGGGTAGGGTCTCATCATAACTAATATAACGAGCACAATTTCGGCACACATTATTCTACTCGTCGAGGAGTTCCAGTAGCAGATATCGAAGTACACCTTCAGATCTCCATAAAGTCCAATGCATATATTTATGTATAAATCCTTGGTACTTTTAGCGAAACAAATTTTTGTAATAAAAATCTGTGATTATAAAAATAATAATAATATTTTACCGTATGTACTTGCCATATGTATCAAAGGACAATGTCCAAAATCGCCCTGTGTAATAAAAGCATCAGACATACACGATAATTAATTTTCTATTTTATTATGTCAGTTGGAAATACTTTTATAACACGGACTAGCTGCGTGCAAAAATAAACATTAAAAAGTATTGTAATCGACTAATAACATTAATCGCCGCCATCTTCGCCAAACATCATGTGGTGTTGAAAAATGATTAGGGATGCCCAATCGATTATAATCGATTTTTGAATTTAATGTACATTTTGAATTTATTTCGAATAAAGTTTCAAAAAGAAGCTACAATAAAATATAAAATTACCATTTATTTATATTCTTTTATATTATTCCCTAAAAGTATAATTTAAAAACCTACTATACCTAATGAATGAGGTCATACTCGATTTTGTATAGGTTTAGTATTAGTTAGAATAATGCTGAAGAAAAATATTCGTAAAGATTCAGGATTTTCTAATGATCGTTTAGAAAGGATTGTATTTTACGTCTTACTAAACGATATCTTACGAGTTTTTCAACAATTAATATTAAAAAAAAAAACACTTATTGTTATTTACATTAATTATAAATGTGTTCTTTAAAAAGAGCAATATTGTAGACTAGATACAGACGTTATTATTAATATTGTTACAAATATGGAAGAAGTAGAGACGTACGTGTTATTATAAGTAAAGTAGGATATTGTCATACTTGTTATGGTATTAATATTATCGTATGACAAAAGATGATTTGTAATGTGATGTTTGTTTGTAACGTATGGCTATAATAAATCTTATGAAATATTCATAAATCGTATCGTATTTGGCGCTCCTATTTTTGATGTCACTAAATTGTCACTTGTCACTTATCAGTCTCTCATGAAAAAAATACGATCTCCAAATCAATTCAAATCGAACATACTAGAATCGAATCTCGATTAAATCAAGCATTAACAGATCTATTTTTGATCAATCGCGACATTTTCGAACATGCCTAATATGGACAGAGAACATAATTATTGACGATAATTTACCCTAAATACAAATAATTGTATAGAAACATCATTAAATAAATAAACATAACATCACGCTTGTATTTCTCAGAAGGAGTAGGTAGAGGTATGTAGTACTAAGTTATACGTCCCATGTAATAGAGAAACAAGCCAAACACCGGACACAAATCCAGAATCCGTGCTACTACAGGAAACTTCAAGTTATAAAAAAAATATCATACACTGGGATCGAAGCCAGAACAGAACAGTTTTTCTGTCTGTCACAAGGAACAGATGTTCCACCTATGCAAAAGTATTTCTTGAATCGTTTGAAATATTCTTGAATAAGTCCAACTCGAGAGGTTTTTGGATCGATTCATTGAATCGATGGAGTGTTCTAAGTCGATATCAGGACATCGGATAAGGATTCTTCAGTTCTATTTCGATCGGAAAAATCGATTATTTTATTATAAACAATCGATTAAACGATTTCAAATCGACATGCCTACTTTATACTGTCACCTTTCACTCTGTCAAAATTACATTTGTTGGTGTCGTTTACTTTTTGTAATTGTATCGGTGTTTTGGTGACTTTCGGGACTATATATTGAACATTACGACTTGGCTATTTTAACGGACTCTGATTGTTTTCAAGAACGACTTACTTTGCTGTGATTTTCGAAACTGTGTACCGCTCATACGATAACCTAGCATTCATAAACGGTTATACGCATACGCAATGGAAAGTGTATTTTGTGTAAATCGCGGCTCTGCTGGTGGCTCAATGTTGTTAAAAGATGAACAGAGAAGCAATCGTGCAATATTGCTGTAATTGTATCGTTGTACGCAGAACCATCGGTTGCTGCGCCCATATTATGACCATCATCATTTAGAAGATGAAATATATACATGAAAGTAATCTGTGTTTTATTTCTAATTCAAACATAATAAATTAATGTAGTTTAAACAACTTATACTCCCAATTAGGTGCTAAGTCGGTAAGGCTGATTTCATAGTCATGCGTTTGAACAGCGCCGTCCAGACGCACACGCTTGCAAATGCACTAGATAGTAGTCGATAATATTCAAGCTGTTGTATGTATGTCGCGCCCTGTTGAAAATTCGTTAAAACCGTGGTTGATACGCTCGCTGTTCGACGGCATGTCTAGCGGTGTGACTGAACCATGATAAATCCTCTATATTTATGTACTAGGTATCTTACCGTGCCGTATATATGCTAATGACAACATCTAAATGCTAACAGCCATTATATACATACATTTTTATTTTTACATGAATACACAAACATTATCTCTTATTTCGAAACCAATCCTAAGAAAGCAGGTTTATTAACTAGATTCTATGCATTTATACGTTGCACTTACATACACTTAGGCTTTAGAACAAAAATAGCATACCTAATTATCTAGATAGGTACTAAAAATAGCTAAATGATTTAGGACATCATTTTTCAGTTTGTAAAAAATCACTCGGAGCTATGAAAAACCGTAATATTCGTGGTTCGATTATAACCTCAAAATCTGATACTTTATTTGAAATATATCTTTTATGCAGCTAGTCCGCTATAAAAATAAGATCATATAGGAATTTACTAATGATCGACAATAAAACACACAATTTTCCGATGCTCTTGGTTCCAGGGCGAACAATGTATGGGAGCAGAGCAATATCCTTTGATTTTTAGAATATTTCGTATTTCTAAAGCGATCGATATTTTTCAGCACGAACCGCTGTAAACAAACGACCACTTACGACGGCGGCTGAGCCTGGAGTAAAGTATTCTGTAGCCGGGAGTGAGGCAAAGTGTATTTAGTAACATAAATTAATACAAAGCTGCTCAAAACACCGAAAATTTAGCTATTTCGCAGACGAAAAAATTAATAATAACTAAACGAAACAAAATTAAACTGCCATTTACATTCCATGGCTTCCCACATGATAGACGAAGTGTTTAAAAAATAGATTGACTTAAAGAATTGATATTTTTGTAAGTTATCGTATTTACACATCCATGCGGACTTGATAAATCTACATATTATGCCACTAAAAGCGCTTTTTTTATGTAAAAATAGCAATTGATCGATTAAAAAAAAATAAGTTCAATAATCATTTATCTTTCTGAAAATTTACTGTTTATAACATTTATATGTTCAATATGATAGTTAGATACGATTTCATGCGACGAAATGTTGGAATCTTGATTTTAGGAGCTAGTAGAACATTCCTACACGAATTGCGCTTAAGGCATGCAATTATGGAAACAAATCAGGAAATGGGCTGCAACATATAACAACTAGAAAATAAAAAATGCGGTTGCCACCCACCTGCCAATACTTTTTTTGTTTCACCGTGTATACACCTTAAATAGATCGAAGCGGTGGCTAAAATGTGTTTTCATTTTCTAGCCGCCGTTTACCTCACTCGAATATAAAGAGGCTTGTTACTATCTACCTGCCTGTTTATTCGGAACTAATAATTTGAATATTTTCTTAAATTGTATGCAGATGAAGAGAAAAATGTAGTTTTGGACCGATCATTAAGGGAAGTAGAAATTTTCTTCTGAATTCATTATTTTTTCGTAAAAAAAAGTGTGATAAACGAGCACACATTCCACCTCATGATAAGGGGATGCTGTGGTCCATAGACGTCTACATTTATCATCAATTAAGTATCAAAATGCAGATCTACCGTCACCCCTAAGGAATACGATGGAATGTATTGTTTCCAGTAAAAAGGGTATCCGGTTCTCTACGCCCATCATACGAAGCACAATGCAATAATATAAAAACACGTGAATAGTTCGCAACAGACTAGACTATCTTCTTTGAATGTTTTATATTCTTTCATTTATCATATTATTACCTTTTTTGTTTTTTGTACAAGGTGGGGCACGATCTGGCATTCTCCTTTGTGCAATTTGTGGTAAAATGTTGTATATTTATGCATTTTAACATTATATAGCTTTAATTTTGTAATAATACTTTTATTTATCTTTAAAACTAGTTTTGCTTTCTAACTTAGATCATGATCCTACCTCCCAACAAAAAAAAAACACAAAGAACACGTATAAACCAAAACGACACCTTAGTCCATGTTAAAAATATACCGCGGGAAAGAACTAAAACTACCGGATTGTATTATTATGAAAGAGCCAAAGATTTATTACCCACAACAACATATCAAAAATATGATGTTCATAGTACATCATCATGTCATAAGTATGTGTGCAATCATTAGAAATATATTATATGTATTCAACGTTATAAACAAGGTTAGAATGATATCAGTAAGTCATGATGACTAAAATCTGAAATCAGTATTTTGATGTTAAATTTTGATTTTTGTTAGTTTTTATTAGTAAGAGGAAGTTCATTTATTTTTTTGTCTTGATGTAAAGAAGACTTATTACATTTTAATATAATATAAAATACTTATAAACGTCAATACAGACTGGTTTCATATAAAAAATACTAAATTTTACCCCGAAGGCAAAACACCTCCAATTTATTACGGAGCGCAGTAGTGCCCCGCGCGTGTAACTGTGCGTGTAACGGAGTGTTAAATAGTAAAATATTAAGCGAGGAAAAAATAGCGGAATACAAACTTTTAGAATTTCAATAAGAAACAAACAGGGTAGCGCTAAAGGAATTAATAAAAGAAAGATTTATTCCGTGATTGAAATAACAACGCGAACGTACGTGCTCAGTAATACAAAGTAAGGTGGATTAGGTAAGTTACTTGAGTTAACGCTTGAAATGAGTATATCACTGGATGAGTTAACAAGCAATATTCCTGAGTAAATTATATTAAACTTGCAGATGAAATAATGGGTTATACAACTTTTTCATCTCAAATAATGACTTTTGTATTCACAAATATTTTTTATAGCGAGACATGAATTATAAGTCTTATGTTGATTGGTATAGGTCCTATTTTTATGTGGCTTTGACTGCCTCGTTGGTCTAGCAGTCGTAAACTCGGTTACTAATTATGAGGTTCCAGGTCGGGCCAAAATCACTTATTGGGTTTATTTGTCAAGGAATTCTCAGTAGTAGCCCAGAATTAAGAAGTAGGCGGTGTTTCTTCACTCACCTGTCTCGGAAAGCGCGTAAATCAGTTGGTCCTGCGCCAAATCTCTCTCCGTTCGTGTCAAATAAACATCCCATCGAACTAGGAAAGTGAGTAAGTAGAGAGTGTACTCGTGCTTGCGCATACTATCAGGAACTATAATCCCCGGTCGAGCCGATCCATTCATGCTACAACCGTAATATATCTGCAGCGTGGCTCTACCACTCTAAAAAAATCTTCTTCTCATTACAGTATTTTCATTACAACCAATAAAAGTCCACTGCTGAAATGTCAGGATGGTTGGCAGCTTGTTATTTTTATTTATCTGTTATCAGGGAGATGTTGCTGTTCATTTTCTGCTTCAGTTTGACGCTTTTAGTGACACCCAATGGACTATATGGGGTAAAATCTACACAATTACGAATGCTAAACCAACAAAGCTGCCTTCAACAAGTCAGCATTGCATATTATGCTATTAAAATTACTGATATTCCTTTGACCACTCTAGCTTAAGCTTAAAATATTTGTGCTAGCTGTTAGACGGGAGATGAAGCTACATTCTTCAACAGACTTGATAGCATACAGGCATCTGAACAGAAAGATCTCCAAATGCATGCGGCGGGACTTACGCAACTTCAATACAGCTCGTATTGAAGAAGCGATCGAGCGGAACCAAGGCTCCAAAGTCTTTGCCAGAGATCTGTCTGCCAGAAAGAGCCACCTGTCAAAGCTGAAGACAGAATGTGGCAGCATCGTTTCCGGGACACCTGAAATTTTGAGTGAGATTGAGAGGTTCTATGGGCAGCTGTACACGTCATCGTTGGAGCCACACGCAAGTGTGAGTAACGATCCAAGAGCGAGTCTCATCCGACACTATTCCGAAGATATCCCGGACGTCAGTCTGAACGAGATTAGAATGGCTCTCCAGCACCTTAAAAACGGTAAGGCCCCAGGCGAGGATGGAATTACAGCGGAGCTTCTGAAAGCGGGTGGAAGACCGGTACTTGAAGTCCTTCAGAAGCTCTTTAATTCCGTCCTCCATGGTGGCATCACACCGGAGGCGTGGAGCAGAAGTGCGGTGGTCTTGTTCTTCAAGAAAGGTGACAACGCTCTCTTGAAGAACTACAGACCGATTTCCCTTCTAAGCCGCGTCTACGTGCTGTTTTCGAGAGTCATTACGAATCGTCTCGCGCGCAGAGTTGACGACTTTCAGCCTCCCGAACAAGCCGGTTTCCGAAAGGGTTTTAGCACCATAGACCACATACATACCCTTCGGCAAATTGTACAGAAGTCCGAAGAGTACAATTTGCCACTATGTCTGGCGTATGTGGACTATGAGAAAGCCTTTGATTCCGTCAAAATTTGGGCGGTGCTGCAGTCCCTTCAGCGGTGCCAAGTTGACTATCGGTATATCGAAGTGTTGAAGTGCTTGTACAGTAGGGCTACGATGGCTATCCGAGTACAGAACTAGAGTACGAAACCTATCCAATTGCAGAGAAGTGTAAGACAGGGTGACGTCATATCCCCGAAACTCTTCACCGCTGCATTGGAAGACGTTTTCAAGCTTCTGGACTGGAAAGGATACGGTATCAACATCAATGGCGAGTACATCACTCACCTTCGATTTGCCGACGATATAGTCCTTATGGCAGAATCGCTGGAGGACCTAAGCACTATGCTCAATGACCTCGATAGTGTTTCCCAACGGATAGGTCTTAAGATGAACATGGACAAAACAAAGATCATGTTCAATGTACATGTCACACCTATGCCGGTAGCTGTTGGGAGCACTAAGCTCGAAGTTGTTGACGAGTATGTTTACCTGGGACAAATAGTCCGAATAGGTAAGTCCAACTTCGACCGAGAGGTCAATCGACGGATTCAACTCGGCTGGGCAGCGTTCGGGAAGCTACGACACATCTTCTCGTCAGACATACCTCAAAACCTGAAAACGAAATTGTACAACCAGTGCGTGTTGCCAGTGATGACTTACGGAACTGAGACGTGGTCCTTCACTGCTGGCCGTATGAGGAAGCTCAAGGTCGCTCAGCGAGTTATGGAGAGGGCTATGCTCGGAGTTTCTCTGCGTGATAAACTTAGGAATAAGGATATCCGCAGTAGAACCAGAGTAACCGACATAGCCCAACGGATTAGTAAGCTGAAGTGGCAGTGGGCCGGCCGTATAGCTCGAAGAACCGACAACCGATGGGGAGAAAGGTTCTCGAGTGGCAGCCTCGTACAGGTAGGCGAAGTGTAGGGCGACCCCCCACGCGATGGAGTGACGACCTGGTAAGACATGCAGGAAGTCGATGGATGCAGGTGGCTCAGGACCGTGCTTTGTGGCATTCTTTGGGGGAGGCCTATGTTCAGCAGTGGACTTGTGAAGGGCTGTAATGATGATGATGATGATGATGATTTGTGCTAGGAGTAGTAGTGGTTCACAACAGTAGTCAAATGACGAACTCGTCACATCTGGCTGGTAGTATAGTAAGCTCGGATAATTAAAATTAAAAATTTTGTACTGCCGACTTTAATATCAGTTATTAAGAATAACTCAAAAACTATTGGTCTGACCTTGATCAAATTTATATGGGCCTACACAAGGAGTACCAGCTTTCAATAAAAAGTAATTATCGAAATCGGTTCACTCAGTAACAAGTTATGAGGTAACACACATAAAAAACAATTGATTACCGTCTCCTTTTTGGGAGTCGGCAGAAAAGACAACCTAGTTCTACTAATGATATAAAAAATTCTAAACAATCAATACATCTAGCCGAGTAGTGGTGGCGAAAGAGAATCCATCACCCCATAACGTTCCGTGGGTGTGGTAAGAGACGAATAGGAGAAATGCAAGAGTAGCTATGGCTTCCGATTGATGGTGGTATTCCATTTATCATAATTTCGTTTTCGTCCGACGCAAATTAATCAAACCGGTGGCGAAAACGTCTTGTTCTGCGATCATCGTCAACTTTCGAACATAATAGTAAGTTCCTCCTACGGCAGAGTTTTAGCGGAAGAATTTCGGTGATGATGAAGATTTTTTTATAGGATAAGGGTGACAAACGGGCACACAGTCCACCTGGTGGTAAGTGGTTGCTGCGGCCCAGAGACATCTATGTCTATCCTCTATTACAAATCAAAATGCAGATGCGTTGTCACCGTCAGGACTAAGATCGAATGCATCATTTACAGCAAAAAGGGTGTCCGGTTCTCTACTCTCACCATACGAAATACAACAGCGTTAAGCTGCTATTTTACGCTGGTATTTTGTGAGAGCGTGGTCCTTCCTCGGTCGAGCTGACTCATTCGTGCCACAACTATATTTCTAATATAGCTGCAGCATGGCTCTACCACGTAAATAAGAACAAGTAATCATGAAAAAAATATATTTTTCATTCAAAAACTAACCATAAAAAACAAAAAACAGACCAAATGTGCCGTAAACATTCCGTTATTTATATTTGCAGTCCATTTTACCAGCTCCGTCATTTCAGTTAAGCTGTGAGTGGTGAAGTTTAACAGTATTTGTTAGTTCCTTTTGAGCAAACTGCAGCGAACATTTGAACTTTCATTAATGGACTTCGACTTCCATAGACAGCGCCATGAAAAACGGGGTACTGCTTTTGAAGCTTTCAGTCGTCAATTCACTTTTCAAACTGTTACTAGGCCGTATTTATATTCATACTTTTTATATTGACAATTGAACTAACGGTTCGTTTATGGTTAACAACTGCCTTTTGACATCTGCAATCCACTAGTAAAAGTTTGCGGACTTTTAAGGCCTGATGAGGAATGAAGAAAAGTCCACTGCTAAACACAGGCTTCCCATCCATAGTTGCCACGGTTGGCAGGCGGGTGAAAAACTAGTGCAGTGCTACTTAGTGGCACAAATAGGAATATATGTATAAACATACGCATGTTATTTATTTTACATGAACAGGTAGTTACGTTGAATTCACTTCTCGTTCTACTCTTAACTCTATGATGAACTTGCTCCTGTTGCTATGAACGTGCGCTTCCCCCTTAGGTTGCCCCATAACATTTGCCATAGATGTTACAATTGGAAGGCGCGTTGGCAATTGATGTGTCCAGAAATGTTCAAATTTAAGTGGGTTGTTTTTTTATGGGTTAATGATGTTTGTGTCGTATAGAACTAAATGTTTTTTTCTTTTTTGTTGTCTTTCTTTCGTTCAATTCTTTCTTTTTTTTTTCTTTTTCTCTTTAATTCGTTCAATCGTAGTTTTTTTAATATGTTGAACTGTTAATAAGATGATACCGCTGCTCATATGTTTTAGTTTACTTCTTTCACCTCTTACCGTGGACTCAAAATAATATGGGGTGAGGAGTACTTTTAAGTCACAACTACATTTTTATTTTTATATGCATATTATTTAAACATTTCATATATTTTTTACATTTTAATATCAGATATCCTTCAGACTATATTTTGGTCATGGCATTCAGACGGAGCGCTGCGCTGAGCTGGGCAGGAATATAGTGTGTAAAACTGCGCAAAAGCAGGTGCAATCTTTATTCCCTCAATTTCATATTTTGATCGGACCGAAACCAGGATTTGATTTTATTGACAATATTATATTCAATTATGTTTAGTTCTGATCTGTACCGTTCCATTCTATCTCATTTCATTTCGTTCCCTTTCACTTGCTTCTGTTGAATGAAATAGTATGTAATTGAATGAAATAGGATAGAATGGAATAAAATGGAATTGAACGGATTATTATAGAAAGGAATAGAAAATAATGGATTGGAATAGTTGAACAAAATGCAAAAGGGTGCAGCGGAATAGAAAGAAATAAAACCGAATAGAACGGAAGGGAATGGAACAGAAAAGAACGAAATGAAAGAGAAAAAAACACAATAGAGAAAAATCGATTGGAATACAATGGAACTGAAAGAAATGAAATGAATCGAAATGAAATAAAATGAAATAGAGTGGAATAGAATGGAATAGACACTATAGTTATTTGCCATAGTATAGTATTATCACTATGATGGCAAATTATTGGAATATGACATGAGGAAAATGATAAAAAATAGAGAATCTGGGTTATGAAATAGGAAAACTATTAAACTTTTACATTATATTATGTGCAGAAAAAAGTACACCATCCTTGTGTAGTCTGCTTTTTTTAGGATTTTTTTTTTATTTAGGATAAGTATGACAAACGAGCTTACAGCCCACCCCCATAGACATCTGCATCAATCGTCTATTACAAATCAAAATGTAAATGCGTTGTCACCCGTGAGGACTAAGGTGGAATGCCTCATTTCCAGTAAAAAGGGCCTCTGGCCACCTGCACTCACCAAGCGAAACGCAGAGGTAAACTTCTACTTCACGCTGGTTTTCTGTGAGGTCGTGGTACCACCCCGGTTCGAGCCGGCCCATCCGTGCGACAGCAAAATCTGCCGCGTGGCTCTACCACTGTAACTTGATGGTCTTGTCTGTCATTTCAATCTGCTGAAAGGTTTTTGTTCCGACCGTTTATTCAAATGCGATATAAGGTTCGATTTGCATCAAATTAAATCAGTCCAATGTCAATCAGACGAAAACTCCCCACGAACGTACAAAAGTAACACACATATATTCTCCTAAACTCCATAGTATCCGGCTCTTACAGACCATGAAACGTGGAGATATTTCAAAAACGTACTTTGGAAAATCGAGCCCATTGTAATAACTTCCTACTAGTATGCTAAGTAACAGTACTCATAAATTAATCGTGACGAATTTAACAGTACAGTAAATTGTTCTCGTAAACATTATGTCTATTAAAGCAGGCTATTTGTCTTGAAGGATTACGGTGAACATTGGTGCTGGTTAGCTTACAGGTACCCAACGGTAGAACGTGTTAGGTCTATTAAATTTATTGGCCAAGTACAGGATTATGTGTTTATTGCACTAAATTGTATTTAATTTATAGGCTTCTACGTTACATAAAATGATCATAAAATGATGATTTCTCATATTACACGAATTCTTAAAGGTCTGGCGGGAAATTACTGTATAAAAAATCATTTGAAGGACGTGCTTATTCTGTTCCTCGACGGAATAAATAACTCTGCACATGTAAATTGCTTGCAGACCTTAAATGCGCAAATTTAACAGTCATCAGGGAGATTATATTATGGACTGAGTCTCGAAGAAGTGAAAATCCTCACACCTATAAATCCTTAAATTTATTGAAGATATTATACGACTTAGCAGTCGATCAATAGCTATAGCTGCACTCACAATAGATCATACAGGTCGCCTTACTAGATCAACATTGTTGCTCGCATAATTTAAGAAATACGTAAGTTCAAAGAATCAACCAGAAATGGGAAAGAAAGGTAGGTTCTCAAGTGACCTTTGTCCCATTAATAAAATTCAGTAGTAAGCTCAAGTCCATGGTTTCAAAACGTGTGAACAGCTGTAATAATGATGGTGATGATGATGATATTTTAAAACCAAACAAATTGCAATTATTTAATTACTTCCATTATATTTCTGCAAAACAATCCATATTTAAAATGTTCTTAGGATGGTTTCATTTCTTTGAAAATTCGATGAATTCAAAGTTTTCCCCGCGGTAGACGGTAAAAATGTCCTCTCTTTTTTTCAAAGCCTATTTATTATTTACCCCGGTTTCCTATACCCTTAATAATTATGTGTGAGTAGACATATTTGTTGCAACATTTTTCATAATATTGAATTGACGAACATTCTTGCAGTCCTTCTGATGGTATGTGCTTACGGATAAGTCACCAGTCACGTGCAAATAAATGATGTACACTAACATGGAATAGACTAAGACAGAATACCTCACAGCCTGTGATTACGGCTCTGTATACACTTCGAACCGGAACACATCAGTACAAGAACTCCTATTTGGCAGTAGAATTAGTTGAGATAGTGGTATCTAACCTGATGTATTTCCAGACAGAAAACGAGTCCTACTACCAGTAGATCAGAGTGAACTCCTCAGTTTAGTACTTAGACTTATATATACGCACCTTAAAGCACACCTAAAACAAAAACCAATTCAAATAATAGTAGGTGTGCTTAAAGGTAAGTTTTAAAAGAATGCCTGTCAAAGTTATGATATCACTCATTTCCCAAGTGTAAAAATAGTTCCTGCCAAAAATAATGTTATCTTAAATGCACAGTATATTTGTTAGATGTTCAACGTGCTGTGTTAGATGCAACGTTTCAAAAATTTGTTTAAAAACCTTTAACACGGCTCATGGCTTCAATATGTTTAAGCCAGTAATCATACCGCCAACTGTAAGTACATTGTGTCAAACACGAGGTGAAACTGTCGGTCGTATCTCGTGATCACCGCCTCACGCAAAAATAATCATGGTACTAATATAACATCATTTTGTAATTATGGATTATTGTAATTTTTATGTAAAAAATTCATCTCATTTTGAAATTGCAAAAATAATAATAAAATAATATTTATATGTATCGGCTCCATCTAAATAATTTATATAAAAAGTCACTATCGTAAGCCACCATCATATCCCAAGGAATACCATCACGGTCACAACACGGTCCTGAGCCTTCCGATTGACTTTCTGCATCTTTTAGAAGGTCGTGACTCCATCTAGTGGGGGACCGCACTACACTTCGCATACCAGTATGAGGGTGACCATTCCTTCACATCAGTAGTCGGTTCTTAGATAAATATCTATAGATCGTCCTTAGATAAATATCTATAAACGCTTCCGAGAAACCAACTGCATATGTATGCAGTTGGTTTCTCGAAAGCGTTTTAACGACTTCGATTAAATTTAGTATTTAGATTATGTTTTATTTACCAAGCTTACGTATCATCATCTTAAGCTTAAGTATCATCCGTAAGAAAATTATTCATCACTTTCATTACCGCCTATAAAAGTTCACAGCTGAACATAGTGGCGGTGTAAGAATATACTTTACCTCATATCGTACAATAGGTATCACGAGAGGCGACAGGGGGAAATTAAAATAGGACATGGGTAGCAGCATTTTCCCGATAACAACCCATAATTAGAAAGAACTGCGATTAATAAAACACCTGCCAAGTGTGGTAGGCAAAATCTCCCCTAAACATGAAATTAAAAAAAAAACACTTTAGGCACTAATATTTATATGATTTGTCTTTTTTTATTTTTTTTTTCTCTTTATTTGGATCACCAACAGATGATACACAATACTAACAAAAATATAACTTAACAATGCGACTACATGCTATGTGTTCATCTTCTTACAGGTAACCACAACTTACATAAATAGCGAAGTGATTTAAAAAAAAAATAGAAAACAGATAGTTATATGATAATAAATACACATGGAAAACCAGATTTGATATAGCTACAGTTTGTGGATTTCATGCTTACATTCTATATAATTATAATATTGATATTAAATTAAATCTACTAATTTTATTACACATTTCTGAAATGTTTATGGATCAAATACTTAAATCTATACAACGGTGTATACATTATATCTATTTCTATGGAATTTGGTATACGGTTGTATAATGACATCATTCTGGTAAGTGGGGAGTTACGACCTAAATTACTTTTACAGAGACGCTCTTTGAACAGCTTGTAAACCTTAAAGCGCGGTAACTTATTTGGCACAGATATATTTATTTTACTTAGAAGTTGCGGGCAGTCAATATGGTTATGTAATAATTTGTGCAAGAACATAAGATCTAGTTTTTTCCTTCTATTGTTAAGTGTTGTCATTTTAAAATATTTAAGTTTTTTATTATATGAATTCAATAAATGTGATTTCTTTGTGTGGTGACATAAAAAGCACAAAAATCGCTTTTGAATTTTTTCAATACGGTTCTTGTGTACTTCATAAAATGGATTCCAGACTTGAGGACAGTATTCCAGAATACTCCTTACTAATGTATTATAAAGCAATATAATAGTTAAATTGTCTCGAATTCCGCATAATAAAACCCAACAATTTGGAGGACCTCTTTATGATATCATCTAGGTGAGTATTGAAACTTAATCTGCTGTCAATCATAATACCAAGATCTCGAATAATAGAAGCCGGTTCTAAAGGTGTGTTATTTATCTTATATTGAAATAAATAAGGTTTTTTGTTACGTGAGAAAGTTATGACGTGACACTTATTCACAATCAAAAGCATTTTATTGTCTCCACACCAATTACACAATCTATCAATGTCCTCTTGTAGCAATACACTATCACTAATGCTTCTTATTGACCTTAACACCTTAAGATCATCCGCAAAAATATAAGGCTCAGAGTTAGGAAAGCAATTAACTATATTGTTTATAAATATTGAGAACAAGAGTGGACCAAGGTTTGAACCTTGAGGAATACCTGATGTGACGATAAATGTTTTCGATCTAGCTCCATTGACAACCACAAATGATTGGCGGTCTTTTAAATAGGACGCAAGCCACTGTAAGTTAGAACCCCCAATACCAAAGTGAGACAATTTATGAAGAAGTATTTCATGGTCTACCTTGTCGAATGCCTTGCTAAAGTCAGTATATATTGTATCGACTTGAACGCGTTGATCAACGAATTCCGTCAAGGTTTCGACAAAGTCGACCATGTTCGTGTTAGTGGATCTACCTCTGATAAATCCATGCTGCTTATTTGTTAGCTGAGTTTTAACATGGTTGTATAGATAAGAATAGATAATACTTTCAAATACTTTTGAGAAAATAGATAGAATTGATATTGGTCTGTAATTTTTTATGTCTCGCTTAGAGCCATCCTTATGAATTGGCACAATTTTAGTTTCTTTCCAACGTGCTGGAAAGATACCTGATTTTAGAGACTTATTAATATTATGGTAAGGGTGCGTGACAATTGTTTAGCGCAATTGACAATGAAAACTGGTGGTATGTCATCGGATCTCGGTCCCTTGCAAAAAACAAATCTTTTTATTTGATGAAGACTTCTAATTCATTTAGTTTTAAATGTTTTAAGGTATTCAACTGCTCTTCAGTATTTTTTATGTTACAGTTATACACATTAGTAGATGATGCAGCATTATGGTAAATTGATGAAAAAATTTTTGCAAACAACTCACTAATCTTTACATTATCCTCAGCTAACTCATTTTCCAGAAACATAGATGATAAAGTATTACTTTATCATCTATGTTTCTGGATTTATTTTCGTTTATTTTTTAAAAAGGTCCAAAAGTATTTTGGGTTTTGTGAGATGCTGCTTTCGATTCTGTTACAGTAGTTATTATAACTTAAAGATAATAATTTTTCACTTCTTTTTTTTTAGTATTTCATAACTGATATTATCTAAAGGATTATGATATTTTTTATAACGAAGACGTATTTTATTTTTTTCTTTTAGAATTTTGATGAGATCTCCGCGGAACCATGCCGGATAACCATTGCATTTAGGTTTAGTCAGGGGAACATAAGCCGTTATAACTTTGCGTAAGGTTGCGTAAAAAACGTTAACCATTTCATTGACATTATCATGGTACAGAAGCAACGATAACCAATCAATTTTATGCAGATCATCGATTATAGAACTGTAATCTGCCTTAAAATAGTTAAACCGTGGTATTTGGCATGGGTATAAATTTTGATACGTGGGTAGTGAAATAATGAACTCCAATGGAGGGTGGTATAAATCGACTCTGAGTAAAGGATTGCCACTATCCTCGAGGTAAATATCTGAAAATGTAGAAAGCACGATATTCAAGTGTTTTAGCGTTTTTGTTTTGTACATGATAATATTGTTTCAAATTATTCAAAGCTAAAAATTCGCAAATAAAATTATAGGAAGAACAATGTGAATTTACGGGATTCAAAAAACAGCCATTGTCACTCTTAGACCATTTTATATTTGGCATATTAAAATCCCCAACCAGAAGAGCACCCGAATGTTCAGATATAATATTACTGGAACCTTCTAAAAACTGTTCCAAGTCTGTCTGATTTATAGGTGGTGGAAGATAAATTACACCAACACAAATATTAATATAATGTTTGCCTCTCTTGAATTGAATAGTAAGCCATAATTCTTCTAATTTACTCTTAGTTTCTATTTTATATGATTGAAAATGTTTACGTACTGCTATCGCTACTCCCCCTCCAGTTTTTTTACAGGATAATGCATTAATATTACGATCTCTGCTATACACAACATATCGTTCATCGAACAACTCTGAATTTAGTATGTTAGACTGCAACCAGGATTCCGTAACAAAAATAATGTCATAATCGTTCAGCAACACAAGATTATAAAATTCTATAATTTTAGTATTAAGACCTCTTACGTTTTGATAGTAACAATTTATAGACTTCATAGCCATTATAACAAATAATATGAATTTATACACACTAATCTTACACTGTATGCAACAACTAAAGCTAAAGTTATATTTTGTTCAGCGATTCAATATTTTTAATGAAAACTGCAGGGGCGTTCTCAGATTGTCTAATAAATATGCGACCGCCTTTCACCCATACAAATTTATAATTATTTTCCTACGCCTTTATCCTTGCAGCTTTATGAAGTTCTTTGTTATGTAAAGATAAATTCTCGGAGACATATATAGGTCTTTTGTTACCTCCAATGCCCAAGTGAGACGAGTTGAGTTTGTCACTTGGGTTTTTCTTGTTAAACTGAATAACTGAAGCAAGTAGTCCATCCCGAACTAATGGGCTTGTTACTTTGACAATAATGGATCGTGGTCGGGATGACGATGGATTGGCTTTTGCTACCCTAGTACATACATGTATGTCGCTTTCTTTAAGGTCGAATGATACAGTTTTTGCTAATTGCATTACTGTCGAGATAACGTTCTCGGATTTGTGCTCAGGTACACACTGAATCTCGATATTAGCAGAGCGTGCGTGTTGTTCCAGTTGTTCTAGACGATTTTTTAGTTCCATATTAAGAGTTTTCATTTCAGCTGCCTCTTTGAGAAGTCGTGTGTTATCTTCATTATTTCTTATGGAATCGATTTTTATTTTTTCGTATTGTTGGTTGATAAACTCCATTGATTCCTTCATGGAGCTAAGCTCTTTTTGAAGAATTATTACCTCAGACTCGACAGAGCGTATTTCAGAACTGATAGTATTTTTTATCATGTCATTAATTTCATTTCTAAAGATATTACAAGGTTCACTTCGAATAATCTCCCTGATATCTTCTTTAGTTAAACATATATGTTCAGGTTCTTGTAGTATATCAGTAGACGATTGATCTGAGTTTATGCGTAATGCTCGTTGTGATACCCATGTACAGGTCGGTGTAACTGTATTGTCAGTAAGAATTGTGTTTTCTGTTGTAGATGCTCTCACCGGTGTGTTTGCATTATCCCTCCTTTTCTTTACCTGACTACGTGTTGGACAGAACCAATTCCTTTTCTGAGACGTTGAATAGTTCTGATATACGTCTTTAGTTATTCGCAAACACAAATAGTGATAATCATCCGAACATTTACAGCATGTTATTTCTTCTCCCAGGGTAATTCCTTTGAGACATGCTACGCATGTTGGTTTTCTTTGTCTTTTTTGTTTGTTCTCAGACATTATAATTTTTTTACAACCAATAATTTTAACACTTTTTATCCTAACAATTTTATTTGGTCACAAAAAGCAAGCGTGTTGTGGGCTCAAAGACACGATAATTGACACTATATTTAAATTGTCTCGCCCAGTCTCGCCACTGGACCAATCGTTCTTATCAGTTGCCGGTTAAATTATTGACTGTTTTATAAGTTGACGTTTGAGCATTTATTTTAGATTGTACGGTACATTAATACAAGCAGATCAATAATAAGCACTGCACTAAACATTAATTTGTAATTTTAAAGTTATTGTTTTGATTTATTGATCACTGGTCTGTTATTATAAACACTGGTTTTTCCTTTAAACTTTTAACATGTTTTTACACAAAAACCACACACAGTTTATACGATTTTTTTTCCGAGAGAACAACTTGTCACGTTTTCACTTCGCGGCACCGTAGCGTTAATTTCTTAAATCTTTAATACACTACCATACAACATTTTTACATTTCTTCGGCAAGGGCAAACAAAATGTAAATTCAAGGCCGGCAACGCATCTGCAATTCCCCTGGTGTTGCGGTTGTTCATGGGCGGCGGTAGTCACTTACCATCAGGTGAGCCGCATGCTCGTTTGCCCCCTCTCCTATATAAAAAAAAAGTGAGATTCTGAACATAGCACTTAATACTAAAATTTATGTTGTGTTAGGTTTAATTAATTGTAAGTACACAGTAACTTATCACCGTCTGAGAGTAGTTCTTGGAACGTTATGAATGGTCTGCAATATATTAGAGTGAAAGACGCTGTGCAAGAATAAATTGTTTACTTCTTAGATTTAGTTTAAAATGTAAAATGTTATAAATATATATATATATATATAAAATAACACTTAATATATACTTAAATAAAAATCTATTTTCAACAAGCATCTTTAATTGCATAGATTAATGAAGTTAACAAAAATTAAACAAATAATCTGCAGTATCGAGCCAGCGTTGGAGAAAGCATATTCTCATTTTGTGTCACGTGGTTTTCGTAAGAGACGTTTATGGGAATACTAAAAATATTTCAACAACCAAATGAGGTTTATTATTTAAAAACCTAGCCGTTCGCAATATTTTTCACACGAACGCTCGCATACTTCGTTCCCCCGCCCAATGTTTTCTATCCTATTCCCCAACTATGCTGACACGTAAAGTTTCTTTGCTTATGTTAAATGAAAAAATTTAAAGCCACCATGTTTTAGTAATAAACCAAATGTTTTTAAATGGCAATTTTTCATTTTTTAACGAAGAATGTTATGTTAAGATGTAACAGTAAAAACGAAAGTCCTAACACTTTAAGAAGACTGTGGAAATAAAAATACACTACTCGAAATAAATATCCAGAGAAACGTATTGACTAAATATACAAAGCCGGTGTAGCTTCAAGCTCGCTACAATATAGGTATAAAGTTTCTTATCTTATTTTCCAACGTTGAAACGGTTCGACGGTGACTATAAATTGGATGGCGATTACTCTACCTGAGAACACATTTAAAACACTTGTAGTACACGCTCGCCGAGGAAAGGCAATATTCTTCAAGCGAAAACTTTAACAATATATTGTATATTTCGTAGATACCTATTTTAACACTTACGCTGTCCCGTGCACTACATATAGGTTATTTCTATTGTCTTACAATGGTGTCTGAAAACCGGACCGTGAAAGTGTTTATATTTTATATGGACTGCATATTATGAAATAAGTTAGTCTAAAATTAAACTAAAAAAAAAAAACTAAAAAAAATTAAATAATCTAAACATAATTAGCTTCTGAATTCAGAGCCGGATTTTTACTTTTCTAAGTCCCGACGCAAAAAGGGTGGTGTTATAAGTTTGACCGCTATGTGTGTCTGCCTGTATGTCTGTGTGCTTGTCTGTGGCACCGTAGCTCTTAAATTAATTTAGCGATTTTGGTGCGGTTTTTTTTTTTGTTTGAAAGATGACTTCATAGAAAGTGTTCTTAGCTATGATTTAAGAAAATATTTTCAGTCATTTGAAGATTATCAGCTCTTTTGTTTCGTGTTGTAATTTTCAATTCAATATTATCTAAAAGAAAGTGGTATTGTGCCGTTTCAAATCCCGGTCCAGTTTTTCACATGATTTGCATGTAGGTCATACAGTTGCCTCTGAAATGAATAAAGGTTTTGATATTGTTTTAGGAAAAATATTTAAATTTCCATTATTCACCGTTTTGAATGGACCAAGTTCAAGGTAACATCTTTATTATTTTCGTGTAAATGTAATTCGTAACATTAAAATTTTCATCTACTTTTTTTCCGCTCTTTATATGAACCATACCTAAATCATTTCAGTCATTTAACAAACAAAGATGTTATTCCCAAACATACGACTTTATAAAAAATATCTATAGAAATAAATAAAATTGAAATTTCTGTTTGTAATGTCAAAATTACAGTTTATTTACTAAATGCATATGAAATGAAGTATGGTACCTCTAACAAAAAACAATTTTTAAAATTTTTGTCTGTCTGTCTGTCTGTCTGTTCGTTCCAGCTAATCTCCGAAACGGCTGGACCGATTTTGACGGGACGTTCACTGGCAGATAGCTAGAAAGTATTAGGGTTGTGCGCAAAAACATAAAAACCCTAACACGAGAGCTGAGTCGCGGAGAAAAGCTAGTTTTAAATAAATGCAGACGCATTGATATTCTTAAATATAGATATACGTGAAGTTAACAAAAACTTCACGTATATCTATCTTTATAAATATATATTCTCTTTTAATATAATTTTTACCAACTTGTTGACGGCCGATTTACTTCAAAATTGGCATTCGTATCAAGGACTGATGAAAATAAAATCTTTAATTCTAAAAAATTAAAGAAGTTAAGATAGCTTATATTGAATTACAAGCAAATCTTATTGTATAGTATAAACTAATTTTAATAATGCTTCATGCTGAGCCGAGGCTACTCCACTGGGAAGATATAAAGTAATGCATAATTTATGAAATTTCAATCTACATGTACTCAATAGATGTCTGAAGAACGAAGAGGTTTGTCGGAAATTAATTTCATGAATGTTTAATATAAAATAAAGAGATCTGTCTATTTGAACTTGACTATTTTTTTTTCTTCAAAATTAAATTTAATCATACAGAATAATAAATATAATATTGACAAAACTGAAGCTTAATTTTGCATTGCCTAATATTATACAGATTTTCTATATAATAATACATAATATAAAAATTATTAATAAGAGATATACAGGTGTGTTTGCCATACTGGTAGCATTCGGTTTTTTATATTTTTTGTTATAAGTGTGCGTATTTTGACAACTACGAGTACATCTTTACAGACCCAATTCCATGGTTTCCATAATTACTTTCAATTGCGCGTGTATAGGATTCATTCATACATAACCTATCAAGAGTCCGCTGCTGAACTCGCCCTCTACTATAGATTGGCTCATCAGGGGAATATTAATTCAGTTGCCACGCAGGCGAGGCGACGTGGCAACCTTAGTGTTTACGTTCAACAACAGTTTATTTTTGAGTTGTTTTCAAGACGATGCTGCTGTCCATCTCTTGTTTAATTTTCTTTTGTTGCCTTTTACGTCACCCACGGGGTGATATCTGCAGTATAGTTTCTTACGGAGTTATAAGATGGCGGATATTCAGTGAAAACTAATTAAATACAATTTACGTGTAATATAATCATTACAGCCCTTTACAAATCCACTGTTGAAAATAGACCTCGGATGCTACAAATGTACCTACATATGTGACTTCCATGTCATATTTATACCGGTAGTTGTTAAGAGGACTACGCTCGAAGATGTTGTCGAATATATTTACTTAGGACAAATTATTCGACTAAGTATTTCTAACCGTGACCGAGTAGTCAATCGACGGATTCAACTCGGCTGGGCAGCGTTCGGGAGATCACAGCTCACATCTTAAGTTGAAGTGGCAATGGCCGACCATATATTGGTCGAAGAAACAAAAACCGACGCAGAAGATTGTGGAGATATAATTAATGATGCCTAGTTGCACTGTGTATGGCGGTGTAAGAATATAAACTGCCCCATATCGTCCCGTTGGTGTCGTAAGAGGCAATTGAGGAAAACTAAAAAGGGTGATGGGCAGCGGCATCATCCTTATAAAAACTCAAAATAATTAGCAACTGTGATTGATAACACGCCTGCCAAGCGTGGCAGCTATGGCAAAATCCCTCCTATGAGGAAATCTATGGGGAGGCCTATGTTCAGCAGCGGACTTTTATAGGCTATAATGGATACCTATTTCAAATACGAAGCACATGTTATATTGACTGTGGTGTATTTTCTGCCGACTTCCAAAAAGGAGACGGTACTCTATTCGACTGTATTTTTTTATGTGTGTTACCTCATAAATTTTTACTGGATGGAGCGATTCGGATAATTCTTTTCTTATTTGAAAGATGGTAGTTTTCTTGTAGTCCCATATGAATTTGATCAAGGTCAAGCCAATAGTTTCTGAGTTATTCTTAATAACTTATATTGAAGTCCGCTGTACAAAATTTTAAATTTTTAAATTATTTTGCTGGTGCACACAATTATGAAAGGATATTGTTCCTCAATCTAGATAAAACACACGATTTAATTTCTACACAAATCTTTTACTCATACGTGGTAGACTATACCTACCATGCTGCAGCTATACTGTAGTTGCGGGACTAATGGGTAGGCTTGACTGGAGAAGGACCACGCTCTTACATAATATCATCCGGAGACCTATATTTTATAGAAAAAGAGGCATTCTATCTAAGAATTCAGAGGTGACAACGGAACTGTATTTTAATACTTAATTGAAATATATATGTAGATATCTATGGGCTACAGCATAAACTTACCGCCAGGTGGACTGTGTGCCGGCGTGTTACGTTAATTTTATAAAAAAAACAACATGAAATTTGAAGTAAAAAGAAAATTAACCTTTTTATGTATTCTATATTATGTATCTGTGTGCTATAGGTGAAAGGCTTTCATTCCCCGTGCATTTATTGATGATCTATAATTGAAGTTAGATGTTGATGTGTATTAGTCACAGCTACCACTTACCATCGGGTGCACTGTTGCTCAGTCACCTGATGGTAGGTGGATGCACGCAGTCGTTGATACCGACATTACAACGGTGATCAATAATGATGCTAAGGTTAATTCAATTCCGATCTTATCGAAATCGAATTAGTCTGTGTCGCACCTAATTCTATCTTACTGTAAATATATTAACATAAAAACTGTAAATATATTAACAAACACTCACGTTTGTCGCCCAGAGGGGTAGGCAGAGACTATGGACTTCCATTTGGCACGATCCTGACACACCTCTCTCATTTCCTCCACATCCATACACATTTTGAATATATCGCCAATTTGGTCAGTAATATTTCACCTAGAGCGTCCCTTCTCGACTCTGCAACATTAATTTCTTTGTCACTCTTTCCTCATTCATTCTTTCTACATAATCGAACCACCGAAGCATACCTGTCTTAATTCTGGTCACAACATCATCGTGCAAACGACTCTTACTACACAATATCTTACCGTGGTATGGTAGTTTTTATAGTGCTACTGTGCTCCTTTTTCCTTATATATTTAGGACTGTCACCAGTACCACCACCACCCATAAAAACAAAATTTAAAATATTATTTTGGTGGTATTAGACATTAGTCTAAGCCATTTCTTTCAGTTTGACTAATGATCACTGTGCCTTCATATCCATTATTTTTTTTTATTCTAGCCTACACAACCGATCGTTGGTTAACGTATTTAGTATTTTGTCCTTATATTATTTTGTTATTTTGCTGGCGCAGCAATTTTTTGATAGAAAACATATACAAGTCTACCATAAATCTAATTATGCACTTTCAATTCACCAATTATTACCGTCAAAACTCAAGTCCAATCCGAATATAATATTAATATGTTAAATGTAAACATCATTCAATAAACATTATTTTTGTTTTCTATTGTTTTGTAATGCCGTTCAAGAACCAACTACTAACGTTTATCTTCAAAAGTGTTTTATAAGACAGTATCTGTAGTGTAATAGTTTTCTTGCACACCAAATAACAGATGTAATACAGCAATTATACATCCTCTTTTATGATTGTACAGATACTGTACAGCGCTACTAATGCATACAGCTGCATAATTTGTGCAAATTTTTTACATATAAGAACTATATAAGCGCTTATACAGCTTTGATACAGCCAGAAAATATAGCCTTTAGAATCAAAACGAACTTCAATACAGCTCGTATACTGCTCGTATACAGCTCGCATGCTGCTTGGGCAGTTGGTAAGTGGCTACCGCAGTCCAGGTGAATTGGCTCCATTTTTTCTCTCTCTTATTGTTCTTACGTTTCCAAATCACCGAAGCCTTGATCACGACATCGTCTTCTAAACGACACTTTTTTCTTTTATCACAATATTTCTCGCCCTATCATTCAGAGTCACCTCTAACATACTTCTGAACGGCCGCATTTCTACAGCATTCATAATAATTCTGCCATAACCAATATTTACCTCCAACTATGGCAATATCTATGAGGCAATTTATAAGATGTAATAAATAGATGGATTATGGATTAAGGAAACTAACACAGACTTATGTTTTATTCACAATAAAGGAAAGAGCCCTATTTACTCTGTGTCCGGCGGATAGTAAAGAAGAATAATTTCTATAAATATTTACAAACTGCAAAATGCCATGAAATATTAATAGCACCTTAAACCTTCCTCAGTGCAGGATAAAGCGTACATATATCTTTCTAAGCGTCCCATAATAGCGATTTACTGTTGTACCTCGAACATTAAAGTTATCGGTGGAAATCGGACACAACTAGGAGTTTAATCTCTGGACTGATTGTAGCTGAATCTAAGCAAGAAATGGCAGTAAAGACATTGACAGCTTAAATGTCGATATCAGTTACTGTTATAGTTCATCATCATCATCATCATTACAGCTTTTCATAAGTCCACTGCTGAACATAGGCCTCCCCCAAGGAATGCTACAAAGCACGGTCCTGAGCCACCTGCATCCAACGACTTCCTGCATGACTTACCAGGTCGTCACTCCATCTCGTGGGGGGTTGCCCTACACTTCGCCTACCGGTACGAGGCTGTCACTTGAGAACCTTTCTTCCCCATCGGTTGCCGGTTCTTCGAGCTATATGACCGGCCCACTGCTACTTCAGCTTACTAATCCTTTGGGCTATGTCGGTTACTCTGGTTCTACTGCGGATATACACATTTCTAAGTTTATCACGCAGAGAAACTCCGAGCATAGCCCTCTCCATAGCTCGCTGAGCGACCTTGAGCTTCCTCATACGGCCAGCAGTGAAGGACCACGTCTCAGTTCCGTAAGTCATCACTGGTAACACGCACTGGTTGTTCAATTTCGTTTTAAGGTTTTGAGGTATGTCTGACGAGAAGATGTGTCGTAGCTTCCCGAACGCTGCCCAGCCGAGTTGAATCCGTCGATTGACCTCTCGGTCGGAGTTGGACTTACCTAGTCGGACTATTTGTCCCAGGTAAACATACTCGTCAACAACTTCGAGCTTAGTGCTCCCAACAACTACCGGCATAGGTGTGACATGGACATTAAACATAATCTTTGTTTTGTCCATGTTCATCTTAAGACCTATCCGTTGGGAGACACTATTGAGGTCATTGAGCATAGTGCTTAGGTCCTCCAGCGATTCTGCCATAAAGGCAAATCGAAGGTGAGTGCTGTACTCGCCATTGATGTAATTACCGTATCCTTTCCAGTCCAGAAGCTTGAAAACGTCTTCCAATGCAGCGGTGAAGAGTTTCGGGGATATAACATCACCCTGTCTTACACCTCTCTGCAATTGGATAGGTTTCGTACTCTGGTTCTGTACTCGGATGGCCATCGTAGCTCTACTGTACAAACACTTCAGCACTTTGATATACCAACAGTCAACTTGGCACCACTGAAGGGACTGCAGCACCGCCCAAATTTCGACGGAATCAAAGGCTTACTCATAGTCCACATACGCCAGACACAGTGGCAAATTGTACTCTTCGGACTTCTGTACAATTTGCCGAAGGGTATGTATGTGGTCTATGGTGCTAAAGCCCTTTCGGAAACCGGCTTGTTCGGGAGGCTGGAAGTCGTCAAGTCCGCGCGCGAGACGATTCGTAATGACTCTCGAAAACTGTTACAGTTACTGTATATTAATTATAGTTTTTGCCCAAGCTCAATATTTGATAATTTAAAGCTAGTGTTGGTATACTATGTGTTCACGCACCCAGCTGTCCCTACTAATGTCTACCATACAGGGGGCCATACAGCTGTTAGGTTCGACGGACAGTTAGGACGGGGCCCAACTGGCCTTATGGAAAATGTCCTATCTTACTACACAACAGGGAGAAGGCTAGATGAATAAATAGTAAGTACCTGTTTGCAGGCGAAGAAGGCTCCCAGGGCTCGTTCAGGTGTAATTGTCGTGAATGTGAGTAATGTGTTAGAAGTGTAAATCTGTGTAACCTGAATTAGCCCTTTTAATCAGCAGCCACGCTGACTTCGGCACCACCCCCGACGTGGTTTTCTCCAGCGGCGGCAGCAATGGTCTATTTCCTTTTTCAATTCACTATGTCAGTCTATTAACTTTATCGTACAATTAACTAACTTCAAGACGCAATTCTCAATAATTAGCCAACCTGGTGTCTAATAATCTAGACTACACAATTATTTGTCGCTGTACAAATCTGTTAACAAATTCGGCGCTATAGGCAACCACGCGGCTCGATTCGACTCACAGCAAGCACTATATAATTTGCGCAATTACTTTCAAGCGAAATTACTTTAATCAGTCAAATAAAATATAACCCTCTTGTCACGAACTTAAAACCTAGACAACCTAAACCGAGGCGGTTTCCACGAAACCACAATTACGTAATGAATTAACACGCACTAATTCTAAAAACATAGACCATAAACCGGTCGCGCGAAACTTCTGCAGCGGTAACCAAGATACGCTAATTAACTGTACCGTTGCCAGCGAGCTACTGCTCGACTCGACCCAGCCGCCGGTAGCAACCAACTGTAAGGGCCTGTAAGCCCCGTACGCGGCCCGCTGGCAACAAAACTCTCGTTAACCACCCACAAGTCTAACCGGTTATGAACGCGCCGTATCGAGCCGAGCGCCCTCTGGCGTCAAATCTTGAAACTACCGTTTGGGCGCGAACACTATGAAAGCTAGCAGGTGGGTTTAACAGTTAATCCATATTTCATTGGTGTTAAATTGTTAGTAGATGATGTTACCCATTTCCAGTTTCAGTTAGTCTCTATCGCCTCTTACGTCACCCACGATGACTACTTATATAATGGATTATCTTCACATGACTAATCTTATACGTATATTGCACGTATCAATACGCGAAGCGTTATTAGGTACTCGACACTCGACACGTCAAGGTCAATTAATTTTGTGAACTTAAAATGCTTCTATCATAACCATATTGCACATACAATAATTTGAGATTTAAGGAGAAAAGGGAGACAGCGGTATCATAGAAGCACCACATTCTCTATTTTAGGTATATTGACGCCACGAGGTCTTTACATACATAATGTCTTTACACACATACATACATAAATACATACATATGTACATACGTATGTATATTACAAACTATCAAATATATATATATATATATATATATAAATATATATATATATATACATATATATATATATATATATATATATATATATATATATATATATATATATATATATACAATATACAGCTGAACTAGGAGTTTTAATTTGAATTAAACTCCTAGTTCAGCGAGTTTGAATTTCGCACGGAACAAGTAGGTATTTGTATTTGTAACTTCTAGAACCACAACAATTTTTCCGGGGTCCATGTGCAATTTATGTTTGCAAATTGCCTTCACGATACAGAGGAAAATCCTAGTGTGTCCCGTTATATTAAAATTTCGAGAAAGTTCACTACTGTGTTTATGAGGCAGTTCAAAGTAGATTAGCATCTTATGAAAATAGTAAGAGTGGGGTTTATATAAGAATATATAGTTTATACAATAACAAGAGTAACTGACCAACCTCAACGTTACTGAAATTTGCCAGCAGTTAGATCGAACAGCTGACAATCTTTGAGGAGGTAGAAAGGTTGCCAAGTAGGAAAACCCAGTGTCGCGCAACCCCACACTTAATGGAGTGAAGAACTGATGTTACATATAATGTCCTCTAGACCG
Organism: Parnassius mnemosyne; assembly: GCA_963668995.1. Classification (NCBI taxonomy): domain Eukaryota; kingdom Metazoa; phylum Arthropoda; class Insecta; order Lepidoptera; family Papilionidae; genus Parnassius; species Parnassius mnemosyne. The sequence continues at coordinate 45,459,400 of CAVLGL010000024.1, read as the reverse complement.
AATTTCGGTTTTGGCAGCCAATCTCAGTGGCCATCTGCGCAGGAATATAGTGCACGAGTGTGTATTTACTCCCTTACGATAGACCGATGGGACGGCAACGTGACACGTTCGAAGAGAGATCGGGCGCAGGACCAAAAGTCTTTACGTGCTTTTCTTTCTTTCTTTTGGACCTTTACTGATAATTTTTTGACAGTAAATTCCAAGAAATTTGGCTTTGTGTATTTATGATGATAATGATGACGATCATGATAAGTAAAACAATGCGTGAATCGTATATCTCCCCTAACATTTACGTACACATCATCTAAATCAATAAGCTGTTCTAAAGTAGTTAAGCGTATTTGATATAAAGATTAGTAGTTGCGAATCTCAAATGGCGAAGTATGTCTAATAAAGTTAGATAAAAGAAGATATTGAGGCTCATTTGTATTCCAATCACCGCTCACGCATCCTTTGGCAGGCGAAACGGTACGTGTAGGCATCGTAAAGATAATGTCGTTTATATTACAGTTCATTTCTTGTCTACACAACATATGTACAAGATAAGTTTGAACTACTTCTACGAAAAAAGCAGCCTCTGATAAATATTTCAATTTGTTACACGCAAGGTTTTTTTTTTATAATTAGGTTTGCACACAATCACGAAGTCCACCTGATGGTAATTGAATGCTGTGGCCCATAGACATCTACAACTATCCTCGATAAGTTTAATGTGTTGTTACACCTGAGGAATAAGATGGAATGCCTTGTATACAGTAAAAAGATTATCCGGTTCCCTACACTCTCCATACGATCCACAGTAGCATTAAGCCGCTACTTTACGCTTATATTCTACGAAAGCGTGCCTTACTCAGTTGAGCGGACTTATTCGTGATACAACCACAATATAAATGTAGCATTGTTTAGATTGACTTTACCACGTATAGATACGCCGATAATTTTATTTATATGAAATTTTCTAGTCTAGTCTTATGGTAGGTACTACTCTTTCAAAGTAAAATTAAAGTGACAGAATTTATTTGTATGGAGTCTCATCTCTAAGAGGTTTCAAGGACAAGAAAATATCCGTCAAACTACACTAATGCGTGTTGTTGGAGTATCTTCAAAATATTGTTTTCAAATCACTTACTAAATTACTAACTAATAACTTTAGTCCCTATATGTTTACAGAAATTTAATGTAGGTACATATAATTATACAAAAATGAAAAATAAATGAATTCCCACTAACCGTCCAGAGCGTGTCGTAAGAAGCAACAGAAAGAAAATGAAACAGCTGAACTGCAACATCTTGCTGATAACAAATCACAATAGTAATAACTGTTGTTGCAAACACGCTTGTCGGATATTTTTACATGTTAACCAACATAAATGATGACAAATCCCAAAAGGATTTTTGGCGCAAATGCCCCTGAAATTTTTAAGCGAGGGTTTGAATCGAATAAACCTCACTTTTTTACACAAGAATATGTTCCTGTGTAAAAAAGTGGTGGGTTCCGCTTGCACATGGCATTGGCGATAAACATGGATATCAGAAAAAACAAAAAAAAAACAAAATGGGTTTCAATGTGCATTGTTGGAAATGAGACCGATTGGTTGTGAATTTCACAACCAATATAGGTTCGGTCCCTGCCCTTCACCCCGCTGCTTGACCACACGACGCGATTGTCGCGCTAATGTCACATTCGACAGCAGTATGTTTGAACGCGCGTTCGTACGAACTAAGTTCGCGCGAATATATTTTCAAACAATTAAGTCGCGCGACCTCTTCGCGCGAATACCAATCAGGACAATTATTCGAGATCAGTATATTTGATCGCGTGTTCGTATGAGAAAAATTCACACGAACCTGCGATGATCGCGCAATCGCGTTGTATTAGGATGACGCCTGATGGTAGGTGGTGATGCAGCTGAAGGTGGTAAAGTGCAATGAGTTAAGAGTAACTTAACAAAATTCAAGAATATCCACTACCTCATATAACGTGGGTGTCTGAAAACAGAACTAAAACTGAAGATGGGCAGCAGTATCTTCCTGATAACAACTCAAAATAATAAAAAACTGCGGTCTGCAACCCGCTTACAAAGCGTAGCAACTATAGCATAATCCCCCGAATCCCCCTCTGAAGCAATTTATGGGGCAGGTATATGATCAGCAATAGACTTTTATAAGATTCAATGGACCTTTGCGTGCCTTGTAGGGGCTCACAATTTTATCGGATTAAATGGGGTTGTTATAAACTAATTTGCTTAATTCCGCGTAAAGAAAGAAAATGATGTGTCCTGACCATTTTTAAGGGGACCTCTCACCCTCCCTCAATCGCGCGCACTAAACCCGTCGCCGTCAATCCCAGCAGTACCACCCCCAGCACCAGTACCAGCACACTAGGCACGACACACCACTCTTGAAAATACGACACGTGTTTCGCCTCTATACGAGGCATCCCATGGTGAAGTACACTCTGCGGAGGCTGGCCGCTAAGTGACTTAGTTTATAACAACCCCATTATAATGGATTTCCGCAAAATAACGCCTGATTCTATCAATTATCGGATTGAAACACGCTGACTTATTATTCCACTATTTTGTTGTACGCATAGCGAACGACGAAGCAAACTGTTTTTATTTATTTCATTTCATATACACTGTAATGTATATAGCAGATTTAATGCCTGAGGCATTATCTTCCACTCTAATTTAGAGACGATAGAAAAGGGATGGAGACTGGCCGAGCGTCTATAGTTCATCATCATCGTCATCAAAATATACATACATATAATTGAATTGCGAATACCAGATAACCATGGAGTGAAGAAGTGCATAGTAATGTTTTACAAACGAGTGTGATAGGCAAGCCGCTTGAATTTCGATTGTCCAGAGAAACATGATGGTACTAGTAAATTGCACCATGGGTTTAAAGAAATTCCACTCGTAATATAAAAAAAAGTTTTTTGACTTTCGAAATTTTCAATTATTTATTTTAAAAAAATAAAGAGATTTAATACTAATTTTCTTTTATTTCACTAATTTAAACGGTAAACGATTATGTTAAAGTAACTGCGGGCGAAAATCTGAGAAAATTCAGGTTCAAGATACTTTTTTGTATAGCTCTTTAAAAAACAAGGCTGCGTAAGTGTATGTAATAAGTAAACAGAATTCATTAACGTTGGTGGTTAATTCTTGGACAGCTTTTTCGTTGGTATTTTGATTTAAAAACTGTTTGAAGTTCCTACTCGGCTCCGAAAGAGTTAAATCTAACATAAAGCAAAACAAAAAATGATTATAAGTTTTCAGGTATTTTATAAAAGGTTTTGAGTGATTATTTTCAGAACAGGAGAGTCAGAATATGTTTACGTAATTAGTGAGAGCTTACACAGAAAATGTGGAATCCTTGGCAGTCATAAACGAGTAGTGTTTACATATTTTCTTTTTTTTAGTATAAAGGTGACTAACGAGCACACAGTCTTCCTGATGGTAAGTGGATGCTGTGGCCCGTAGACGTTTACATTTATCTTAGATTAAGAATCAAAGAGCAGATGAGTTATCATTCCTGATGACTAAGATGGAATGCGTCGTTTACATTAAAAATTTCTCCAGTTCTCTACTCACCATATGAAATACAGCAACAAAAAGCTGCTATTTTACGCAGATATTCTGCAATAGCGTGGTCCTACCTCACATAATACCCCTACATTTTGATTCTTATTTAAGGATTTTATATAGGAGATGTCAATGGCCACAGTATTTAGTTATTATCAGTTATACGGTGTGGTTTTTAATATTTCTATGCATTATGACTTAGCAACAACTACTGAAGCTAGTATATGGAAAATATTTCATTCTCTAATGGAATTAAAAGGGAACTTTGGGGAAATAAAATATCTAATTTTGGATGTTAATTAGACAAACGAGTACATAATTCTGAGATACGATTGTGACATTGAAAGTTTTTAGAATTGGCCACTTGTAAACTATATAATAAAAAAATAAGTTCTAATTTTGAAAATGGAACTCCTTGCCAATATTATTGTGTATGTATTTTATTAATTTGTCATTTGTTTACGATTTGGCGGCAAATTGAAAAATTTTTAGGAAGTCAGTCTTATAATAAACTTTGACACGTAATACTTATCTCTTGTCAAAAATTTCTTAGTTAAATTATTAATATCAATCAAATATAAAGGAGAATGGGATTTTTGGGCCTGAGGTTAACTAATTTGTTTATAATTTAAAAAATTGGTGATATTTATCAAAGTCAAATACAAACAATAGCTTTTTTTACCATCTATATTTCGAAAAAAGAATAAAATAAGAAATAAGTTAGAAAATCGATTGTAGTGTATTATTTATGGCAATAAATCGATTACCATAAAGAATACACTAGTTAAATTCTCGTTTCTGAACGTTATCTTCAAGTGGAGGACTTCTCATTTTGAACCTTCCTTGAAAGTTCAAACTTCAAACTATTTACCTAAAAGTGAAAGACAGATATTCGATTCGATTTGGAACTGCTCTGAAATGCTCAATATAATCGATTCTCGATTAAATTTTGCATTTTAATATCTATTTTCGATTATGTTTCTATGTTAACTAGCGAGATAAAAAAATTGCGTACATATCTACAAAATAATAATAAAAATTACAAAATATCAAAATTCCAACAAGCAACAGTTACAACAACAATTCAAGTAATCGATCTCAGATCGATATCCTTAATATTCAATTCACTTAGTCGTTGTTTTTTTTTTTAATTTTTGTTAATCGTTTTATCATGTCGTTTCCTAAATAACCTCAGCTTTTTTGACGATTTTATACTGAACCTGCTTTTATATCTTTAAGTAATTATAGTGAAAAATAGCCTGTTACAGTGTGATAACAGATAAAAAGCACCTATTACAGTGTAGGTAATAGATAATCTCATTTTTACTTAAACTACAATAACTCAGCTCTCAATCTTGCCAGATTTTCAGTCAATTTTAAAGGGATTCTAGTTTTTTTACGAAATCCACATTTTGTATAACATAAAAGGAGTACACAATTCACCTGATGATAAGTGGACTTTGTGGCCCATAGACATCTTCATCTATCCTCAGTTAAGAATTAAATATATAAATAAATATTTTTTATTAAATTCACAGTACACATACAGTCCACTGCATTGCATATCACTTATCCAGTAAGTATTTTGCACGTGGCAAAGCTATGTATATTATGGTTGTAGCACGAATTAGTCGGTTCCACTGGGGAGTACAATGTTCTCACAGAATACCATATTTCATACGGTAAGTGTCGAGAACCGGAAACCCTTTTTACTGGAAAAGAGGCGCGCAATATTTATGTCTCAATAGTCCTCAGAGGTGCATTTTGATTCTTAATCGAGGATAAATATAGATGTCTATGGGTCACAGCATCCACTTACCATGAGGTGGACTGTTTGCTCGCTTAAGTAAGCTACGAAGTTTATATAACACTCTTAACACTTTCACTGTTAAATCTGCGTAAATTAGTCTATAGTTCATCATTATACCGGATAATCATGAAATAAAGAAGTGCATTGTCATATTTTTCAAACGACTGTGATAGGCAGACCGCCTGGATGTCGATTGTCAAGAGAAACATGATGATGTTGGTATATGACACCATAGGATTAGGGAAATTCTACTCGTAACCTTAAAAAAGGTTAGTTCTTTTCTATCGAAATGTTCAATTTATTACTTTGAAAAATAAAGAGATTTAAACTAAGTTTCTTTTACTTCATTTATTTATTTGAGTCGTTTATATGGTTAATAGTTTTGCTAAAGTTACTGCGGGTTAAAATTTTACTGAAATTTAGGTTTGAGAAATTTTTTGAAGAGCTCTTTAAAAAACAACGCTGCGTGTTTTTAAAAAGTAAACAAAATCCGTTAACGTTGGCGGTTAATTCCCGGATAGCTTTTAGATTAAAAACTGTTTGAAGTTTCAACGCGGCTCTGAGAGAGTTAAGTCCAACTTAGAGCCAAAGAGAAATGATAATACCTTTTCAGGTATTTTATAATTGGTTTGAATGTTTAATTTCATAATGGGAGAGTCCGAATATGGTTATATAATTAGTGAGGGCTTATATGGAAAATGTGAACTCCTTAGCAGTTATAAACCGGTAGTGTTTATATGTAGACGATTAAAAGGCAAAGTTGCAATGACGTAGTGGTGTGGTAATTAACAATCACACAATATGTGGAAAATATTTATGTTGTTTAAAAATATAAGAAATGTGAATTTATTAAACTTGGTAGAGCCACGCATGATCGGGGCAGGATCACGCTCTCACAGAATACCAGCGTGAAATATCAGCTTATTGTAAGTGTCTAATGGCCACAGAATTCACTTACTATTAGTTCACTGTATGCTCGTTTTTTATCCTACTTCTACAAAAATGATCGTTTTATCTGCCGACTTCCAAAAAGGAGCCGGTACTCAATTCGACTGTATGTTTTTTTTTTTTCGTTTTTTTTCTTTATGTGTGTTACCTCAGAACTTTTTTCTGGGTGAACCGATTTCGATAATTCTTTTTTATTTGAAAGCTGGTACTTCTCGTGTGGTCCCATATGAATTTGATCAAGGTCAGACCAATAGTTTTTAAGTTATTCTTAAATAACTTATATTGAAGTCGGCTGTACAAAATTTTTAATTTTAAATTATATATTTCTTAACAAGTCCAAATATTTTGCTTTTGCTTATTTAACTTTGGCTGCGTTTAGAAGAATTATTTTTTCAAGTTAAATATTTTAACGAGTACGCTGCGTTAGGAATTAAAATCATACATTAGTTCTCCAGGAAGTTGGCACTAAATACAATTGGAGTGCACAACTATGTGATCTAAAAACACAACTCGCATGTTTTTATCTATAATATAATGGGTCACCGTTTGTCCAAACGAACACATAGTCCACGTGACGATAAGTAGATATTGTAGCCCATAGTCATTTATCCCCGGTAAAAAAACAAAAATGGTGATGTATTTTTCACCTCCGAGGAACGAGATGAATGCTTCGTTTCCAGCAAAAAAGGTCTCCGCTTCTCCACACTCTTTATACGAAACGCAGCAACATAAAACTGCTATTTTATATATAATTTCAATATCCTTTTTTTTATTCATTTTTAATATTCCTGCTGTTTCCATGTCTCGTGAATCTTTAATAAAAAAAATATTTTGTTCATCTATTTATTCTATTTCGCGGACAGGAAACCGGTTACATTTAGTAAAACATAAAACAGCACATGTTAACCCTTAAAGTAAGATATTTTAGTTCATGTACGTAGTAATTTAAATTAGTCAAAAACAAGGCCACGGCCGCAGATTGTTGGGTTTGCGGTCGACCCAGCTCTTACACTGACGGTTCTCTTTGTGAAGTACAATAGTTTTACACTCAAATATTTCATTAAGACATAGATTTGAGCACTTACGTCATTTCGGCTTAAAAGAAGTGGTATATGAAATTCTCTTCAAAGCTTATTGAAGATTCAGTTACACAACATATTTCTTAAAGTGTAATACCTCCATGGGAACATTTTCCTAATTATGCTTAAAATGTTTTCATATTAACGTCCCGTGTAATTTTCGAATACTTGAAAGTCCTTTGAAGTCCTTTGTAACGTTTAGAGTTTTTGGACATTCAAATGTTTATTAAAGTGTCCCTCAACGTGTGCATATGTACGAAGTGAATTCTTTTCGTGTCACATGTTTTGAAAAAATTGATGGTAATGTTTTCAAAAATTTCGTTCGACGTTTAATTGCAAAATTAACACTTAAGTCTCCATTGTAAATGATTCTGTAGATTTTAAACAAAACAAGATTCAACGTGCAGTTCATCGAATAGGACGCTCGTAGAGAGTGTAAACCGAATAGCCTCTCCCATTATACCTAAACAAATAAATAAAATTGAAGTGTTTGCTTGTAATGTAAAAATAACAGCTTTTTATTAAATGCATGTGGTAGTATATACGGTACTTATAACAAAATCAGATTTTTTAAAATTTTTGTCAGTCTGTCTCTCTGTTTGTTTTAGTTAAGTTAGCTTGTTTATGCTAGACCAATTTTGACGGAAACTTTCACTGGCAAATAGTTGATATTATAGAGAGTAACGTAGGCTAATTTTATTTTAGAAAAATAATTAGGGTTCTGCGCAAAAAAAACCTAAATTACACGCAAGCGAATTCGCGAGGCCCCGTGTAGTGGCGGGTAAGGATACTCACTACCCCATATCTTACTATGTCGTAACAGGCGATCAAACAACATCTTATATGTTGCCAGTTGCAATGCAGTGAAAGATATGAATCACAAGCTCGTGGAAACTATCCATGCGGTCAGAGCTAAGTTCTGCAAGACCGGCCGCAGAAGAACAGAATCGATCACACTCTTAATCTCATGGCTGTTAGAAGAGAAATGAAGCTGCATTCTTCAGCAGATTTGACAGAGTACAGTTAACTGAACAGACATATCTCCAAATGCAAGCGGCTCGACTTACGCAGCTTTAATACTGCTCGTATTGATGAAGTGATCAAGTGGAACAAGGGCTCTAAAGTCTTTGGTAGAGACCTGTCTGCCAGAAAGAACCAACGGTCGAAGCTGAAGACCGAGGGTGGTGCCGTGGTTTCCGGGACACCAGAGATTTGGAGTGAGATTGAGAGGTTCTATATACAGCTGCACACATGAACAAGTCTTATCTGTCACTATCCCGATAATAATACAGACGTCAGTCTGAGTAAGATTAGAATTGCTCTCCAGCACCTTAAAAACGGCAAGCTCCCGGTCGAGGATGCGTGCAGCTGAAATGCGGTAGAATTGTTCTTCAAATAAAGGCGATAATGCTCTCTTGAAGAAATACAGACAGATTTCTCTTCTGAGCCGCGTCTACGTGCTGTTTTCGAGAGTCATTGCCAATCGTCTCGCATGCAGACTTGACGACCTCTAGCCTCCCGAATAAGCCGAATTCCAAAAAGGCATTATAGACCACATACATACCCTTTGGCAGATTGCACAGAAATCCGAAGAGCGTAATTTGCCACTATGTCTGGCGTATGTGGACTATGAGAAAGCCTTTGATTCCGTCGAAATTTGAGCGGTGCTGCAGTCTTTAAGGGGTGCCAAGTTAACTGTCGGTATATTAAAGTGATATTTTTTTTTGTACAGTAAGGGTACGGTGGCTATCCGAGTACAGAACCAGAGTACGAATCCTATCCAACTGCAGAAAGGTCTAAGACAGGGTGACGTTATATCCCCAAAACTCTTTACCGCTGTATTGGAAGACGTTTTCACCTTTGATTTTCGGACGATATAGTTCTTACGGCAAATTCGCTGGAGGATATAAGCACTATGCTTAATTACCTCAAAAGTGCGTCCCAACCAATAGGTTTTAAGATGAACATGGACAATACAAAGATCGTGTATAACGTCTATGTCACACCTATGCCGGTAGTTTTGGGAGCACTAAGCTCGAAGTTGTTGATGGGTATGTTTACCTGGGGGACAAATAGTCCGACTAGGTAAGTCCAACTTCGACCGAGAGGTCAATCGACGGATTTAACTCGGTTGGGCAGCGTTTGGGATATTACGGCACATCTTCTCGTCAGGTATACCTCAAAACTTGAAAACGGGACTATAAAAAACAGTGCGTGTTGCCAGTAATGACCTGTGGAACTGAGACGTGGTCCTTCATTGCTGACTAGATAAGGAAGCTCAAGGTCGCTCAGCTAGCTATGTAGAGCGCTATGGTTGGTATTTATATGCATGATAATCTTAGAAATGAGGATCTCCACAGTAGAAACAGAGTGACCGATATAGCCCAACGGATTAGTAAGCTAAAATGGCAATGACCCAGCAAAAGATTCTCGAGTGGCGGCGGTACGAGGCATGCAAAAAGTCGATGGATGCATGTGGCTTAGGACTGTGCTTTGCGGTATTCCTTAGGGAAGGCCTATGTTCAGCAGTGGACGTGTGATGTGATGATGACGATGAAAACCAATAAAATATGATGAATATGGAGTAAAATAATTATAAACATAACAAAGTGTGTAAAAGTGTATAAAACTACAATTTGTATGTGAAATACAAGCTGTGTACACAGAAAAACAATAATATGTATAGTATATAGTCAAGAGCGGCACCGTTGAGGGAGCATGAAAGAATAAGGCTTTAACTAGCCTGAATGACCTTGACGAAACGGCGATCGCAGAGATTTTAGCCGATGTCAACACCGTCTTGCAACTACGTTCTGTATTACTCATAAAAGTGCAAAGATTAATAAACTGCAGAAATGACAATTATATAAGTGACATACTGCCTGTTATGCTTGCGCATCACTGACAATTATGTCACGGTTACGCATCTTCAACTACATTGTGCTGTAGGTTTGTCCGGTAGGCGTCACGAGCTATCAAGTGTTCAAGTTTCAAGTACGTAAGAGTTTTTTATTATATATGTTAAATCGTATTTATTTGTATCGTATTAATAGATCTGGGTCAAAGCGATCGCTGTAAATTTTCCCGGGTTTGATCCCCGACAGCACGAATGAAATTTGTAATTGCAATTTTCGTCAACACGCATTGGGGAAGCACGGCGGGCATTTCCTTGCCCTAAAACCCTCTCAGAAATAAAAAAAGAGTCCTTTGCCCAGTAGAGGGACTTGTATAGCCTATTACTTTACTTTGTAGTAATATTTATATTCGTTTCAGATACAGAAGGGTACCTTATGCTGATAAAAATATCATGTGGATGCGACGAAAACGTAAAACATCTTTGTACCTAGATAAAACGTTTGAAAGATTGTCAGTCATGTCATACGCCACATTTTCTATAGAGCATAGAACATTACAGATAGGGCAAAATAAAAAATAATCCAAAATATTATGGGAACTGTTTATTAATAATATATACATTTATAGGTATTTATAATAAAAATAATGAACAAGCTGCAAGGTTCAACTAATAATGTTTTTTGTAAACACAATCGTAAAATTCCTGTTTTAATTTTTACCAATGGTTAATTGTTGAAACGTAGTCAAGATCACTTCATATAAAATATATTTAATTAAAATTGACACGTGACCTATTTGGCCTTCTACTTACAACTCGGCGGAAATTTGAAAAGAAGATTTTGTCTTTTCACACAAGTATTGTTTCCAACTGGCGTGGTTTTAAGAAGCGTGATTAAGTGTCAGCGGTATGTAATCAATTAAATGCTGAACTTTATTGAAATTTTTTTTTGTTTATTTTTGTTATATCTTCTTAAAAACTGACGCCATCTCACTATTTTATTATTTGGTTTTTTTATAACGCATAAGAATAAGTTAGACTAAGTTAGATTAACTTGGATAACTATATAATTTTTTTAATTTTATCACTAAATTTCCGCAATAAATTATTAACTTTTCTACAGTGATTCTCTCCTCTTAGTTTCGGCGTGACTGTAGGATGTTATAGTAAGTCACCGTTAGTTAGTAAGCGGTCATAAATCATTATATGTATGTATAGACATACATATATACATTTTTTGATTTTAATATATATGTTTTTTTGAATTTTGATTGATTTTTTGAAACCTGGTAAAATTAGTTTTTTCCATACCAATTGATGGGCCTGAGTATAATGCCAGTTATGCTTTTTGGCTGAAGTTATTTTTTTTATTTTATGCTCAATTGCAGACTAAACAATATTGATTGCGCATTTCTAAAAGAAAATTTTACCTCTTTTCCTTCTAATAATAGCTCCTGCACCTAACACGCCGGAATAGTTATTATTATCTATAAGATCATTTGCGGAAACAGTTTTTGTTAACTGTTATTAGTGTAACATTTTATCAGCTGCTTTGTTTATAGTGCCTTGATCAACACTTTGCCGGTTTCTGTACAGAACATGATACTGGCTTTGCAAATATGGATGGCCGCTACCATTGAATATAATACCCGCTATGTTACACTTATTTACATAGAAACTTTAATTATCATTTGCATAAAATTCTAAATAGCACTTTTTTCCCAAGAAAGTAAACTTTTAGATCAGTCCATCTTGTTTTTCACTAATTAAGTAAAAAGTAAAACAAACCAATAGGGCCGTGATTTAAAATTTCTTGCAACTTTTTATAGAAAAGCATGACCTTATCATAATATAAAAGTCAATAATTTAGCCATGTGATAAAACTTTTAAGTATGCCAGTGAAATATTAATGATGATATTCGGGTCATTATACTGGAAATAGTCTTTTAAATATTTTGTAGTACAATTGATAATCTTCAGTATGATTGACGTGTATATGACTTTTATAAGTAAATAAATATGAAAGGGATATTATTGCAGATAAAATCCCTTTCATATTTATTTTAGTCTCGAATTAAATTAATCAAAATGAAAATAATAACTTTGGCTCTTTATAACTGATCTTTAAATGTAAAACACTGACTTGAAATTATATAATTATTGGCATTTTTTTAATTCATTGAACTTTTTTAAGATTTTGTTGAAACTCTACTGGTAGAAAAAAAACAAATATATATATATATATATTATAGTTCTTGATGAAAATAATGTATGCGCGTTACAGCGAACAAGAATTTCTAATGTAATTCTTGGTGTAAAGCTAAGACGTGATAATAACTCTAAACAATAGATTAACAAAATAATGAAAACATCTACATTTACATACAAAACATTTACAAAAATACTTGCTTTATAACCTAATAAATGTTATTTGACCGTAATAAAATAAAACAAGGTAGTCTTCGGCATGAAAGTAAAAATAAATATTTTCGATTATTTTGGCAATATCTAACAGCCGGATCAGCGCGCGTTTCTGATCCATCTAAAGATGCTAAATTTCAGCAAGCACTGTCAAATTCAATAGGAGTGACAGAAAAACGGTTCTTGATATAGAAAGGTAAATAAATTATTTAACCTATGAAGTAAAATTACTTTATTACAAATCAAACTAGCCCAATAGCTTTATTAACATGGGACATAATTGTACGAGTGCTTACAATACTTAACATTATTTTACTGAAATCTCAGAAAGTTTTTTTTTAATAGAATAAGGGTGACAAACGAGCACACAGTCCACATGATGGTAAGTGGTTGCTACGGCCCATAGACATCTACATCTATCTTCGTTTGCGAATCAAAATATAGATGCGTTGTCACTCGTGAGGACTAAGATGGAATGCCTTTTTTGCCAGTAAAATGGTTCTCCGGTTCTCTACACTCACCATATGAAACACAGCAGCATTAAGCAGCAAATTTTACGTTGGTACTCTGTGAGAGCGTGGTCGTTCCCCGGTCAAGCCGACCCATTCGTGCTACAAGAGGTAGGTAGGTATAGACCTACTACTAATATAGCTGCAGCATGGCTCTACCACGTAAGAAAAAATTGACGTTAAAAATTTAAGTATTTTTTGAAGCAACTTTGCAATTATTTTCTATTCAGTTAATTTTTGTGGAATCGTGTTTTGCAAACTGCCACCTGAAATACGTACAATTTTTTTTTCAATAATGACCTGAAATTACAAAACGATCCCCATGCATTTCAATGTGGCTCTATTCAGCCTCCTAATATGAACATATCTCGGGATACAGAGATTATAAAAGTTTTCATGCGTAGATAATGGAAGATATAATATTATATTATTACTGTCCCGTGTGAGGCAACCTTTATACTTATATACATAATATTCTCATAATATTTTTATGGTTGGTTAGAAAAACTATATCTAAATGCAAACTTTCACAGGGTAATTTTTTTTACTATTTTTACCCAGCAAGTAGTAAAGCAACTACAATCCCATCGGTAAGTTGTTATGTAGTCTAAGATGGTGAATTGCACTGACTTGACAAAAACCTATTCGCTCGTGCCTAATAGTACAAGGTAAGTATTATTTGCGACCTATTTGTGTGTGTGTGTGTGTGTGTGTGTGTGTGTGTGTGCGCGTGCGTGCGTGCGTGCGTGCGTGTGTGTGTGTGTGTGTGTGCGCGTGCGTGCGTGCGTGCGTGCGTGCGTGTGTGTGAGGTGTGTGTGTGTGTGTATGTGTGTGTGTGTGTGTGTGTGTGTGTGTGTGTGTGTGTGTGTGTGTGTGTGTGTGTGTGTGTGTGTGTGTGAAGAAAAGCGTATGAGAATACGTGAAGAGGAATAAAGGTTGAGTACTAATTCGCTTACCTGTACGAGGTTGCCACTCGAGGACCTTTCTTCCTATTTTTTATCTGTTTTCCAAGTTATATATCTAGCCCATTGCCATTTCACTGTAATATTCCGTTAGGCTATTTCAGTTACTCTGGTTCTAATGCAAATATCTTCATTTCTAACTTTATCACGTAGAGAAACCACTCTCCAATTTAAAATTTTTACATTTTTTAGATGATAGTTTGTCTAACATAAAAAAACCATAAACCCAAGAATGTCTTTATATAGCTATTTATACTTAGGTAAGCACCATTTTTTTATTTATTTAAATTGTTTGATTTAATTTGATAACAGTGTACCTAAATGTATGTATCTGTTTCTTTATTTCCCTCCCCAATAATATTTTATAAGTCATACTCATAAAAACAGCGTTATATTGTAATACATAATTATAAAATTCAGTATCAAGTAATTAATAAAAATATGCAACAATAAAATTACATAGGTATTAAAAACTATCGAAATCTAATTAACGAGAGAGAGCATGTTTGTCGTTCCACATCTAAATTATATAAAAATGCATTTTTCAATTTCACTAATCAAAGTCGCCGCGAAAATTTCTTATTCTTTGGGCACTTTAAAAATTCATTTATTTAGAAAATAATATTTACAGTTACCAGTGTACAGATATTAACTAAATTAAGTATTTCTAGTCATAAAAATATTTATAATTGAGTATAAAGTTTTAAAAAACTAACATATATTTGAACGAAGTCGGTCCAACACCTACGTGCGGTCCACCCTCGACGATGTCCGAAAACGGACTGTGACAGAGCTTACATGGCGACGGAGCTTGCGCGCTCGCGTAAATATATTCAATTTCATGGAAAAATGATATATTCTCTTATAAAACGGGTAATAAAAATAAAACTCTCAATTAAAAATATTAATATTTTTAAGACCTTTTTTTTTAGTGTAAGAACTATTTAAAAAGCTTGTGCCGTTTTGGAGAAATTTTGCAAAATATGACAAAGATCGGTACTCTTTGTACCGATCTTTGGATTTTTTTTCTAATAAGGGGTTGACAAAAATACAATTTTGTTAAATTAAAAACATTTACCAAATCTTCTTCTTTTACCTTGTATTTTTTCTTTGTGGATTAAATGAACAGTTATTGAGATTTTTTTACTTAAATATCCTAGATTTAGGCATTTCAACCACTGTTAAGGCCATAAGAGAGCGCCAGTTTGTTTGCTGTCACGCCATACGATTCGGTTTTATTGCCAAAGCGCGCCAACGGATGTTTCACTTCAATAAATATAATATGTTGTGTATATACCCACAACACTTACTGACCATATTTACCTTAAAATTATATTAACCCTGGTAAATTTAACATAAGATCTTTACCATCGACTGTGGACATATTGCAAGTTATATTACAAAGTCGTTTAAAGTTAAGACATAGAGATAGATATTGTTAAAATTTGTTTTAAATGCACATTTTAGATGCACAAAATATTTTACTTTGAGTGTACATTTTCCTATGCGAATATTCTTCAATTCGAATTTATAGCAGTATAACTGCGAACGTTTCTTCTGTTCCCCACAATTTTTTCAAATTATGAATATTTATTGAGCCTTTAAATCGAAACCGCCTTGCCAGCACATGCATACAGTTAAGTACACAAATGTGACAGAATTCAACGGCTGAGAAAGATTAAGTATTTGAACATGCAGTTATCGCTGCTCTTTCTTTTGTATTTTAGCCAGCTTCAAAAATGGAGGACATTCTTAATTCAATTGTTTATTCGTTTTTGTATGTATTTTACGCGACATTTTCGTTAATTTTGAACAGATTTAAATGATTCATTTTATATTATTAAATAGGTTACACTTCAGAGAACTGCTTGCTAATATATAACTACATATAAATTTAATAAATAATAGCGAATGAAGTTCTTAATGTGACTATATGTTTAGACGGCATTCGAGCTTGTGACATTCCTTTGTCCATACAAATGGACTAAATAATTTGAATAAAAAAAGTGAAAGTCTTCAAAGACCTAAAAATACTTTTCACACAATAGCTTCTGAAAATTTATAATACTTCTATAGATTATGTATTAACACCGACTACTGAAGTAATTAATGGAAGTAAGCGGCGAATTCGATGTACCTCTTTAGGTCTAATTTCAAAAACTTTAATGTGACAAACGGGCACATAATGCTGAGATAATCAATTATGTTTGAGTTCAATGTGACTGAGAAAAACTGTCACCATATTATTCTGTAGGAAATATCGAAAAATCTAAGATTTACAATGTTAGGATTAATTGCTCCAAACTTTCTCGCAGAAATTAGTGTAAGCCTGTTCCCAGCAATAGGAGATATAGATAGTAATTTTACGTTTTATAATTAGAAAACAAAACATTATGAATAAAAAGACGTAAGCAAAATCACAACATTTTCCCGTTGCAAAAAATAAGATTAAATAATCCGTGAAACTTCAACTTCAGCTTAAACCGTCTTAAAATGTGTTGATTTAGGGCAATGGGTCGCAAAACCGTAACCTGTCGTTGCTGGATTTACTAGAATTTGCTTACTCCAAAGCTGTTGCCTACATACGATTTAACGGAAATTATTTAATTTCCAAATATATCAACATTTCCTACGGAGTTTTAAACTAAGCTCATTTTATAACATTTAACAAAGTTATACATTTTTTGCGCGTACGAAATTATTGTAAACGAATATTAATTACCCTCTATCACTCGGTAAGAGACGTGGAATATAATACAGTAGAATAGAATAAATTTTTATTCAATATCGATTACAAACATGTGTAATTCTTATTGAAAGTCATTTTTTACTTTACCATTGGTTCGAAAAAAAAACACCCCTGTCCTTGGATGAACCATCAAGAAACCCAGCAGGACTTCTATTAAAGTAAATTTATTTTAAAAATGTATTTCAGAAACAGCTTTTAAAAGAATAAATAAATTGATTGATTGATTGAAACGACCAACTCATTCCCAGGGTCAATATCAACCATATATTATTTACATTATATTATCCCTTTTTATACAGTTTTTGTTTAATAAAATATTTAAACTTGGTAATAGAATGAACTTCCATAATTTTTAGGACTCTGTTGTAATAGCATATCCATTGCCTCAAGAATGTTACTAACTCTGTGGAGTCTAGAAACGGGTATCACTAGTTTGTGTTTGTTCCTAGTGTTTAACAATGTATATCACTTTTTCTTATTAAAACTTTCTTTGTTTTTTTTAACATGTATTGACCATTAATATATATTAACATAATTATACTTATTACCGTAAATGTTTTAATTAATTAATGTTAAAATACTTTACTTTGATTTATAATAATTAGTAAAGTTTATATTATATATTTTAGAAGTTATTTTATAAAAATAGCATAGTTAAAAAAATGTGAGGTTTTATTCCTTTGTTTACCTTTTTATGTCTTATTATAGTGCAATAGATAAGCAATAGGATAGGACGTAAATAAAGATACAATTTAATTTTATTATATATATATATATATATAATAAAATTAAACGTTAAACGTATTATAAGCATATAAATATGTAAAGCGCACTGTCTTATATCAACAAAAGCCTATTCACTCTTGCCTTGTAGACGCCCAGATTGTATTTGGACGGAAAGATGGACGCCGGAAAATTATTCCACTCCTTTGCTGTACGCATTACAAAAGACGAAGACATGCAGGACGAAGCAGCAGAACGAAACCGTTTGGTTCTAATGCGTGGAATATCGACAAGAAAGTGATGAAGACCCGCCGACCACCTGGTTGTCCAATTGTAGAAAGGAGAGGGAGGAATTAAAGCGTGTAATTCCTGCGCACACTCACCGAAATGCATCCCATAGAATACCGAGAAACTGGCTACTGCACCTGTGCTCGAGGCTGACAAGATTGGTTTCAACCAAATCAATGTTACCAATGAGCCTCTTAGCACGTCTTTCCACTGAGTCCAATGCTGCCAGGTGGCATTTTGCAGCACCAGCCCATATGTGACAGGAGTATTACATGCACGACCGGATTTGCGCTATAAGGAGCTGCCCCGGCTTGAAGTACCGCCGCACCCTTGCAAGGATAGCAAGTTTCCTTGCGGCTGCTTTGGCTCTGGATACAATGACCCGCCCATAGTTTAGGTTCGAAATGCAATCTGCAACAACTGAAGGCGGTGAGTGTACTCCAAGGATACATTCCGGAAAGCAGGAGCCAAGTTGAGCGGGCTCCTTTTACCGGTAAAAAGACAAGCTTGTGTTTTGAAGCCGTTAAATCACACGAGATTGGCTTTGCCCTATTCGGATACTGCCTGTAGTGTGAGACTCACACGCTCAACCATAGCTCTTTCTGACTGAATTTGATCCCGACTGGCCCGCGCACTTGGTTGGTATCTCTCCACAACTGTGCTGTCGTCAGTATACCCATAGATATGGGGAATGAGCAGATCATTTATATGCAGCAGGAAGAGAGTTGCAAATAGAACGGACCCTTGAGGAACACCGGCGTTAGTCGCCACAGTATCGAATGAGCAGTCATCGATGACGATCAGGCGAGATCTTTCACTCAAAAAGTCCTTCACCCAGGCAATTAGGCCAGGAGATAAGCCGTACGCTGAAATCTTGCCCAATAGACTAGCGTAGCAAACCCTGTCAAAGGCCTACGAAACACCGAAGAAAACAGCAAGTGCTCCACCACTGTTCTCGAGGGCTTCGCCCCATATGTGAGTGGCATACGCTAGAAGGTCCCCAGTTGATCGATTTCGACAAAACCAAGGAGATCATTTTCTCTAGGTATGCCAAATAAGTCCGCTTTCTCCTTAGATGCATGCGCCAGTGAGCCATCTGGTTTTACCAACGTAGGCAGTACAGACCGACAGAAGTTTGTCTCGACTACTTTGGCGAGAGACCAACAAGCTCTACTGCCAGATGGTTTTACAGACAGCTTTGTGCCGATGCGTTTAATGCGGTCGAAACTGGCTTGGCGTAATGCCTTTTTTCAAGACTTGGCGGCTTAGTTAAAGGCTCTCTTCTTAAGGCTAACATCCGGAGCTTTACGGTCTTAAGTTAATGCTTGTGCTTTTCTGCATGAGCGCACTTGGCGTTAAACCATGGGAGAGCTTTACCACCAATGGGCACGTCAGCAAAGGGGATGAAATACTTCATCGTTTGACGTATCATATTGGTTATTATCGCATCCGCGCAGCTCTACGGGTCTTCAGGGGATAAGCAGACCTGCCGCAGAGTATAAAATGCAAAGAATAATCTCAGCATCTCATCCCTATATGCTGACTTGTATCGCCACATTCTCCGTGGAAATCTTAGTAAGTTGGGGAATATATTGACACAGATTTCACCAGACAGTAGTCAGAAATTCCCAAGGGTGAGGTAACTTGAACATCGTATCTGTCTGGATCGGTCGTCAGCAGAAGGTCGATACAATTGGCTATGTGCTCATCCACATCAGGTACCCTAGTCGCTTATTGTACCATCTGGGAGAGCCCCAGCGACAAGGCAAAATTCCACGCCTCTCTCCCAGCGTGGTCGGTCTTTTGGTATGGGAACAGCCAGTATTGATGACAGACATTAAAGTCCCCAAGAAAAACCAACTGTGCATTAAGGTACCGATTTAGAGCCATATCAGAGACTTTACTGAAGTGTTCAAACAACCTAGTTGTCTCCTGGTCACCGCTGTGCGATCGGTAGACACAAGAATAAATAATTTTACCCATTCCTGTGTCTATCAATACCCAGATCGTAGAGAAAGAAGGGTCTTCAAGGTGACGGAGACGTTTACAGCAGATGTCGTTGCGAACGTTATCAGACTACGGCACGCTGATGGAAATTATGCTCCAATGTGTACCCAGGGTAGCCAAGGTACGCCGCATCTAGAGAACATCTGATCTGCATTATATCATTTTATACGTGGTAGAGCCATGCTGCAGCTATATTAGTAGTATAGTTGTAGCATGAATGGGTCGGCTCGACCGGGGAAGGACCACGCTCTCACAGAATACCATCGTAAAATAGCAGCTTAATGATGCTGTGTTTCGTATGGTGAGTGTTGAGAACCGGATACCCTTATTACTGGAAAAGAGACATTCTATCTTAGTCGTCACGGCTGACAACTCATCTGCATTTTGATTCGTAAACGAAGATAGATGTCTATGGGCCACATCAACCACTTACCATCAGGTGGACTGTGTGCTCGTTTGTCACCTTTATTTTATAAAAAAAAATCTGCGCCTCAATCAAGAAGAGGAAGTGCGGCTTGTCAGTCTCAAGGTGGTAATGGATTGCATTGAGATTACAGTGCAGACCTCGGATGTTTGTGAGGTGCACTTTAATGGAAAAGGAGTGCAACCGCTGTACAGACTTACTCTTCTTTTTCCTTTTTTTCATTAATGGTGCGAGTGAATAGGTAAAGAGAATAGCAGTTGGACGAGGCGTCACACATATAACCTATGGATGCAAACAGAGTCACAGCATGGAGATTGCGGGGACGCACGAACCCCCCTGGCAATTGCCACCAGGCCCTCTCCTCCGGTCGCCAACCGGCATGGTGGTGCCATCCCAGGACTTTTCGTAAGATGGTGGGGCAGACTTTCATAAGTGGCTGGCTCATTAATTGGGCCCCCAACTATCTACGGTCGGCCAGCGGTGCAACCGTGCTTCGGATCCCGCTAACCTCCATAGCCAGGTACCTGACACTAAGAAACGGCCGCATCGCAGCCGGTTCGTATGCGCAACGCAATTATCAAGACCCGTTCTCCCTAAGAAATGTAATTCACCTAACATCATACCGGAACACGATTTGCATAATTTGGCGGTATGTCTTTGCCAGGTGGGTGGTAACTAACCCTCGGCTGGGCCTCTCACTAGTAGAGGACCAACCTACCACAAGTATGTAGTACTGCTCATTTAGCACTACCCAGGGGATACGTGTAGAGAAACAGGATTCAAGTAATTCCTACGGACGCGAGCAGCTTCATTTCCCAAATATCACTTATATAGAAGTGAAGCGAGGAGTGAGGTGGTATTTAAAGAGCGCTCCCGAATTTGCGCTGTCATATCTCTACCGAGCTGCACAGAGTGCGCAAATATGTATAATTGTAATAAGCATAATGTAAGCTAAGAGTTGATGTAAGGAAAATATACGTAAATTAAAAAAAGTCATAAAACAAAGAATAATCACGAGAAGGGATGAGGCAGAGAAGTTTCTAGAAAATCACTAGAAAACTTATAAAATATCGCGCCCATTGGCTGAGAATTCATTCGACATTCAGGCCTTACCAGAAAAAGGACGGACAAAGTAAAATGGGAACTCTGCTTTGCCCTGCCCTCACCTGCCTCCCTGACTAGGAAACTTTTTAATAACAAAATAATAAACAACTTGCATAACTGAAATCGGAATTTATTAAGTACTATCACATTAGTTCAGAAGAGAACATTAGTAAAAGTCAGTGCATACTTTCTCAAACTATGTGGAAACGTCTATATGATATTAAATTTTGATAATATAGTATCGTGAAAATTTATAACGTTTAATCTTAGCCTAACAAACCACTAAATTATAAATAATAAATTAATATTTTTAAAGGACATGTGATAGAGCCACGCTGTAGTTTTATTACGGTAGGCGACTTGCTATATCTTTTCTTAGTGTTTTTCAAAGAAAAAAGAAAACTTTTAAGGTTTTATATCGGTGAGTGATAGAAATTTTGTTTTTAATTAAAATACATAATCAATTATTTATATTAGTTACCACTACAGATTTACAATTTAAGCGTAGTATGCATAATTTAAAAATTGCATTTACATTATTCGGGACAGATTTCTCTTTTTTTAACCATATGGAATGCAAATTAAACTTTTTTAGGCGCGCGCCGTATGAACTATAACTTCAATATTTTTTTCTACACATTTTTAGTACAAGAGTATTCAGTAACGGCTTTTAAAAATATACACAACAGTATTCAAATTACGTTAGGCCAAACAAACACGAATCTTTACTTTCGTTAACATTTTAATTATGAATCTCCCAAAGCTTTTAGAGGAACTCATTACCTTACTTTTAAATAATTTATGCGAAAAGCGGAATATTCATGGGTAAATAAACAGCGGAATTTATGTTATTACAGAAAAGTTACAGCTAATATACACCTTAGTGCTGGAAACAGACCTCCCTTCATTTATAAAAGGGTTTTAGAACGAGGAAATATCCACCATGCTATCGTAATGCGTATTGGCGGACTTTTTTTTAAATAGAATAAGTGTGACAAACGAGTGCATAGTCCATGAGGAAAAGTGGTTTCTGTGGCCAATATATATCTACACCTATCCTCAGTTAAGAATCAATATCCAAATTTGTTTTCACACCTCAGGACTATTTCCAGTAAAAAGGTTCTCCGATTCTATACACTCACCATACAAAACAGAACAGTTTTAGCTGTTATTTTACGCTATTTTTCTGTGAGAGCTTGGTCTTTTCACGGTCGAGTTGACCCATTAGTGCCACAACCATGATATAGGCTCTACCACGTTCATAAGCAATATTGTAACTGCAAGCTAATATACACTTTGTTTTTTACCCATTACGCCACGGAGAATAACTTGTCTGTTCCCAATTTCAATTAAAATAAAGCGGTATAGAATGGCTATTACGTATCTCGTAGAGATGCAGCAATATATATATATCATTTAGAAATTGCATTTATTTACATACCCAAAGTAATTTCTATAAGTTATAAACTCATAAAACTGTAAAATGTTAGTTCATTTTACGTTATGTTAATAAAGATTTATAACCATTTACTGAATGATACTGAATTATATAAAAATCCTAGAAAATACTGCGCAATTTAATAAGCAGTTAATATATCCCTTATTAATAAATGTCAATATACATTAAATGAATTACTTTGACGATAAATAATGAAAATTAAAGAATACATCGATTTCATTTTATCTCTTATTTAACTTATATATAATCAAAATAATATTGAATATTCAAGATATGGTATTTTGTAATTTATGTCTAAAAGATAGGTAATAGTTAGTCCTCTAGTGTTGCAATGTCACATGTATATTTATCAATAATTAAATCTACGTGTAAAGAAACGTTTTAGAGTGTGCGTACAAATTAGATTTTTCAACACGCCGATGTACATCTATTAAATTTAAATAAGTAACAATTAACTTCAAAAAGCTATTATTATGTCCACATAATTTCATTTTTGTTAAAGTTTAACTACTGTTACTTTTGAGTGGAGCACGCACCAGCACAAACTCGAGTTTACAACTAAAATTTTTTCTAAATAGTAACCCTAAAAAGAACATTAATTAATTACAGCCTATCAGTCCACTGCTGAGCTAAGGCTTCCTCAATAGATTGCTCTAAAGCGAGATTTTGCCATAATTTAGATTTGCATCCGAAGGTTTTTCAATATTATTGGTTGTTTTAAGAAATATGGTGCTGTCTGATGCTCCTGTTTTAGTTTTCTTCTATTGCTTACGACACACACGGAGTGATATGACGTAGTGGATAGTGAATTCCCTTGTGCCGCCACTACACGGCATCTTCCAAAATTACATCTTCCATTTTACTGGCTTTCAGGGTAGATTTTCTTCATATTTTAAATGAGATAAGCTAAACTAAACTTATCTAGTAAATATATGATCTCTACAAGGTTACGAATGAACATATTATCACTCCCTATAAAAAGGTATCCTTCCATATAAGTATGGTATGTACTTCTAAGTAAGTATATGGTATACTTACTAAGAAGTACATACTTCTTATGACATATTCCTGTAATAATATTGTATTGAAAAATTCCTAATATTTTTTTTTATAGGATCGGGTGACAAACGAGCACACAGTTCACCTGATGGTAAGTGTTTACTGTGACCCATAGACATCTACAGCTATCCTCAATAAAGACTCAAGATGCAGATGCGTTGTTACCCGTGAGGACTAAGATGGAATGCCTCTTTGGCAGTAAAAAGGGTCTGCGGTTCTCTACACTCACCATACGAAACACAGCAGCGTTAAACTGCTATTTTACGCTGGTTTTCTGTGAGAGCGTGGTCCTTCCCCGGTCGAGCCGACCCATTCGTGCTACAACCATAATATAGCTGCAGCATGGCTCTACCCCGTATTTTTTATTTTATTATCATTTATGGGTGACAAATTAAGAATACATTATTAATTTTTAATTATTTTTTACGTGGTAATGCCAAGCTGTAGATATGTATAATGTGTCGGGGAAGATCCACGCTCTTACTAAAAACATAGTGAATGTAGGAAACCAGAGACCCTTTTTACTATAAATAAGAAATTCGACATTGGTCCTCCGGAGTGGCAATGCATCTTCATTTTTATTCTAAATCGAGGGTAAATGTAGATGTTTAAGGGGCACAGATTTCACTAAGGATCAAGTGGACTGCGTGTTCGTTTGTCATCCTTTCTTAAAAATAAAATTATACTTGAACGAGGCTTGCATATAATTATAACTGAAGTTACTTACGGACTATAATACCAATTATAGTCCGTAAGTAACTTCACTATAATGCGAAACATATTTTTCGTGTTTATCTTTCGAATATTTTTCGAGTACATCCTTGCATAGGATTTTCTTGTAGGCGAGACAAATGGGACAGTCTCTTATCCATGTGCTCCTATAAAGGAATACTCCAAAATAAATAAATGCCATTTTTAAATCATAGAGTCACGCAGTCGATAAAGCGGGAAATGTCATATTTTGAATAATATTAATTGATTTTTGAGCCTATTTAAGAAAGGAGGTTTCTAATTCTGTATTATTTTATATATTTATTAACCCAATATCTTCGCCAACTGTAAACCGAATCTCTATATTTTTGTAATTAAATAAAATATACCTTAAAAATGGTTCCATTATAACTGAAAATATTAAAGTAAAAAAATTGTCACTGTAAATTATTTGTAAGGAAACAATTCTACCCTAAGGGCTTGAAAACGGGGAATGAAATTTAGAATGTAGCTATTTAGACGAAATTTTAGTTAGATAATTTAGCCACTTAGCGGTCATCCACGAGGATGCCTTGTTTAGAGGCGAAACATACTATGTTGTGGCGTTGGGAGTAATGGTTACGGGTATAGTGCAAGCAATTGAGGGAGGGCTTCAAATAGGTAAGAAACACACATCATTTTATTTTATTACGCAGATGTTAACTATTAGTATTTAATATGTTCGATAATATTGTTTAGTTCATTCAAAATCTAAAATAAAAATATTTCAACGGTTTTTACTTTTTCTAAAGTCTATTTTTTCTACGTGATTCAGAATACTACTTTAGATGATATTTTTAAGCGAGTGGGTAGTTAACTTTAGTCAAGGTTCAGTAATTTTTATCCAGTTAACCGACTCTTAAATGAATTTCCTTTCTTTAAAGGATTTTATGTTAAGAAAGAGTTACAGACTAATTACTTTTTCAAACTTTAGTAGTAAAGTGTCGAAAACTCGCTTGACAACGTTTCTAAGTCAAGGTATTGTAGTGAGTTGAGAGTGAGTTTTAAATGGGAAGAGTTAATTGAGCTTCTTTTTTTATGGACATACATCTTGGTAAACATTGAATTCAAAACCACCTTTATATATAATAATAGCGACCCGCCCCTGCTTCGCCTGCGTTATGTTAAATAATGTGACGAATTATTGTACAATTTTATCAATTTCGGTATCGGAAAAAATCTTAAATGCTCTTATTAATAATTGAAGGATTTACGTTTAATTATGAAAGGTTTTTAAGTGGATAACTAATTAAATTTCGTAAACTAAAGGCATTCACGTTTAGATATAACTAAAATAGCTTTGCAACTTTCAAGAAGTTATTCCCAACATTATGGGTAAACTCCACTTCGTTATTTACTTGATTAATAGGTACATAATTTACTAGTTTGGAAATAGAATAATGTATTACTAAACCAGAGAAAATTCTTAAAAAAATGATTTATCAAAACACAGCTAAACCAGTCCAAGATGTTTAGAACATAGATCTTCTTTATGGTATACAACAGGCCACCCAAGTCCTAAGTTACCCACATTCATCAACTTTTGCATGTCTTACCAATGTTTAGATTATATATCTCTGGTGGTAATTGTGAATCGATAAGATTCCCAAAGGCAACGATTCGTACCAGACAATTCGAAATACACCAGCATTAAGCTACTATTCTATACTGGTATTCTGTGAAAGCGTGGTCCTTCCCCAACTAAGCCAA
The DNA here is from genome assembly GCA_963668995.1 of Parnassius mnemosyne. Classification (NCBI taxonomy): domain Eukaryota; kingdom Metazoa; phylum Arthropoda; class Insecta; order Lepidoptera; family Papilionidae; genus Parnassius; species Parnassius mnemosyne. The sequence continues at coordinate 45,432,948 of CAVLGL010000024.1, read as the reverse complement.
CCCATACGTGTTACACACACAAAAATATAGCTTCAACAACTAGCTAGCTAGTTCAACAACTGAACAATTGTAACATAAGAACATCTGCCATGTTCCCCACGCCCTCGTGGTATAACAGGATAGTGTTATGAACCTGTTGTTGTGTTTCCCAAAATATAAGGCTTGTTGGAACTTCGTCACAAGTTCCCACTTCTGATGTCGTAAATACGTCATTATGTTACATAAACCAGAAGAGTATTTGTTAAAAACAATAAAGTTGTGAGAATTGATGTTCAAATTGCTCTCTTGCTTATGTAACTTATTATTATCAGTGATAAGACAGCGCAACACACTATACATTCAGTACGAACCCATTACAATCAACACTCACCAGGGTTTTTTATTTTACTTTATGTACGAGTAGCTATGCAGCTCTACAGAGACCAGTATATCTTAGCACTACTACTAAGTAGAATGACTTGGACGGACTCTATAGCGGTTAGCGAGTTGTTGGAAAAACAATAATTATCTTTAATTTTTTTAAATAATAATATTTTGGTAATTATATATTATAATGTGACATGAAATTATAAATATTAATGATATGATAATGCAAATATTAGTAAATGTTTTTTTTTAATTAGGTCACTTTCATTTTTTTGTTTTTGCTATTTATTATGCTATGTATGTATTTCTTTTTTGTTATTTTAATTCATAATGTCATACTTAATGTTCATAAAATTCAATAATTTTGTACACTAGAAATGGTTAATGTGTTGTACTATATTTTCTATAACAACTGTAAAACACACATTATGCAAAATAAATAAATAAATAAAATAAATAAATAAATAGCATAAGTTGCCTGCAGTGCATTTTATACTGCACAAAAGAGTGAGCGGTTTCTCGATATACTCTCAATTCCACCTCGCTATCATTGATATGACGCTCCCCTAGAGTGATGCAACCTCTTGATCACTCTTTTTATCCATTCAGTGTTTTATAGACGCGGTGAAAGGCTTATTTCGTAAGTGAATTTAGGGAGTAGTGAAATAAAAAGCAATGGAAATATTTCATAGAAAGGACAATAAATCATTGCACTTTTATGAAATATCACAATTAATCAAAAATAAGAAAATTAATAACAAAATTGACAATTAACGAGTTGAATGTAAATTCAAGAAAAACAACTTCCTTCTGCGTGAATCCCATATCTCTGGTGCCCTTTGACCTAAAGGACCCAAATTCTACCTCAAGGTATCCACATACCAAATTTAAAGTCAATCGGTCCAGTGGAACGGAAGTTATCGTGTCGGCATACAGACTAACAGACTGCCTTCCTTTCAATGCTACGCAGAAAGAAGTTAATAAGGTAAATATTAAAGTTCTTTTTTGTGGAGGCAAGATACATATGGCAATAATTAATCTGTCCCAGCAAAAATGATCCACTGGAAATTAACCAAAAAAAATAGTGAGATATTCCGTTGGTGTGGAGTATGCAGAATGATTTGTTTTAAAATTTCTATAGAAACCAAGATCAGGCCCGTTTTCTAGTTGTTTCCACTAAGAAATCTAGTTACTGATTATTCGCTTTACAGACAAGTAAATTATTTGACGTCTAAAACTTTTGTATATCTATAGGAATTAGTATTGTATTGTAGGGCTCCACAAATTTTCATATAAGAAAAGTGCTGATGGTTGTCTCGAAACAGTTATCAGAACGACGTTTTCCGAAGAAATCTTGTTTCTATTAATATTATCTTGGTTTTAGAGCCATGTGTTAGCATATTTTAATAATATGTATTGTTATAACTAGTATTGTGGGTAATTAATTATTTTCTTACAATAAGTAGTTTCTTACAATAGCGGGTACATTAATATTTTAGATTTAGTTGAGCTATTTATTTTCGCTCATATTTATAACTGTGATGTAACATTGTTAAGATAATTAAAATAAATATAAATCATGTTTTGTAATGTAAAAACACACTTAATAATATCCTATTTTATTGAAAACTTGTAACGGAAACCAAACAAGCGGCGCCATCTGTAGTTTAACAATGGTAAATTACAAGCCTATAAAATACAGATGTCGGCGGCTTGTGGGGAGTCCTTTTGGAAGAACTGTGGAGTAGAGAGAACGTACACGGAAGATAAATTGTGAGTATTAATAGGAATTGTTATACTTATTTTGTTATTCTGTGTGTCTAATGTACATTGATGTTATTGTGGATATCTATAACCTTGTTTAGATTTAATGATATTTTGTACAATTAAGAAAATATATGATATTAGTGATGCATTGAGTGACTTTATTTAACAAATCAGAAGTGGGATATGAACTTTTTTGTACGTAAAAGTAGGCTTTTTAAATAGCGGTATATATTTAACATTTTTTTTCTTTCCTTTCTCCTTTCTCTGAAAAAAAAATGATATTCAATAATGTATATTAATACATTTCTACCTTAATCTATGCTGAATCTCATACATGCGCAAAATATGAAGAGTGTGCAGGGTTCTCTCTTCACATATAAATAAATAAATGCTGTTCTATTGAAATAACTTTTATAATTTATTTTATTTTATGCATTGTTTCTGTGAACTTGTGTTCTTTTTGTCCTTATTTCTATCTATATATTCATTAAAATACATTTTTTTTTCTTTTCTGACGTTCGAATTACGCGTTATGTGTAAGCTACTTGGTGTTACTGCCCAAGTACATAGTAGTTTATCCATCTCGAATAAAACAGATCACAATCTCTCGTGAGTTATTATTTCTGTTTCAGTCTGAGATGGAGGAACACCATAGTAAGGGAGAGATAAACTCTCGTATATTACAACGAAATGAAGATCTAAAGCATGTACAAGGTCTACCTTCATTGCGAACTTGTCGTGATCGCCAGTCCCGAACACGTTCAAGAACACCTGAATCTTTGGTATGTGACCGGGGTAGTCACGACCGAAGCCAAAGCCGCGTCCGCAGTTATGACCTTAGCCACAGACGCGGCCTTAGCACCAGACCTGATTCCAATCTATCCAACTCGCGACTGCCATCCTACAGCCAGTCGCGACACCGTCACCGCAGCCGTCAGCCCAGCGATCACCACAGGCGTGGTAATCGCTCATCCATCCAACATCAAGAGTTGGTTCTCCGCGCAGCACGTCTCGTGATCTAATGAGTGGTCACTTCAGCCGTTCTCCTGACGGCTCTCGATGACGTGAGGCGCCTCGCAATAGCTGCACCAGAACCGGAATGCAAGGTAACTTCAGTGTTCATGAGCCCGCAACGTCTAATTCTGACAATAGTCTTTAGCTTTCAATGCACGCATTGAAGTCTTTAACGCCCTCAGATTCAGATAGGATAAGTTCACTTAATAATGCCATACCGGAATATGACCCAGCTAGAAAGGAGCAAACAATTACTATGTGGTTACATAAGGTTCACGAGTGCGCAACCGTAAACGTTTGGAGCAAACGGCAAACGATACACTTCGCTCTCCCGATGTTAAAAGGCGTGGCACAAAGTTGGTACGAAGGATTGTACTTTGATTTACCTCTGTACTCTTCTCCTGGTCGGAGTGCCGATCTAAATTATTGTCCGCATTTCCATCTGGGGAAAACTATAGTCAAATGCTTAGTGATATGTTAGCTAGACGTGCTAGGTTTGGAGACTCGTTATAGGATTATTTTTACGTTAAAATTGCGTTAATTAGTCGATGCAGTATAACGGCGATAAGCGCGGTAGAATACGTATTGCAAGGCATAGATGATCGATCAGTTTGGTTAGGAGTGGGAGCGATACAGTATGAACATTTGGATAAACTTTTGACCTATTTAAAAATTCTAGAAACATCAATACAATGATTGAAGGTTAGGTAGGGTTCAGAATTTTAGATCACGCATCACTGGTAATACGACACTATGCTATAATTGTAAACAGGAAGGCCATATTATAAATAAATACCAACAACCGATTAAAACCCATAGTTGATATTTTAAAGTAGCTCATCTGACAGAAAACTGTTATTCCAAGCTATTACCATCTCAAAAGGCCGTCAATTTTGTGAATAATAACAATATAATTAATAAATATTACAAAACTGCCATCGTGAATTCCATACCAATTGAATCGTTTGTTAATCTTGGTAGCGAGTGCTCTATGTTCAAACAATCAGAATTATCGTAACTAGGAATAAAAAAACGTTCAAACTTATAACCTACCCTTCCTCAGAGGTTTTGGTAACGCCAATGTAAGATCTTTGGGTAAAGTTATTGTTAAAATCTTAGTAGTTGATGTTGAGGCCAATGTTGAACTGCTGATTGTCACCGATGACGTGCGTTTGTGGTATTTCGCTTATTGAAGTTTATACCAAGCCGAAGTTTGTCGGAATCTTGTATATTGAGACGAATTGTATGAAACAAAAACCTTTTTTCGAATATAGCGTGTTAACTGGGGTCTACAAATAATAGTAGTTAACTCGTTAGATCCAGAACCAATTAATTTAGTAGAATCGCTCTGCTATAGCTAAAAATAGAGTTATGAAAGTTTCGTCATTCAACAATTGTCCTGCACCGAAGTCTATACAACTTTCTGATCTAAAGCTAGGTGATAGTTTTAATCTATCGGAAGTTGACCGTTTGGTAATTCTTCTTTACAAATTTCTTAAGAGTTTCGCATTCGGACTTTCTGAATTAGGAAGTTGCACACTAGTCCATTCGTTTGGACGACAACAAGCCTGTTGTTTACAGACCGTATAAATTGGCGAAAAAAAATAGTAAATACCCAATGAAGAAGCATTAGCATATCTTGACGACATCATTATTCCTTCTCAGTCCATCGATCAAGGGATAATAAAGCTACATTCTGTTCTTAAATCACTAGACAGTGCGGGGCTTACGCACGCTTAAACACGCAAAGTGTGTTCTTTGGCCTTTCCGCTGATTATTTAGGATTCTTAGGATATTTAGCTTTTTCGAGTATCAACTAATCAACACGATGTTATGCAGTTCTTAGTATTAGCAAGCTTTTTCCGAAGATTTGTACAAGGTTTTTCGGTAATATCTAAACCATTGACAAAATTATTAAAGAAGGAGGCGACCTGGGAATGGGGACAGGAGCAGCAGAATGCTTTTAACACCTTGAAAGGGGCGTTGGTGAAAAAAAAAACAATTCTGACTCTTTATAATACATCGACTGAAGCAGAACTTGACACAGATGATTGTAAGCTGGGTGTTTTAGGTATTCTGCTGCAAAGATTCGATAAAAATGGACTACGATCTGTCTCTTATTACAGCAAACAAACTACTCCAGAAGAGCAAAATTATTCCTCTTACGAACTAGAAACACTAGCTGTAGTAGCTTCTCTACAAAAATTTCGCTTATATTTGGTAGGAATTCGTTACGAGCCACGTTTTTAAAACTGGATATGCTGCCACGTGTTGCTCGTTGGTGGACTCAAATGCAAGAGTTCGATTTTTCTATTGAATACATGCCTGGCACATCAATGGACCATGTGGATGCTCTTAGCCGTAATCCAGCATTGCTTGACGAAGATCTTAAGTTTAAGGATATTTTTCATGTTAAGGGAATTTACTGGCTTGTTACTGTACAAAACCCGGATACCGACGTACAGCAAATAATTGGTCATCTAAATAGTCCTAATTTAAACGTGCTTGATATTAAAAACAATTACAAATTGAAAAATGGCAAGTTATTTAGAAAAATTGCAGAGGGTGATAAGTGGGTTGTGCCTAAGGGCGTTAGATGGCAAATTGTAAAGCCAAATCCAGATGACATTGGTCACTTTGGTCTGGAGAAAACTCTAAAGAAATATGTAACCTCTTGACTTGAGTGTACATATTCTAAATAGTTCGTTTTCTAGATAAAAAAAAATAGAGATTACCTTTGATATATTCACATTCACATTGATCATGTTGGACAGTTCGTAAGAATTAGTACAGGTTTTACGCATACTTTAGTTCTGACAGATGCATTTACTCATACTTAAAACCTGTTAGAAATACCAAATCTAGTACAACCATTAAAGTTATTCGCGAGTATATTAGTAAATTCGGTGCTCCAAGACTTATTATTTCCGACCGTGAGACTGCTTTTACCAGTAACATTTTTAAAGCATTTGTTCATGAAAAGGGTATAAAGCACATTCATAAAGCTGTGTCTACCCCAAGATCCAACGGACAGGTAGAACGTTATAACAAAATTATAATTGACTCTTTGACAGCAAAGTGTATCGGCACAGCAGATAACAAATAGGACTCCCACCTTCCAGATATACAATGGTATATGAATAATACTTTTAATAAAGGTATTAACACTACACCATCTGAAGCACTCTTTGATTTTAATCTTAGTATTTCAAGCGATAATAAAATAATAACAGCTCTTGAAGACATTGATAATTTAGAGTGTAATTGCCGTAATGTTGACACCATTCGAAAGGAAATAAGCTCCCATATTAGTTTTTGCTAATTTGGCACAAAAAAAATCGCTTCGATAAATCTCGTTGTAAACTAATTAAATACAAAGTTGGCGATCTTATAAGAATAGAGACAAATTTCAGCTACCGGTAATAACAAAAAACTTATACCTAAGTTTCAAGGTCTTTATAGAATCTTTAAGTTGTCGAAGATACCCCATTAACGCGAAGAAATAATAAACATTATTCTTCTGTGGTAGCTTTTGATAAAATAACACGTGGCTCAATTTTCAGAGACCACATGGTACGATGTTAAGTGACTGAAAAAGTGAATCCGAATCTGAATCTGAAATTGCGTCATAAATCTTAAAGGGCTAAATTGTTTTATAAGTGTATTCCAGACATCAAGATGATTTTCTTTTAAGTGTTGTGTTTAGTGTGTGTGTTTGGTGTTCAGGACAAGAGGGGCCTGCACTAAAGTTATAAATGTTCTAATGGTGTTCAGGACAAGAGGGGCCTGCACTAAAGTTATAAAAGTTCTAATGGTGTTCAGGACAAGAGGGGCCTGCACTAAAGTTATAAAATGTTCTAATGGTGTTCAGGACAAGAGGGGCCTGCACTGAAGTTATAAAATGTTCTAATGGTGTTCAGGACAAGAGGGGCCTGCACTGAAGTTATAAAATGTTCTAATGGTGTTCAGGACAAGAGGGGCCTGCACTGAAGTTATAAAATGTTCTAATGGTGTTCAGGACAAGAGGGGTCTGCATTGAAGTTATAAAATGTTCTAATGGTGTTCAGGACAAGAGGGGCCTGCACTAAATTTATAAATGTTCTAATGGTATTCAGGACAATAGGGGCCAGCACTATGTTATAATTTTGTAATCAGGGCGAAAAGAGCCTGTAGAATACTTGGAGGAGTGTTCAAAAATTGTTGTCTAATTGTGCGAGGACACACAATCTGTCAGATGGCCGAATCTGTTAGCATATTTTAATAATATGTATTGTTATAACTTGTATTGTGGGTAATTAATTATTTTCTTACAATAAGTAGTTTCTTACAATAGCGGGTACATTAATATTTTAGATTTAGTTGAGCTATTTATTTTCGCTCATATTTATAACTGTGATGTAACATTGTTAAGATAATTAGAATAAATATAAATCATGTTTTGTAATGTAAAAACACACTTAATAATATCCTATTTTATTGGAAACTTGTAACGGAAACCAAACAAGCGGCGCCATCTGTAGTTTAACAATGGTAAATTACAAGCCTATAAAATACAGATGTCGGCGGCTTGTGGGGAGTCCTTTTGGAAGAACTGTGGAGTAGAGAGAACGTACACGGAAGATAAATTGTGAGTATTAATAGGAATTGTTATACTTATTTTGTTATTCTGTGTGTCTAATGTACATTGATGTTATTGTGGATATCTATAACCTTGTTTAGATTTAGTGATATTTTGTACAATTAAGAAAATATATGATATAAGTGATGCATTGAGTGACTTTATTTAATACATGTGATACATTAGGAAATAATGTCAGGAGACCTGACGGTATGACTTTGGCCTTTTGAGCGAGAAGTAAAGCCTGATGTGTGAGATACGTGCGTAGACACTTTGACAGCCTCTCATATCAAGGGAACCTCATTTCGTTATCAGAGGTGACTAAACTGAATAAGTGGGGCAAGTATGAGTCACTGAGACATGATTACATATTTGTACCGTTTTCTGCAGCGACTATCAGTCCGTGGGTTTCACGTACGATAGATTTGCTATAGAAACTGTATCCGCGACTTGCTGCTGCTTGTGGTAACTTTCGTCACAAAATTTACTTTAAATCGCTTCTTAATAAATTGCATAGCCGTTGAAATAATAATTTTGGAGACGACGTTTGGAAAGCCATGCGTAGTGTCCCACTCGTTCTAGGAGTATAAAATATCGTGCAGGCGAATGAGAGGGATTAGTCAGTAATACTAAGTGTCTCACTGTCGTTACTATGTAACTAGCGTATTGTAACCAGCGCTTAACAGTCTATACAGGAATATGAGTTAAGCTCGAACAGACTGTCTGAGATTAGTTCCGTTGTTTCCAGTTTGACATCGATTTGTCGTTAGTCTGGGAAGCCCTGTGGAAATCTGTATTTTTTATATAAATTCCACTTTTTTGAATATATGTACGGTATAAAATTCAAAATAATTACTTAAAAGTAGTCAACACTATATCAAGTTAACCAATTTACATAACCAAAATAAAATATAATACTACCACAAGATGATTATATCACCATTCTATATAATCTATGTATAAATACTCGAAGAAAAACCTTTGAACCCCTTCTTAGGGTATCAGAAACTAAAATAAATTAAAAATTAAAGGGGGCTCCCCTACTAGAAACGTGTATTACGTTATGTCGGTACCGTTCATACGCAAGCCCGACTCGCACTTGGCCGGTTTTACTAAACAATTTGCGCGCACAGAAAAACAAAAATAAAAGTTTCATTGTTAAAGTTCATACTATCAATAAATGCCTAACACCTATTAATCTGTCCTTTGTGTACGTTCATATCGCCAATGTATGTATAATGTATACGCCCTTAACTTCCATTAACTTGTCAAACACATAATAAATAGGCACAGCCTAAAAAGAACATACAGTCAGTCATCGCATTTGATGTTGTCGGAAAAGCAGACATAAACATTAAATTGCTAAGGCTCTCAGAACGGGAAGTAATAAATAATTAAAATTATTTTTTATTATAGGATAGGGTCGAAGGTCTAAGGTGGCAACCGAAAGCGGGTGAAGGACCGGTACTTGAAGTCCTTCAGAAGCTCTTTAATACCGTCCTCCATGGTGACATTACACCGGAGGCGTGGAGCAGAAGTGCGGTGGTCTTGTTCTTCAAGAAAGGTGACAACGCTCTCTTGAAGAACTACAGACCGATTTCACTTCTGAGCCGCGTCTACGTGCTGTTTTCGAGTCATTACGAATCGTCTCGCGCGCAGACTTGACGACTTCCAGCCTCCCGATCAAGCCGATTTCCGAAAGGGCTTTAGCACCATAGACTACATACATACCCTTCGGAAAATTGTACAGAATTCCGAAGAGTACAATTTGCCACTATGTCTGGCGTATGTGGACTATGAGAAAGCCTTTGATTCCGTCGAAATTTGGGCGGTGCTGCAGTCCCTTTAGCGGTGCCAAGTTGACTGTCGGTATATCGAAGTGCTGAAGTGTTTGTACAGTAGAGCTACGATGGCTATCCCAGTACAGAAACAGAGTACGAAACCTATCCAATTGCAGAGAGGTGTAAGACAGGGTGATGTTATATCCCCGAAACTCTTCACCGCTGCATTGGAAGACATTTTCAAACTTCTTGACTGGAAAGGATACGGTATTAACATCAATGGCGAGTACATCACTCACCTTCGATTTGCCGACGATATAGTCCTTATGGCAGAATCGCTGGAGGACCTAAGCACTATGCTCAATGACCTCAATAGTGTCTCCAAACGGATAGGTCTTAAGATGAACATGGACAAAACAAAGATTATGTTTAATGTCCATGTCACACCTATGCCGGTAGTTGTTGGGAGCACTAAGCTCGAAGTTGTTGACGAGTATGTTTACCTGGAACAAATAGTCCGACTTAGTAAGTCCAACTTTGACCGAAAGGTCAATCGACGAATTCAACTCGGCTGGGCAGCGTTCGGGAAGCTACGACACATCTTCTCGTCAGACATACCTCAAAACCTTAAAACGAAATTGTACAACCAGTGCGTGTTGCCAGTGATGAGTTACGGAACTGAGACGTGGTCCTTCACTGCTGGCCGTATGAGGCATCTCAAGATCGCTCAGCGAGATATGGAGAGGGCTATGCTCGGAGTTTCTCTGCGTGATAAACTTAGAAATGAGTATATCCGCAGTAGAATCAGAGTAACCGACATAGCTCAACGGATTAGTAAGCTGAAGTGGCAGTGGGCCGGTCATATAGCTCGAAGCTTCGTACCGGTAGGCGAAGTGTAGGGCGACCCCCCACGAGATGGAGTGACGACCTGGTAACACATGCAGAAAGTCGATGGATGCAGGTGGCTCAGGACCGTGCTTTATGGCATTCCTTGGGGGAGGCCTATGTTCGGCAGTGGACTTATGAAAGGCTGTAATGATGATGATGATGATAGGATAGGGTGACAAACGAGCACACAGCCCACCTGATGGTAAGTAGTTGCTGTGACCCATAGACATCCACATCCATCCTCAATCAAGAATCAAAATGCAGATGCGTTGGCACCCGTAAGGACTAAGATGGAATGCCTCTTTTCCAGTAAAAAGGTACTCCGGATTTGTACACTCACCATACGTACCACAGTAACGTTAAGCTACTATTGTACGCTGGTATTTTGTGAGAGTGTGGGCTTTCCCGTTCGAGCCGACCCATTCGTGCTAGAACTATACTACTAAAATAGCTGCAGCATGGCTCTAACACGTTCACATTTTATTTCATTTCACGTTTAAACAAATAAATGTGTATGTGGAAACTGATGAAACTAACTCCTTATCTTTAAATGTCATTTTAATTTATTTGCGTGACAGGACAACTCTAGCGGGCAACCGGACACCTTTTTTACTGGAAACGAGGCATTTAATCTTAGTCCTAACGGGTAACAACGCATCTGTATTTTGAATCGTTATCAAGGATAGATGTAGTAAAAAAAAATTGAAGATAGGCCAATTTCAGCGCGCTTAATCGACGAGTATGTTTGCAAACGGTGTAGTGGTAGCTGTAAAAATATATACTACCCCATATCGTCCATGGGTGTAGAGTGGATGACAGCAGCATTTTCCTCATAACAACTCATCAATGCTTGATTAAGAGTCAAAATGCAGAATAGCTTGTCATCTAATAGTAATAAGACGGACTGCCTCGTTTCCAGTAAAAAGGGTTTCCGGCTCTCTACTCTCACCCTGCGAAACACAGCAGCATTTAGCTGTTGTTTTACGCTGGTTATCTATGGAAGTGTGGTCCTTCCTTGGTCGAGCCAATCCATTTGTACTACAACTATACTACTAATATAGGTGCATCATGGCTCTACCACGTAAATGGCGTCTATGACATCCCGTGCCAACTATGTCACTCACTTCTACAGCATTAATTTGTCTGAATAAGTTAAAAAAAAAACGTTTATTCTTATTTACTACAAACAAAAATTAAACAAGTGATTAAAAATGTTGTAGAACCGACTTTAATATAAATAAAATTGGAACTTCATCAATGTAGTCGAAGTCAATTAAATACGCATTGTTAAGGATAACTCAAAAACTAGTGGTTATAAGTTGATCTAACTTATATGGGACCATAAAAGAAGCAACGGCTTTCAAATTAAACAAGTATCTATAAATTTGGTTCACTTAAAAAGTTTTGAAGTAACACATATTAAAGAAAATATTCGAGTTGAGTACATCCATACAGAATGTAAAGCATAGAAGATGACTGCAAAATGTCAAAATTCGCGAAGACCTGGCAGAGCCAAGCTACAGTTACATTATTGCCGTGCTATTTCACGTTGATATTCTGTTTCTGTTAGTAGAGCTAACCTATTTGTGCTACAAACATGATGTAGATGCAAGTCTATTCTTCGCGTGTATCTATATATCTATGTAACGAAATATTTTAATGTAATTTTCACTAAATTGTAGACTGCCGATTGATTTGAAAATTTGCACTCGTATCAAGAACGGATGACAATACAATAATTTTACATCATTATCCTATCATCCTGATCAGGATCACCAGGATAAAATATTATAATTGTCAGGATTGTCAGAGCTCATGATCTGCTCATGATAATGATCAATGCGTGTTGTTTAAGTATTTTTTTAAATCTTAATTAGAAAGATAAATACTCCATATTGCAAATGAATTGGGCTTATTAATCCATTATCATCACATCGCATTAGTAATCAGTGAACGTATTTTCAGCAGCGCGTAATCCGACAACTTCAATATAGAAAAGATAATGCCTTGTCACGCAGCCGGCATCTAACTGATGCTAAAGATTACGTATTTTAATAAATAAATCTTTTAATAAAACTTATTCAACAGATTTTAATTTAACTGTAATCCTTATAACTTTATACGTGGTTGAGCCATGCTGCAGGTATATTACGGCTGTAGCACGGTTGGGTCGGCTCAACCGGGGAAGGACCGCGCTGTCACAGAATGCCAGCGTCGAAAAGCAGCTTAATGTTACTGTGTTTCGTATGGTGAGTGTAGCGACCCAGAGACCCTTTTACTAGATTTAAGGCATTTTATCTTAGTCCGTAGGGGCATAGTATCTGCATATTGATTATTAATCTACTCTAGGCTATGCATACAAACTTCAAATAAAGAACGCTACAGATGTGTTGTCATCTCTGAGGACTAAGATGGAATGCCTCCCAGACTGTTATTAAACTTGATCTCTATCCCCTTCAGACTGGAACACACATATATATATATATATATATATATATATATATATATATATATATGAATATGTGACAATATAGTTGTCACATATTATACAAACATCCATTACAGCCTATCAAATGTTTCCTTCTTTAAAGGATTATATCTTAAGAAAAAGTTACAGACTAATTACTTTTTCAAACTTTAGTAGCAAAGTGTCGGAAACTCGCTTTACTACGTCTCTACCTCCAAGGTATTGGGGTGAGTTTAAAACAGGAAGAGTTAGTTCAGCTTCTTTTTTTATAAACATAAATATTGGTAAACACTTGGTTCATTTAAAAAGTTCTGAGGTACCACATATTAAAAAAATAGTCGAGTTGAGTACATCCATACAGAATGTAAAGTATAGAAGATGACTGCAAAATGTCAAAATACGCTTTAAACTAGGTAAGGAAGACACATCATTTTGTTTATTACGCAGATGTTAACTAAAAAGTTTTAAATATGTTTGATAATATTGTTTAGTTCTTTCAAAATCTTAAATAAAAATATTTCAACGGTTTTTACTTTTTCTAAAGTTTATTTTTTCTACGTGATTCAGAATACTACTTTATATGATATTGTTACGAGCTTGGGCTTCGAGACAATTAAAACTGCCGCTTGAATTACCAAAATTGACACTTTAATTACACAACACTAATTACAATCTAAAACCACACTAATAATAAAACACAATCACTTTAGTTCGCAGTTATTTCGCTTCGAAGTATTCTCTTGTATCGCCAATTCAATACTGACTTGGTCGTGGTCTATACCGGCCTTATATAGGGCCTCAGATAGTTTCCTGAACCTTATACTGTAGCGACATCTAGAATGTTCGAGTACATATCGGTCCCGAAATTTCTGGAAGGATCTTGACTCTCCTAGTTCTTCTACTCGACACTAGAGGGCGCTAGTGTAACTAATGTTGCCATGTACAAGACATTAATAGTGGCGCGCAACAATATTTTTAAGCGAGTGCGTAGTTAACTTTGGTCATGATCCTGTAATTTTTATCCAGTTAACCGACTCTTAAATGAATTTCCTTTCTTTAAAGGATTATATGTTAAGAAAGAGTTACAGACTAATCTTTTTCAAACTTTAGTAGTAAAGTGTCGAAAAGTCAATTGACTAAGTTTATACCTTCAAGAGATTGGGGTGATTTGAGAGTGAGTTTTAAATGGGAAGTGTTAATTGAGCTTCTCTTTTATGGACATAAATCTTGGTAAACACTGAATTCAAAATCACCTTTATACGAGTATATAATAACAGCGAACCGCCCCTGCTTCGCCTGGTTATGTTAAATAATGTGACGAATTATTGTACAATTTTATCAATTTTGGTATCGGAAAAAATCTTAAATGCCCTTGTTCGCGCCAAAAACTGTCAAGAATCGACTTGTTTGAAGTTCGGCCTAGCGTGGCAAGAGCGCGCGCGAGTCGTGAGCGAAAAACGAGTCCTCTGCCAGCTGTGCTTGGAACAGCACGCTGTCATTTTTGTCGGGAAATCGGAATAATTAAGTGCGGACAGTAATTATACGGTCTAGGATTGGTGACGCGCATCCCTACTGGAGAGCTTCCCAGGGACACATTGTGTCTGACTCAGAATCGGCATAAGTGCATTCGGCAATATTAGCTAGTGCGGCCTGATATTCTAGAACTAACTGCTGCGACGCGAAACGGTAGTGACCTTTGATTCGTAAACTCCGTGTGCGTTTTGTGCGTTAACCTTATAACCATCGATAGTTAGAGGCTTCTGTAAGTTAGTAAATCGTACGATAGAGTTATTTGACTGTCATCGTGACGAACGAGGGAAGTGACTGTGGTCCGGCGCCGAAGCAGTCTGAAGCGGTGCAGCACTGTGGACAACCTCGGAAGACCCCCTCAAGTTGGAGCGGTGTCGAAGCTCGGGCTGCTGCCGACGGTCGAGGTCTAGGTTCAATCACCATCAGTCACACGCAGATACACATCACATCACTTTATTTCCCTTGCACTACACAACCACATGCAACCTGACCGACTCCGGAGGGACCAGTCGCCTTGGATATAGGTAAGTAAGCTACGTCCAAATTCCTCCCGGTCGACTGGCCGTAGTAAAGAACGCTCCCCCATATATTTTAGTGTAATTAGAGAGATTCCACGTGGCCATATTCTGGCCCCGTCCCTCTGCTGCTTGTCGATGGGATTACTCATGGGCCCTAATCCCGTCAGCCTTGGTTGGGGCAGCTAGGGGCGTGTACAGCCCATATTAATAATTGAAGGATTTACGTTTAATTATGAAAGGCTTTTAAGTGGATAACTAATTTAATTTCGTAAACTCGTTTTAAAGGCATTCACGTTTAGATATAACTAAAATAGCTTTGCAACTTTCAAGAAGTTATTCCCAACATTATGGGTAAACTCCACTTCGTTATTTACTTGATTAATAGGTAAATAATTTACTAAAGCTTGAAAATAGAATAATGTATTACTAAACCAGATAAAATTCTTAAAAAAAATATTTATCAAATCACAGCTAAACAAGTCCAACATGTTTAGAACGTAGGTCTTTTTTATGGTATACCACAGGCCACCCAAGTCCTAAGTTACCCACATTCATCAAATTTTGCATGTGTTACCAATGTTTAGGTTATATATCTCTGGTGGAAATTGTGAATCGATAAGATTCCCAAAGGCAATGATTTGTACCAGATGTTTCTCTCCATACGAAATACACCAGCATTAACCTACTATTCTATACTGGTATTCTGCGAAAGCGTGGTCCTTCCCCAACTAAGCAAACCATACGTGTTACACACACAAAAATATAGCTGGAGCCTGGCTCCACCACTTATAAATGCTATTTTATATATTTTACTGTTCAACAACTGAACAATTGTAACATAAGAACATCTGCCATGTTCCCCATGCCCTCGTGGTATAACAAGATAGTGTTATGAACCTGTTGTTGTGTTTCCCAAAATATAAGTATTTATTGTATCTATCAGCTTTATATTATTGTTTGAGGAATTTTGTATATATATGTATATTGATATATATGTGTTGTCTGTATATTTATGTATATATGTATGTATGTATATGTGTATATTTGTATGTATATGTATATATTATATGTTTTACTTTATCTTTTATTATGTGTTAGTAGTTTATATTATTTCATGTATTACTTAGTTATTTATATCTTTTTTTTGCATTTATTATTTGTATATTTATATTGCACCACCTACCACCTACCTATTCATTGTTTGTATTACTTTACACCTTTGGTTGCTTGGAAGAGATCGCTATGTAGCAATAAGGCCGCCAAATTGTACATATTGTAATCTGATTTTTGTTATGACATTTGTATTGTTCGTGGTGTACAATAAAAGTATATTCATTCATTCATTTATTCAATATAAGGCTTGTTGGAACTTCTGATGTCGTAAATACATCATTATGTTACATAAACCAGAAGAGTATTTGTTAAATACAATAAAAGTGTGAGAATTGGTGTTCAAATTGCTCTCTTGCTTATGTAACTTATTATTATCAGTGATAAGATAGCGCAACACACTATACATTCAGTACGAACCCATTACAATCAACACTCACCAGGGTTTTTTATTTTACTTTATGTACGAGTAGCTATGCAGCTCTAGAGATACCAGTATATCTTAGCACTACTACTAAGTAGAATGACTTGGACGGACTCTATAGCGGTTAGCGAGTTATTGGAAAAAGAATAATTATCTTTATTTTTTTTTTAAATAATAATATTTTGATGAAATTACATGAAATTATAAATATTAATGATATGATAATGCAAATAGTGGTAAATGTTTTTTTTTTTAATTAGTTCACTTTCATTTTTTTTTTGTTTTTGATATTTATTATGCTATGTATGTATTTTTTTTTGTAATTTTAATTTATAATATCATACTTAATGTTCATAAAATTCGATAATTTTGTACACCAGAAATGGTTAGTGTGTTGTACTATATTTTCTATAACAATTACTGTAAAACACACACATTATGCAAAATAAATAAATAAATAAAAATAGCATACGTTGCCTGAAGTGCATTTTATACTACACAAAAGAATGAGCGGTTTCTCGGTATACTCTCAATTCCACCTCGCTATCATTGATATGACGCTCCCCTAGAGTGATGCAACCTCTTGATCACTCTTTTTATCCATTCAGTATTTTACAGACGCGATGACAGGCTTATTTCGTAAGTGAATTTAAGGAGTAGTGAAATAAAAAGCAATGGAAATATTTCATAGAAAGGACAATAAATCATTGTACTTTTATGAATCACAATTAATCAAAAATAAGAAAATTAATAACAAAATTGACAATTAATAAGGTAAATATTAAAGTTCTTTGTTGTGGAGGTAAGATACATATAGCAATAATTACTCTGTCCACTGGAAATTAACCAACAAAAATAGTGAGATATTTCGTTGGTGTGGAGTATGCAGAATGATTTGTTTTAAAATTTCTATAGAAACCAAGATCAGGCCCGTTTTCTAGTTGTTTCCACTAAGAAAGCTAGTTACTGATTATATGCTTTACCGACAAGTAAATTATTTGACGTCTTAAACTTTTGTATATCTATAGGAATTAGTATTGTATTGTAGGGCTCCACAAGGTTTCATATAAGAAAAGTGCTAATGGTTGTCTCGAAACTGTTATCAGAATGACGTTTTCCGAAGAAATCTTGTTTCTATTAATATTATCTTCGTTTTAGAGCCATGTGAAATATTAGGAAATGATGTCAGGAGACCTGACGGTATGACTGGCCTTTTGAGCAAGAAGAAAAGTCCTAGTGTAAGATACGTGCGTAGACACTTAGACAGCCTCTCATATCAAGGGAACCTCATTTCGTTATCAGAGGTGACTAAACTGAATAAGTGGGGGCAAGTAGGAATCACTGAGACATGATTACATATTTGTACCATTTTCTGTAGCGATCAGTCCGTGGGTTTCACGTGCGATGGATTTGCTATAGAAACTGTATCCGCGATTTGCTGCTGCTTGTGGTGACTTTCGTCACGAAATTTTCTTTAAATCGCATCTTAATAAATTGCATAGCCGTTGAAATAACAATTTTGGAGATGACGTTTAGAAAGCCATGCGTAATCTCCCACTCGTTCTAGCAGTATAAAGTATCGTGCAGGCAAATAAGAGGGATTAGTCAGTAATACTAAGTGTCTCACTGTCGTTACTATGTAACTAGCGTATTGTAACCAGCGCTAAACAGACTGTCTCAGATTAGTTCCGTTGTTTCCAGTTTGACAACGAATTGTCGTTAGTCTGGGAAGCCCTGTGGAAATCTGTATTTTTTATATAAATTCCACTACCTTTTTTTGAATATATGTACGGTATAAAATTCAAAATAATTACTTAAAAGTATCACCATATCAAGTTAACCAACTTACATAATCAAAATAAAATATTATACTACCATGAGATGATTATATCACCATTCTATATAATCTATGTATAAATACGCGAAGACAAACCTTTGAACCCCTTCTTAGGGTATCAAAAACTAAAATAAATGAAAAATTAAAGGGAGCTCCCCTACTAGAAACTTGTATTACGATACGACGGTACCCTTCATACGCAAGCCCGACTCGCACTTGGACGGTTTTACTAAATATTTTGCGCGCACAGAGAAACTAAAATAAAAGATTCATTGTTAAAGTTCATACTATCAATAAATGTCAAACACTTATTAATCTGTCCTTTGTGTACGTTTGTATCGCCAATGTATGTATGCCCTTAACTTCAATTTACTTGTCGAACACATAATAAATACGCACAGCTTAAGAAGAACATACAGTCAGTCATCGCATTTGATGTTGTTGGAAAAGCCGACATAAACAACAAATTGCTAATTAATTATTCAATTTATTATTAATCTAAATAATTAAAAATGATTTTTTATTATAGGATTGGGTGACAAACGGGCACACAGTCCACCTGATGGTAAGTAGTTGCTGTGACCCTTAGACATCCACATCCATCCTCAATCAAGAATCAAAATGCAGATGCGTTGGCACCCGTGAGGACTAAGATGGAATGCCTTTTTTCCATCAAAAAGGTACTCCGGATTTCTACACTCACCATACGTAACACAGTAATGTTAAGCTACTATTTTACGCAGGTCTTTTATGAGAGTGTGGGCCTTCCCCGATCGAGCCGACCCATTCGTGCTTGAACTATAGTATTAAAATAGCTGCAGCATGGCTCTAACACGTTCAGATTTTATTTAATTTCACGTTTAAACAAATAAATGTGTATGTGGAAACTGATGAAACTAACTTCTTATCCTTAAACGTCATTTTAATTTATTTGCGTGACAGGACAACTCTAGCGGGCAACCGGATACCCTTTTTACTGGAAACGAGGCATTTAATCTTAGTCCTAACGGGTGACAACGCATCTGTATTTTGATTCTTTATCATAAAAAAATTGAAGATAGGACAATTTCAGCACGCTTAATCGACGAGTATGTTTGCAAACGGTGTAGTGGTAGCTGTAAAAATATATACTACCCAATATCGTCCGTGTGTGTAGAGTGGATGAGAGTAGCATTTTCCTCATAACAACTTATCTATGCTTGATCAAGAGTCAAAATGCTGAATAGTTTGTCATCTAATAGTAATAAGACCGACTGCCTCGTTTCCAGTAAAAAGGGTTTCCGGCTCTCTACTCTCACCCTGCGAAACACAGCAGCATTCAGCTGTTGTTTTTAATCTGTGAAAGTGTGGTCCTTTCTTGGTCGAGCCGATCCATTTGTACTACAACTATACTACTAATATAGGTGCATCATAGCTCTACCACGTAAATGGCGTATATCCCTTGCCAACTATATCACTCAATTCTACAGCATTAATTTGTCTGAATAAGTAAAAAAAACGTTTATTCTTTTTTACTACAAACAAAAATTAAACAAGTGATTAAAAATTTTGTAGAACCGACTTTAATATAAATAAAATGGGAACTTCATCAATGTAGTCGAAGTCAATTAAATACGCATTATTAAGGATAACTCAAAACTACTGGTTATAACTTGATCTAACTTATATGGGACCATAAAAGAAGCACCGGCTTTCAAATTAAATAAGAATCTATAAATTTGGTTCACATAAAAAGTTTTGAAGTAATACATATTAAAAAAAATAGTCGAGTTGAGTACATCCAACATAATGTAAAGCATAGAAGATGACTGCAAAATGTCAAAATTCGCGAAGACCTGGCAGAGCCAAGCTACAGTTACACTATTGCCGTGCCGTTTCACGTTGGTAGTCTGTTTCTGTTAGTAGAGCTAACCCATTTGTGCTACAAACATGATTTTTTTTTTTTATAGGAGAGGGGGCAAACGAGCATGCGGCTCACCTGATGGTAAGTGACTACCGCCGCCCATGAACAACTGCAACACCAGGGGAATCGCAGATGCGTTGCCGGCCTTTTAAAAAGGAGTACGCTCTTTTCTTGAAGGTCCCTAAGTCTTATCGGTCCGGAAAAATCGCTGATGGTAATCGATTCCACAAGGAGGTCGTGCGAGGAAGAAAACATCTTCTAAATCGCACAGTGGTGGACCGCCAATCATCCAGATGGTGTGGATGGTATCGGGAGTTCTACCGCGATGTGCGTTCGTGAAATTTGGTGGCTGGGATTAATCCGAACAATTCCTCAGAGCACTCCCCATGGTAGATGCGAAAGAAAATGCAAAGGTATGCAACATCTCTTCGCAGTGCCAATGAATCGAGCCGATCGGAAAGGGCTCGGTCGTCGACAATTTGAGCCGCTCTGCGTTGGATGCGGTCAAGTGGAAGGAGCTGGCACTGGGGAGCCCCTGCCCAGAGATGGGAACAGTATTCCATGTGAGGCCGAACTTGCGCCTTGTAAAGTAGCAGGCGGTGTGCCGGCATGAAATACTGTCCCGCTCTGCTGAGCACGCCAAGCTTTTTAGAGGCCAATTTGGCCTTCCCTTCCAAGTGACCACGAAACTGCACGTCACTCGATATGTCGACTCCGAGGATACCGATACTGGCTGAGGCAAGAAGGGGAGTGCCTTGAAACTGAGGAGATACGACAAAGGGGTTCTTTTTAGCGGTAAACGCGCAAACTTGTGTCTTCTGAGGATTAAATTGGACTAGATTTAGTCGCCCCCATTCCGAGACTTTGTTCAGCAAAGACTCGACTTCCGAGACAAGTTTGTTCCGGTACTCAGCGACGTTTTCCCGAGAAATATTGGCACGGCCGGTGTATAGAGCATCACCAGTGCTGTCATCCGCATAGCAATGAATGTTACCAGTTAGCAAAATATCATTGATATGCAGAAGAAACAGCGTTGGTGATAGCACACAGCCTTGTGGAACACCAGCGTTAATAGGCTTGTAGTCAGAGCATGCACCGTCTACAACGACCTTGATGCTCCGATCTGCAAGGAAGCTGGTGATCCAATTGCACAATTTCTCGGGAAGCCCATAGGAAGGGAGCTTCGAAAGAAGCGCTTTGTGCTAAACCCGATCGAAGGCCTTTGCAATGTCCAGACTAACGGCCAACGCCTCCCCCTTGGACTCTACTGCCTCCGCCCATCTATGGGTCAGGTAGACCAGAAGATCACCAGCTGATCGACCCCGACGAAAACCGTATTGGCGGTCACTAATCAGCTGGTGATCCTCAAGGTACCGGATGAGCTGGCAGTTAATAATGGATTCCATTATTTTGGAGAACAAGGAGGTGATCGCGATAGGCCTATAGTTGGATGGGTCTGAGCGGTCGCCTTTTTTAGGGATCGGGTGGACAAAAGCTGTCTTCCATGAATTCGGGACTACGCCTTGGGAGTAGGAGTACCGGAAAAGACGCGTTAGGACCGGTGCCAACTCCGGAGCACACGTCCTCAGCACAATTGGGGGGATTCCGTCAGGCCCACTCGACTTCTGGATGTCCAGGGAGAGCAGTGCTTTGCGAACCGAGCGCTGTGAGAACAGCACATCCGGCATGGAGCACTCACACCGCGGGATGGTCGGCGGTGTTTTCCCCCCGTCATCAAGAGTCGAGTTGGACGCAAAAAGGGAGCCTAAAAGGTCGGCTTTGTCTTTTGCGTCATGGGCCAGTGAGTCATCCTCCCTGTGCAGAGATGGTAGTGATGGCTTACAGAAATTCCCTTGGACAGCCTTGGCGAGAGACCAGAATGCACGGGTTCCCGAAGGAAGGCGAACTAGTTTCTCGCCAATTCTGCCTATGTGCTCTGACTTTGCCTTGGCAATAACTCTTTTGAAGGACCTGGAGGCGAAGTTATACTTCTTTTTAAATGTGCTGGTATTTACATCCCGAGTCGCCGAAGCCGCAGCCCAGGCTTGATAACACTCCTGCTTACTGCGTAATGCAGTCTTACAGGAGCGACCAAACCAAGGCTGAGATCTGCCTCCGATGGGTACCACAGATGATGGAATAAATAATTCCATTCCCTGTAGCACCACATCAGTGACAGAGTCAGCAACAGCGCTGGGATCATCCGGCGAGAAGCAAACCCGCCCCCATGGGTAGGATGCAAAGAAGGACCGCATTCCGTCCCAATCCGCCGACCTGTAATGCCAAACACGGCGGCAACCTGCAGAACGCAACCGCGAAGGGAGCGTGAGTGGCACCACACTCCGGATCAGACAATGGTCCGAAGAGCCGAGAGGGGCATCGACGGAAACCTGATATCCGTCCGGATGAGAGGTCAGCAGAAGGTCCAACAGGGAAGGTGTATGATCCTCCACATCTGGAATCCGCGTAGGCGAAGTAACCAGTTGTGTCAGACCATATGCCAAGGCAAAGTCATAAACAGATCTCCCCGCATGATCGGTTAGACGTGAACCGAGCCATTCGGCATGGTGGGCGTTAAAATCGCCAAGGATCACGATCTCTGCGTATGGGACCTGTTGTAGCAAGGAATCTGTAGCCATTTGGACGTGGTCGATGAGTCGGTCTGTTTCGGCATTACCGCTACGGGACCTATAGAGGCACCCGTAGACGCGCGGATGGTCGTCGCTGTCTACGCGTAGCCAAAGGATGGACAGGTCCGAACCTTCAAGACTGCCGAGGCGTCGAGAACAGATCTCCTCTCTGACATACACGCAAACTCCAGCCCGAGGCAAAAAGGAATGCTCCAATTTGTACCCCGGGTAGGAGAGATACGAAATATCAGCCGGAGAGGAAACCTGCGTCTCGGTCAGAAAGAGCAAGGCCGGCTTCGCCGTCTCGAGATGGTAGTGGACGGCGTTTAGGTTAGAGTGAAGTCCCCTGATGTTGCAGAAATTCACGGATAGCGTGGCAGGGGTCGCCTTGGTGTTCTTGCTCAGTTTGCCCCTAGCAGTAATGCTTTTGAGCGGAATTTTGCCCCCCCCAGAATACGCGGGGCAGCCTGAGCACCCACGCTCAGGATCGGAATAACATGGTCGTGGATGCTCAGCGAGGGATTCTCCAGGGGTGCTGGTACCCTCCTGGGGTAGTTCTTCGTGTAATTCCGCTACCATGTTGATGGGGGGAGCGGGTGGGGGGGGGGGAATTGGGCCTCCGGCCACCTGCACTCACCAGACGAAACGCAGAAGCAAAGCTTCTAATTCACGCCGGTATTCTGTGAGGTCGTGGTACCAACCCGGCTCGAGCCGGCCCATACATGCAACAGCAAAAACTGCTGCGTGGCTCTACCACCGCAAAAACCACCGATATAGATGCAAGTCTATTCTTCGCGTGTATCTATATATCTATGTAACGAAATATTTTAATGTAATTTTCACTAACTTGTAGATTGCCGATTGATTTGAAAATTTGCACTCATATCAAGAACGGATGACAATACAATAATTTTACATCATTATCCTATCATCCTGATCAGGATCACCAGGATAAAATAACATAATTGTCAGGATTATCAGAGCTTATGATCGGCTTAGGATCAATGCGTGTTGTACAAGTTTTTTTTTTAATCTTTTATTATTGTAAAGGGAACAATTAATTTATTTTATTGTTGTGTTTAAGTAAACATATTTTTGTATTTAATTAGAAAAATAAAAACTCCATACTGCAAATGAATTGGGCTTATTAATCCATCACAGTGTGTTCGCGTAAAACACTTTCAAGGAACGAACGCGAGAGGGCGTGCGGCTCAGTGTCATATCGGTTTGACATTCGGTCGTGCGTAAAACGCCCAAGGGCAGTCGTCTTTAATCGGTGCTGACGTGAGCACGCGGTCCATTCTGTTAGGGAACTCGGAATAATTAGGTGCGGCCCGTAAATATACGGTCTAGGATTTGTGACGCGCATTCCTACTGGAGAGCTTCCCGGGACTTATTGTGTCTGACTCAAAACCTGCATAAGTGCATTCGGCAATATTAGATAGTGCGGCCTCTGATATTCTAGAATTAACTATTGCTACGCGAAACGGTAGTGACCTTTGACCCTTTAAACTCCGTGTGCGTTTGTGCGGTAACCATTATACCCAGCGATAGTTAGTGGCTTCTGTAAGTTAGTAAATCGTACGATAGAGTTAAGTGACTGTCAACGTGACGAAAGAAGAAAGTGACTGTGGATAACCTCGAAAGGCCCCCTCAAGTTGGAGCGGTGTCGACGCTCGGGCTGCTGCCGACGGCCAAGGTCTAGGTTCAATCACCATCAGTCACACCCAGATACACACCACATCACCATTCTTTCCCTTGTACTACACAACCACATGCGACCTGACCGACTCCGGAGGGACCAGTCGCCTTGGATAGAGGTAAGAAAGCTTCGTCCAAATTCCTTCCGGTCGACTGGCCGTAGTATAACGCTCCCCCATATATTCTAGTGTAATTAGAGAGATTCCACGTGGCCACATTGAGGCCCGACCTACGTTTGCTCGGGAAGTCTTCTGCTCATGGGCCCCAGGGGATTGGATCCTTTAAGTGAGCAACCGTAGGCCGTAACAAACTGGTAGCAGAGCGCGGTTCCGGGTTCGATTCCCCGGTCGATCCCGACCATAGTGTTTGATAAACATTAAACAATTCTGGTGGCAGGGAGCGTTGGTTTGATTGGTTTAATTTGTATCTACAATCACGCCCGTCCGTAATACGTAAAAATATTTTTTTTTGTACGTAATAATAGAATTATTTCCCTTTGTTCTTTGTTGCTTGCCTTTTTTTGGTTAGTGGGTAGATTTGAAAAGCCGCGCCCTAGGTTGCGCAAGCGGGAGTTTTCTAGAGATATACGTCATGTAGGTAGATGGTTATTTTTACGTAATCGGTTAATTATCGTTGTCGGAGAGTTGTAGTGGATTACTTATCGAAGGTTCGATTTCCGAGCTAGGCATTTTTTGTTGATCGACCGTGATGTGTATCTTCGTTTATACTGTAATTTGTATTTGAACTAAAGAGTAGTAATTGTATTTGCGCAATTTGAATTTAACTTGATTTGATCGCACTAGTATTTGTTATTTGTTAATTTGATTTGTGTCTTTTCTTTTGTGCTAACTTGTATTTGGTTGATACGTAGTAATTCGTATTTGTGTAATTTCTATTCAACGCGATTTGATAGGAACTGCATTTATTAACTGTTAATTTTTGTTGTATTTTTTGTTTGTTATCTTTGTAATCCGTACTCAAGCCGCGTCGTAATTTGCATTTAATAGTGATGACATCGCCCAAGCTACTGATCCGTTGTTTGCGGACTGAGCTACGCTGGGCCACAAGCGCCCATGCTTTGATAGGGTCCATAACTTGATGAAGCGGTTCGAGCAGGTGGATGCTCGAAGGGCCGCAGTGGAGGAGGCTTACGCTGAGCTCGAGGATTCGGATGTGGAGAAGGGAGTCCTGGACTCCTGCTTCGCGGACTATGAGCAGTTCTTGTGGCTCACGGACGAGTTGATCGAGGCTGAAGGCAGGTATGCCGAGGAGGCGCGTGAAGCTCGGATGAGTGACCTGTCCGAGTCCTCTCTGAGGCAGCTTCAGCCGGAGCTGTTGGGACGACTCCCAACTCTGGACCTGCCAAAGTTCTCCGGGGTCCTTTCCGAATGGCTGACCTTCGTTGGTCTTTTCGACAGCCTAGTGGACGCCCGGAGTGACTTGACCCCGAGCCAAAAGATGGTGTACCTCCTGGCCTCACTGGAGGGGGAGGCCCTGGGCGTCGTCGGCCACTTGAGATTGTCGGACGACGCCTACCAGACTGCTCGGGACCTCCTAGTCAGAAGATACGCCAACGTCCGACGAATTGCGGACGAACATGTTAAGCAGCTTCTAAGCCTCCCGCTGCTTAGTGACCGGGCCAGACTGCGTCCGGACCTGTTGGATCCAGTCTTGGTGGCCTGTAATACGTTGAGGCGGCTGGGTTTACCAGTGGGTGAATGGGCTTTTTTGTTGCTCCGCATCGTGCTGTCCCGTCTACCTCTCGACCTTCGAATCCATTTTGAGGAGAGGTACGGCGGGGACGAGGCCTCCTATATTCCGCCCTTCTATGACCTGCTGCGGTTTTTGGAGGAGCAGTGCCGGCAGATAGAGAGCGCGGCGGGCACTGTTGACGACTTACGAGCCGTGCCCAGTGAGAGGCTGAATCCTCCAGGCAAGTCGTCGTCAACCCCCCCCTGCTCCTATTGTCGAGCATCTGATCATCGGGTAACGTCGTGCCCGAAATTATTAGGTAAGCCGGTTCCAGCGAGGCGAACTATCGCCAAGGAGCGCCGCTGGTGCTACTCATGTTTGGAAGGACACCTCCAGCGAAACTGTCCGCATCGGCGGCCCTGTCTGCATTGCCAGGGCAATCATCATGTCGTTTTGTGCCTGAGTGCGAACGGCGTCTCCTCTCGGGGCTCTGCCAGGCCCTTGACCCCCACGGGCGGGGGCGCTCAGCCACGCCCTCTGCCGGGCGACTCTCGACGCCCGCCGGCCAGCCATCAGGCCCCTAAGTTTGAAAGGGGTCCCTCCCCCGACCAGTCGGGGGGCAATTCCCCCAGGGGCGGGGGTGTCATCACCCCCCCTAAGCGTGTGGAGAGGAACTTCACGGCCACTCATCGGTCCGCTGGACCCTTCTCACTCCCGTTAGCTGAGTGGCCGCGACTGGTGTACCACTGTTCCCCATTTGATGGAGGCGGCCCTGGCTAGCTGCCGCCTTAGCTCCCACCACGGCCACCTACACTGAGCCTTAAGCCGTCAACAGTCCACTTGTCAAAATGTTCGGTTGCCGACGGCCTCAGTGAAGGCGTATAACCCGAGTGGCGACTGTTAGCGATCTCGGGTTCACGCCATGTGGCCTCCCCTTGGTGGTGGGAAGATTAGGGCCCCTCTGGAGCGTTGAATCACGCTGTCAAGGGGTATTAGATTTGGTTTGGTCGAGCACTTAGTCAAAAAATATACTTGAATTAAAATTAAAAATTGCTTTGGGCTTTCCGCGAAATTTTCCTATTTGTAGCGGTTTAAATTAAAAAGAATCTAATTTAATCTACTCCTTTAAATGCTACTGCATGTGTTTTGTACATACATTTAATCACTGTATTTGATTGTTGCGTCTGTTTGCTGAAAGGAAATTGAATGGCGCGCTATTTGAAAAATTATGTAACATATACAGATAGTGTTTAATCATTTTGCTTTGCGAAGAAGTAGGGCTGTCCCTTACGTTATTGTTTTGTTTAATTTGCAAGTTGACCTTTGCGCATTAATTTGGTTGAATTAATTCTGTAGTTGAACATTGATGCTTTTGAAAAATTAGTTGAAATATGAGCATAGGACTACTTGCCTAACCGGCTAGCTAGTTTTGGAGATTATCAGATTGAAATCAGCTGCCGTACTGTTTTAGTAAATGATAATATGGTGGGTGGCCTGGCTAGGCCTACTTGTTGAAAATTCATACTAGGGACTATCTGTGCGTTTCGTTCGGCTCTTCACAGACGACGTTCATGTGGAATTTGTAGCTGCTCTCTGCACTGAAGCTTAAGAGGCCGCACGGGGCCGCTTCGCGTCGCGTCGCTGTTTGCAGAGCTGATCCGGTCGGATTGCGGAACTAATCATAGTGGCACAGATAGGTGTTTGAAAGAGGTCGTCGGACTTCTGTCCAGTACAGGACTTGTTAAAGTGCTGCGATGCCCAGGAGGGGCATCCAGTGGAGGCTGACCCTCCGGCTTGCCACATTAGGGCTATTTTTTGAGGCGCTGGTTAGGGTTGCAAGATCTGATGGGGTGCCTAAGGTGGCCTAGTTTGGTTGTAGAGTCGGTCTTGCAACTTGCCTTCGCGACCTTGTCCCGCTGACCGGTTTGCTCGCGGACCTAAATCCTTATGTCCGGGACGGGGGTTTGTTCGCGCAAAACACTTTCAAGGAACGAACGCGAGAGGGCGTGCGGCTCAGTGTCATACCGGTTTGACATTCGGTCGTGCGTAAAACGCCCAAGGGCAGTCGTCTTTAATCGGTGCTGACGTGAGCACGCGGTCCATTCTGTTAGGGAACTCGGAATAATTAGGTGCGGCCCGTAAATATACGGTCTAGGATTTGTGACGCGCATTCCTACTGGAGAGCTTCCCGGGACTTATTGTGTCTGACTCAAAACCTGCATAAGTGCATTCGGCAATATTAGATAGTGCGGCCTCTGATATTCTAGAATTAACTATTGCTACGCGAAACGGTAGTGACCTTTGACCCTTTAAACTCCGTGTGCGTTTGTGTGGTAACCATTATACCCAGCGATAGTTAGTGGTTTCTGTAAGTTAGTAAATCGTACGATAGAGTTAAGTGACTGTCAACGTGACGAAAGAAGAAAGTGATTGTGGATAACCTCGAAAGGCCCCCTCAAGTTGGAGCGGTGTCGACGCTCGGGCTGCTGCCGACGGCCAAGGTCTAGGTTCAATCACCATCAGTCACACCCAGATACACACCACATCACCATTCTTTCCCTTGCACTACACAACCACATGCGACCTGACCGACTCCGGAGGGACCAGTCGCCTTGGATAGAGGTAAGTAAGCATCGTCCAAATTCCTTCCGGTCGACTGGCCGTAGTATAACGCTCCCCCATATATTCTAGTGTAATTAGAGAGATTCCACGTGGCCACATTGAGGCCCGACCTACGTTTGCTCGGGAAGTCTTCTGCTCATGGGCCCTAGGGGATTGGATCCTTTAAGTGAGCAACCGTAGGCCGTAACACAGGGCATTAGTAATCAGTGGACGTATTTTCAGCAGCGCGTAATCCCACAACTTCAATATAGAAAAGATAATGCCTTGTCACACAGCCGGCATCTAACTGATGCTGAAGATTACGTATTTTAATAAATAAATCCTTTAATAAAACTAATTCAACAGATTTTAATTTAACTGTTATCCTTATAACTTTATACGTGGTTGAGCCTTGTTGTAGGTATATTACGGCTGTAGCACGATTGGGTCGCCTCAACCGGGGAAGGACCCCGCTCTCACAGAATGCCAGCGTCGAATAGCAGCTTAATGTTACTGTGTTTCGTATGGTGAGTGTAGAGACCCAGAGACATTTTATCTTAGTCCTCAGGGGCATAGTATCTGCATATTAATTATTAATCTACTCCAGGCTACGCATACCAACTTCAAATAAAGAACGCTACAGATGTGTTGTCATCTCTGAGGACTAAAATGGAATGCCTCACAGACTGTTATTAAACTTGATCTCTATCCCCTTCAGACTGGAATATATATATATATATATATATATATATATATATATATAGATATCACATATTATAAAAACATCTATAGTCATCCATTCATTTGTTCATTCATTACAGCCTATCAAATGTTTACTGCTGACCATAGGCTTCCTACATTACCTAATAGAGCGGATATGCTGTAGCTCTCACGCTTGGCGGAAAGATCATTAAACTCTGCTGTCCCTTACGACATCCACGGGATGATATTCAGTAGTGGATTCTTTTCAACGTCTTTACAGGATGGTGTAATTTAGCTTCTAAGTGGCTTTAGTAAATATTTTTTACCATATGGAACGTACACTCAGAGCCGCACTAATTTAATTTCTCGACACGTCTCTTTTAACGTTAGTCACAGTAAGTTGATAAAAAGATTTGGTGTTATAAACAAAAGGTGTATCTGACTTTTGGAAGAAATATTATTATAGTTAGTCAATTATTGTTGCTAAAATTTTAAATGTTTTTTTTTTAATTTTCTTTAGAATAATGAATACTAATTTTCATTTAACTTAAATAACAAGTAATTATTTTAGAATGCCTTTTTTTACTTTTACCACTGGTTCGGAAAAAACCTCTGTACTGGGAAAAACAAGCAAAAAAAAAACTGAGCGAGACAATTTTCTTAATAAAATTAATCAGTATAAAACACAGGTTGTACAAAACATTTAAAAACCGGCTTGCAAGTGACCACGTCATTCCCAGGGGCTTAATCAATATCCCTTTGCCTAACTTTGGGTACGGATTTCTTTGCTTTCTATCCAATAGTTTTCTTTTCTTTATGTTTTTTAGCTCGTGATGACTGTGTAAGAGAATCCATCGCTCCGTTTGGACCCGTGAGTTTCATGAGAGCAGACTTTGGAAATTATGCGTCCATTAGATGGCGGTATTGCTTTTTTGAAATTCTGTTGTAAAACATTGTAACTAGGTCGCTAATCAAACAAAGTTGCAATAAATTTCATATTGATTTTGACGGGAGCATGACCACTGGAGGATTATCGCTCCTGTTTTTTGGTTCAAATAACGGTTTGAAGTAGACATGGAACGAGTAGTGATTCGCCGAGCCGGTAGCGGGTGGCGTGCAGTTATTTCTCTTACAAACTAGACCCAAATAGGGCCGAAAAACTAGTGTTATTGCATTACAATCTTCCTCTCTTAAATTTTAAATATTAGTAATAATAATTTCTATTATAGATTGTCATGTACGTTGCAAATATTTCTGCTGCTTCTCATGTTTCTGATGTTTTAATATATCTAATATAATAATAATGATAAAAACTGGCTTTTTGTATTTATTTTTCTCTGGAATATAATTCAGGCCGAGTACTCGATACTGGGCCCTTTAATCCGCCGAGTACCGAATCCAAACCGAGTACTCGTCCCATGTCTAGTTTGAAGTAGATTTTGATACGTAGAAGTGATGCGGTTTCATGTGTTAAGTATCTGCACATGTGAAATATTAGAGTAAACGACGAAACAAGTGTTTGATCTTGAAACAGATGCCTCGTTTTCAGTAAAAAGTAACTCCGGTTGTCCTTCCGGTGTCTCTAGGGAACAGCACGCTAGCGAAATGCCCGCTAGAGTTGTCCTGTCACGGAAATAAATTAAAATGACATTTAAAGATAAGCCATTAGTTTCATCAGTTTCCACAATCTCATTAATTTGTTTAGACGTGAAATGAAAAAATAACATTTTTTAATTATTTATTACTTCCCGTTCTGAGAACCTTAGCAATTTATTGCCTATGTCGGCTTTTCCGACAACATCAAATGCGATGACTGACTGTATGTTCTTTTTAGCTTGTGCGTATACTCGTATTGTCTGTTTGACAAGTAATTGGAAATTAATGGTTTAACATTGGCGGTGTAAAAGTTCACAAAGACAGATTAATACCTGAGTAAAAATTTATTTTAAATTGTTACATGTGGCTAAGGACTATACTTTATGGCAATCCATAAGGGAGGTCTATATTCAACTGTGGACTTGTGATGGGTTGTACTGCGTTGTTCCAGGTAGTCGCTGCCTGTTATATTGCCTGTTATGTTTAGAGATGGTAATGGCTATACTATACCCCAAGATAATTGACGCTCTTATCGCTAACACTTCTTTAAAATAAAAATGAGCTTCTAATTTTATTTACGTAACAAAGTCTCGACATTTAAAAAAAAAACACAATATTACATTTATTAATAGTATGAACGTTAACAATCAAAATTTTATTTTTATCTTACTTTATTTCATGTATTTGCAACACATAATTATTATTTATATATTTTAGCTTTGTATGCCAAATTCCACACTTTTTCATTGCGCGCAAAACGCTAAATAAAACCAGCCAAGTGCGAGTCGGGATTGCGTATGAAGGGTTCCGTCGTATAGAAATGCACGTTTCTAGTAGGGGAGCCCCCTTTAATTTTTCATTTATTTTAGTTTTTGAAACCCTAGTAATGGGTACAAACTTTTGTCTACGCGTATTCATACATATATTATATAGAAAGGTGGTATAATCATCTCATGGTAGTATGATATTTTATTTTGGTTATGTAAGTTGATTAACTTGATATGGTGTTGATGAATTTTATGTAATTATTTTGAATTATATACCGTAAATATTTCCAACAAAGCGGTCGTGTAATTTATATAAAAAATACAGATTTCCACAGGGCTTCTCAGACTTACGATAAATTGTTGTCAAAATGGAAACAACGGAAATAATCTCAGGCAGTCTGTTGGAGCTTTACTCAAGTTCCTGTCTCGAGACTGTTAAGCGCTGGTTACAAATTGCATGTCATATTTCAAACGTGACGTGAGACCTTATCTGTAATATACATCTACATATTATATGAGCGAAATAACTACTCTTTTATCACCCAAATTTTAAATAAAAAACTTGATTTGAAGTTATCTAGAATTTAATCGGATGAAAAGATAGACGCCGGCAAATTGTTCTAATCATTTGCTGTACTCATTGTAAAGTAATGAGCCACATGCCAGCCCAGCGCTAGAAATATGAGCAAATCTTCCTAAAACCGTTTAGCACAGTCCTATCCAATCCAATCCTTGAAAATTACTTTAATCAACCGTGGACGTAAAAAGGCCAGTGATGTAAATGAAAGGCTCATAAATATTGCCGGAGGACAAAATATCGTAGTAGAGCCGCGCTATAATGTATTGTAGATGCAGTACAAAACGTCCGGGAAAGTACGGATGCTGCTGTTTTTTCTGTGAATAGTGACGAGACATGGAGACTTTATTGATAAAGAGGCATTCTATCTTGCTTCTCGGATATGAAGTGGTTGCATTTTTTATTTTTAAATTCTAAATACTATACTGTTAAAAAGTAGATAAAATTTTACTTCACTCTATAACGTACATATGCTGATTAATAAAAGTACTCCATTAATTTTGACAATTTTTCCATTCATTGCTATCTATAATGCTTGAAATAGGTATCACGTCATGTCGCGCGGCTCAGACACGCAATATACGCGGGTGCAACCGCAAGGCACAGCTAGTTTCATGATAACACCATAGTATGCAATACAACAGCAACATGTTCCTTCCTTGCCTACACTAGTATTACTCGAACGGACATAGTAACGACAGTGAAACTCTTAGCGTAAGTGACCGATCCCTCTTAGTCGCCTGCGCGATACTTTATACTGCTAGAACTAGTGGGATTCTTCTGATTTATGTACGACAATGATGTAATTCCAACATCAGAAGTGGAAACTTGTGACAAAATTCCGACAAGCCTTATATTTTGGGAAACACAACAACAGGTTCATAACACTATCTTGTAATACCATGAGAGCGTGGGGAACATGGCAGATGTTCTTATGTTACAATTGTTCAGTTGTTGAACAGTAAAATATATAAAATAGAATTTATAAATGGTGGAGCCATGCTGCAGCTAACCAGTATAGAATAGTAGCATAATGTTAATGTATTTCATATGGAGAGAATTGTCAAGTACGATTCGTTGCCTTTGGGATTCTTTTCGATTCACAATTTTTACCAGAGATACCTAAGCGAAATATTAGTAAGACATGCAAAAAGTTGATGAATGTAGGTAACTTAGGACTTGTGTGCTTTGTGGTATACCATAAAGAAGACTTATGTTCTAAACATGTTGGACTTGTTTAGCTGTGTTTTGATAAATATTTTTTTTAAGAATTTTCTCTTATTTATTAATACATTATTCTATTTCCATATTTTAGTAAAATATGTTCCTATTAATCATGTATATAACGAAGTGGTGGGTTACCCATAATGTTGAGAATAACTTCTTGACAGTTGCAAAGTTATTTCAGTTTATATCTAAACGTGAATGCCTTTAAGATGAGTTAACGAAATTAAAATAGTTATCCACTTATAAGCCTTTCAAAATTAAACATAAAACATTTAATTGATGAAGGCATCTCCCCCTCTCCTATAAAAAATGGAAGACGCCGGGTTTTGAGACGGAATAAAATAGTTCAGAAAAATTCAAAATATTGGAGTGGATGTTTTTGTTTTATATATTCTCTTAAAATGTAACTCATTACTTAATTCTCAATTTTTTATAAATGAGTTAAACAACATTTAAGGCAGTCTTTTCATCTGCATAAACTTGCCCCACTGTAGAGAATCTACCACCTCATATTATCACTTGGGTTTATGAAGGGCGAATATGGAAAACGCTGGAAAGATTTTCGCAAGTCATGAAATACAAAGATCAAGGACGGGGAACAGCATCAAAGGTGTGAGGACGTCTGGTAATTACCTGCAGACCTCAGAGGAGAAGTACTAGTATTCTATGTATGCACAAGCACAGTTGCACTATCTATTCACTAACTCTTATAGTCCAGGACGGCAAACCAATACGACCGAAGAGAGATCCGGCGCAGAACCAACGGTTTTATCAGAATGCGCTTCCGAGACACGGGGGTGATACACCACCAACTATCTGACTCCGGACTGCTATTAAGAATTTTTTAACAGAAAAACTCAATAACGGATTTTACGGACCCAACCCGGGATTGTAACCCGGAAGTTCATGATCAGCAATCGCGTTTAGTCGCGCAGAAACGTCTATTGCTGCGATCATCAACGTGCCTGTCAATGTCATCACTACCAATTAGGCTATATTTTATCTGAAAATGCCAAAATTTGTTTATTGTGAAATTTATAAAATAGAACAATAATTCGTCACATTATTCGACTTAACCAAGGCGAAGAAGGGGCGGGTCGCTATTATTATATATAAAGGTGGTTTGAAATTTAGTGTTTACCATGATTTATGTTTATAAAAAAAGAAGCTCAATTAACTCTTCCCATTTTAAACTCACCCTAATACCTTGGAGGTAGAGACGTAGTAAAGCGAGTTTCCGACACTTTGCTACTAAAGTTAGAAAAAGTAATTAGTCTGTAACTTTTTCTTAAGATATAATCCTTTAAAGAAGGAAAATTCATTTAATAGCGGATTTACTGGATAAAAATTACTTAACTTAGGCCTTAACACAAATTAACTACCTACTCGCTTAAAATATCTGCGTAGAAAAAATAAACTTTAGAAAAAGTAAAAACAGATGAAATATTTTTATTTAAGATTTTGAATGAACTAAGCAATATTATCAAAGATATTAAAACTTTTAAGTTAATATCTGCGTAATAAACAAAATATGTGTCTTCCTTACCTAGTTTAAAGCCCTCCCTCAATTGCTTGCACCATACCCGTAACCACCGCTCCCTACACCACAAAATAGTATGTTTTGCCTCTAAACGAGGCATTCTCATGACTGACCGCTAAAGGGCTAGATTGTCTAACTAAAATGTCGTCTAAATAGCTACATTGTAAATTTCATTCCCTATTGTTAAGCCCTTAGGTTGTTTTCTTGAAATTAATTTACAGTGACAAATTTTTACCATAACATTTTCAATTATAACGGAACCATTCTTAAAGTACATTTTATTTGATTACAAAAAATCTTGAGAATCGATTTACAGTTAGCGAAGATATGGGGTTATATATTTACAATATAATACAATACGAATTAGAAACCTTCTTTCTTATGTTGGCTCAAAAATGAATTAATACTATTCAAAATATTAAATATCCCTCTTAATCGCCTGCGTTGCTCTATAATTAATAAATGGCATTCATTTATCCTGGAGTATTCCATTATAGAAGCACATGGAGACTGTGTCATTTTTCTCGCTTACAAGAAGATTCTATGCAAGGATGTACACGGAAAATATTCGAAAGATAAACACGAAAAATATGTTAGGCTTCGATGTTATAGTTCGTGATTAAACTTCAGTTATAATTATATACAATCCTCGTTCCAGAATAATTATTATAATTTTAAGAAAGGATGACAAACGAGCACATAATCCACTTGATCATAAGTGAATTCTGTGATTTAGAATCAAAATGAAGACGCATTGCCACTCCGGAGGACCAATATCGAATTTATTATTTATAGGAAAAAGAGTCTCCGATTCTCTATACTCAATATGTGTTTAGTAAGAGTGTAGGTCTTCCCCGATGCATTGTCCATAGCTTGGCATTACCATGTAAAAGAATAATATATTTGTCGGAGTGTCTATAAAATACCCGGTTGGATCGAGGTTGAATGGAGGGTATATCGAGAAACCCCCTCTTGTGTCGGTAGTATAAAGTTCACTGTAGGTGCCGTGCGAGGGAGATTCCGCTTCAGTCATTCAACGAGTGTGGTCATTCGACTAGTGCTAAGATATTGTCGTGGTTCTGTTCGTTGTGGTAATTCTTCTAGTGCAGGCAAGGAGAATTGGTGTTGCTGAGAGGCTGCTCAGTGTTACATTGAGATAAGTAGTGTTGCTGTTGGTTTACATATTTTGGTGTTATCATGTAATTACGTACCTCACGTTACACTGGTGTGTGATTGTGGCAGAGACGTATTACGGTGTGGTCGAACTGTAATTTCACTATACTGAATGTATAGTGCGTTACGTTGTCTTATTACTGATAATGATTAAACTGCGTAAGCAAGAGAGCAAGTTGAACATCCGCTCTCACACTTTTATTATTTTTAACAATTAACGCTATCCTGATGTATCTCAGAGATCAAAACTGCGATCCTCTATTGTAATCTCCGACATCAGAAGTGGGATCTCCTGTTGTCATTTCCGATATCAGAAGTGGGATAAAGTCCCTGTTACTGCCCACCTGTTATAACCTTTGAATAGTGTGAGGGTTATTACGTTGGTGAAATACTATGACGTGCCTCGCGTTTTGTTTTTGTGTTCAATTTCTTAAATCAAGTTTGTTGTCGTATTTACGACTTTGACGTACCATTAAAGTGTAGAGTAAAAGTTTAAAGTGAAATGTTTTAAGCCAAAAGTTAAATCTTTATGTTCGATTAATGATAAAAAGTACCCGCAAGTACTT
Source organism: Parnassius mnemosyne (assembly GCA_963668995.1). Classification (NCBI taxonomy): domain Eukaryota; kingdom Metazoa; phylum Arthropoda; class Insecta; order Lepidoptera; family Papilionidae; genus Parnassius; species Parnassius mnemosyne. The sequence continues at coordinate 45,395,953 of CAVLGL010000024.1, read as the reverse complement.
TCATTATTTCTAAACGTACCCAAGTATGATAACAAATGTCGAAAGAAATGTTGGAGGTATTCTAAATGAGTTATAGTTCGCATTCTGTGGAAGTTTAACTTGCTCGAGTTATGTTATAATTTGATACACGAGGTGTGATTTACACGGGCTAGTTTTATAATTCAAAATGTTTAAACGATGTACCGAAAAAAAGGAACATGTTTACTTTAACGTGCTATGAATTAAAAACACCAAGTAGTATTCTTGTGTTCTAATGTGTTGAAAGTGTTACATTTTACTCGAGAGTATTACGTAGTCTACAAAATTGAGGTTTGATGTTGAGGGTTTAGTTGAAAGCGTGGTGCTGTGGCACTCGCTTTGGAGTGTAAGTATGCTGTAGGCTTATGACGCCGCGGCCACCGCTACCGATCACTATTTGATAAACGAGGAAAGTAAATTTATCTTAAAGTTAACTGGTGGCGAAAAATGCCGGAAAACAAAAGTATAATTAACGAAATTGAAGTGGAGCAAATTACTTCTGACATTGAAGAGAGTATTTAAGTTTACAAGAGAATCGGACCGTACCAAAGGAGGCCGTGTAGCCGTAGCTCAGTATATGGTGCCCTGGAAAGATGAATAGTGTCCTGAGAGTACTGCTGCATTTTTATTTGAAAAGAAAAAGTTCCAACTGAATATTTTTAATGTTTTCTTTTATGTGTTACAGTAGCACGTGTGATGTGATTACAAGTGCGTGAGTGTGTGCCTTACTGGTCGTAACGGACAGCCAGGTCCAGCTGTAACATGGCCTGGTTTCGGCAGATGCGTATGCGCGTATACGCAGGCGCCATCCCGGAGCGCGCGTATGCTGTACATGGCGATGCCTCGGAAGTCGTGTACTCTGTATGCGTGGGAGTCACACTGTGTGCGCGGAAGTGTTATACTCTGTATGCGCGGAAGTCGTGTTCTCTGAACATGCATCAGGCTCTGTCCTGGCAGGCAGTGTCCTGGTTCGCGTTTTTGACGTGATTCACGTGGTTAACGTGGGAACTTGCAAGTTCATGTAAGAGTATGTGTGAGATACTTCGTATACGAGATGTATCCATACTTGTGAAAGCAAAGTGCTTTAGTATAGTCACCGGTATGAGAGCGTATTTCAGTTTGAGGACTTCGTATGCGTGATGGATGAGAGGATAGGCAACTGTGTATATTGTCCTGACATTAACAACTTGTTTTTACGCAGATCACGATGACGACAACCCCGACGATGCCTGTGAACCCTCAGGTGAACCTGCTGCTTCCGTTGACGCTTGGAGTGCGTGGTACGGTGCAGCATCTCGTTGGCGATGGTGAGATGCGACGACTCGTTGGTGCGAGTGCGGCACGCCGTGTGCTGTTCTTTTAGCCACGTGCGCTTGCCACATGGTAGCTAACTATGGCGTGTGCTGGTTTATTTTAATAGCCACGTGCGCTTGCCTTACGCCTGCCGCAGAGGCGAGCAGTGAGCGACGTGTTGATGTTTACTATGTGAGCAATCCCAGCGGTGTGCTGATGAATACTGGTGAGTCGTACCCATTTTATTATGATTCTGGGCCGAATGCCCTCTCATCAAAGATTGTGTTGCGCCAAAGTTTGGTGGCAGAAGTGTAAATAATATTTTAAATTCAACCGGAAGTGGTCATGTTAGTGTGCAAAGTACCCCACAAATACCCCCATGATCATTTGAGGAAGATCCCCGATCACAAAGTTCCTCGAGAGTTAGATGTCATAGTTGATGACAGTGGTAGTGAGACCAAATTTGATTAAGAATGCTTGTATACTCATACTCAAAACTTTAGACCGCACCTCATGAGTAACATGTGGCGATGGGTCTGTAGGAAATCGTTGGTGCGATTCCTGTCTGTATTGGTGCATATTTGGCGGCAGATATGTAGAGAATCGTTGGTGCGATTCTGGCATATGTGGCGGCAGATGTGTTGTAGCATATTTGGCAGTGGATATGTGGAGAATCGTTGGTGCGATTCTGGCATATGTAACGGCAGATATGTAAAGAATCGTTGGTGCGATTCTGGCCTGTGTTGGTGCACAGAGCCCCTCGTGTATTGTAGCATATGTGACGGCAGATATGTCGAGAATCGTTGGTGCGATTCTGGCATATGTGACGGCGGATATGTGAAGAATCGTTGGTGCGATTCTGGTCTGTGTTGGTGCACAGATTTCAATGAAAGTTTCACGAGTTGAATATGCATTGCTTATGAATTGTAAAGAGTAACAAAATTGTTAAAATTACTGTGTTGGAACTTGTTGATCGGACCTTCCACGATAAATCATGTTGTGCAGGAAGCACTGTGTAAAAAGCCTTAATAACAAGGCATTGTCAATTGTGACAGTTAGCTATTGTACTTAGACTTAGGAGAAGTAAAGTACCATTTGGAATCGACCTTGTTTCCATTGGCAGAATAGCCGAGCTAGATTAATCACTGAGCATATTTTGTTTCCAGGCACTGAAACCGAGGACTGATGCTAGTCAGGAATGGCCGTGTCGTGAATTGATGGCGCCATAGTGAAACAAGCAGCACCATCTAACAATTAGTTTTCAGAACTAATAATATGTACCCACTCATGTCAGGATGGACGAGCGGACGAATTGTTGTTTGTTACAGGAATGCATAAAGATACACGCCCGAGGACGGTCGTACGTCAGGATGGCCGTGTCGGAGTGTCTATAAAATACCCGGTTGGATCGAGGTTGAATGGAGGGTATATCGAGAAACCCCCTCTTGTGTCGGTAGTATAAAGTTCACTGTAGGTGCCGTGCGAGGGAGATTCCGCTTCAGTCATTCAACGAGTGTGGTCATTCGACTAGTGCTAAGATATTGTCGTGGTTCTGTTCGTTGTGGTAATTCTTCTAGTGCAGGCAAGGAGAATTGGTGTTGCTGAGAGGCTGCTCAGTGTTACATTGAGATAAGTAGTGTTGCTGTTGGTTTACATATTTTGGTGTTATCATGTAATTACGTACCTCACGTTACACTGGTGTGTGATTGTGGCAGAGACGTATTACGGTGTGGTCGAACTGTAATTTCACTATACTGAATGTATAGTGCGTTACGTTGTCTTATTACTGATAATGATTAAACTGCGTAAGCAAGAGAGCAAGTTGAACATCCGCTCTCACACTTTTATTATTTTTAACAATTAACGCTATCCTGATGTATCTCAGAGATCAAAACTGCGATCCTCTATTGTAATCTCCGACATCAGAAGTGGGATCTCCTGTTGTCATTTCCGATATATTTTTTTTTATAGGATAGGGTGACAAACGAGCACTCAGTCCACTTGATGATAAGTGGTTGCTGTGACCCATAGACATCCATATCTATCCTCAATAAAGCATCAAAATGCAGATGCGTTGTCACCCGTGAGGACTAAGATGGAATGCCTCTTTTCCAGTAAAAAGGGTCGCCGGTTCTCTACACTCACCATACGAAACACAGCAGTGGTAAACTGCTATTTTACGCTGGTATTCTCTGAGAGCGTGGTCCTTCCCCGGTCGATCCGACCCATTCGTGCTACAACTATACTATTAATATAGCTGCAGCATGGCTCTACCATATACTAACAATAGTAGAAATAACTGGTTTACTGGCTGACATAAAAACCATTTAAAAAATTGTCTGCATATCTTAACCGATTATGATGAAACTTTGCGAACAGATAGAGAATAATGCCAGGCCCCTACTTTCTTTGTTTTATTGCAAAAAGTTGGAGTTTTTTTTGAAAATCAAAAAAGGAAAATTGATAAAATTAATAATAATAAATCCAAAGAACGCCCCATTGTTATTATTCTTAGATTCCATCGAGGCGAAAACCAGGGCGAGTCGCTAATATTAAATAATATTTTTTTTATATTGTAGCACAATCGACATTTATGAAACCCTCGTAACAAAATGTGGTGATAGATTTGTTAGTTACTGAAGCAAGTCACGTACGTTGAATAATATTACGGTCGCATGACCCAACATAACGTCTTCTTCGTAATAATCTTTGAAAATAGGTTTGTGACATTAAATAACAATTCGTAAGTATTATAATATTAAGGGCTCTCAAACGTATTTGAATTTAGGGTTTCGAAGAATATTACTTTTATCATAAAGAAAAAACCGAGTTTAAACAACTAAAAGCATATGAATTAATTTCACATTCTGGAGTCGTTGCTAAGACATAATATTTTAAAATCATTTACTTAAAGTTGATTTTTGTACCCTTTTTAGTTCACTAAGCAATTTTTAAATAAAACTAATTTTACGGATTTTATCGCGTATATTAACTTATTTTTATATATTCCCGACGTTTCGGGTGTTTTACAGCACCCGTGGTCACAGGGGACCAAAGAGTATAATAAGTATATACAGGAAAAGAGAGCCCTCTGACGATATTTTATTGCAGACAAAATTGAACTACTAGCGTCTCCTACAAATTGAATCCGAACTAATTCACTATATATAGCTATATTATGTACATCATATTAATTTAACTATTATGTTCTTTAATTCGCATACTTACTGAAACAATTTCTACTTTTTTTGTAATAGTAATTTATACTTTTAATATTAAAAGTAGGTAAATAGTTTCAATAAGTACACTTGTATTTGTGAGATAATAATAATATATAAAAAGGGTATTTGCAATGTTACAGGAATGACAATTTAATATGACAATTATCTCATTTTTAATTTTAATTTTTTATTATAAAATGCTAGTTGCCAGTATCATAATTGTCATATTTATCGATTGATTCGATAATTATTACGTGTTTTTATGTTAAAATGATAATTTTTTATCAATAAAATCACCAATAATTTTTTGGTGCACTTATTTTTATTTTGTAAGTAAATTTCATTTTATTTTTCCAAAGTAGCGACATCTGTGAAGCCATAAGACCAACTATAAACAAATTATTTTTGGAAACAAATTATGGATGGCGCCACCATCCATTAAAGTTTTGTGGTTCAAGGCAACTGTCCTACGCCTGCAGGGGACTGAGTTGTTTGACGTCCTGCTGTCAATAATTGTATAGAAACTTTAAACAAACTCGAAATATCGAAATATAATGAATGCAAAGACAAACAATTAGAAAAATACCAAAAATAACTATCAAATCAAATGCCAATCATCCATGTCAACGTAGAAACGAAACGCAACAACCGTCGACCACAGACGCAAACAATAAACAACGCACGGTCTATAATTTGTCAAAAGAAACACTGGACGAACCTACAATAAAAGTATTGTCGAAAGGCTTAAATTTTGCTATAACGCCGCAAAAAATCCCGTACGAGGAAATTATCTGTAGTGTTGAGGATTGTCTGTTTAAGAATAATATCAGTAAAGAGGATTTAGAGGCTATACGTCAAGACATTTCGTCCTTGTTACGTCGAAGTTCAGCGCCGAAACTAAATCTTTCCCAAAGACGAATTTAAAGCGTTGTATAACTTACGCAACAGACCAGAGCTCACGATTCTCCGCGCGGATAAAGGAAATGCTACGGTAATAATGGACACGTCAGAGTATAATTTCAAAATACAATAACTTTTATCGGACCTAAGTACATACAAAAAGGTCAAAATAGACCATACAACTAATACACTCAAAACAACTACTGATTCAATAAAGAAATACTCCGAAAAATTAGATCTTGACGTGAATTCGACAATACCATCATGTGCCAAACCACCGAGGTTGTATGGGTTACCGAAAATACACAAACCAAACGCTCCACTACGTCCTATAGTAAGCCAGATCGATTCACCAACTTATAAGTTGGCTCAACATTTGGCAAAAATACTGTCACCACTAAGAGGACATACCAGAGCACACACAAAGGATTCATACCATTTTGTTAGTGAGATTAAAGACCTACCTCTCGCTGACAATGAAACTGTGGTCAGTTTTGATGTTCAGTCACTATTCACATGCCTACCTATTGCAGACTGCATCTCAATTGTTACTAGAAAGCTAGAAGATAACAACATGCCTACAGAATATGCAGTATTACTCAAACACTGCCTCACATCTGGCTATTTATTGTGGAAAGAAGAGTTCTACATGCAAGTAGACGGAGTGGCAATGGGCTCACCTGTATCTCCCGTAGTCGCCGACATATTCATGGAGGACTTTGAGGAGAAAGCCCTTCTTACTGCTCCTGTAAATCCAAGATTCTACAAGCGGTACGTAGACGATACTTTCACAATTTTACCATCTGACAAAGTAACTGCATTTTTAAACCACCTTAATTCCATAAACCCTAAAATACAATTCACAATGGAGTTAGAGGCAAACAATACTTTAGATTTTCTAGATGTTTTAGTCATCCGAAATCCTGATAACACTATTGGTCATACTGTGTACAGAAAAAATACCCATACCAACCGATATTTAAATGGTGAATCTCACCATCATCCTTCACAGTTAGCTACCGTGGGAAAATCTTTGTTTCAGAGAGCACGAGGGATCTGTGACAGAAAACATCTGGCCGCCGAGCTTCAGCATGTCGAGCAAGTACTGCAAGACAACAAGCTTCGGGTCCCGCGCCTACGTCACAGTGACCGAGTGAAGCCAGCCACAGTCGAGCGTGTGCCTGCTGTACTACCCTATGTCAGAAGAGTCACAGACAAGGTTGGCTACATCTTGAAGCAAGCTTCCATTAAAACGTACTTCAAGCCGCTGAAGAAGATTGGTCAATTTTTACCATCCGTCAAGTGTCATATCCCTCTACAAGATGCAGGAGTGTACAAGCTGGATTGTGAATGTGGTCTCTCGTACATAGGACAAACAAAAAGATCTATTAAAACCCGCGTTAAAGAACATATAGCTGACGTAAAGCACCGACGTATCGGGAAGTCTGCAGTTTGTGAACATGTTCAGGTTCGTCCCCGTCATTACATTAGATTTGATACACCACAAATCCTCGCAAAAGAACACCGATTCCTCCCAAGGATGATTCGCGAGGCTATTGAAATTAAAAAACATCCTAATTTCAATAGAGAAGATGGATGAGTGCTGCCATCTGCTTGGGATCCCATAATTAATAAAATCAAATCCAAACCCAAGTATACCACTGCTAGACTTCAAGATACTGTAAGCTCATTCTGCGTAAATCGAACCAAAAATTAATATTAAAAAACTGAAGGTAGCCGGGCTAACTATGACAGCAGGACGTCAAACAACTCAGTCCCCCGTGACAACGGGTGCTGGAAAGCACCCGAAACAACGGGAATGTATAAAAATAAGTTAATATACGCGATAAAATCCGTAAAATTAGTTTTATTTAAAAATGTGTAGTGTTCGCGTAAATATAAGAAATCATCACTAAGCAATATTATAATCTATATGTTGTTTAAGTTGGTTCATGACCCTGCTTTGTGGCATTCCTTGGGGGAGGCCTATGTTCACCAGTGGACTTGTGAAGGGCTGTAATGGTGATTACGATTTCGTCTATATAGATGTATTAAAAATTCATCCCTTTTTCTATATCTATCTGTTCATCCCTTTAATCTACATATTATAGCGAATAAAGAAATATTTGTATTAAGATTTTGACAAGAAACAACGCCTCACAGCACACCTAATAGAAAAATCCGAAAGTCGTTAATTTCTTAGTTATTTATTACAAGCTCACATTATTCTTTTTATCGATAATAAGGCCTATTGGATTTAATTACACTCAACGGTTTCAACCCAACATTATTTCGTATAACCTGACAAAAATGCGTATAAAACTTTTAAAATAAACGCTACGTCAAAGGAGCCTTTACAAAATTAAATTTTGATAATTTTATTCAGCCACTTCTATAAAGCTAATTACCAATTACTGTCAGCTTTGTATGAACACAAGGTAAATTGTTGTTTAATTCAGTAAATTATTTTGTAAAAAGTGGAAATTAATAATAAATTCAATATTTGTTTATTTTGTTTTGTGACATTAAAAGACCGTATAATATTACTTTTACGTGTTTTATAAAAAAGGTAAGTAAGGTAAGATCGTGTAGGAAAATAAGTAAAGGAATAGAATAAAATAAATCAGAAGTCACAGAGTTTTTTTTAAATAGAAGAGCATGTGGCTCACCTGATGGTAAGTGCCTACCACCGCCCATGTTAATTAATCCTTTTAATACTTTTATAACTAGGATTAATAGTTTTGTAAACTGTTGTTTTTTTATAGAATAGGGTGACAAACGAGCACACAGCCCACGTAATGGTAAGTGGTTACTGTGACCCATATACATCCTCAATAAAGAAAGAAAATGCAGATGCGTCGTCACCCGTGAGGACTAAGATGGAATGCCTCTTTTCCAGTAAAATGGGGTCTCCGGTTCTCTACACTCACCATAGGGTACACAAAATTGTCAAACTGCCATTTTACGCTGGTATTGTGTGAGATCGTGCTCCTTCCCCGATCGAGCCAACCCATTCGTGCTACAACGATACTACTAATATGGCTGCTTTATACGTGGTAGAGTCATGCTGCAGCTATATTACTAGTATAGTTGTAGGACAAATCGGTCGGATCGAACGGGGAAGGCCCACGCTCTCACAGAATACTCTCTCACATCTCACAATACAATCTCACAGTCTATGGACCACAGCAACCACTTACCATCAGGTGGACTGTGTGCTCGTTTGTCACCCTATCCTATAAAAAAAAGCATGGCTCTACAATGTATAACGAAACGTTTTTTTTTAAACAGAAATGACAAACTAACTATCAATCCACTTGATTGTAAGTGAATACATTCCATGGACACCTGCAATGAACTTCAAACAAAGATAGCTTCAGATGCTTTGTCGTATCTGAGGACAAAGATAGATTGCCTAACAGCTTGTAATTATGTTGGTTAACACAAACAGAAAAGGAGTAAAACTAATTAGCATAGAATTGTCAATCACCACGTTTGGATCCACCTAGATTGGCAATGGGTATAACGCCGTCTGTAGAAACTATGAGATATATTTAATGACCACATACTTCACATGATGGAAAGTGGATGCTTGTGGTCTATAAACAATTACATCTATATTCAATTAAGAATCAAAATGCAGATTAATATTGAATTCCACACTTCTAGTAGTAAGAGTGTCCGTTTCTCTACACTTGCCATACAGCTGTAAAACAGCAGCATTAAGCTGCTGTTTTACACTTGTATTCTGTGAGAGCGTGGTACTTTACCGGCCAAGTCGACTCATTCGTGCTACAACCAAAAATAAAGACATCTTTCTAGGGTTTTCCATAGTCGTCCCTTACGACTTCCTCGGGACGAAATTGGGTGCATGTTCATTGCATTTATATAAACATTGAAGTCGTGGAATCTCAGGGACGAAGAATTTGCTGTAAATTTCACGGTACGATAGCACGCCGAAATGGATTCCCGCCGATACTAATGAAATTGGTGATTGCAAATTTAATTGCTGCTTTAACACGAGCTCCGGAATAAAATAAAGGAAAAACATTATGAAGGAACGTACATACTACACCATGTAATGGCGGTGTAAAAATATCTACTATCCCTTATTGTTCTTTATATGTCATAAGAGACGACAGAGGTTAACTGAAACAGGAGATAGCAGCAGCATCTTTCTGATAACAACTAAAATAAAAAAAAACTGTCAAGCGTGGTATGCAAACAGGGACTGAAGCAGCGTTGGACTAACTGCTCCATAATTTTCTCAGAAATGAGAGCTGCAACTTTTCCTTTTTAATTTTATGTATGTTTTGTAATTCGATAAAATATTGACTTGTATACTAAAGCGAATGTGTTTGCTTGTATTTTTTTATAGAGTAAAATAGAATGTCTTGTTTTCAGTAATAAGGGTATTCGGCTCTACACTATACACTACACTAACCAAACGAAACACGGCAGCACTAAATTGTTATTTTAGGCTGGTATTCTGTAAGAGAGGTCCTTCCCTGGTCATACGGATTCATCCGTGCTACCACCATAATAATATAGCAGCAGTATGAAAAACGGCTGCAACTTTACCTTTTTATTTTTATATTTGTGTTGTGGTACAACAAATAAACGAAATGTGTTTGCTTTCATAAAGTATCATATGTCGATTCCATTGCAATTTCATTCATATGCTTGCGTTTTTCACGCAAAAATTCGTACATAATTTTACTGTACTCTAACCACGTGCGGCACGGCTGATTCAGCACCACAATATTGCTTCCCGTTCCAACTGTAGTTACTGAGGCGATCACGTACTCACCCTTCAAATGCGTGACCACTAAGAAATCTATTTCAAGCTAACAAAATTGAATTACTCGGCGTCATAGACACGAGAAATTCCCTAAAACCGCTCTAACTCAACTGAAAGTGGCTTACGTGAGTTTTTCTTGAAATGTGAATCGAAGGCAAAATTGCTTTAACTACGTTAGAATGTTATATACTATTTATAAAGATAATTTTAAAAAATAAATAATCTGACAATCCTTATATCAAAGTGGTTTTATTTTAAACTAGCTTTTCCCCACAACTTCGCCCGCGTGTAATTTAGGATTTTAATTATGTTCGGCGGAACCCTAATTATTTTTCTAAAATATAAGTAGCCTAAATTACTCCTTATAACATCAGCTACCTGCTAGTGAAATTTCCGTCAAAATCGGTTCAGCAGTTTTGAAGATTATCCGGAACAAACAGACAGACAGACAAAATTTTTAAAAATTGTTTTTTTTTTTGTTATTAGTACTGTACATATTTTCATATGCATTTAGCAAGAAGCTGTTATTACAATACAAACAGACACTTCAATTGTATTTATTTGTATAGATTTATTCTATTTTATTATTTATTTGTAATTTTTCTCTGTCTGTCTGTCTGTCTGTTTGTTCCGGCTTTTTGTTTGGGGGACGAGGCTGATCGCGTCCGTAGGAAATACTTGAAATCTGACACCCCACACGTGTCCCCCGGGTAGTGCCAAACGAGCAGCACCAATTAGGTGGTAGGTTTCGGCCGCTGGCTTTTCGGTTACCACCCACCAATGCAAAGTCTTGCCGCCAAATGACTTTGTCGTGTTCCGGTATGATGCTTGGTGAAGCCATATGGAGAATGGGTCTGAACAGTAGCGATGTGTATGTAAACCGGGTACGAAGCGTCAATTGCTGCTGTGTCGGGTGCTTGGTCGTGGAGGGTAGCGGGACCCGAAGCACGGTGTTCCGCTGACCGACCGCAGGTTGTCGGGGGCCCAATAAGTGAATTAGCTACTCATGAAAGGCTGCCCCGCCAACTGGCGAAAAATCCCAGGTTGGCCCCATCGTGCCGGTTAGCGACCAGGCGACAGGACACGATGGCAATCTCTGGGGGGATCCGAGCGTCCCCACAGTCTCCGAAACAAGCTTCCATAGGCACAGTAACTCTGATAACATCGTTTGTTTTCTAATATAACGCCTCACTCAACTGCCAATCTCCATCGTTATTCACTCTCATTAATTGATATGTGCATTATAAAGAAAAGTAGTGTTAAACAGCGGTTGCACGTCCTCTCACTAAATGTGCACCTCACGAAGATTCGACGATTGCACTCTAATTTTAGCGCAGTCCATCAACATCTTGAGACTGAAAAGCCGCACCTACTATTCTTGATAGAGACGCAAATTGGATGTCCATTGAGTGTGGCGTACCTTGACTGACTCTCCTGGATTCTCCCTGGAGCACAAATTCCATCCACTTGCCGGAGTATGTGTGTACGTCTGCACTGATATCTGCTTCCAGCGTCTCTGATACCTTGAAAACCCACTTTTTCGACAATCTGGGTGATGTTAGATACAGGTATTGATAAAATCCTTTATGCCTGACTCTATCGATCACACAGCGGTGACCAGGAGACAACACGATTGTTTAATCACCTTAGTGAGGTTGCTAACGTGGCCCTAAATCGGTATCCTACTGCACAGTTGGTCTTTCTGGGGGATTTTAACGCTTGTCACCAAGACTGGCTGTTCCCATACCAAAAGACCGACCATCCTGGAAGAGAAGCGTGGAATTTCACTTTGACGCTAGGTCTTTCTCAGATGGTAAAAGTGGCGACTAGGGTGCCCGATGTAGACGGTCACAGCAAATTTCTTGGACCTTCTGCTGACTACCAAACCAGACAGATATGAAGTACAGGTTACTTTTACTTTGGGTACATCTGACTACGCTCTGGTGAAATCTGTATCGTCATATTCTCCACCTGATTACGAGTCCCTAGGTGTTCGATGAAAATGGCGGTATAAGTTAGCTGACTGGGTTGAGATGCGATACTTTTTTGCATCTTATCCTGTGCGGGAGGTCTGTTTCTCTTCTGCAGATCCGTCGATCTGCGCGGTTGCGACAACGGATGTGTTGCGTGAAGCTATGGAGTATTTTCTCTGACGCTTTACCGGTAGCAAAGCTCGCCCATGGTTTAACGCTGAATGCGCCCAAGCCGAAAAGCGCAAGCATTTAGCTTACCTATCCTGGGTTGACGCTCGAAACCACTAAGCTCCGGATATTAGCTCCGAGAAGAGAACTTTCAACCAGACCGCCTAGTCCTATAAAAAAACATTACGTAAAGCTAGTCTCGATCGCATTCAACATATTGGCGCAAAACTCTCTGCCAGAACATCCGGCAGTAGAGCTTTTTGTTCTCTTGCCAAAGCGGTCGGGACAAACTTCTCTCGGACTACACTGCCCGCGTTGGTAAAACCGGATGGCACCCTAGCGCATACGGCTAAGTAGAAAGCGGACTTGTTCGCGTCTTTCTTTGCCTACAGTTCATATCTCGACAGTGGCAACAACGTTCCACCAAAATTACCTCGCTGCGGGTTCTCTATGTCGGAGATTCGTAAAACAAATAAGGAGGTTGTTCCGTATTTGATATCTTTTTCTTTTTTTTTGTGACAGCTAGTCAAAAAAAAAGTAGTATATATAAAACAAGTGTCCCGTCCCGGCTATGCCTGGATTACATTAAGTAATTTTATTTTATAAATATAAATTAAATTGGTTACATTAAGGTTAACGGTAATGACAAGATTTTTGTTACATGTTGTATGACGTGAGCACGGAAGTTCATATTGCTCTCTTGTTTCCACAATTATACATTATCAGCAGTAAAACAATGCAGTTTCTGCATAGCGCAATTACGATTCGACCATATCGTAATATGGAACAGTCACAATCTTACAATTTTTTTGTAATCTATAAAATTAACCATAAAATTATTTTAACTTCATTTCTTCAAATTTCATTCTTATTGTTTCAAATTACTTACTTAAAATATTTAAAAGTATGCAGAAAATAAATTAAATCTGCAACATTCATAATATATTTAAGTAACATTACCTGTAGCTTTTACAATATGAAATGAAATTCATTAATAATAATAACCGGATAGCGGAAGTAGATAATGTGCCACGTCTTGTCGGATAAGGGTCGTAATATTTGAGAACAGGAATAAGGAGGAAGATCGCAAGACTCAAGGAGATGATAGCATAATCAGATAGCATCGTCAAAGGTGAAGGGAAAATTTGATTCGAAATTTAGTAAAATTTTTATTATGATTATTTATTTTATTACTCCTCTTAAATGATACAAAAATCAAAAGTAATATACAATACATGGTTCTTTTTATTAACGTTAATGTGAAAAGTAATAAGCGCAACGAAAAATAATTTTAGTTTTTATTAAATTTTGGTTACATGATGCAAATGTAGATTTAATCTTTAATATTTTCTCTTTTTCATACAATTGGGTGACGAACGAGCACACAATTCACTTGATAAAAAAAAATATTCTGTAGCCTAGAAAAATATAATAAACATTCATAATTTAGATGTGTTGTCACTCCTGACAACTAAGATGGAATACCTCGTTTCCAGTAAAAAGAGTTGCGACGGCAATAAAAAAATACCCAGATTGGCGACGACTAATCTGGGTATTTTTTTACTTGGTATTTTTCAAATTCAAAGTCATTACTTGCTAGTAAATAAGTACAAAATATTTGTTCTTGATGTTGTCACAATGTGTTCATCTCATAGAGAAGACATACCACCATCAATCTGCAGTGTGATTGTTAACTCTGATAGGAATAGTGGTTGGCTTTGTTTTGATGTTTAACGTTTGATTTCGTTATATTTTGTAACAAGTGGGATGCGGGAAGTAAAGACAGTTTCAGAACCTCCAAAGGAGGTGGAGTTATAGCCGAAATAAGAATTATATTTTTTTTGGTTTTTGGCTATTTTCACCCCTAGGAGTGTAATTAGATCTTTTTGCTCCTATTCAACCATGACCCGCACGACATCCTCCACATCATAGGCTATTCAAACTGACTATGCCTAAATTTCGAGCCACCCCCATTTTTTTGATTTATGGCCATTTCGGCCTCCTAGGAGTATAATGAGAACTTTTTGCTCTTATTCACTATGACCCCCATGACATCCTCTACATGATAGGCGGTAGCAGAGCCACGTGGCAGTTTTTGCTGTTGCACGTATGGACCGGCTCGAGCCGGGTTGGTACCACTACCACACAGAATACCGGCGTGAAGTAGAAGCTCTGCTTCTGCGTTTCGTCTGGTGAGTGCAGGTGGCCGGAGGCCCAATTCTCCCCCCTATCAACATAGTAGCGGAATAACACGAAAAACTACCCCAGGAGGGTACCAGCACCCCTGGAGAATGCCTCGCTGAGCATCCACGACCATATTATTCCACTCCTGAGCGTGGGTGCTCAAGCTGCCCCGCGTATTCTGGGAGGGGCAAAATACCGCTCACGACTAATGCTGCTCGGGGCAAGCAGAGCAATAGAACCAAGGCGACCCGTGGTACGCTATCCGTGAATTTATGCAACATCAGGGGAATTCACTCGAACCTAAACGCCGTTCACTACTATCTCGAGACGGCGAAGCCGGCCTTGCTCTTTCTAACCGAGACGTAGGTGTCCTCTCCGGCTGATATTTCGTATCTCTCCTACCTGGGGTACAAATTGGAGCACTCCTTTGTGCATCGGGCTGGAGTTTGCGTGTATGTCAGAGAGAACATCTGTTCTCGACGCCTCGGCAGTCTTGAAGGTTCGGACCTGTCCATCCTTTGGCTACGCGTTGACAGCGACGACCATCCGCGCGTCTACGGGTGCCTTTGTAGATCCCATAGCGGTAATGCTGAAACAAACCGACTCATCGACCACGTACAAACGCCTACAGATTCCTTGCTACAACAGGTCCCATCCGCAGAGATCGGGATTCTTGGCGATTTTACCGCCCACCACGCCGAATGGCTCGGTTCACGTTTAACCGATCATGCGGGTAAATCTGTCTATGACTTTGCCTTGGTACATGGTCTGACACAACTAGTTACTTCGTCTACGTGGATTCCAGATGTGGAGGATCATACACCTTTCCTGTTAGACCTTCTGCTGAAGTCTCATCCGGACGGATATCAGGTTTCCGTCGTACCCCTCTCGGCTCTTCGGACCATTGTCTGATCTGGTGTGTGGTGCCACTCACGCTCGCCTCGCGGTTGCGTTCTGCAGGTTGCCGCCGTGTTTGGCATTACAGGTCGGCAGATTGGGACGGAATGCGGTCTTTCTTTGCATCCTACCCATGAGGGCGGGTTTGCTTCTCGCCAGATGATCCCAGCGCTGTTTCTGACTCCGTCACTGATGTAGTGCTACAGGGTATGGAACTATTTATTCCTATAATTAATAGAATCAGGCGTTACTTTGCGGAAATCCATTATATAAAAGCTTTTAGAAAAATTTACATCGTGTTAATAGGCTTGTAGTCGGAGCATGCACCGTCTACAACGACCTTGATGCTCCAATCTGCGAGGAAGTTGGTGATCCAATTGCGCAATTTCTCGGGAAGACCATAGGAAGGGAGCTTCGAAAGAAGCGCTGTGTGCCAAACCCGATCAAAGGCCTGTGCAATGTCCAAACTAACGGCCAACGCCTCCCCCTTGAACTCTACTGCCTCCGCTCATCTATGGGTCAGGTAGACCAGAAGATAACCAGCTGATCGATCCCGATGAATACCGTGTTGGCAGTCACTAATCAACTGGTGATCCTCAAGGTCCCGCATGAGCTAGCAGTTAATAATGGATTGTATTATTTTGGAGAACAAGGAAGTGATAGCGATAGGCCTATAGTTGAACGGGTCCGAGCGGTCGCCTTTTTTAGGGATCGGGTGTACAAAAGCTGTTTTCCATGAATTCGGGACTACGCTTGGGGAGTAGGAACACTGGAAAAGACGCGTTAGGACCAGTGCCAACACCAGAGCACACGTCCTCAGCACAATTGGGGGGATTCCGTCAGGCCCACTCTACTTCTGGATGTCCAGGGAGAGCAATGCTTTTCCAACCGAGCGCTGTGAGAACAGCACATCTAGCATGAAGCACTCCCACCGCGGGATGGTCGGCGGTGTGTTCCCCCCATCATCAAGAGTCGAGTTGGATGCAAAAAGAGAGCCTAAAAGGTCGGCTTTGTCTTTTGCGGCATGGGCCAGTGAGTGGCCTTTCCTGTGCAGAGATCGTAGTGAAGACTTACAGAAATTCCTTTGGATAGCCTTGGCGAGCGGCCAGAATGCACGGGTTCCCGAAGGAAGGGGAACTAGTTTCTCGCCAATTCTGCCTATGTGCTCTGACTTTGCCCTGGCAATAACCCTTTTGAAGGACCTGAAGGATACTTCTTTTTAAATGTGCTGGTGTTTACATCCTGAGTCGTCGAAGCCCTAGCCCAGGCTTGATCACACTACTGCTTACTGAGTAATGCAGTCTTACAGGAGCGACCACACTAAGGCTGAGATCTGCCTCCGATGGGTACCACAGATGATGGATTAAATAGTATAAAAGCTTTTAGAAAAATTTACTTCGCAAATATCCGCGTTATAAAATAAAATGATGTGTCTTACCTAGTATGAAAAAAACCTCCCGCCCTCCCTCAATTGCGTGCACTATCCCCGTCACAACTGATCCCAGCACCGCTACTCCCAACACCACTACACTAGGCTAGACACACCACTGACGACAATACGACACGTTTTTCGCCTCTACACGAGGCATCCTCAGGTGATATAGACTCTGCGGTGGCTAACCGCTAAGTGAGCGGCAATCCAAAACAACTGCTATTTATACAGACCGCTGACGCAAACACTCTCTACTTAATGAGCGAGCGACTGCGTCTTGCGATAAAACATGCGACAAATCACCGCCGGACTTACGCAGCCGTTTGTAAAATTAAATACAAATCGCCGCGCAACGGCCATCTACTCTCCAACCACACAACCAATCGCCGATCACCGTGAGGGTGACAAATATATTGCGAGGCTCTCTATTATTAGAGAGCAGGCTTAAAGATATTTAAGAGAGGTGATTTAGTAAACTTTAGTGTCATAAGAATCTAAGTTCATTTTGTTACTAGCATTTGTTTGTTCATTCAGCAGTGTAACGGTACTATTATTACTTTTTAATATCTCTAACTGTTCCAGCACACACAGCCGCAGCCCTTTATTTCACGTATGTAAGACTTTAAAGGAATGGTCGTTTGTTAGGTTGTGTCCAGTGTCCAAAAGATGTTTAGCAAAATGGGATTTATCGGGATTGCGATAAATGCTCTTTATAATATGTCTCGAAATTGCGACCAGTCTGACCCACGTAAACGGCGTGGCATTCGTCACAAACAAGTTTGTAAACACCTGAATTTTGACGATTATCCAACTTATCTTTATAATTACACATATTTCTAAGAGAATTGTTTGTTTTGAACGCCGTTTTGTCGAATTGTATTAGCTACTTTTTCAGATATGCCTAAGTAGGTCAAACTGCTCACATATCGATGAACACTTTGAGGTTGAACCGCGTACAGAGAGTTGCGAACTACATGCTTTTGTTTCTTTTTAATTAAATTGTTAATGAGATTTTTTGAAAAACCGTTAGAGACCGCTATTTGATAAATTATATTAAGTTCTTTTAAATAATTTTCTTTACTTAATGGGACAGTGAACAAACGGTTAATGTAACCATAAAAAGCGGCTACTTTATGTTGCCACGGATGACACGATGACGCGGGGATAACCGTGTCGGTGTGGGTTGGCTTTCGATAAATTTGGAAAACATGTGACGATTCTTTTCTTGTTATTGTTAAGTCGAGAAAATTAAGGGAACAATCTTGTTCCAATTCAAGTTTAAATTTAATTTTGTCATGGACTCTATTTATTTTATTGAGGAAAACATCCAGTTGTCTCCTTGTGCCAGTCCAGCAAATAATTATGTCGTCTACATATCGATAGTAATATAAGATATTTTGATTGACAACTATATGTTCTTTTGTGCTTGAATTGGGTGCTTGAGTATTCGATATGATACGATTTTATATGGGTTACCAAAAATACATATGTTCCTATTCATCCAGTTGTGTCATATATAGGTGCACCAATATCTAATAAAATAACCGCACTGTATATCGTGAGATCATTCCAGCTTTTGCAGCAAAGCCTCTTGGGATATCCATGTGAAAAAGATTAGTTGATGCCACCACCATTCAAATAACATCATTTACATGCTGTAGTGCAGTATATAGAGTTTTATAACGCGTAGCTTGTATTTTGCTGATGCCATAAGGTGAATTATAACTATCACTTTCATCGTTACTATTATATAAATAAAAAGTTTACCTATTAATTTCTACCTACTCGTATATCTAGAAAGACGGCGTACAAAGCGGTGGAGCGAAAATGCTAATGATGATATTTCATTAATGATAACTTGAACGGTGGAAGGTCTCCGATTTTCCTTCCACTACCGAAGCCTCATTAAAAGAAACGTATATATTTTAAATTGTTTTCAACTTAAAATATAAATTTTGATCATTTTAAATACTAGAAATAAGTCTATGATTCACTTATCAAAATCTTGTAATTAACTTTGTCTGCTTGAAGAACATATGATGGATGGGATCAAGATGGTTTAACGATAGCGCTCGCTCGTTTTAAAATTACGCACTCAGATTTATAATTATAAGGTTTTAAATTCATAACGTTCTTTAACTAAGCACTGATTAAGAACATTACCTTATTAAAGTCTCTCATGAGTGAGCGACAGAGAACCACGCTGCAGATATATTATGAGATGCAGCACGAATAGGTCGCCCCGACCGTGAAAGAAAGAAATGTCACGGTCTCACACAATACCCTTGTAACATACTCGGGCAGTACTCAAGCGTTATGGACATCAATGAACCAGCCCACATAGAACTTAGAGTTCTTTTAGAAGCATATAAGAGTGGTTTGATGAGTTATGATACAGCTCAAAATGTACAAAGTTTGTATTACGGAATCTAAATAAGCTTAGGGTTCTAAATCAGGATATGAAAACTCTAGTATACAAAAAGTACACTGTAACACTTGAATCTGCTACAGAAGCTTCACTAAACACAGAAACCTTTGTTTTGAATGGTGATTGTAGAGAAACGAAGACTCTTTTTACTGGAAACGAGGCATTCCATCTTAGTCCTTAGGGTTGGCAACGCATCTGCATTTTGGTTCTTAATTGAGGATAAATATAGATGTCTATGGGCCACAGTATTCTTAATTAGCATCTGGAGAACTGTGTGCTCGTTTTTCACCCTTATTTTATAGAAATGTGTTATTTTAACAACGTAGAACAACACGTTCCACCAGCGGTCCGTAGGGGTATAGCCATAGCGTATTTGCCTGATACAAATTTGTTTGTCGTTTGTTGCGGGATGAAATCTACGCACAGAAAACAATCGCCTGGCACCACAAAACTCACACATAAAAATTTAAATAATAAACTAACAATTTCACACACATGTAAACACACTCTATTGGTGAAAGTCAGAATGTATCCGAAAAGGCTTGTATGGCAATTCACAATGCTGTGTTAGTCCCTACTTTAATGTATGGTAATGAAATTTGGGTGTGGCAGAAGAAGCACGAGAGTAGAAAAAATTCTGTAGAAATGAGGTCCAAGTTCATCATTAAGGAGAATGTTAGGGCTGAATCTGAATGACATGGTAAGAAATTGTATGATAAGAGAAGAGTGTGATTTGCAAGATGATGTTGTGATGAGGATTAAGATAGGAATGCTTCGGTGGTTTGGTATTGTAGGAAGAATGAATGAGAAAAGAGTGACAGAGTAAATTATATTGCGGAGGTCAAGTTGGGAAGGGACGCTCTAGGCGAAAGCTTACAGACCTTATTGGCCATATATTGAAAATGGGCCAAATTAAGAGTACCGTGTGATTACCGTACCGACAAATGGAAGTCCATAGTCTCAGCCTACCCCTAGGGGTCAGAGGCGTAAGTGTTTATGTATGTTTATGTATATATAACAGTGTTGCTCGGTGACAGCGACAACTTGGATACAGAATAAGATCAGTCCCCCGACCGATTAGGATATTGTATGAGGACGAGTGTTGATAAACAAATCCAAAACAGCACGACTGTTTTTATTGTAATTTTTAATTATTTTATTGTAACGATATCTTTTCGTAAATTTTATGCAGCAGATCTGTTTTTGTGTATGCCCACCGATTACTCGGAAACGAGGGAAGCAATTTAATTAAGTATTTTTTTATTAAATTCGTATACCTTAAAGGCCAAATACAAATCCAATAGGATTTGTATAGTAACTTTTTTTAAGAATAAGGTTGACAAACGAACACGCAGTCCACCTGGTGGTAGGTGAATACTGTGGCCCATAGACATCTATGTTTATCCTCGATTAAGAATCAAAATGTAAATACGTTGTCACATCTGAGGACTAAGATGGAATGCCTGGTTTCCAGTGAAATGGGATTCCAATTCTCTATACTTACCATACAAAACACAGCAGCATTAAGCTACTATTATAATATACACAGGTCAGAGGAACCACGTGCAATATTTAACCGTTCCACCAATTTAAGCGGACTCCTAATTTTAAGCAGAAGTTATCTGCTATAATGTAAGACCTTAACTTATTTACATGTAAATATATTGCTGCTTTATGGTTCAATGGCAGCCATATAAATTGGAAACGAGGCATGAAGGTAACGAGGTAATTACGTTGCCCGTAGGCAATTCTACGCAAATTAGCCGCTCATTTAAGGGACGCGCACATTGTAGCATTTTACTGACTGACGGTGACTTCGACTTTGTATTCCGGTCTGAAGTGTATAGAGATCCAACAGACAGTGAGGAATTCCATTCAAATTTAAATATGTTCCACGGGACTGTTTATTTAAATAAACTCTGGTGTTTGTGACGATACATATAAATAATATAGTTTGTATTAATAATATAATGATTATGTGACAATAGTTTTCGTGACGTAATTAAGTGAAAACAATACATTATCAGTGAAAACAAATCGTTAACTTATAAGTGTAATGTCATCGTAGTGTTAAGCTTATAACATTAACAGCTGAGATAGCATAATTAATAAATATAAAGTCTAGAGTTGGAATATCTTTAAAAACTTTAGTATAGGAAATAATTATGTAATAGTAGAATAATAAAATAACTAATTGGAGCTTAGAAATAGATCGGGCAATAGACAAATAATTATAGTAAGACAGAAGTATGTTTTTACGAAATCTAAGATTCTTAATTATTTATAATAGTTATATTTAAAAGTTGAACTAATTGTACGGAAATATCAGATTTAATTCGTTTAATATTTTTTGAAAATAAAGAGTTTTTGCGTTGTGTAACTCATTTCACACATTTAGTCACGTAATATAGCTGACATACCCAAAAACCCAAAAACCGAAGGGGCCAGCAGCTGGCCGACTTCATGGAGAAAGAAGAACTCTTTATGATGAACTCTTTTTTTCAGAAGCGGTCCCACAGGAAGTGGACCTGGTCGAGCCCCGACGGTTCCACAAAAAATGAGATTGACTTCATTATGACGACCAGACGACAACTGTTCAGTGATGTCTCCGTGATCGCGAGGATAAAAACTGGTAGCGATCACCGAATGGTTAGAGGCACACTGAACCTAAACGTTAAGATGTAGAGGTCTCGTCTAATGAATTCAACGCTCCGTCCCCCTCGTGCTCTGTTTCAAAGTCCCGAAACCTTTCAGCTCGAGCTACAAAACCGTTTTCAGTGCCTAGAAGACGGCAATGAAGTGGACGATATGAATGAGAAGCTCGTGGAAACTGTCCATGCGGTCGGAGCTAAGTTCTGCAAGACCCGCCACAGAAGAACAAAAAAAATATCCGATCAGACTCTTAATCGCATGGCTGTTAGATGGGAGATGAAGCTACATTCTTCAACAGATTTGACAGCATACAGGCAACTGAACAGACTGATCTCCAAATGCATGTGGCGGGACTTACGCAACTTCAATACAGCTTGTATTGAAGAAGCGATCAAGCGGAACCAAGGCTCCAAAGTCTTTGCCAGAGATCTGTCTGCCAGAAAGAGCTAACTGTTGCAGCTGAAGACCGAGTGTGGCAACATCGTTTCCAGGGCACCTGAGATTTTGAGTGAGATTGAGAGGTTCTATGGGCAGCTGTACACGTCATCGTTGGAGCCACACGCAAGTGTGAGTAACGATCCAAGAGCGAGTCTTATCCGACACTTTTCCGAAGATATCCCTGACGTCAGTCTGAGCGAGATGAGAATGGCTCTCCAGCACCTTAAAAACGGCAAGGCCCCAGGCGAGGATGGTATTACAGCGGAGCTTCTGAAAGCGGGTGGAAGACCGGTACTTGAATTCCTTCAGAGGCTCTTTAATTCCATCCTCCATGGTGGCATTACACTGGAGGCATGAAACAGAAGTGCGGTGGTCTTGTTTTTCAAGAAAGGTCACTACGCTCTCTTGAAGAACTACAGACCGATTTCCCTTCTGAGCCGCGTCTAAGTGCTGTTTTCGAGAGTCATTACGAATCGTCTCGCGCGCATACTTGACGATTTCCATCCTCCCAAACAAGCCGGTTTCCGAAAGGGCTTTAGCACTAAAGGCCACATCATACCCTTCAGGAAATTGTACAGAAGTCCGAAGAGTACAATTTGCCAATATGTCTGGCGTATGTGGACTATGAGAAAGCCTTTGATTCCGTCGAAGTTTGGGCGGTGCTGCAGTCCCTTCAGTGGTGCTAAGTTGACTGTCGGTATATCGAAGTGCTGAAGTATTTGTATAGTAGAGCTGCGATGGCTATCCGAGTACAGAACCAGAATACGAAACCTATTCAATTGCAGAGAGGTGTAAGACAGGGTGACGTTATATCCCCGAAACTCTTCATCGCTGCATTGGAAGACATTTTTAAGCTTCTGGACTGCAAAGGATACGGTATTAATATCAATGGGGAGTACATCACTCACCTTCGATTTGCCGATGATATAGTCCTTAAGGCAGAATTGCTGGAGGACCTAAGCACCATGCTTAATGACCTCAATAATGTCTCCCAACGAATAGGTCTTAGAATGAACATGGACAAAACAAAGATCATGTTCAATGTCCATGTCACACCTATGCCGGTAGTTGTTGGGAGCACTTAGCTCGAAGTTGTTGATGAGTATGTTTACCTGAGACAAATAATCTGACTAGGTAAGTCCAACTTCGACCGAGAGGTCAATCGACGGATTCAACTCGGCTGGGCAGCGTTCGGGAAACTAGGACACATCTTCTCGTTAGACATACCTCAAAACCTGAAAACGAAATTCTACAACCAGTGCGTGTTGCCAGTGATGATTTACGGATCTGAGACGTAGTCCTTCACTGCTGGCCATATGAGGAAGCTCAAGGTCGCTCAGCGAGCTATGGAGAGGGCTATGCTCGGGGTTTCTCTGCGTGATAAACTTAGAAATGAGTATATCTGCAGTAGAACCAGAGTAACTGACATAGCCCATCGGATTAGAAAGCTGAAGTGGCAGTGGGCCGGCCATATAGCTCGAAGAACCGACAACCGATGGGGAAGAAAGGTTCTTGAGTGGCAGCCTCGTACCGGTAGGCGAAGAGTAGGGCGACCCCCCACAAGATGGAGTGACGACCTGGTAAGACATGCAGGAAGTCGATGGATGCTGGTGGCTCAGGACCGTGCTTCCATTCTTGCCCATTCTTGCTAAAACTATATTACTAATATAGCTGCAGCTTGACTCTGCCACATTTATATTTTGTCACAAAATACATCATTGTGTCTAATGTAGTGATGAAATGAGAACAAGTCTATATTTTTATAGTACATTTTATTTACTTATCACTTACCATTACGCCAGCACACGCAGCATTAAGAAGTTTGGGAGCGCCTATTTTTCTGACTAGCTTAAAAAAATCAATGTTTATTTGTTTTCAAGGCTAGCTTAGAGGCGTAGCCTAGTTCTAAACAACCTATACTATTCCTCTTGAATATGGCTATCAGATATAGAAAGAACTTGTCAAATCTTGAGATTACCGTGTTTAAACAAAAGAAAAACCTCTTCCGCTTTGTTATATTACTATAGATGCAATTTCATTCTCTCGTAAGCCTATCCTATAGGTTTTTATAATATCTCTCATTTGAGTATCGCTTTTATGTTTTATAGAGTTTCAATTCACAACAATGCTAAAGATTTTTTAACTTCAAAAACATACAATCAAGTTGACAACCTTCTCCCTTTTTGAAGGCGGGTAATGAATACCTCAAACACTTTTACCGACGACTTTTAAATTCAAATCTCCCACTTATAATCGGTTACTATCAATTGAAAATAAATCTTCCATATTTAAAGACGTTAAGGTATGAAAAATTGTCCCCACCTGTCACATTCACAAGGGGTCCTTCGTTATGAGTTTTAACAGGGAACGATTCATTGAAACTTCTTTCAAACTTCCATTTATTACACGATTTAATAGGCATAACTCACCTTAGCAGAGTTCTCTCCTGCACATTTGAGCTTATTTATTGCTTTGTATTTCGTTTAAATATTCGCTGCACAAATTTCCGTACGTAGATTTTACATACGTGTTTTTTATAGAATAACCTACATCTATCCTCGATTAAGGATCAAAATGCAGATGTGTTGTCATCCCTGAGGAATAAGATGGAACGTTTCATTTCCAGTAATTTTTGACCTGGTAGACCCACGCTGCATGTGATTCTTAATTAAGGATAAATGTAGATGTTTATGGGCCACAGCATCCACCTACCATCAGGTGGACTGTGTGCTTGTTTGTCACCCTATCCTATAAAAAAGTTAAAAGGGTCTCCGGTTCTCGTCACTAACCATATAAAACACAGCAACATTATTCTGGTGGTCCTAACACGCTCGAGCCGACTGCTTCGTGCTGCAATATACTCGTAATATAGCGAAAGCGTTGCTCTACGAACTAAAATGTATGCTTAATTACATTATTTTTTCTATGTTTATCAATTGTCAATTATTTTAACATAAAAAAGCTTTGTTGTGCGTCTGTCTGTCTGTCTGTCAAGATCCTTTTTCTCAAGAACGCGTGGAGGTATCAAACTGAAATTCATTTCAAATACTCATGTCTACTGTCCCTTGGAGCTGTGAAAAAATTAAAACTTCTAAGCCAACGATATCAAAAGATGCAGCCGTTTATGGCGCAAATTTTTAACTTTCGCAAGGGAATCATAACCTACAGGGTACTCCCCGTGAACTCAGAATCTTGAAATTTGGTTCAAAACAACGTATTAAAGCATAGATAAAGGAAAAATTGCGAAAGGCATAAATTCTTAGTTACATCATATAATAAAAATAATTTTAATAATTTTAAACTTATATATACCTTATAGGGACCTACGGATTTTTGCGGAACCCTCGGTGCGCGAGTCCGACTCGCACTTGGCCGGTTTTTTTTTGTTCATGAATAGCTAAATATGTCAATTACATAGAGATCCAACATAATTACAGGCTGGGAGGTCATCAGACTTACTTGTATAAATTTGGCTGCAGGTGTCTATGGACTGTAGTGACCGCTTACCATCAGATAAGCTGTAAGTTTGATTGTCACTTCAGATTTATAATCGTCACTATTAATGGGAAAAGAATTCACAACAATATTACCCAACATTTATAACAAGTATAATATAGGTACTGGTTGAGCGTAGCTTTTGAGGCTTAGCACGCTATCTGTAGCTGTATTATGATAGTAATATGAATTAATAGCCTCGCCGAGAAGAACAAAGCTGTAATACAACCGACATAAATATCAGCATAATGCAGCTATGTTTTACATTGTAGGTGATGAGATCCGAAGAACGTGTTTACTGGTATTTTAATTATGCAATCTCAGTGCTTAAGGGTAACAGTGTATATGCATTTTGAAATAACTACATAATAATTTTTTCTTAAATATTTTACCTTGTTAAATTGTAATAATACTTCAATGCCAAGAACTTGGCTTGGGGTTCTCGTCGTACAGATGTGCGGGGTAGGATGGTGGAAGACTGGGCTCTGGAGACAGGCCTGGTCGTCCTAAATCGGGGTTCTGTCCCCACGTGTGTGCGGATGTGGGGCGAGTCGGTGGTGGACATTTCGTTCGCTAGCCCCGCTCTGTCGCCGCGTGCCATTGACTGGCGAGTCATGGAGGGGGTGGAGACCTACTCCGACCACCGGTACATCCGGTTTGACGTCTCCACCCAGCCCTCGAGCGCGCCAGTCCAACAGGCCCCGAGTGGTCCGCGTTGGGCGCTGAAGCAGCTGGACCGGGAGCTCCTCCTGGAAGCCTCGATCGTGCAGGCCTGGGTGTCATCACCGGATAGGCCTGCCGACGTCAATGATGAGGCAGGGTGGTTCCAGGAGGCCATGTCCGAGATATGTGACGTGGCAATGCCCCGCGTCCGGCCAGGAAGCGCCCGGCGTCAGGTGTATTGGTGGTCGCGTGAGCTGACGTCTCTGCGCGAGGCGTGTGTCGCCGCGCGGCACCTGTACGCCAGGCATCGCAGGCTCCGCATTCGTCCACCGAATGCGGCAGCCATTGAGGCGGAGCTGTACGAGGGATACAGAGCGGCGAAGACCGCCCTCCGGGAGGCTATCATGCGGGCCCGGGATCGGGCCCGTGAGGAGATGCTGATGACTCTCGACAGAGATCCGTGGGGGCGCCCTTACAAGATGGTGCGGGATAAACTCCGCACCTGGGCCCCCCCGCTGACGCAGAGTCTCCGGCCTCAGCTCGTGGAGGACGTGGTGAGCGCTCTGTTTCCTGCGCGAGGGGAACATCCGCCCCCGCCTATGGCTCCGCCACCTGCGGTGCCGGAAGCGGACCACCAGGACGACGACGACGGCATCCCGGAAGGGACCGGGGTAGACCTGAGAGTGGCGGTACGTAGGCTCAAGGCCAGGAATACCGCCCCAGGACCCGATGGCTTGCCTGGCAAAGCCTGGGTCCTGGCCTCGGAGGCTCTCGGGCCCCGACTGGAGGGGCTCCTAAGCGCATGCTTGGAGAGAGGCCAATTCCCGCTTCGTTGGAAGACGGGGAAGCTGGTCCTCATTCAGAAGCCGGGGCGCCCTGCGGACTCTCCGTCCGCATACCGGCCCGTGGTGCTGCTCGACGAGGTGGGCAAGCTCTTTGAAAGAGTCATTGCAAACCGCCTCGCCGAGCACCTTGCGGGGACGGGGCCGGATCTTGCGGAACACCAGTTTGGTTTCCGCAAGAGGCGCTCTACGGTGGACGCCATCATGCGCGTGAGAGCCCTCACGACGGGGGATGCAGTGGCCAGGGGGAGGTTGTTTTGGCGGTGTCTCTCGACATCGCCAACGCCTTCAACTCCATGCCCTGGAGCTGCATTAGGGAGGCACTCCGGTATCACCGGGTGCCGACCTATCTCCGTCGTATAGTCGGGGACTATCTGACGGATAGGGCCGTCATTTACCCCGGTCGCAACGGTGAGTGGAACCGGCGAGAGATGTCGTGCGGTGTCCCACAAGGTTCGGTTCTGGGGCCGCCCCTGTGGAACATCGGTTACGACTGGGTGCTGCGCGCCGACCTCCCTACCGGCGTCAGCGTAGTTTGCTACGCTAACGACACGCTGGTACTGGCACAGGGGGGGTCGTACGAGGCGGCGGCGGAGAATATGACACGCGGGGTTGCGATAGTCGTTGAGAGGATCCGGCAGCTGGGTCTTGAGGTGGCTCTGCACAAGTCCGAGGCCATGCACTTCCATGGTCCTCGGAACAGGCCACCACCGGGATCCTCAGCGATGGTAGGAGGGGTATCCATCGGCGTCGAGTCGACGTTGAAGTACCTAGGACTCGTCCTCGACGGCCGATGGAACTTTGTTGAGCACTTCCGACGTTTGGCTCCCAAACTGGAACGGACCGGGGCTGCCTTCAGGCGGCTCCTGCCGAACCTGGGGGGGCCAAACGCCTCCTGCCGGAGGCTCTACGCGGGGATTGTGCGGTCCATGGCCCTTTACGGGGCCCCGGTGTGGGCGCGTGGTTTGGCGCGGCTTGCCGTTCACCACCTGAACGCGCCCCAAAAGGTGGTTGCCGTAAGAATGGCTCGCGGCTACCGCACGATCTCCCGCGAGGCAGCGTGCCTCCTTGCCGGATTGCCGCCATGGGATCTGGAGGCGATAGTCCTCGCGCGCCTACACGAATGGCGCGCGGAGGCACTATGCCGGGGGGAAACCCCGCTGCCGCGGCAAGTTGTCGTGCAGCGGACAGACTTCCGGCATGATCTCATGGCGACATGGAGAGAGCGACTGTCGCAACCCCGTGCTGGGCACGCCACTATAGCGGCGATAAGACCCCTCTTTGAGGAGTGGCTTGAGAGACGCCACGGCGTCCTCACCTTCCGCCTGACGCAGGTCCTCACCGGACACGGTGTGTTCGGGAGGTTCCTGCACCGAATCGGGCGGGAGGAAACGCCCGGGTGCTCCCACTGCGAGGATCGACCGGAGGACACGGTGGAGCACACCGTGGAGGTGTGCCCTGCCTGGGCGGAGCACCGCCGTGTCCTCGTAGCGGCGATAGGCGGCGGCGACCTCTCGCGTCCGGCCCTGGTCGAAGCCATGGTCCGGAGCGAGACGGAATGGGATGCCGTCACCACCTTCTGCGAATCAGTGATGCTAGCGAAGGAGGTGGCGGAGCGGGAGAAGGAGAGAGCAGCAGCTTTCCTTCCCGGCCGCCGCGGGAGACGCCTCGGGCGTCGGGGGCTACGTCGTGGCCCCCGGCCACCGTAGGCGCGGGCCTGTGGACGGCGAGCAATGGGTAGCTCGCCGTCCGTCCGTCTAACGACGACAGGCCGTGTCGACGGCGCGTTTTGTTCCACGCGCGCCTCAAAGAGCTGTCAGCAGCGTGAAGGGGCCCGCAAGGGCCGACGCCTGCCGGGGCTGCGGGCTGTTCGAAAGAGATACCGCGGCTCCGGAACGTAAGGGCACTGAAGGAACACGGATGGTTTTTAGTCAGTAAAAGTCTGACACTCCCTTCCGCTCCACCCAGAGCGAAAGGCGTCATTTGATGATTTTCCATCCGCAAAAAAAAAAAAGGGTAACAGTGTATCTGCATTTTGAAATAACTACATAATTATGTTTTCTTAAATATTTTACCTTGTTAAATAATAGAAATAATATTTTTTGTATATTGTATATATTGCACGCCATTATTGAGGTAGAATGTAAGGTCTTATTAATAAATACCAACATCATAATATTATGTACTACATTCTGGCAATAAATAAATTTGATTATTTCAATTTGAATTTATATATATATATATATATTGTAGTCTTAAAAGTCGTCGAGAAATATATTTTTTCAAATTAATTTAAATATTTTGTAGCCATAATTAACTGTGAAATAAACACCAATATTTTTATCAGTTTCAGAAAACAGCTGAAAAAATCCACTGAAACATAAATGTGATAATCCCAATGTTACTATTGGGCTTTTAATTAAAAACTGAACTGCGTTAAAAGTTGACTGAAAAGAGAATATTTTTATTTTATAGCCTAAGTCACTTACAAATTAAAATGAATCTACCGAAACTGTTTTTAAAAATCCATCAAGCCGTTTAGACTACAGAGCATACAAAAGATATAGATATACATACATATTACATGCACTCTTAAAACATCCTATCATACGTGCTAACCCCCTTCTGGGCCAGTTGAGTAAACAAAAGGGCTACGTTCAATCAAATAGACGTTGGGCTTTGTTGGCTCGTATAACCATTGATAAAAATGAGAACAGCAAATTTGCAATTGTGTTTACAAGAAACACTATCAGTTCAACCTTGCAGCTTGCTCATTATTTTTATTACAAATATTATACATGTATACATTATCAATAAATCATGCCCATAATATTTTGTATTATTTTCTATTTTGCCTTATTTGAAAAGTTCTAAACTCTATAGAAAATGTGGCATATTAAATTACTGACAATCACTAGAATATTTTATCTAGGTACAAAGATGTTTTACGTTTTCTCAGCGTTACATATAGGTACCCTTCTCTATCTGAAACGAATATGAATATTGCATAGGGCCGTGGTAGCTCAGATGGTTAGCGCTCGCTGTAAATTTCACAGTACTCAAGCAAGCGATTTCAGAAATAAGAAGCGTACTGTACGTACTTAAACCTTCAGCACTTGATAGCTCGTGATGCCTACCGGACGAAGCTACAGCACCACACCGGTCAATGTAATTGAAGATGCTTAACCGCGACATAACTCACAGTGATGCGCAAGCATAATAGGTAGTATATCACTTGTATACTTGTCACCCCTGCAGTCTATTAATCTTTGCACTGTTCTAAGTAATACAGAAAGTAGTTGCTAGATGGTGTTGACGTCGGATAAAATCTCTGCGGTCGCCATTTCGTCAAGGTCATTCAGGCTTCTTAAAGCCTTAACACCGAACAAATACAATATAGTGATATCAGTTACTCGACTCCACAGTCAGTAATTCATTTATGGGGGTAATAGTAATATATGAGTAATAATAATAATAATGTATACGTTTTTACAACATAGTCCTGATAAATATTCAAGGACTCTCTATAATCAAGGTTAGATTTATAAAGAGGGTTGTTATAATACAAATTAATACATGGGATTGAGTTTGTCGCTTCAAAACTGTTTCTTAAATGAGATTCGTAAATTATTGTAAATCCTACTTGTTATTCATAACGTTAATTTGAATAAAAAAGTTCTGCTGGGATTTTTGTTGGTATTCTTCCCAGAACAGAGTTTTATCAAATCAGCGATAAAAGTAAATAATGACCGTCAATAAGAATTTTTCATAATTTAGTTATAATTTTTCTAATGGCTTGTGAAGTCGGCGCTATGACATAGTGTGTAGTAAGGACTTCTGAAGCTAATTGTGAAGTCGTTTTGCAAATTTTTTTAAAAGTCTAAATTTTCCTCTTTTTGAGTGAATTTGGCAAAATCACAAGCTCTAATGTCACACATCTCACATATATTTAAAACTTCATACATCCTACACCCCTAAGGGGGTTTCTCACGGGGGGTTATATATAATACAAAAATCATTTAAATCCGTACAAAGCACGTTCAGTCGAATTGAGGAATCCCTCCTTTTTTGAAGTAGGCTAAAATAACTTACTTGAAATTATACCCGTGGTGTTCATGACCTAAGCGTTTGCTGTAAATTACACAGTACGCGAGCAACCCCGGTGCGATTCTCTTGTAATTTTAAGTACTGATTTTACCAAGTGAACGTCGTAAGGAAACCTGCAAGTATAAGAAATTAAAAAAAATTGAAGACATGTGGAGTTCGCTATCACGCATTGGGGCAGTGCGGCCGACATTTTCTTGACCTAAAACCCTCTCAAAAATGAGAGGTGGCCTGTGCCTAGAAGTGGGGCATAGGTATAGATATAGACTCTCTATTACGCCATGTACAAGCATGACCTACATATTAGGCAGGCCACATAGCCAGTGTATGTATAATTTATATAAATGTAAATTGCCTCCACTATACAGGTGAACATCCTAAAGTAGGGCACGGGGTAATGTTTTAAAAACAAACAGGGAAACCACGGGTATCATAGAAAGACCAAGTTTAATATACTAACTTTTGCTACAAATACCAACCGAACTACGCAGTACGAGTTAATTAATACACGAGGCTTTAACAAACGATCGATAGAAGGCCAAAAAATTATTATAATATGCTAAAGATAAAATTTTCCGTGTCTAAAGGTTCTATTTCCGTCCAATATTTTTACGTGGTAGAATCAATTGAGAGCTATGTATGATTGCAGCACAAATAAGTTGAATCAAACGGTTTACGGATCACGTTCTCACAGAATACCATCTTGAAATAGCAGAACAATATTGCTGTATTTCATGTGGTGACTGTATAGAACCGGAGACCCTTTTTAAGACACATTCCATCTTAGTCCTCATAGGTAGAAATGCGTATGCATTATACGTAGTGGAGGATAGATGTAGATGCATTGTCACAGCATCCACTTACTATCAGGTGGACTGTGTGCTCACATGCACTCTTATTCTTTGAAAAAAAGTTGCAGCCTATATACGTCCCACTGCTGGGCACAGGCCTCCTCTCATTTCTGAGAGGGTTTTATGCAAGGAAATGTCCGCCGCGCTGCCCCAATGCGTGTTGGCGAACTTCACATGTCTTCGAGATATTTTTTTTTATTTTTTATTTTTTCAGGTTTCCTCACGATGTTTTCCTTCACCGCCGAGCACGTGGTAAATCAGCACTTAAAATTTCAATAAACAATTTCATTGGTGCCGGCGGGGATCGAACCCGGGTTACTCGCGTATTCTGAAACTTACAGCGAGCGCTAACCATCAGAGCTACCACGGCTCATAAGTAAAATAAATAAATTAATATTTCCGTAGGATGTTTATCGTAATTACTATGCTTCGTAGGCTGATTACCGATCGCAATTTCTAGACATCGCATCTGTTCTTCTACATCTGTTTCCAGTCTGGGTGTTTTCACGTCCAGATAGAGGCGGACATATCACCGACTTTTGGAAGTCATGAGATCGTCGAGTCTCATGTCACCTATGGAACGAAATGAAGTGATACGCACGAAGAATCGATGAATGATATCGTCATCATTATCAGTCCGTTTAAGTTCACAGCTACAAGGAGGGTTGACCATTGCAGTACTAGACGTCTCGCAACTTTGAAGCTGCAGCCCGTAGCCGGTGAACGAGATGGATAAACCACCATCTCTTGAAAGTCATGAGGTCTTTCTGGCATTTGCCACAATCGCTTATTACGATACCTACGGAATGAAAAGGGGTGATAAGCATAACATATGTATCTATAGTACGTAACAGTAATATGGTTATCCGGTTAATATTGTCACTTTCTTATAACTCAAAAACTACAGCCTTATTTGCATAGGTATGCTTTGTGATACTTTCTTGATAGCTCTTCATCAGTCATTCAAATAATAAAGGGTCTATTTATCGACGCCATTTTGACAATTGATATTGTAGAAAATATTTTAGTCGATTTTAGTATTGGATAGTGTAATTAGTTTTTTTAAGTTGATTTTTCGAAGTGTTTCTAATTATTGCCAAAACTTGTTTGTTATTTTTTTTCTTAATATATTATTTATAGTGTACAACATTATGTTCTTGTCTCTATTCTCCGCCTAGTTTTGTTTTTATAGGGCGGCAAAGCTTAAGGTATACCCTCACGTACCTTAGTCTATGTTATATGTAATTTTCACATATTCTAGGTGGTACAACTCCTTTTCTGCCTGTCTGGTAGGAACCGCCCATTTACCTATTTCTGCCGCCGGTCAGAAGGGTATAGAGAGCATGTAAAAATTATTATTTATATCTATATATTATATTTAAAATTGAAATTAGTATAAAATGAAACTTACTATAGTTTTTGTTTACACTATACATCGAGGGACGTGATAATTTTTGTTGCCCTTGAGGAAGATGACCACGCCTGCCGTAATACAGTGCAAACTAGTACGGAGGGTAGAACATTAACTTTTCTGTAACAATATTATCATAACTCGCGACGTATTTTTGTTTACCTCATTTTTTGAATTTTTATTAGCTCTTCATTTAAATATTTAACTTTATAGTGAGGTGGTAAGATCTAAGTCTTTCCTTTATTATAAGATGTTATTTGTAACTTGTTGATAAATAAATTAATTAATTAAAAAATATTACAGGCTGTAAGGCATTCCATCCAAGACCGCAATAGTGACAACGCAAATGTAGTCTTTTTGTATAAAGTTAAAATGGACTGCAATAGCCATTTACCAGCAGATGGACTGCAAGTTCGTTTGTCACTTCACTTTTATGAAAAAAATATTAATAGAAGGAAATTATATACAACAATGTTGCCCGACATCAACTATTTACTGAATAGGAATAGAATAGAATAGAACAGAATAATAATTTATTTGCATTGAATGTAGGTAATAACATTAAGGTGTTAAGAGTACATAGAGGATCCGTACATTCTACCATTTTGGCATGCAAATATTAAATTGAATTTATTTCTATATAATACTAGTAATTCATTATAAATAGATTTAAAATTATAATTATGAGTATAAATAGTTATTACATTATTATAATTCAAAGTATTGTATTATATTGTTGAAATTTTATTGCAGTTATCATAACACATAAATTATTAATACAAACAACATATTATAAACAATTAATTAACTGAAACGTTATTTAAATATTGGTATCATTTAAGAAGTCCGACACTGAGTAATAGCATCTTTCCAATAACAAAGAAGTAAGACTCTTTTTAAATATTCTAATGGGTTGATTTTTTACAAAATTTGGGATTTTGTTATATATGACAGGTGCCATGCTCATAACACTTTTTTTTAATAAAGCTGTTTGAAATCTTCCTGTATACAGTAAATATGTATATTGCGTTCTCATAGATACGGCTCGTACTCGAGTTTCATTTAAGGTAGTAAAATAAATGATAATTAATTTTAACAAATATCGCTATTTCTAAAATATACAGACACGGAAATGTTAATAATTTATGGGCTTTGAAAATAGGGACACAACTATCTGTTATCTTTAAATTGAAGATTGCTCTTATGCAGCGCTTTTGGGCTTTGAAAATGCTTTCACTATCGCCACAGTTGCCCCAAAATATAATACCGTATCTTAAAATGGAAACTACCAGGCCATGGTAAGCTACTAGCACCGTTTTGACACTGACTTTTTTTGCCAGGTTATAGAGCGCATATGCAGAAACACTTAGTTTCTTACAGACATCATCTGCTTGGGCCTTTCATGTCAATTGGCTGTCTATTGAAATACCTAAAAATTTTGCGACATCTAATCTTTCAATTATTTGACAATTGTAATTTATATTTAGATCTTAAGTGCGAATTTTCGGATAAAAGTGTATCATTTTAGTTTTTTTTATTTTTAATATTGATCAGTAAATTATTATAATTCAGCCAGTTAATTATAGTTTTAATCGTAGTGTTTATATCATTTTCATAAGCATCTTTATTAAGGCATTTTATTAGAGCTGTACTGTCGTCGGCAAATAATACCATTGGATGATGGCATATAGCGTTTCGAACAAAATTCTTTGGACAGCATTCAAAAGCCCTGAATAGAAGTAATATTTAATACAAGCGCCCCTGAATATTTATTTATGGTAATGCTCTAAGATTTATGGTTTAACTTTTTCCGACTGATGTATTTTCATAAAATGGCGCAAAGCAAACTGACGTTCTATTCCTGTACATCTATATTAATTTATAGAACATAATTATACGTGAACATTTTTCGAAATCTTTTGGATTGCACCAGTAAGTGGAGCGATCAGTTATAGAAAAGTGTAAAAAGTGAGTAGCAGTGTCATTATATTATAATGTTCGTAAAAATTTGTGAGGCAAATATCTTGAACATAGAACTTTGTGCATGCTATAGTTATTATCTTTTCTATCTACGTCTCCTTTTAAACGTTCCGTAGCCGAAGGGTAATCAACAGGACCCTATTACTAAGGCATCGCTGTCCGTCTGTCTGTCTGTCAGCGGGCTGTATCTCATGATACGTAATTGGTAGCTAGTTGCAATTTTCAATAAAAATGTAAATATATTAACTTTAAATGGAACTCCTCTACTAGAAACGTGTTTTTCTTTTGGCTTTTAATTTGCTCGATCTTAATAATGGCAATAAGAAGACGCTTGAAAATAAAATTATTTTAAAAATACCTACATAGTGTTAAATCTTGTAAGACGGTAGGGAACTCTCCATCGCGAGTCCAACTCGCACTTGGCCGGTTTTTTGTGTATTTATTTAATAGATTTTTTTCCTGATCTATTTCCATAAATGTTTCAAAACTTTTTTATTATTATTGGTATTTTATTTCATTAAATTGTGTTAATGTCCGTTATTTCTGAAATCAATTATCATTTCATTATCCCGTCAATCTTAAATGAACATTTCGATTGTATAACTATGTCTTTTCCGCGGACAGTGAAGTTATTAAGGTTCCGTCTGAAAACCAGTGATGTAGCAACACACAAGTTATCACTAACTCTGGATTCCTTGTATTATAGCCTGATTATCATTATTATTTTAATTTTTTTAACAGTTTGTCAAATAAATACGCTTGTTTCTTTATTTCTAGTTGACGTTTTTAATTGATTAGTAAAAGATCGGGGAAAAATTTTCTTCTTATTTTATATACAAATTCAAGACTTTTTTTTTCAAAGTTTAATTACATTTAATTATAAAATATATGGAAAGAGGGTGGTAGTAAAAGCGAGTACGGAACCAGAGTACGAAACTCATCCAACTGCAGTGAATTGTAAGACAGGGTGACGTTATATCTATAAATTCTTCACCGCTGCTTTGGAAGACGTTTTCAAGCTACTGGACAGGAAAGGATGCGGTATTCACGTCAATGGCTAGTACGTCACTCACCTTTGATTTGCCGAAGATATAGTCCTAATCGCAGAACTGCAGGACCAAAGGACTATGCTCAATGACCTCAATAGTGTCTCCGAATGGATAGGCCTTCAGATGAATATGGACAAAACAAACATAATTTTTGCCGTCCATGTCACACCTATGCTGGTAGTTGTTGGGAGCACTAAGCTCGAAGTTGTTGATCAGTATGTTAACCTGGGCTAAATAGTCCGACTAGGCAAGTCCAACTTTGACCGAGAGGTCAATCGACGGATTCAACTCGGCTGGGCAGCAGGGAGATTACGACACATTTTCAATTTACGTTTCAAATTTACGTCAAGCATACCTCAAAATCTCAAAAATAGATTGTACAATCAGTGCGTGTTGCCGTTGATGGCCGTATGAGGAAGCTTAAAGTCGCTCAGCGAGCTATGGAGAGGGCTTTGCTTGGCGTTTCTCTGCGTGTTAGACTTAAAAAAGAGGATATGCACAGTAGAACCAGAGTAACCGACATAGCTCAACGGATTAGAAGATAGAAGATAGAAGCTCGAAGAACCGACAACCGATACCGAAGAAAAATTTTTGAGTGGAAGCCTCGTACCGGCATGCAAAGTGTTGGACATCCCCCCCCCCCCCCACTAGATGGAGTGATGACCTGGTAAGACAGAACAGACAGAAAGAACAGGAAGTCGGTGGATGCAGGTGGCTCAGGACTGTGCTTTGTGGCATCTCTTGGGGGAGGGTTATGTTCAGCAGTGGACTTGTGAATGCCTGTAATGATGATGATGATGATGAAGATTATTTTTCAGAAATGATACTTTATGACTTGTAACGGGTTTACGGGTCATGCAAAAAAAACAGTTTTGGGATGTATAGGTAGTAAACAAAATGTAATTCGTAGAATTATACATATTACTATAAATATATTGAACAAGGTATTCATCATAAAAATGTAAGATATATAGAATTTTCAGCAGAATAACAAATTATGAAATAGATCATTGAATATTTAAATATTCATCAATTGTTAATAACATTTTTTTAGTTAGTATAGTGCTTAAATATAATCCTTAGTTATAAATCGCACTGCTATAGCGTTACAAAAGCCTATTCACTATTGTCTTGAAGATATTATCAAACGGAATATTTATCAAACGGAAAGACAGACGCCAGCAATATATACCAGTCCTTAGCAGTACGCATTACGAGAGACGAAACAAACTGTATGATTCAAGTGCAACATCTTTCTAATAAGAGTTTTGTATTTTTTTAAAACAACTGAACAACTTTTTAAAAACAAATACAAACATAATAACTACCTAAATAAGACAAGGAAACTTTTTACATTGATATATGTGCCAACAACAAACCACACATTTAATTCCATTTTAATTATTGATATTAATTAGTCTTAGAAACCTCAACGAGCAAATTTAAACCAACTTTTCGAATACTATGTTGGAAATATTCCAAATTAAAATTACCACCCGCCGATGTAATGAGAATTTGGAGTAATATATGTACTGAAGTTAGATGGAAGGAAAGTACAGACCCTGCTAATATCTAGTTATAATATTTTATTTTATTTTATAGTGGATGACAAACGAACACGCAGTCTACATGATGGTAAGTGGATACTGTGACTTATAGACATCTACATAATATATCTTTGATTAAGAATAAAAACGCTAATACATTGAGGACTTATATGGAATGCCTCATTTGTAGAAAAAGGGTCTCCGAATCTTTAATATCAACCATAAAAAAAACACTTCTAGTCTAAAGGATATAGATAGCCCGTTTAATTACAGGCTATGAGATATTCTATCTTAGTCCTTAGAGGAGACAGGCCTCAAGTGTAGCCTTCTTATTTTAGGTTAGTTGCAATTGTACATGGGCTGCATTAGCCACTTACCAGCTGATTGGGAGATGGGAATAAAATATGTTAGACACCTCAGTTTTAAGCAGAAATAAATCCCAATACGACTCAAGCGAGGAGTTGTAGTTTAGACCAACTTAATTATACCCACCTCTAAAGATTAAATTCAGGCTTAGATTTTCAACAGGCTACGTTATCTGTGGTATTATGAGTATATATAAAAGATATACGCAATAAAAATGTTAACCATATTTCCATTTGAAATTATGATATTCATACAACTTTAGCCCCAAAGTTATTGCTTTCAGAAAAATTCGTAACACAGAAATAATTTAATACTAGAGTGCGGACAATTTTTAATTTTTTTACGTGTTTCTGTTTATTATTGTGGGCAAAGAATAATATTTCTTCGGTAGGAAAAATGTGTATTTTAAGTTATCTTTAAGAGAGGTACAGAACTTTTTGTTCGATATTTCTTTAATACCTTTGTTCCCAAAATTTAAATTTCCTTATAAAAGATGCCTAATGTCAAAGCCTCAGAAACAAATATTTTTAATATTAAAACCCTATACTTCTTCGTAGCTTAAATCCCGTACATTTAGGTTTAATTTCCTTTTAGTCAGTTTCGATTACTACTGAAAGCATTCTTTAAATAAACATTATTATTAACGTTTTTTAAATAAACAACGACTTTACACCACCTGTTTTCTGATGATGTTAGTGCTGTTATCCTTTTGGCTCTTACAACTTCGTCGGACTCAGGGCTGAAGAAAGTGTGTGAAGATTCTTTATTTTATTAATTCGAAAGTTACTTAACGTTTATCACCTATGTGTACATTTTACAAACAAATTATGTCCTAAATTCTAGCTACAGCGGCTAAAATGATTCGTTTTGAATTGTAACAATGTCACAAATATACATTTATAGTATGCAAATATATAATAGAGATACAATAATCTAAAATCTCTCAATTGTGTAGGTAGGTACATTATGTTGAGAATGTATTAAGCTAACATCAAACAACCACATGACGCGTGCCTTTTTCCAAGTGACATAAAAGGTTATCAAATATAATCAAAATATTATATATAGTCAAAATATTATCTTTTTTTTGACGCCTTCTCAGGATCAGGAGGTATTATGGGACTGACGCTTAACACTTTAAGATATTTTTGATATATAGACGCTACCG
The DNA here is from genome assembly GCA_963668995.1 of Parnassius mnemosyne. Classification (NCBI taxonomy): domain Eukaryota; kingdom Metazoa; phylum Arthropoda; class Insecta; order Lepidoptera; family Papilionidae; genus Parnassius; species Parnassius mnemosyne. The sequence goes on along the minus strand of CAVLGL010000024.1, from coordinate 45,356,072 downwards.
TTCCTCTCAACTAATTTTATGTATGAATGTCTGCCGTTTATATTTGTGTAACTGTTCAATACAACTCGGAGTGCATCGCTGGAATCAACCTAAGAAATGCAAGATAGATCGCTGGGCGTTGCCACAGGTTATTGCGAGCTCCATCGCTATATGCCAGGTGCTGACTCAAATTTAAATCCAACCTCATCTCACATCATATAGTCCATTCCCTTTAAATAACCTCATTTCCGTACCAACACGGTAATTGTTAATTTCCTACAACATTTTATTTATTTACAAAGTCTTCCAATCGTCGTTTCTCTAGCGCTCACTTGACCTTAATAAAAATAATTAGTGAAATTAATTGGTAAAATTACTCCACGTTATGTTTACCTTCATTCAAAAAAAAATTACCATGGGTCTGACTAAGTTGGCCGAATATAATGTCAAGTACCTGAGAGGTTAATATCACCCGGCTTGACATAACTTATCCTGTGAAGTAATTTCATAGAAAAGTTTTCCTCATTACGACAACATTGAAAATTCTAATTTCGCTTTTCAGATAAAAACAAATTATCAAATATACGCGCACATTAACACAACCATAAACAATTTATCGCTTATATCTGACGGAGTTTATGGTACCAAAATAAAACATAAACCTTGTTCGGAGTCCCTTTCGGGCTTAATTCGTTTTATACGACACAATAATTGAAATGTGCGTGGAATCGTTTAAAATAATTGCTTCTGTAACCGCAAAACATGTTATCATTATTTAACCTTTCATTTTCATTCTTTTTGACGGCTCCTTGGTGTAGTGGCTTATCAATTGAGTTGCAGCGCTAAGGGCCGCGGGTTCGAATCCCGCACGGAACAAGTGTTTGTATGGCCAACAAATAATTGTTCCGTGACTGCAATTTATGTTTGCACCTTCACCCACGATACAGGAGAAATCCTAGTTTGGAGTTAACGTTAAAAAAAAATACATAAAAAACAATTCTTTAAAAATAATAGGATTTACTACATTTATATTTTGTTCCTTAACGTATGCTTTCGGCCTAAACGAATCCGTTATCCCAAAGCGCCATAGGGTGACTGACTGTGGAAAATTGCAAAACAAATTCCAGAACAAACGCGGTATTCCATCTCATATCGTTTATGCTGGATATAAATTATCTTGACTTCTAGGATTTATAGGACGTTATAAATGTGATAATCTTACCATAAGAAACGCAGCTGCATTATGCTACTAATGAATGTTAGTGTTCTGGGCAATATTTCCTGTGTCCTATTGTGAAACATTAGATAAACCTGTATGTGTTTTATGGAAGTATAAGATAGCAGGAGATTTAATAAATTTATGTGTTTTAATTGATTTTAATACTTCTAAAATATACTAACATAGTTTTAAGTTTTCTACTAACCACTTATGGATAAACATAAAAAAAAGGAAAGATCTGAAATATATATTTATTTAAAACGTAAACGTTACTCCAACGAAATTTTCCTGTATCGTGAAGGTGTTTAACATAGTATATACGAGTAAAAGCTCATCATTATTACTGCCTATCAAAGGTCAACTAAGTCAACTAATTGCTTTGTACGGACGATTTTTACTATAGTTACCAGTCTTGGCATGCGGATATTGGCAACCGCAGTTTTATATGAATAAAATGCAGATGCGTTATAAACCGTCTAGGATAGAATGCATCTTTTCCTGTAAAAAGGATCTCCGGTTCTCTCCACTCACCAGATGAAATACAGCCGCATTAAGCTTTTATACGCTGGTATTCTGTGAGAGCGTGGTCTTTCCCCGGCCGAGCCGACCTATTCGTGCTACAACCATACTATTAATATCGATGTAGCGTGTCTCTACCACGTTATAAACGTGCTTCAGGTTTGAGTTATACTTTGTACAAACTAATTAGGACTACTTTTTTGGGCCTACGTTTTCAAAACGTATTAACTGGGCACCACTTGTGTACCACATTCTTACCTATTTTTACTACCGAGCAGCACTTCTTTCACTACTGTGTTTCATTTTAAAATGGATAGGGGTAAGCCAGTATAATTACATGCTGTGAGTCATTCAATATTGTGTAAAATTCAATAGAAGTGCATCTGCAAGTGAAGGTGAGCTGTAAGTTATTTTATTACTTCAGTATTATTAAAAACAACAGCATGTTTTAGAAATTAAAACAAAAGACACGTGTAGTCTGCCAACACACATTGTGATAGCGTTAGCAAAGTAAGAGCATCTGCATCCGGGTACACATGTCTACTCCCATATTTTATAGAATAAGGATGACAAACTAGCACACAGTTCACCTGATGGTAAATGTATATTGTGCCCTATAAACATCAACATTTATCCTCGATTAAGAATCAAAATGCAGATGCGTTGTTATCCCTGAGGACTAATATGAAATACCTCGTATCCAGTAAAATGGGTCTCCGGTTCTCTAACACTATTCGTAGTAACCAGCAAATCGGCATGAAGCTAATATTTTACGGTGGTTTTCTGTGAGAGCGTGGTCCTTTCCCGGCCGAGCCAACCCATTCGTGCCGCAACCATAGTATAGCTCCATCATGGCTCTACCACTTATAAACGTACGATTCTAGTATGTATATTTTAAAGCTGAAGTACACCAATTCCCCTGGTGTTGCTGTTGTTCATGGGCAGGAGTAGTCACTTAAAACCAAGTTCGCCACATTGAATAAAACTAATTTTACGGATTTTATCGCGTTTATTTATACTTATTTTTTAATTTCCGACGTTTTAGTTGCTTTTCAGCTTTTCAACTGGGTACTGAGGTGATTGACGTCCCGATGTCAGAGTTAACCCGGAGTACCTTCAGCTTTTTAATTATTAGTTTTGGTATGATCTACGCAAAATGAACTTACTGTGTCCTGAAGTCTTGCAGTGGTATGCTTGGGCTTAGTTTTAATGATATTAATTACAGGACTTCAAGTAGGTGGTAGTACCCAGCCTCCCTCTCCACTGAAGTTAGTTTTTTGAGACAATTGAATTTGAGTATTAAAATAGTTTTTTTTTATTTCTTATTTAAATAACCTCACGTATTAACTGATTTAAAATTTGCAATTGGTGATCGTATCTTAGACAGCTTCACGGGTGCTGGAAATCACCCTAAACGTTGGGAATTTAAAAAAGTATAATTCAACGTAAAGAAATCCGTAACATGATTTTATTAAATCTGTAGTGTTCGCGTCAATATAAGAAATCATCAAGTTAGTTTAGTTAGTAGTACTTCATTTGGTCCCTCATCTATAAAAAATTACTACGAGAAATACGATACATAAATTTAAATATAGTTTGCAATTAAAATAAAAGAAAATTCACTTCTAAGAGCCTCCGTAAGTATTTTTACAATATAATAGATTTTCGAAGAAATTTCTGTAGTATAACAAAAAAAATAATTTGTCCAGACTCCAACGATGTGCGTCTTGTTAAGAACATTGTACGTAAATAAATTGGTTAGTCACTGACGTATAAACAATTTAATGTATTTTATTATTATGACTTGTTGCCCTGCAAAAATATTTTAACAGTTAAAAAGAAAAAGAAACTTCAAGTAATCTACGTATTTTATTCATGCAACCATTGTTTATATGTAGATTAAATAAAAAAAATATATCCTTCCAGCCTATCAAAATCCTATGCTAATCATAGACTTCCCCATAGATTGTTCTAAAAGTCCACGGTAATAAAAATATCCTATATCGTATCGTGGAAGTCGTGTGAGGCGACAAAGAGTAATAAACAAGGAGATAGGCCATCAGCCTAGCAGCGTCTGCCTGATAACAACTATAAAATAAAATAAAAATGTTGTTCTCACCTGACAAACGTGGAAACTGTGAAAAATATCCACCCTATGAGGCAATCTATGGGAGAGGTCTATGTTCAGCAGCGAGTTTTAATAGGCTGTTATTGTAACGATAACAAGACATGACGAGTAGCAAGCATTGGGTACTTATATTGTAATCCTGTTAAGTGTCACCCTAGAAATTCTTTAAAAAAATGGACTTGTTTTCTGTACTTTTCTAAGTTACTCATTTATTTTTCTGCAGACTTCCAAAAACGAGACGGTACTCAATTCGATTGTATGTTTTTATGTGTGCTACCTCATAACTTATTACTGGGTGAACCGATTTCGATGATTCTTATTTTGTTTAAAAGCTGGTACTTCTTTTGTGGTCTCATATGAATTTGATCAAGGTCAGACCCATAGTTTTTGAATTAGCTTAATAACTTATATTGAAGTCGGCTGTACAAATTTTTTTATTTTAAATTATTTTACCAGGAAATCGTAAAAGTATTTACTTTGTTTCCAAAAATGTGACAATGACCTATCTCTGAAGTTAAAGCAAAAATAAAAACGGCATAAAACGTTTTATTTCTAAGGTCAAATTGGTAAAAGGGACCCGGTTTAGTGATATAGATTGATTGCTGTCTTAGCTTTTAGTATCCCATTGAAATTTGAATATTGATAAGTCTTTAGGTTCATTTTAGATATGCAGTACGATTTTGTTACTTTTGTTTTCAAACCTCCACACCAGGAATTTTCTTTTGTAACGTGGGACAGTTTACATACATAAATTTTACAAGGACAAACTTCCAGACCCGGCTACAAATATTACGTTCGGGATTTGAACCTGCGGCCCTTAGTGCTGCAACTCATTGCTAAGCTATTGCGCCACGGAGCCTTCATTGAACTCTGGCAGAAATAATTGGCTTGTGGGAAACATTTCCCGATTGCGTTGTTTTTCTTTTTAATATTATTTTTAACCTGTTAGACAGAGCCACGCTGTATCTACATTAAAGTGCAGCATAAATTGGTTCGACTGAGGTAGTGCCATGATTTAAAAGGTTACTAGCGTAAAAGAACAACTTAATGCTGATATATTTCGTATAGTGAGTGTAAAAAACCAGAAACCCTATTAATGAGTAGTAATATTAATGAGACATTCTATCATAACCTCAGATGTGACATCGCACCTACGTTTTAAGTCTAAATCGTGGATAGATGTAGGTCGCTTTCGAGGTTATATGGAGATATCTATAAGCCACATACTTCACTATCAGGTTGACTAAGTGTTTTTTGTCACTCTTATTCTATAAAAAAAATCCCAGATGTTTCTTGTGAGAGAATTCTCGTAAACAACAATAGTTTATTTTGAGTGAAGGATGACGACAAATTGAAGACACCATTAACGCTACGATAAGCTATTTATCGGCTATATTCTGTGGAATTTATGGTCATCAAATAAAACACAATCCAGGCCGCCAGATCCTTGGAAACTTTATTCATTTTATACGATCGTCGCATTAACAAATTAAGGTTTTGATTAAATGCTTAAGTGGTTAAAATTCTACAGAAGATATGAGCAGTCTACGAGATCGTAAGTGGATTATGTGGCTCATAGCCATCAATCAAAATGTAGGAGTGCGCATCGGTGAAGGAATTAATGACAGCATGATGTCGAAACCTCCGTGTTCAAGAAATTAAAATATTTTCAAAAACATCAATCAGCCATCACGCATCGGAGCTGCGTGATAGACTAACTTCCCCAGAACCCTCTCAGAAGTGAGAGAAGACCTGTATGTAGGCCGTATTATTAAGTATATAAAGGTAGTAATGTTTACTCTTCTGTTTTTTATAGGAAAGGGGCAAACGTGCATGCGGCTCACTTGAACAACTGCAATACAAGGGGAATTGCATATGCGTTGCCGGCCTTTTAAAAATAAGTAGGTTCTTTTCTTGAAGGTCCCAAAGTCGTATCGGTCTGGAAAAATCGCTAGTGGTAATTGATTCCACAAGGAAGTTGTGCGAGGGAGAAAACTTCTTCTAAATCGCACAGTGGTGGACCGCCAATCATCCAGATGGTATGGATGGTAACGCAAATTTTGTCGCGATGTGCGTTGGTAAAATTAAGCGGCTGGAATTAGTCCAAACAATTCCTCAGAGTATTCCCCGTGATAGATGCTATAAAATACGCAAAGAGATGCAACATCTCTACGCAGTGCCAGTGTATTGAGCCGATCAGAAAGAACTCGGTCGACGACGATTCAAACTGCTCTGCGCTGGATGCGGTCAAGTAGAAGGAGCTGGCACTGGGGTGCCCCGGCCCAGATATGAGAACAGTATTTCATGTGAGGCTGAACTTGCGCTTTGTAAAGTTGCAAGCGATGTACCGGCATAAAATACTGTCCCGCTCTGCTGAGCACGCCAAGATTTTTAGAGGCCAGTTTGGACTTCCTTTCCAAGTGACAACGAAACTGCATACTATTCGAATTCGTGCCTTGAAACTGAGGAGATACGACAAAGAGGTACGTTTTAGCAGTAAACGCGCAAACTTGTGTCTTTTGGGGATTGAACTTGACTAGATTTAGTCGCCCCCAATCCGAGACTTTGTTCAGCAAAGACTCGACTTCAGACACAAGTTTGTCCTGGTACTCGGCGACGTTTTCCCGAGAAATATTGGCACGTCCGGTATATAAGGCATCACCAGTGCTGTAGTCCGCATAGCAATGAATGTTACCAGTTTGCAACATATCATTGATATGCAGGAGAAACAGCGTTGGTGATAGCACGCAGGCTTATGGAACACCAGCGTTGATAGGCTTGAAATCAGATCATGCACCATCTACTACGACCTTGATGCTCCGATCAGCAAAGAAACTGATGATCTATTTGCACAATTTCTCAAGAAGCCTATAGGAAGGAAGCTTCGAAAGAAGCGCTTTGTGCTAGACCCGATCCAAGGCCTTCGCTATGTCCAAACTAACGGCCAATGCCTCCCCTTTGGACTCTACTGCCTCCGCCCATCTATGACTCAGGTAGAACAGAAGATCAACAGCTGATCGACCCCGACGAAAATCGTACTGGTGGTCACTAAGCAGCTGGTGATCCTTAATGTACCTGATGAGCTGTTAGTTGATAATGGATTCCATTATTTTAAAGAACAAGGAGGTGATTGCGATAGGCCTGTAGTTGGACAGGTCTAAGCGGTCGCCTTTTTTGTGAATCGGGTGGATCAACGCTGTCTTCCATGAATTCGGGACTACGCCTTGGGAATAGGAGTACCGGAAAAGACGCATTAAAACCGGTGCCAACTCCGGAGGACACGTTTTCAGCACAATGGGAGGGACTCCATCAGGCCTATTCGACTTGCTAACGTCCAGGGAGAAGAGTACTTTGTGAACCGAGCGCTGTGTTAACCGCACACCCGGCATGGAGCACTCATATTGCGGGATGGTTGGCGGTGTGTTCCCTCCGTCATCTAGAGTTGAGTTGGACGCATAAAGAGAGCTCAACAGATCGGCTTTCTCCTTTACGGCATGGGCCATTGACTCGTCCTCTCTGTGTAGAGATGGAAGAGATGGCTGACAGAAATTCCCTTGGACAGCCTTGGTGAGAGACCAGAATGCACGGGTTCCCAAAGGAAGACGAACTAGCTTCTAGCCAATTCCGCCGATGTGCTCGGACCTTGCATTGGCAATGACGCTTTTGAGGGACCTGGAGGCGGAATTATACTTCTTTTTAAGAGCGCTGGTGATTACATCCCGAGACGTTGATGCGTCAGCCAGGCCCGGTAGCACTTCTGCTTATAGCGTGATGCTATTATACAGAAGCGAAAAAACTATGGCTGGGTTCCGCCTTCGATGAGCACCACAAAGGATCGCATAATAAGTTCCATACCCTGAAGTACCACATCAGCAACAGAATCGGCAACAACGCTGGGATCTTTCGGCGAGAAACAAGCCCGTACGCATCCCGTCCCTGCATTGCAACTTCGATTGGAGCATGAGTAGCACCATACTCCGGATCAGACAATGGTCCGAAGAGCCCAGAGGAGCATCAACGGAGACCTGATATCCGTCCAGATGAGAGGTCAGCAGAAGGTCCAAGAGGGAAGGTACATGGTCCTCCACATCTGGGATCCGCCATTTGAATTGCCATACGTGCTTTTTTTGGACACATTTTGACATTTTACAATAGTGTAGAGCCCCATTCACTCTTTTTTCTGTGTTTACTCGTCGTTCTATATCCTTATCATATCTACCATCCCTGCTAAATACACAAACTCATCTTCTTGCTCAACTTTCAAATTTTCCAAACAACTGTCCATACATAAGTTGAACAGCTACAGGGAAGCCGCACAACCTTGTTTGGTACCTTTATGGATGCCAATATAAAGGATAAACATAGACTTTAATACCTGCAACCTAGCGCTCAACCCAAATGAACTCAGTGTTTGCCATACACATCCCTGTCCACTCTGTCACAAGCCCTTTCCAAATCCACGAACGCACAAAAATCTTTTAGGCTTTTGACCAAAACTTTCTCCGCGATCATGCGCATGGAAAATACCTGATCCGTACACCTAGCTCCCTTTCTTAATCCCGCTTGCCCATCATAAATATTAAAATTGATTTGTTAATAAATTTATTATTTCTATTACTTGAAGTCTATACGACTTCTCTCTCGATGAGCTCTTTGAGATTTCTTAAGTCTTTTATAATGAGGTCTTAATTGCAATATTGCTGAGAAGGTAAAGAACTGGAATTCGCTTTGTGTAATACAAATTTTAGAGACTCCTTAGCTGTGACTGAATTATATTTCATAAATGAGTTTTTAATGTAACATGATGTATTTTTAAAAGAAACGATGTAATTATGTATAATATTATCATTATAAACCGCTGAATAAAGCAGTGCAGTTTTCCATCCATTAATTAAAAGTCCACTGAACATATTCCTTCCCTATAGATTACCTCATTGGGGCGATATTTGCGCTAAGAATGCGTTTTGGCCACAGAAGCCTTTTTATTTTTTAGTTGTCATTAGGAAGATACTGCTTTGAGTATGCACCCCTGATTTGTTACCTTCTGTAGCCTCTTACAACACACATGGGACGATTGGGGTAGTGGATATTCTTACACCACCACAACACTGTCAAAGCAACAGTTCTTTTCTTTCTTCTTTTAAAATTAAAATTAACTTGATTTTAAGTGAAATTTATTTAGTGCTTCACTGTTACCGTCACAGCATACTAAGTCCACTGCTCAACATAGGCCTCCCACATAGATTGCCTCATTAGAGAGACATTTGCTTTGAAAAAAAAAATAAGGATTTTATGGTATTTATTTTTGTTCCTATTTTTCTTCATTCGTTGTAAAATTCCACTACTGGACGTGGGCCTCTCTAGATACAAGTGAGATCTGTCTTAATCTATATGTATAATAAGTAAATAGATTGACGATCACAGTACCAGATGCTTAGCAACATTGACACTGCAACCCGTCACCGATCTAGTATTTTATGTCTGAAGTAAACGAGATATAACCTGCCATATGTATAAGGCCATTATTTGTATCTTACTACACCCAACGGACTTCAGACTTTTATTATTATTTCTTCATAATTATTTCGCTTTAGTACACTGATATAAAATTTAAAGTAAAGCAGCCTATATACGTCCAACTGCTGCGTACTGGTCTTCTCTTATTTCGCGGGAGAAGGTCCTTCATGAGGAGCGTCTGCTCTTCCTTACCGCGCTACAGGTGCTCTTCTAACCGATGGGCCTATTCCTTCTGTCGACGGGCATGTTCTTCCCATCGGTGGACCTGCCCCTGCAGCATCATCATCAGAGCACCTAAGTTAAGTGCTGCAGATGCAAGAGCTGCCGACGGGTCGGCCTCTGTGCTCGGCAGCTGTCTCCCTGCGGCGATGCACCTTCAAATCGTCTCTGATCCGTATCTTGCTGGTGTTGACTTTGGTTACGGATACCCTCCGTGTCGTAGTTAGTTAAAATAGGCATGATTTGATCCCACTTCTGACACCAATTGTTACGAGCTTGGGTTTCGAGACAAGTAAAAACTACCGAGTTAATTACCAAACTTGACACTTTAATTACAGAACACTAAAAATCACACTTATAACAAAACATAATTGTACTACTGATAACATTAGTACGCACTTGTATCGCTTACAATTATTCGCTTGTATCGCTTTTTCAACACTGACTCGCGTCGCAGTCTGTACCGTCATTATATAGGGCGACAGATAATTTCAGAACCTTCTACTGTAGAAACATCTAGAATGTTCAAGTACATACCGGTCCCGACCGACTAGGTGTCTGTAGTTCTAGAAAGTTCTTCCATGGAAATTTCTAGAAGGATCTTGACCTACCTGATACAAGTAATAATACTGCGCAATAATATTCGAGTGTTGCCTAGTCTATGAAATGTTTTTACCATTTTTTATGTCATGATCAACCACAAAGGTTATCTGTATGGGGGTTTTAAACAGTCTAATTTTACAGATTTTACCCAACCTATAGAGTTAAACCGTTTTAAGGGTTAGGATTGAACTACATCTGGCAGCATGAAATTGCACTTTTCTGTGCTTTTTTTATTCTACGTGGTAGAGCCATGCTGCAGCTATATTATGGTTGTAGCACGAATGGGTCGGCTCAAACGGGGAAGGACCACGCTCTCACAGAAAACCAGCGTAAAATAGCAGCTTAACGCTGCTGTGTTTCGTATTGGTAACTTTAGTGTTCTGTAATTATAGTGTCAAGTTTGGTAATTAACTCGGTAGTTTTTACTTGTCTCGAAACCCAAGCTCGTAACAATTGGTGTCAGAAGTGGGATCAAATCATGCCTATTTTAACTAACTACGACACGGAGGGTATCCGTAACCAAAGTCAACACCAGCAAGATACGGATCAGAGACGATTTGAAGGTGCATCGCCGCAGGGAGACAGCTGCCGAGCACAGAGGCCGACCCGTCGGCAGCTCTTGCATCTGCAGCACTTAACTTAGGTGCTCTGATGATGATGCTGCAGGGGCAGGTCCACCGATGGGAAGAACATGCCCGTCGACAGAAGGAATAGGCCCATCGGTTAGAAGAGCACCTGTAGCGCGGTAAGGAAGAGCAGACGCTCCTCATGAAGGACCTTCTCCCGCGAAATAAGAGAAGACCAGTACGCAGCAGTTGGACGTATATAGGCTGCTTTACTTTAAATTTTATATTAGTGTACTAAAGCGAAATAATTATGAAGAAATAATAATAAAAGTCTGAAGTCCGTTGGGTGTAGTAAGATACAAATAATGGCCTTATACATATGGCAGGTTATATCTCGTTTACTTCAGACATAAAATACTAGATCGGTGACGGGTTGCAGTGTCAATGTTGCTAAGCATCTGGTACTGTGATCGTCAATCTATTTACTTATTATACATATAGATTAAGACAGATCTCACTTGTATCTAGAGAGGCCCACGTCCAGTAGTGGAATTTTACAACGAATGAAGAAAAATAGGAACAAAAATAAATACCATAAAATCCTTTTTTTTTTCAAAGCAAATGTCTCTCTAATGAGGCAATCTATGTGGGAGGCCTATGTTGAGCAGTGGACTTAGTATGCTGTGACGATAACAGTGAAGCACTAAATAAATTTCACTTAAAATCAAGTTAATTTTAATTTTAAAAGAAGAAAGAAAAGAACTGTTGCTTTGACAGTGTTGTGGTGGTGTAAGAATATCCACTACCCCAATCGTCCCATGTGTGTTGTAAGAGGCTACAGAAGGTAACAAATCAGGGGTGCATACTCAAAGCAGTATCTTCCTAATGACAACTAAAAAATAAAAAGGCTTCTGTGGCCAAAACGCATTCTTAGCGCAAATATCGCCCCAATGAGGTAATCTATAGGGAAGGAATATGTTCAGTGGACTTTTAATTAATGGATGGAAAACTGCACTGCTTTATTCAGCGGTTTATAATGATAATATTATATATAATTACATCGTTTCTTTTAAAAATACATCATGTTACATTAAAAACTCATTTATGAAATATAATTCAGTCACAGCTAAGGAGTCTCTAAAATTTGTATTACACAAAGCGAATTCCAGTTCTTTACCTTCTCAGCAATATTGCAATTAAGACCTCATTATAAAAGACTTAAGAAATCTCAAAGAGCTCATCGAGAGAGAAGTCGTATAGACTTCAAGTAATAGAAATAATAAATTTATTAACAAATCAATTTTAATATTTATGATGGGCAAGCGGGATTAAGAAAGGGAGCTAGGTGTACGGATCAGGTATTTTCCATGCGCATGATCGCGGAGAAAGTTTTGGTCAAAAGCCTAAAAGATTTTTGTGCGTTCGTGGATTTGGAAAGGGCTTGTGACAGAGTGGACAGGGATGTGTATGGCAAACACTGAGTTCATTTGGGTTGAGCGCTAGGTTGCAGGTATTAAAGTCTATGTTTATCCTTTATATTGGCATCCATAAAGGTACCAAACAAGGTTGTGCGGCTTCCCTGTAGCTGTTCAACTTATGTATGGACAGTTGTTTGGAAAATTTGAAAGTTGAGCAAGAAGATGAGTTTGTGTATTTAGCAGGGATGGTAGATATGATAAGGATATAGAACGACGAGTAAACACAGAAAAAAGAGTGAATGGGGCTCTACACTATTGTAAAATGTCAAAATGTGTCCAAAAAAAGCACGTATGGCAATTCAAATGGCGGATCCCAGATGTGGAGGACCATGTACCTTCCCTCTTGGACCTTCTGCTGACCTCTCATCTGGACGGATATCAGGTCTCCGTTGATGCTCCTCTGGGCTCTTCGGACCATTGTCTGATCCGGAGTATGGTGCTACTCATGCTCCAATCGAAGTTGCAATGCAGGGACGGGATGCGTACGGGCTTGTTTCTCGCCGAAAGATCCCAGCGTTGTTGCCGATTCTGTTGCTGATGTGGTACTTCAGGGTATGGAACTTATTATGCGATCCTTTGTGGTGCTCATCGAAGGCGGAACCCAGCCATAGTTTTTTCGCTTCTGTATAATAGCATCACGCTATAAGCAGAAGTGCTACCGGGCCTGGCTGACGCATCAACGTCTCGGGATGTAATCACCAGCGCTCTTAAAAAGAAGTATAATTCCGCCTCCAGGTCCCTCAAAAGCGTCATTGCCAATGCAAGGTCCGAGCACATCGGCGGAATTGGCTAGAAGCTAGTTCGTCTTCCTTTGGGAACCCGTGCATTCTGGTCTCTCACCAAGGCTGTCCAAGGGAATTTCTGTCAGCCATCTCTTCCATCTCTACACAGAGAGGACGAGTCAATGGCCCATGCCGTAAAGGAGAAAGCCGATCTGTTGAGCTCTCTTTATGCGTCCAACTCAACTCTAGATGACGGAGGGAACACACCGCCAACCATCCCGCAATATGAGTGCTCCATGCCGGGTGTGCGGTTAACACAGCGCTCGGTTCACAAAGTACTCTTCTCCCTGGACGTTAGCAAGTCGAATAGGCCTGATGGAGTCCCTCCCATTGTGCTGAAAACGTGTCCTCCGGAGTTGGCACCGGTTTTAATGCGTCTTTTCCGGTACTCCTATTCCCAAGGCGTAGTCCCGAATTCATGGAAGACAGCGTTGATCCACCCGATTCACAAAAAAGGCGACCGCTTAGACCTGTCCAACTACAGGCCTATCGCAATCACCTCCTTGTTCTTTAAAATAATGGAATCCATTATCAACTAACAGCTCATCAGGTACATTAAGGATCACCAGCTGCTTAGTGACCACCAGTACGATTTTCGTCGGGGTCGATCAGCTGTTGATCTTCTGTTCTACCTGAGTCATAGATGGGCGGAGGCAGTAGAGTCCAAAGGGGAGGCATTGGCCGTTAGTTTGGACATAGCGAAGGCCTTGGATCGGGTCTAGCACAAAGCGCTTCTTTCGAAGCTTCCTTCCTATAGGCTTCTTGAGAAATTGTGCAAATAGATCATCAGTTTCTTTGCTGATCGGAGCATCAAGGTCGTAGTAGATGGTGCATGATCTGATTTCAAGCCTATCAACGCTGGTGTTCCATAAGCCTGCGTGCTATCACCAACGCTGTTTCTCCTGCATATCAATGATATGTTGCAAACTGGTAACATTCATTGCTATGCGGACTACAGCACTGGTGATGCCTTATATACCGGACGTGCCAATATTTCTCGGGAAAACGTCGCCGAGTACCAGGACAAACTTGTGTCTGAAGTCGAGTCTTTGCTGAACAAAGTCTCGGATTGGGGGCGACTAAATCTAGTCAAGTTCAATCCCCAAAAGACACAAGTTTGCGCGTTTACTGCTAAAACGTACCTCTTTGTCGTATCTCCTCAGTTTCAAGGCACGAATTCGAATAGTATGCAGTTTCGTTGTCACTTGGAAAGGAAGTCCAAATTGGCCTCTAAAAATCTTGGCGTGCTCAGCAGAGCGGGACAGTATTTTATGCCGGTACATCGCTTGCAACTTTACAAAGCGCAAGTTCAGCCTCACATGAAATACTGTTCTCATATCTGGGCCGGGGCACCCCAGTGCCAGCTCCTTCTACTTGACCGCATCCAGCGCAGAGCAGTTTGAATCGTCGTCGACCGAGTTCTTTCTGATCGGCTCAATACACTGGCACTCCGTAGAGATGTTGCATCTCTTTGCGTATTTTATAGCATCTATCACGGGGAATACTCTGAGGAATTGTTTGGACTAATTCCAGCCGCTTAATTTTACCAACGCACATCGCGACAAAATTTGCGTTACCATCCATACCATCTGGATGATTGGCGGTCCACCACTGTGCGATTTAGAAGAAGTTTTCTCCCTCGCACAACTTCCTTGTGGAATCAATTACCACTAGCGATTTTTCCAGACCGATACGACTTTGGGACCTTCAAGAAAAGAACCTACTTATTTTTAAAAGGCCGGCAACGCATATGCAATTCCCCTTGTATTGCAGTTGTTCAAGTGAGCCGCATGCACGTTTGCCCCTTTCCTATAAAAAACAGAAGAGTAAACATTACTACCTTTATATACTTAATAATACGGCCTACATACAGGTCTTCTCTCACTTCTGAGAGGGTTCTGGGGAAGTTAGTCTATCACGCTGCTCCGATGCGTGATGGCTGATTTCACATGTTTTTGAAAATATTTTAATTTCTTGAACACGGAGGTTTCGACATCATGCTGTCATTAATTCCTTCACCGATGCGCACTCCTACATTTTGATTGATGGCTATGAGCCACATAATCCACTTACGATCTCGTAGACTGCTCATATCTTCTGTAGAATTTTAACCACTTAAGCATTTAATCAAAACCTTAATTTGTTAATGCGACGATCGTATAAAATGAATAAAGTTTCCAAGGATCTGGCGGCCTGGATTGTGTTTTATTTGATGACCATAAATTCCACAGAATATAGCCGATAAATAGCTTATCGTAGCGTTAATGGTGTCTTCAATTTGTCGTCATCCTTCACTCAAAATAAACTATTGTTGTTTACGAGAATTCTCTCACAAGAAACATCTGGGATTTTTTTTATAGAATAAGAGTGACAAAAAACACTTAGTCAACCTGATAGTGAAGTATGTGGCTTATAGATATCTCCATATAACCTCGAAAGCGACCTACATCTATCCACGATTTAGACTTAAAACGTAGGTGCGATGTCACATCTGAGGTTATGATAGAATGTCTCATTAATATTACTACTCATTAATAGGGTTTCTGGTTTTTTACACTCACTATACGAAATATATCAGCATTAAGTTGTTCTTTTACGCTAGTAACCTTTTAAATCATGGCACTACCTCAGTCGAACCAATTTATGCTGCACTTTAATGTAGATACAGCGTGGCTCTGTCTAACAGGTTAAAAATAATATTAAAAAGAAAAACAACGCAATCTGGAAATGTTTCCCACAAGCCAATTATTTCTGCCAGAGTTCAATGAAGGCTCCGTGGCGCAATAGCTTAGCAATGAGTTGCAGCACTAAGGGCCGCAGGTTCAAATCCCGAACGTAATATTTGTAGCCGGGTCTGGAAGTTTGTCCTTGTAAAATTTATGTATGTAAACTGTCCCACGGTACAAAAGAAAATTCCTGGTGTGGAGGTTTGAAAACAAAAGTAACAAAATCGTACTGCATATCTAAAATGAACCTAAAGACTTATCAATATTCAAATTTCAATGGGATACTAAAAGCTAAGACAGCAATCAATCTATATCACTAAACCGGGTCCCTTTTACCAATTTGACCTTAGAAATAAAACGTTTTATGCCGTTTTTATTTTTGCTTTAACTTCAGAGATAGGTCATTGTCACATTTTTGGAAACAAAGTAAATACTTTTACGATTTCCTGGTAAAATAATTTAAAATAAAAAAATTTGTACAGCCGACTTCAATATAAGTTATTAAGCTAATTCAAAAACTATGGGTCTGACCTTGATCAAATTCATATGAGACCACAAAAGAAGTACCAGCTTTTAAACAAAATAAGAATCATCGAAATCGGTTCACCCAGTAATAAGTTATGAGGTAGCACACATAAAAAACATACAATCGAATTGAGTACCGTCTCGTTTTTGGAAGTCTGCAGAAAAATAAATGAGTAACTTAGAAAAGTACAGAAAACAAGTCCATTTTTTTAAAGAATTTCTAGGGTGACACTTAACAGGATTACAATATAAGTACCCAATGCTTGCTACTCGTCATGTCTTGTTATCGTTACAATAACAGCCTATTAAAACTCTCTGCTGAACATAGACCTCTCCCATAGATTGCCTCATAGGGTGGATATTTTTCACAGTTTCCACGTTTGTCAGGTGAGAACAACATTTTTATTTTATTTTATAGTTGTTATCAGGCAGACGCTGCTAGGCTGATGGCCTATCTCCTTGTTTATTACTCTTTGTCGCCTCACACGACTTCCACGATACGATATAGGATATTTTTATTACCGTGGACTTTTAGAACAATCTATGGGGAAGTCTATGATTAGCATAGGATTTTGATAGGCTGGAAGGATATATTTTTTTTATTTAATCTACATATAAACAATGGTTGCATGAATAAAATACGTAGATTACTTGAAGTTTCTTTTTCTTTTTAACTGTAAAAATATTTTTGCAGGGCAACAAGTCATAATAATAAAATACATTAAATTGTTTATACGTCAGTGACTAACCAATTTATTTACGTACAATGTTCTTAACAAGACGCACATCGTTGGAGTCTGGACAAATTATTTTTTTTGTTATACTACAGAAATTTCTTCGAAAATCTATTATATTGTAAAAATACTTACGAAGGCTCTTAGAAGTGAATTTTCTTTCATTTTAATTGCAAACTATATTTAAATTTATGTATCGTATTTCTCGTAGTAATTTTTTATAGATGAGGGACCAAATGAAGTACTACTAACTAAACTAACTTGATGATTTCTTATATTGACGCGAACACTACAGATTTAATAAAATCATGTTACGGATTTCTTTACGTTGAATTATACTTTTTTTAAATTCCCAACGTTTAGGGTGATTTCCAGCACCCGTGAAGCTGTCTAAGATACGATCACCAATTGCAAATTTTAAATCAGTTAATACGTGAGGTTATTTAAATAAGAAATAAAAAAAAACTATTTTAATACTCAAATTCAATTGTCTCAAAAAACTAACTTCAGTGGAGAGGGAGGCTGGGTACTACCACCTACTTGAAGTCCTGTAATTAATAAAATTAAAACTAAGCCCAAGCATACCACTGCAAGACTTCAGGACACAGTAAGTTCATTTTGCGTAGATCATACCAAAACTAATAATTAAAAAGCTGAAGGTACTCCGGGTTAACTCTGACATCGGGACGTCAATCACCTCAGTACCCAGTTGAAAAGCTGAAAAGCAACTAAAACGTCGGAAATTAAAAAATAAGTATAAATAAACGCGATAAAATCCGTAAAATTAGTTTTATTCAATGTGGCGACCTTGGTTTTAAGTGACTACTCCTGCCCATGAACAACAGCAACACCAGGGGAATTGGTGTACTTCAGCTTTAAAATATACATACTAGAATCGTACGTTTATAAGTGGTAGAGCCATGATGGAGCTATACTATGGTTGCGGCACGAATGGGTTGGCTCGGCCGGGAAAGGACCACGCTCTCACAGAAAACCACCGTAAAATATTAGCTTCATGCCGATTTGCTGGTTACTACGAATAATGTTAGAGAACGGAGACCCATTTTACTGGATACGAGGTATTTCATATTAGTCCTCAGGGATAACAACGCATCTGCATTTTGATTCTTAATCGAGGATAAATGTTGATGTTTATAGGGCACAATATACATTTACCATCAGGTGGACTGTGTGCTAGTTTGTCATCCTTATTCTATAAAATATGGGAGTAGACATGTGTACCCGGATGCAGATGCTCTTATTTTCTCGTCAGTCCTCTGTGTATGTGCGTTACATGTTCTCAGGTCGAGTCCTCTTAGGTGGCAACCAAACCTCCAATTCTTAGCGCTTTGTGCCCCACCATTACCATGGCTAACGTAGCCAGGAATAGCGGGGCCGCTGGGGACTAATATTTCCATAGTTTCCACGCTTGACGAGAGGTTGGAAACCGCAGTTTTTTATTGTTTTTGCTGTTTTCAGAAAGATGCCGCTGCTCATCTTTTGCCTCAGTTTCCCTCTGTCGCGTCTTATAACACATATAGGAAGATAGGGGGTAGTGGGTATTCTTACCCGCCACTGTACAATTGCAATATGTAACTAATTGTTTTCCTTTTTCTATAAAAGCGTTACCCCCACACTTTTATTATTTTTGAAGTATCTCGTGGAGGCAGTTTACACACATATAATTCACAAGGACACACATCCTGACTTATTGGTTGGCCATAAAAGTTCTTGTTCCATACGGGATTCGAACTTGCGGCCAATACGCCACTACACCACTCGGAATACTCACCCGTATTCGTGCTGCTGCAGCGTAGCTTGACCTCTATAATTTTAATGTTATGGTTGAAGTTTAAAAAATTAAATTAAATTAAAACAAATAAAATTACTATCTGTGTAATAAAAAATAATAATATTGAGATTGTAAAGCCGACAATACATGTTGACCAAGCCTCACCCAACGCCAGCGTAGGCAAATTAATACAGAGTGAACAATCTGACATGGCCAACTAACATGTGTACGCACTGCCGCAACTTGCCGAGTGCAGGCGAGCGCCTTTGATTTATGCAGAAAAATCGACACTGTTTCGAAGTTTGATGAATCGTGGCGAGCGATCTCAAGTGGTGGCAAGGCACGCCAAATGAACCGTATATACATTGGCGCTCACCTGTACTCGGCCAGCTAGGCGAACGACAATGAACTATGGCCAGGCTAGAAAAAAATGGCTGTCTATATCCTGGTTGCTTAGTTAGTATCCTTCGTTCCGTGAGCTATAACCAACGTGTATACATGGTTAACACAGGCAGGTAGATCACACAAAGCAGGATAATAGAGAACGTCAGAAATTATATATTGATTTAACCGATTTACAATACCCTCTACATTTGAGGCTAAATATAATTGTTCTTTTTAGTCTTGTAAACCAATAATTTTATTTTAGGTATTTATCGGCGAGTATTGTTGGCGTAAGAAAAACCACTACTATTACAATACTAATGAAATGTGCATTCCATTGAAGTCATAAAAGGCCACGGAGAAAAATGAAACACGTTACAACAAATGTTAAAATTAAATAACTACTATGTAGAAAGAAACAAAAACATACAAACACAGCAGAACTAGAGGGGTTCGAGTTCTGCTAATCGATGTTAGAAGGTGCTAGTGGTAACTAGTGTCGCCGTTTACCAGGCATTAATTGTTGCGCGCAACACTATTATAGCGAAGTTGTTTTCAAGGAAAAATGGCGTTGGTCAAAGCTCCTACTGAATGTATATATTACGATACCGATGTATTTATATCCTTTTTTTTATGAAATTTCGAGTGTTTGTATGTTTTTGTTTCTTTCTACATAGTAGTTATTTAATTTTAACATTTGTTGTAACGTGTTTCATTTTTCTCCGTGGCCTTTTATGACTTCAATGGAATGCACATTTCATTAGTATTGTAATAGTAGTGGTTTTTCTTACGCCAACAATACTCGCCGATAAATACCTAAAATAAAATTATTGGTTTACAAGACTAAAAAGAACAATTATATTTAGCCTCAAATGTAGAGGGTATTGTAAATCGGTTAAATCAATATATAATTTCTGACGTTCTCTATTATCCTGCTTTGTGTGATCTACCTGCCTGTGTTAACCATGTATACACGTTGGTTATAGCTCACGGAACGAAGGATACTAACTAAGCAACCAGGATATAGACAGCCATTTTTTTCTAGCCTGGCCATAGTTCATTGTCGTTCGCCTAGCTGGCCGAGTACAGGTGAGCGCCAATGTATATACGGTTCATTTGGCGTGCCTTGCCACCACTTGAGATCGCTCGCCACGATTCATCAAACTTCGAAACAGTGTCGATTTTTCTGCATAAATCAAAGGCGCTCGCCTGCACTCGGCAAGTTGCGGCAGTGCGTACACATGTTAGTTGGCCATGTCAGATTGTTCACTCTGTATTAATTTGCCTACGCTGGCGTTGGGTGAGGCTTGGTCAACATGTATTGTCGGCTTTACAATCTCAATATTATTATTTTTTATTACACAGATAGTAATTTTATTTGTTTTAATTTAATTTAATTTTTTAAACTTCAACCATAACATTAAAATTATAGAGGTCAAGCTACGCTGCAGCAGCACGAATACGGGTGAGTATTCCGAGTGGTGTAGTGGCGTATTGGCCGCGAGTTCGAATCCCGTATGGAACAAGAACTTTTATGGCCAACCAATAAGTCAGGATGTGTGTCCTTGTGAATTATATGTGTGTAAACTGCCTCCACGAGATACTTCAAAAATAATAAAAGTGTGGGGGTAACGCTTTTATAGAAAAAGGAAAACAATTAGTTACATATTGCAATTGTACAGAGGCGGGTAAGAATACCCACTACCCCCTATCTTCCTATATGTGTTATAAGACGCGACAGAGGGAAACTGAGGCAAAAGATGAGCAGCGGCATCTTTCTGAAAACAGCAAAAACAATAAAAAACTGCGGTTTCCAACCTCTCGTCAAGCGTGGAAACTATGGAAATATTAGTCCCCAGCGGCCCCGCTATTCCTGGCTACGTTAGCCATGGTAATGGTGGGGCACAAAGCGCTAAGAATTGGAGGTTTGGTTGCCACCTAAGAGGACTCGACCTGACAACATGTAACGCACATACACAGAGGACTGACGAGAAAATCCTGGATATGGAAGAAGTGATAGATAAGTTGCACTGGGATATTAAAGGATTATCTCAGGTCCGAAGTAAGGAGGAGGACACGGTAATCCTTGAATCCAGCAACTTGTTCTATCACTGACAGGGCGATCATCTGTCCCAAGAAGGTATCGGATTTTTGTCCACAAGTTTCTTGTTAACAACGTTGTAAATATTGGAAGTGTGTCGACGAGGGTTGCGTAACTTATAATCAGAATCACAAAACAGAACTTTCTGAAGGCTATACAGGTTTACGCAACAACCTTGGCACATCCTGATGAGGAGGTGGAGGAAATGTATAAAGATATCTCAAGTACCATGCATTCCTCCAAAACCCACTATACGGTGTTAACGGGAGACTTCAATATAAAAGTAGGCACAAGAGAGAACTTATATTGATGTTCAATTCTCAGCAAATTTAGATTAAAGTCACAAAAGACTCTAGCTCTTTTTCTTTTCTGCAGCTGTGCCGATAATGTATTTAGAAAATCTTTTATATTTGACTTAGGGGGCTTATGTTGCAACTATATCGAGGCAATATATATGTATTTGTCAATAGGAATCCAACAAAAATTATTTTCATAATGATTTCTTATTTTTTTTTAATTATTTTCATTTCTATTTCTATCTCGTTAACTAACGTCGATTTTTCTGTAGTTTTTTAAGGTTCATTACATTACATTTATTTAAGTTTTTTGGTAACGATTTTACTATTTTTGGGAAACCCTTTATGTATTTTAGGATTAAGTTCGACTCAACTTCTTTAGATCTACGTTGTAGTTATTCTTTAAGGATTTTAAAACGCTTCTGTTGCTGTGGTTTGTGTTCGGCGTAGATTTTGATAGTATTGCTGTAACTTTATATTTTCAATAAAAGCTTAGCGGTTTCCTAAAGACAAACAAATTTTTATATGGGCAAGATTTTTCAATATTATATTTTCCAATTCCATACATGTTGACTGGTTCGGGACAATTTTTCGAAATAGTCTGTATAATTTTTATTTTAATATCGTATATGCGAATAATATTTAACTAATACAGATAAATACTAACGACTAAAGTCAGAATATCAGGGCTATTTGTTTGTTGAAACGGATTCTTTTCATCCCATAAGTCCGGTACTTTTATGATGATAAATTGAGTACTTTGCAGGCCCCCGTAACTATTAATGATGAAAAGAAACAATGTCGAAAATAAAACATAACGACGGGAAAGTGCTAAAAACTCCTAACTTACAAAAACCAAATTTTACAGGAGGCACAAAAAACCCTTTCTTATTTTTCCCAAAAGTTTAAGAAAAAATGAGTAAATGGCAACTTTATACTTAAATGGACCCGCTTGTAAGGTAATAATCAAAATTTGTTTGGAATAAGTATTTAGCCAGATAATGTAAGATAGGAGGTATCACCAAGCTGGTGATGTTGAAAATTTGAAGATAGGAGTAATTACCACACTTCAAAAAAGTAACAGAAATCATTGAATATTATTATTTCTCGTAGAAGTTTTCAATCATACTCGGCGATTATATAACAAAGGAATCTAAAAATTTTTAAAAATGGACTAAATATTCAAAATAGGTGATTTTTTTTTGAAGATAGGTGTTATTGCCTTTCTAAATCACCATCATTATCACCATATCGGTTAAGATAGGAGGTATTTTCAAAATGAAACACTGTTATAATTCTGAGAAATCAATATTTATTCCTATCAATTTTTATGTATAGGGTTTGAAATTATAATCCTATAGTTACTGTAATATTTATCAATAAAAACATCCTACAAAAAAAACCCAATGATAACGCTTAAATAAGAATAATCCCATTTCTAAAACTAAATCAACGAGAGCAAAATAGAATGCTTTAGGTCAACATTCTAAATTGAGAAATTGGCATAAAAATAAAAGAAATATCATAGAAAATACAGTATAGCTCACATTATATTATGCGTTTAAAAATTCTCATGATCTTATCGCATATGAACTATGAGAATATGCATAAAGTTTTTCAGTTCTAATGCTTTTTTTATGCGCCCAGAAGCAGTTGAAAAGGGCTACCCCCCAGAATGCGAGGAGGGAGGTGGTGAATGCTCTTAGCATACCACAACAGCCGGCTGTCGTGATTATGTGGGACACACTGCGACTAACCTAACCTAAACTGAGTGCCTACCCACCCACTAAACACCACCTGTGAGACTGGTATTGTCTTATGAGGCCTTTCTGCCGAATCGGAAGCGACCCTCTTTAGGGAAAAGGGGGCGCAGGCAGCGACGAGCCGTTGAGGGGGAGCCTAACTAAGGCAAATCAAGAAGAGTCGGCCTGAGCCGCAAGGAGGCAGTTCAGGTCGGTCGAAAGCTTACTTGGCGAGTCCGAGAGAGAGTTTCTCAGAGAATCAACTCACTCAAAAAATTTTATCAAAATCGGTCCAGGCGTTTAGAAGGAGTTCAGTCACATATACATGGACATCCGCCCCGGCTTCGCACGCGTGATTTCTTGATCCGGACAACAGCTCCACCTAACGGATCCAATTGTGAATTTAAACCATTCTCGAATAAAATTAATAACACGCACAAAATTTCAACCGTTTAGTAGTTCAGTCACATACACACGGACCGAATGATTTTATATGTAAAGTTAATACATTTTAAATAATATTTTAAAATAGCTAGTTCTTTTTTTGTTGCAGATCTAGCCGTGTCTCTCACCACACTAATAAAGATTATCTGGCAGAGAATGTCTTTTCGATATAAAGTGAGTTGCCAATAATTTTGATTATAATAAAGAAATTTCTTTCTATTTTTCAAACAAGCATGCGGCTCAAGTGATGGTAAGTGACTACCGCCGCCTAAAAACAATTGCAACACCAGGTAATAGCAGATGCGTTGTCTCTTTTCTTGAAGGTCCCTATCTATCTAGTATATATCTAACATTTTAACTTAAACTATGTCTTAAAATCCCGTGAGGTTTCGATTCAAATATTTAATTTCAAGGTCCCTAAGGATTTCATAATGGTTTGTTGAAAACGTAAGCAGGCGGGACGCGTGCCGATTACGACAAGCCCCGAAAGTTGTGTCAATATCAGGACGGTCGACGATAAATTACATGTAAGTACCGAAGCAGCTGGAGGGGACGACGTTTTACAGCGGGATTTATGATATTTCCGGAGTCTTAGCGATATTAGAACTCTCAATATTCAATATATGAAGAGCATCAGTTACGCTTTAATTGCGTTTTTTTTTTAAATAAATTGAAATATTACCCAATGTGAATTATTACAGATGAAAGATGGTCAGGCGTAATAATTTCTCTTTGAAAACGTTACACCATACAAAAGTCTTCTTCTCCTGTATCATGTAGGAGTTTAATAGTTAAAATAAATATAAAGGCGGATAAAGTTTCTTCGTATTTTATATACAAATTCAAGACATTTATATAGACTTTTTAGAAGTTTGGCGCGCGCGTCACGAAAACATTGAGCTCCATGAATAATTAACTTTAAAAATAGTAAACCCAAACATTTCAACATTGAAATATGATTGTCATAAAATTCAAGTGTTTTTATCCAACTTATAGTGTTATCTAAATGTAAAGTGAACTAAATACGGTGAAATACCCAGTGCAATTATTTGTAATCCGAACTCTAAAACTATTAAACAAACATTACAAAACTTCATTAATCAACAAAGTTATAAGTGAAAAAATAAAACTGTGCTATAATAATTGTGAAACTTTTATACTTTTATGTGAACATTTTCAAATCCAGTTATCTTCTCAACCGCTATACAAGTTCTAATAAATTGGACTTTGAACTCTTAGAGCTAAGTTTCCAATAGGCCGGGTTAAAACTACTAACGCCATCTATTGAAATGAGCATGAACCACATAACACCAAAAACCTACTGTGACAAGTTGACAATCGATTACTATTTTGGTTGATATTTAGAGATCGGTAAAAGCGCACACTGTTACGAACGAACATTTGTATCCTATTGCGCCATCTATTAGATTAACCCGAAACTCAACATTATACATCGAATAAAAAGCAGGACACCAAAAACCGCAAATTACTTCCCATCTCCGACACACACCACAAGAGGGCGGCAAAATAATTATTTAGGAAGAAATACTTTGCAATAATGTCGACTAACTGTGCTGGTTGTAATGAAATACTTCATAAACGGGAACATCTAACCTGTAAATACTGCAAAAAAACATACGATTTAGATTGCGCAAATGTAACCCCACAACGCTTCTATAACATAATGTCGGCAGAAACAAAGGCCGCATGGAAATGTCAAGCTTGCTATTGTGAGCAACCTAAGAAAAATAACACAAACACGCCAATACGCCCTCGCGAAAAATCTCCTGTAGTAAATATCTCCCAAATTGATAGAAACAACATTACATTAAGAAGATCCCCAAATAATATGCACAATGACACTAGTGATTCGGTGGATATTGAGCTATTAGGTGATACTGTTATTACTCAGACCTCCCCAAACCCAAATGCAACATCTGATGAAATTTTACTGCAAACTCTAAGTGTAATAATACAACAAAAGTTAAAAGAAAATAATAGATCACTAATAAATGAGCTGCAAAGTACAATTCACTCAGAAATTAATAAAGCCATTATATCATTAAAAGAAGATATTCAGCAAAAAACAGAAATTCTAAATTGTCAAAATAAACAAAGAAAAGATGAGATTTGCCAACTGAACTTAAAAATAGAGTCAATTACAAAAGAAAATGAAAAACTAAGAGAAGACATAAAACAACTAAGTAAAAAGATTGAGAACAAATTTAGAATACCTGAAATAAACTCAAAAAAAATAGTACTTTATAAACTAATGGAACAACACAATGAAAATGATTTCAGCTTATGCAACAGAATTGTAAACATATTCAGAGACATTATGAATGTGGATCTCACCGGTTATATTGAAGACACATACAGACTAGGTAAACATAGGAATAATACTAGACCCCTCGTTATTGAATTAATAAGTAAAAAGATGACAAAATACCTAATCGATCATAAACATTTATTCAAAAAATCTGGATTAGCCATATCTAAGTACTACGATGATATTACACAAAAACACAACAAATTACTAAGAGAAGAAATGTTTAAAGCGAGACAAAAAGGATTATATGCTGTGATAAAAGATGATAACCTATACGTAGAAGGAAAAAAGGTACTATGGAATACAAATACAACAAATAACAAAGATATAGATAACGAAGATACACATGACAAAAGTATCAATAAATCCTTTTTTCGAAACCAAGGACTTACAAGACAAAATACTCATCCAGAACATTCAGAGCATCTACAATAAAATAGATATATTAGAAGAATTTGTACAAAGTAATCCCGATTACCAGATATTATGCTTTACTGAAACATGGCTATCTACGGAAAAACTTGAATTGATACATTGAACCGATTATCAAGTAGCCGCATCGTATTGTAGAACATCGCGCACCGGAGGCGGCGTCTGCATCCTACTGAAAAATGACATAGAATATTTAGAATTAAAAGAAATTTCCAATATGTCCATTGAATATGTAGTGGAAATTTGTGCAGTAGAGCTTATAAAATATAATACTATATTGTTAATATTGTACTATAATGGGAAGAAGGAAGATTTATTTTACGAAAAAATAAAAACTATTCTGGATTACATAAATAAAAAATTTTCTAAACATAAAATCATACTGGGGGGAGATTTTAATATCGACATGCTACAAAAAAATATAAAAAACGACACAACAAAAAGAAATAAAGGAAATAAGCTTTCAGACTTAATGCTCCAATATAACTTTCACCAACAAATCCACAGTCCTACACGTGTCACTAAAACAACTTCAACATGCTTAGATTTAATTTATTTAAACTTTAACGATGCAAACATACAAACAACTGTGCAAGAATTGGGTCTGTCTGACCATAGGGCTACTATAATCCATCTGAATCTTTCTAAACAAAATAAACAAAAAATATGGTACACCGCAAAAAGACAATATAACAAAAACAATATAGCAAATTTTAAACTTGCACTGGAATCGCTTGATTGGGAAAACATACTTAATAAGAATAAAGACATAAACTATAACTATTATATATTTCATCAAACTGTGATTAAAATTCTAGATAATTGTATACCAAAAAAAGTAATAAAAATAAAAAACAAATATAAAAAACATTGGCTTACCGTCGGTATAAAAAAGTCTTGTTATAACAAAAGATTACTCAAATCGCACATTATAAGGTCAAATGATAAAATTCTTACAGATTATTATAAAAAATATGAAAAAATATTAAAAAAGGTTATAAAAACGTCAAAAAAATTACACTATATAAACAAGATAAAGCAGTCTAATAATAAAATAAAAACAATGTGGCATATTGTTCGAGAACGCACAAACAAAGTGAATTTAAAGGTTAAATCAAATATTAAATTGAATATCAACAACCGAATTTCTTCCAACCCAAAACAGATTGCCGATAAATTTAATGATTATTTCACCAATATTGGTGAAACAATTCATCCACAAGCAAAGGGTCTTCCTGTTCTGCGTCCATCAGAAAACTCAATATTTCTAAGTAGAGTAGGATTTGAAGAAATACTTAAAATATTAAAAAGTCTAAAAAATAAACTAAGCTATGGTGTTGATGAGATTCCTCCAACATTATTCAAACAGTGTGCAAGCGCTTTAGTATATCCATTAACATTACTGGTAAATCAATCTTTTGAAGAAGGCGTATTCCCAAATATACTAAAAAGTTCACTCGTGAAACCCATTTATAAAAAAGGTACACAAACGGACCCAGACAACTATCGACCTATTGCCTTACTACCCACTGCTTCCAAAATATTTGAGAAAGCATTATACGATCGTATCTATAAATTCTGTGAAAAATATAATATCTTTAGTTAAAGTCAAAACGGTTTCCGTAAAAACAAATCAACAGTTTTAGCAATTTACAATTACATTCAAAAAATACATGATATAATTAACGATAAAAAATATGCTATAGGAATACTACTAGACATGTCAAAAGCATACGATACAGTGCAATATAACATATTATTAAATAAATTATATGACATAGGAATCAGAGGCCCGTGCTACAATTTGTTAAAATCATATTTGCACAATAGAACGCAAATAGTAGAAATAGAGTATTTCAATGATAAATTACACAAAATTGAAAAAATTAGATCCGATACTAAAACTATTAAAGCCTCAATACCTCAAGGCAGCGTGCTGGGGTGTCTTATGTTTTTAATTTACATTAATGACTTTGCAGAAACCCTGAACGAACACTGTGTCATGTTCGCGGACGATATTTCTATTCTTATATCAAGCCAAAGTCCACTAAATCTAACAGAAAAAATTAACAGCATATTATTCAAAACAACGGACTGGCTAACTAAACATAACCTGCGGATAAACTTATCAAAAACTAAAATAATGTCTTTTCACCCATATCAAAAAGCAAAATTAGATATAAAATTAGATAATGACGGCTTCACTATAGATACTGTTAACGAGCACACACTACTAGGCCTAATAATAGATACCCATATTACTTGGAAACCACACATAGAAAAATTACATAGAAAGTTAAGCAGTTTTATGTACGCATTACGAGAAGTAAAAAAAAACAACAGATATAACCACTGCGATAACAACCTACTACGCGTATGCACATGCATGGCTCAGCTACGGCATTGTCCTATGGGGAGGCAGTACTGATGCCCCAAGTTTATTAACTAAACAAAAAAAAACTAATACGAATCATAGCTAATATACAAAACACAGAAAGCTGTAAGCCTTACTTCAAGAAGTATAACATTTTAAGCCTGCCCTCTATCTATATTTTGGAACTATGCAAATTTGTCAAAAAAAATCCAAGTTTCTACACAAAACGAGATGACATCATGTCTAGGAATCTTAGACAAAGAAACAAACTAGTGCTGCCAATTTCAAAACTTAAATCTCATTCTTCCAGCCCATTCGCCATGTCTATAAAAATATATAATAAATTACCCGAATATATAAAAAGCACTAAGGACGAAAAACAATTCGTAAAAAAATTAAAGCAACTGCTTATAAATAAGTGTTACTATAATACTTCTGAATTTTTAGATGATAAAAATATAATATAATATGGATATGTAAATAAAAATATGTTAGGTAATAAAGAAATGCCATCCTACTAAATAAATTACAATAAAAAACTCAAATAAAATTTAAAATGATTCAAATAATTTAATAAAAATTCAACTGTGCTAATTACACCAATTATAATAATACCTTAAATATCAAAATCAATTCATTAATAAATTATAACAATTAAAATAACCGTATTTAAAATTCATTGTGTGTATGTTTAAATAATAGAATAAATGTTAATATTAAATAATTATTTAAAAATAGCAATAATTATAATAATAAATGTTCCTCCTTCATAATATTGCTGTGCCCATCAGGGCCCATGGAGATACCATAAAACTATGTAACACCTTTTGTAACCTATGGAATGCAATAAAGTTATTGAGTATTGAGTATTGAGTATTGAGACATATATACATACATATATATATATATATATATATATATATATATATATATATATATATATATATATATATATTATAAATATTTTTTTTAATATAATATCCATTTTTATATTCTACATAATACTTAATTTTATCTACAATATTAAAAACTATGATAATAAAAAAAAAAAAAAACTAGAAACTTAATTCTCATATAGTCCTACTCCCCGCGGTATCGTGCCAAGAACGCTGGCTGCATTTCCCCGCTGAATGGCTATACTTAGCCTTTGAGCGAGGAAAGAACCAGTCCTTTTATCACCAGCAGCAACGACCAGCTGCAGATGGAGTTCCTTTAGGAACTTCACCGCACATGGACCCCACGGACCGATAGTCTCTACAGCAAATGGCACAAATATGTAGTCATCTCTCAGAGACTCATATTTGCGCCACTTACTCAGTTCAGCTGACTCTGATGCCGCCCCGGCTCTAAACGAGGTACCCCTGAGATGAGAGGCCGCCAGAGTGTCTACGCAAGTAGCATCCCACACTAGGGTTTTACCTCTCTCCCAAGGGACCAATGTCATACCATCGGGTCTCTTGCCATCGTCTCTAAATTTTCCACAAGGCTCTAAAACCGAGAGAACATTTATAGAGGCAAGAGCCCTTCGGATGACATCGTTCAAAGAACTGTGTCGTGAAAACGTACCAGCACTTTTCTTACATGAAAGTCCGTGGAGCCCAAACTTGTCAAAGCTGCTACCACAGGGGCACTGATGGGGTTGACAAATCGCCGTTCCTAGTCGGATTCCTACGGCAATGCGCAAGCTTTCCTTATCAAGTAATGTGTCCAGATTACTTGATGCTAAAGCTTGAAACCAGTGACTAGATTCCTTAGTCGAAACAGCTAGAAGGCGTGCCTTATCTTGGTCACTATGAAAATTATGAAACACATCCTTCTGCACGCCCTGTACCAACGGAATATCCCACTGTGTTTGTTGGTTAACTTCCAGTGGAATATTTTCACCAGGACAGAGCGTTTTCCATATCTGCCCTGCCTCCGTAGCAAAGCATAGGTCTACTTTATTATTTAAAATTATGTTACATAAGTCACTGACACTATGCACGCAAGCAAGGAAAGCAGGCAATGCAACGCTAGAAACATTTCTCACACCAATGCCACCAAATTTTATAGGTAAAGTAGCTTGAGTCCAGGCTGTTGTATTTAAAGTTAAATTTAGAATTTTTTCTATAGCTATTTTAAGATTATTATCAATATCTTGTAAAATATCGGAACATTTCCAGACTAGACTCGAGCGGAGTAAGTATGTAAATCTAGGTACATGAAGACAATATTTTAAAATAGTAAGAGCTATGTGATAAAAACTGATCAAATTTTGTTTTTAAATCAGGTTTAATACTATCGAAAAACAACGGAGCACCTAGCAGGTATAGTGATTCCGTACTGACAGTTTTGTTCCTGGACAAATATGATTAAAATTTTGAATTAAAGTGTCTCTATGAGTAGTAGATAAATTATTGGAAAAAATATTTCACATTTATTGCTATTTGGTTCAAGGCCAATATTTTTAAAATTTCGAAAAATATGAGTAAGATCGCTGAGGACGTCATCTGCTCTACCTCCCAGTGTACCGTCGTCTAGGTACCAGATATTCAGCTTGGATTTCAAATTTGAAATAATGGGTTGAATTCCCAAACTGAAAAGTGCTGGACCCAGTGGGTCACCCTGCTGAACACCGACAGCAGAATCGATAACATGGTTTTCGTAAAACAAGTTAGTATTTTGACTATAACATTGCCAAACGTAATGATAAATTTCGGGGGTATGGTTAACCACTTCTTTCAGCAAGGTTACCCTATCGATAGAGTTAAAAGCATTCCTTAGTTCAACCTTCACAAGAACGTCTGCATCAGAGTTTGTTAAAAATGTACGCACTGAATGTAACGCCGCCTCACAGCCACCGCTAGTGCCAAAACCTAGTTGAGTAGGCTGAAATTTGGTCTTAAGGTTAGAGATTATGTACCTGCAAGCTAATTTTGAGGTTAAGCGTAAGTAAGTAAGTAAGTACCGACGCAGCTGGAGGGGACGACGTTTTACAGCGGGATTTATGATATTTCCGGAGTCTTAGCGATATTAGAACTCTTAATATGCAATATATGAAAAGCTTCAGTTACGTTTTAATTGCGTTTTCTTTTTACAATTTACAATTAATCAATTGCCCGTAGGACCTATTTAAAAAAATAAAATATGGGTTCAATATAAGCCGCCTTACCCCACAACTAAGTTTCATGTTATGAAAGTAACTAAAATAAACCAATCTAGCTGTTCAAAAATTGAAAAGAACCTTCTCATATTTCTTAGAACATGTACTGCAGAACTAAGTCTGCTTGCTGATTTACATATATAGAGTCACTTTTAAAGCTTCGCGTCAATACTCATTTCAATTTTAGGGAATCCAGAAGAACTAACTTTTTTAATTATTCAAAATTCTTCTTTTCAATTCTTCTAAACACTACGTCCTAGCACCGACTTCGATATGTGAAATGATTTTTTGTTTTTATTTCTGTTTGGCATTTCTTTTTGAGATGACATTTTATTTTTATAAGAAGTTATTTTTTACTAGTATCGAAGCATTTCGTATGGGCAGACAGGGCTGACAAGCTAACAAATCAGAGTAGTAATATGCTTTCGTAACCCTACACAATCATAACATCCTATCAAAAGTTCACCGCCGTATATAATCCTCACACATTGTCATTGAGAAGTACATCTGCTTGGCAGTCAAGTTTGCAACCGCAGTTTTTTTTTTCTTTATGCTTTGAGATATGAGGATTATGCTGCTGCCAATCATCTGATTTATTTCTCTCTGTCTCCTTGGGAAGATTATTAGTAGTAGATTATTTTAAGTTGACAATAATTTTGTAACACGGGATACTAATATTTTTAATATTAGATTTTACATAATTGCAACTTTTTCCAACGTTTAGAAACTAAAATAAAGCCCAACCTCTCCTATTCGCATTCGAGGTGTGTAATAAATCACAAAGCTTTTCGAATAACTTCGGTATTCGGTTTTTATTAATACTAGAGAGGATATCAAAAACATGATTGAAATTAGATGCAGTTTAGAAAATATGAAAGTTAAGTTATTCTACTGAGTGAATGGATTTATTTCGGCCTAGAAGTTCTTTAATAGGTAATCATCATCATCATTACTGCCCTTCACAAGTCCATTGCTGAAAATAGGCCTCCTACCAATCCACAAAGCACGTTCCTGAGCCGTCTGCATCCATCGACTTCCTGCATGTCTTACCAGGTCGTCACTCCATCTACTGGGAAGCCACTCTACATTTCACCTTCCGGTACGAGGCTGCAACTCATGAACCTTTTTTCCCTAACGGTTTTCGGTTTTTGTGCTATATGATGCCCATTGTCACTTCAGCTTACTAATCCGTTGGGCTATGTCGGTCACTTTGGTTCTACAGCGGATATCCTAATTTCTAAGTTGATCACGCAGAGAAACCTCGAGGATAGCCATCTCCATAGCTCGCTAAGCAAACTTAAGCTTCCTAATGCGGCCAGCAGTGAAGTATCACGTCTCAGTTCCATAAGCCCTCACTGGCAACACGCACTGGTTGTACAGTCTCGTTTTCAAGTTATGAGGTATACCTGACAAGAAGATGTGTCGTAATATCCCGAACGCTGCCCAGCCGAGTAGAATCCGTCGACTGACTTCTCGGTCGAAGTTGGACTTACCTAGTTGGACTACTTGTCCCAGGCAAACATACTCGTCAACAACTTCGAGTTTAGTGTTCCCAACAACTACCGGCATAGGTGTGACATGGACGGTACACAAGACTTTTGTTTCGCCCATGTTCATCTTAAGACCTATCCTTTCGGTTACACTATTAAGGTCATTGAGCATAGCGCTAAAGTCCTCCAGCGATTCTGCTACAAGGACTATATCGACGGCAAATCGAAAGGGAGTGATATACTCGCTATTGATGTTAATTCCGTATCCTTTCCTGTCTAGTAGCTTGAAAACGTCTTCCAATGCAGCGGTGAAGAGTTTCGGGAGAATAACCTCACCTTGTCTTACACCTCTCTGCAGTTGGATAGGTTTCACACTCTGGTTCTGTACTAGGATAGCCATCGTAGCCTTACTGTACAAACACTTCAGCAATTCGATATACCGAGAGTCAACTTAGCATCGCTCAAGGGACGGCAGTACCGCCCAAATATCGATGGAATCAAAGGCTTTCTCATAATCTATATATGTCAGACATAGTGGCAAATTGTACTCCTCGAACTTCTGTACAGTATGTGGTCTACAGTACTAAAGTCTTTTCGGAAACCGGCTTGTTCGGGAGGCTGGAAGTCGTCAAGTCTGCATGCGAGACGATTCGTAATGACTCTCAAAAATAGCACGTAGACGCGTCTCAGAAGGGAAATCGATCTGTAGTTCTTCAATAGAGCATTGTTACCTTTCTTGTAGATCAAGACCACCGCACTTCTGCTCCACACCTCCGGAGAAGTGTTACCATGGAGGAAGGAATTAAAAAGCGGAAAAACTTCAAGTACCGATTTTCCACCCGCTTACAGAAGCTCCACTGTAATTCCATCCTCACCCGAGGACTTGCCGTTTTTAAAGTGCTGGAGAGTCATCTAATCTCGCTCAGACTGACGTCAGGGATATCATCAGAATAGTGTCGGATAAGACTTGCTCTTGAATCGTTTTCACACTTGTGTGTGGCTTCAACGACGATGTGTACAGCTACCTATAGAACCTCGCAATCTTTCTCAAAATCTCAGATGTCCCGGAAATGTCTGCTGTCACATTAGGTCTTTAGCTACGTGAGTTGGCTCTTTCTGCATCTTCAATACGAGCACTATTAAAGTTGCATAAGTCCCGTCTCATGCATTTGGAGATCTGTCTGTTCAGTTGCCTGTATGTTGCCTAATCTACTGAAGACTGCACCTTCATTTCCCGTCTAACAGCCATAAGATAAAGAGTGTGAACGAAGAGTTTTTGTGTTCTTCTGCGGTAGGTCTTGCAAAACTTAGCTCTGACTGCATGGACGTTTCCACGAGCTTGTCATTTATATCGTCTACTGCATTACAATCTTCTAGACACTAAAATTGGTTTTGTAACTTGAGCTTAAAGGTTTCGAACTGAGAAGGCGATGGGAAGAAGTAGTCCTCTGGCTGGTAGGACTGGCTGCGATGGCGTCCTGCCAATATGCGGTGAATGTAGATCAACATTGGGCTATAATCAGTGCAGGTCATATATAACCCACCCTTGCCAAGCAGGTTTGCGTAGATATTTCCCAATGTAAAAAAGAAAGAAAAATGGGCAGCCTATGTATATAGCTATATATAGCCAATATACGCAGAAAGCAAACATTGATGCAGGTGCTTAAGGAACGTATTATGTGGCATTCCTTGGGAGACACCTATTATCAACAATGGATTTGTGGGCGAATATAATGATTATAATGATGATGAATAATATTATAAGGAAGCTTTAATGAAATTGAAATGAAAATAGAAAAAAAAACTAATTAGGCGTTATGATTTTACAGATTAAAGAATACTATTTGTCTCTTTAACCCCTCTCACTTCCTGCGCTTAATTGTGGTCATTGATGTACCTGAAGAATGTTGTCTTTTCAATGCATAAGTTTGTATCTTTATTTGTTTTTAATTTTTTTTTTTATTTAGTGCACCCTACCCATTTTTCTTTTTCTTATTTTTATTTATTTCTTCTTCTGGGTTGTCTGGAAGAGATTGCTATGTAGCAATAAGACCGCCCTTTGTATTTCCCTCAATAGTTGTTTATTTATTATTTTTGATGTTTTTATCCTTTCTTGGTGTACAATAAAGAGTAAAAGAAAAAAGAAAAAAAAAACATTTATTCACGGTCTAATCACAATAGATACAAAACAAAGCAAAAAAATGGAATTAATCAGAAAGTAAAACAATATTTCCCTAAATTAACAAAAATGTAAAAATAATATAAAATGAGTCTGTGTAGCAGCATAAGACCGTGAAATGGACAGGACTCAGTAAAAATCGAGATACAGAAACACGAATTGCTCTGATCCCGACACTGGTTTTCAGTCCGGCCCGCACTCCGAGGTAACTCGGACGGCTGCCTCAGTGCACATGCTATAATGCGACGCGGAATATATAAAAAAATATGTATTTTTAAATTTTTATTCACATGAATAGTGGATATCATTAGTCTAATTACACAATACATAGAATACATAGAATCATTAGTCTAATTACATAATACATAGTAAGTACACAATAGAATTAACGTTTTCCTTCTAAATATATCAATTTTATTTATTAAGAATGCGGAATAAACGTTGGCTAAAGAATAAAGGTAAGAAAATGATTGTCAGAAAAAAATTAATTTATTATACAAATATTTAAATAAAATAGTTTTATATATTATATAAAGTGAAAATTAAAATATCTACATAATTTATGGGACTGAGATTACTGACGTGTTGAAAGAACTTAACCTCCTACCAGTTTTTTTTATAGATCGGTATTTTTTTGTTCCGAAAGTAAGTGTAACCTGTATTTGATTTTAAACCCACTAATTGTTTTCAGGTCACGCAGTGGAGGCGGGAGGTTATTCCAACATTTAGTGGCATTATATTTAAAACTACCTCTGAAAGCGGCCGACCGGTAGAAAGGATATACTAACTTGTAATTGGATGATCTGGTATTATACTGCTTATTTTGATCTTAAGACCAAATCAATTTATTATATAAATATAAAGGTTCTTTATTTTTAATAATTCCAAACAAAAGTGATGCAAAATGTAGTCGCCTGCGACAGTCCATTTTTAAAATATTAGCGTTATTAATGAAAGGGGTTACATGTGCATGTGGTGGTACATTGAAACAAAAGCGTGCACAGGCATTCTGTACCCGCTGTATTATTTGCCGTGTTCGAGATAATAGTCGTGGGCCTATGAGAGAATCCGCGTAATTGAATTTTGAAAGCACGATAGACTCGCAGAGATGTATACGTAAGGTGACACTTAGGTACTCACGAATACGACAAAGTACTTTCAACCTATAAAAGCAGTTACGTGCAATATCCATTACATGTTTCTCAAAACGAAGTTTGTCGTCCATTATTACCCCCAAATTTCTGACTTAAGAGTATTGTATTGTATTGTATTGTCTACACTCACCATACGAAACACAGTAGCATTTAGCTGCTATTTCACACTAGTATTCTGTGACGATGTGGTCTTTCCTCGGTTGAGTCAACCAATTCGCTCTGCAACCATAACATAACTGTAGCATGGCTCTATCATATACAAAAACCTCGTCTTCATAACGAAAATTATGACACAAATACCTAACTTAGTTAATATTTTAACAATTTCAAAACTTCAAAGCTACTGCTTAAACTATTTAAACTTGTTATTTGGTAAAACTTACGATGCTTTAAAACTCTTTGATGTCTGAAAATCTACAGACGATAGAAGAATTAAAGATAGCGGATATAAGGTGACGATCAAAAACCAAAAATGATGCATTAAATTAAGTCAAGAAACATAGAAACATGGCCAGCGATAACTAAAAAATACAAAATTAATTAATACTAAAAGAACATATTTAAAAACAAACTTTTATATATAATACGCTCTATGAAAGAAGAAAACAAACTTTGAATTAAATCAATGCAGAGAACCGGAGAAACTTTTTTACTGGAAACGAGGTAATCCATATAAGTCCTCCGTGGTAAACGCTTCTACATTTTATTTCTTATCAATGGTACATTTAGATTTCTTCGGGCCACAGCATCTACTTATCATCAGGTGGAGTGTCTCTGTACAGACTAAGTAATACAATATTTTATTATTTAGACTGTACAGAGACGTCCGACGCCGTAATATTTTAGTCTAAAACACAGGGACAGCGTGTATCCAAAACTTCAGCGTGCGTATTAAAGTTTGTTTTGTTTCGACGATTGACGTTTGGATTCATTGTAGTGTGTAAGTTTATATTTTAATTTAATCACCTTCGTATGAAAATCTTATTTTCGAAGGAACAAGATGGAATGCCTAGTTTCCTGTAAATAGGGTTCTCTGCACTCAACATACGAAACACAGGAGCCTTAAATAGCTATTTTTCGCTTGTGTTCTGTGAGAAAGAAAGAAAGAAAGAACTATTTATTTGATATACACATTTTACACACATTAAAAAAATATTGTAAACAAAAGCAAGGGGGAAAAGAATGCATGTACCAGTCTGTGAGAGCGTGGTCCTTCTCTGGTCAAGCTCACCCCCTCGTGCTACAACCGTAATACAGCTGAAGCATGACTCCACTGCGTTTAAAAATCTTCCTATTTATATCTAACTTTATAGTGAACCTCACCACCGTCGCCGATCTGAATTTCTTACATCTGGTATACAAAGTTATAAGCCTCGTACCGTAAAGTGCAGGGCGGCTCCTCACTAGATAGAGTGACGACCTGTCAAGAGATGTAAGAAGTCGATGGATGCTGGTGGCTCAGGACCGTGCTTTGTGGCATTCCTTGGGGGAAGCCTATGTTCAGCAGTGGCCTATTGATGGGCTGTAATGATAATGATAATACAGAATAAGACCCGTAGTTAGACGCTTGATAAATGTTAACGAACTGTTCTAGCAAAAAAGTTAAAAAAGTTACAGCCTATATACGCCCCACTGCTGGGCACAGGCCTCCCCTCATTTTTGAGAGGTTTTTAGGGCAAGGTAATGTCCGCCATGCTGCCCAATGCTTAACAACATTACAAAAACTTAACATTGTCTTTGATTTTTTTTCTTATTTCTCAGACATACAGGTTTCCTCACGATGTTTCACCCTTCACCGCCGAGCACGTGGTAAATCAGCACTTAAAATTGCAATTAACAATTTCATTGATGCCAGTGGGGATCGAACCCGAGTTGCTCGCGTACTGTGAATTTTACAGCGAGCGCTATCCATCTGATCTACCGCGGCTCTCTCAAAAAACGTAAAGATAATTTACACAAGTAAAAATAAGTTTAAGTACAACTTATAAAATGACCTTATTTTAAACAAAGTAAAGTCAAATTTACAGTGAACATTAGAATACCCTTGTCATAAAAGGGTTGAAATATCATTTGTCCAATATGAGAAAAAAGGGAATGTGGATATATTCGCTGCTTATGATTAATGAACATATTATTATTCAATTTTATGCGGCCATTTTGTGTAAATTTGATAAAAGTTATTTAATTTAACTGTAATAAATTTCAAAACAGATATTCAACGAAATTTTTATTGCGTTGCAGAGCAGAAATAAATCATTATCAGTATCGCAGTGGCTTAGCAATGATATAACAAGTCTTTGTATGGGCTACGAATAATTGTTTATGTCTGTCCTGTATTTGTCCTTGTGAAATATATACTGCCCCTACGATACAAGAGAAAATCCTAGTATAGAGTAAACTTTATTAAATAAAAGAAAAGAAAAGAGAAATGTCGTTTTCATGGAGGTACATTCAACATTTTCTATAGATTTTACGGATTGTGTGACGGGTGAAACCATTTTTGCGAGATGACTTGACTTTCTTAAAACTGTTTTTGTTATTTGCAAGACTTTTCTTCTTTAACAAGGACTGCCCAATGCATTAGGATAGCAGCTTAATCAACTAACGCGATATTGCGCCATGGTCCGTCATTGATACCTTCACTGACATAAATGAGGTATTAAATTAAGCTAATTTTACGCATTCTATCGCGTTAATTTAACTTTTTAATTTCTGATGTTTTAGCTGCTTTACAGCACCCAGGTCACGGGGGACTAAGATGTTTGACATCCCAATGTCATAGTTAGTCCGTCTACCTTCAGTTTTTGAATATTAATTTTTGTTCTGATCTACGCAGAATGAGCAAAGATTATCTTGAAGTCTTAGAGGTGCTATGCTTGGCATTGGGTTTAATTTTATTAATTATAGGATCCCAAGCAGATGGCAGCACCCATCCATCTTCTTTATTGAAGTGAGGATGTTTTTTAATCGAGAATCATCCTTGGTAGGAATCGGTGTTTTTGCGAGGATTTGTGATCTATGAAATCTAAAATACCTCGTAAAGTCAGCTATATGTTCTTTTACGCGTGTTTTTATAGATATTTTTGTTTTTCCTATGTAACTCCACCAGTCCTGTGTACCAGCTTGTACATTCCTGCATCTTGTATTAGGATATTTCACGTCTTTTCGGAAACCGGCTTGTTCGGGAGGCTGGAAGTCGTCAAGTCTGCATGCGAGACGATTCGTAATGACTCTCAAAAATAGCACGTAGACGCGTCTCAGAAGGGAAATCGATCTGTAGTTCTTCAATAGAGCATTGTTACCTTTCTTGTAGAACAAGACCACCGCACTTCTGCTCCACACCTCCGGAGAAGTGTTACCATGGAGGAAGGAATTAAAAAGCGGAAAAACTTCAAGTACCGATTTTCCACCCGCTTACAGAAGCTCCACTGTAATTCCATCCTCACCCGAGGACTTGCCGTTTTTAAAGTGCTGGAGAGTCATCTAATCTCGCTCAGACTGACGTCAGGGATATCATCGGAATAGTGTCGGATAAGACTTGCTCTTGGATCGTTTTCACACTTGTGTGTGGCTTCAACGACGATGTGTACAGCTACCTATAGAACCTCGCAATCTTTCTCAAAATCTCAGATGTCCCGGAAATGTCTGCTGTCACATTAGGTCTTTAGCTACGTGAGTTGGCTCTTTCTGCATCTTCAATACGAGCAGTATTAAAGTTGCATAAGTCCCGTCTCATGCATTTGGAGATTTGTCTGTTCAGTTGCCTGTATATTGCCTAATCTACTGAAGACTGCACCTTCATTTCCCGTCTAACAGCCATAAGATAAAGAGTGTGATCGAAGAGTTTTTGTGTTCTTCTGCGGTAGGTCTTGCAAAACTTAGCTCTGACTGCATGGACGTTTCCAAGAGCTTGTCATTTATATCATCTACTGCATTACAATCTTCTAGACACTAAAATTGGTTTTGTAACTTGAGCTTAAAGGTTTTGAACTGAGAAGGCAATGGGAAGGAGTAGTCCTCTGGCTGGTAGGACTGGCTGCGATGGCGCCCTGCCAATATGCGGTGAATGTAGATCAACATGGGGCTATAGTCAGTGCAGGTCATATATAACCCACCCTTGCCAAGCAGGTTTGCGTAGATATTTCCTAATGTAAAAAAGAAAGAAAAATGGGCAGCCAAAAATGGGCAGGCAAAAATGTATATAGCTATATATAGCCAATATACGCAGGAAGCCAATTGATGCAGGTGCTTAAGGAACGTATTATGTGGCATTCCTTGGGAGACACCTATATTCAACAATGGATTTGTGGGCGAATATAATGATTATAATGATTATGAATAAAAATAAGAGCTTTAATGAAATTGAAATGAAAATAGAAAAAAAAACTAATCAGGCGTTATGATTTTACAGATTAAAGAATACTATTTGTCTCTTTAACCCCTCTCACTTACTCCGCTTAATTGTGGTCATTGATGTACCTGAAGAATGTTGTCTTTTCAATGCATAAGTTTGTATCTTTATTTGTTTTTAATTATTTTTTTTTATTTAGTGCACCCTACCCATTTTTCTTTTTCTTATTTTTATTTATTTCTTCTTCTGGGTTGTCTGGAAGAGATTGCTATGTAGCAATAAGACCGGCCTTTGTATTTCCCTCAATAGTTGTTTATTTATTATTTTTGATGTTTTTATCCTTTCTTGGTGTACAATAAAGAGTATTGTATTGTATTGTATTGTCTACACTCACCATACGAAACACAGTAGCATTTAGCTGCTATTTCACACTAGTATTCTGTGACAATGTGGTCTTTCCTCGGTTGAGTCGACCAATTCGCTCTGCAACCATAACATAACTTTAGCATGGCTCTATCATATACAAAAACCTCGTCTTCATAACGAAAATTATGACACAAATACCTAACTTAGTTAATATTTTAACAATTTCAAAACTTCAAAGCTACTGCTTAAACTATTTAAACTTGTTATTTGATAACACTTACGATGCTTTAAAACTCCTTGATCTATGAAAATCTGCAGACGATAGAAAAATTAAAGATGGCGGATCTAAGGCGACGATCAAAAACCAAAAATGAGGCATTAAATTAAGTCAAGAAACATAGAAACATGGCCGGCGATAACTAAAAAATAAAAAATAAATTAA
The DNA here is from genome assembly GCA_963668995.1 of Parnassius mnemosyne. Taxonomy (NCBI): domain Eukaryota; kingdom Metazoa; phylum Arthropoda; class Insecta; order Lepidoptera; family Papilionidae; genus Parnassius; species Parnassius mnemosyne. Next base: position 45,314,059 of record CAVLGL010000024.1, on the reverse strand, counting down.
TACTAAAAGAACATATTTAAAAACAAACTTTTATATATACTCGCAATATGCTCTATGAAAGAAGAAAACAAACTTTGAATTAAATCAATACAGAGAACCGAAGAACCTTTTTTACTGGAAACGAGGTATTCCATATAAGTCCTCCGGGGCAAACGCTTCTACATTTTATTTATTATCAATGGCAAATTTAGATTTCTGCGGGCCACAGCATCTACTTACCATCAGGTGGAGTGTGTACTCGTTTGCTCTTTTGTCACCCCTAAGCTTATTTCTATTAAAAATATCAACTGGCTCTACAACTGTAAATACTATATCAAGTCATCAATACAGCCATAAATATATTATCATTAGTAGTACGTCCTAAGCGCGACGGCTTATGATATGGTCATAATATAAAAATAAGTTTTTATATTTGCCTCCGAATCGTTGTCAAAAGGGGTAATAAAAATTTCAACACTTATCATTGAAATCATTAAAAAATTATAAACATAATTGAGGACAAGGCCGGAAAAAGCATTTATGCATAATTTGTGTAAGGGTACTAATAGACGGCCAACTCGAATCTAACTCGAACATTAAAATAATTATAGCTAAGCTGCCTGAAGGCCACTTACTGCTCGGTCGGAAATCGTGTTCGGGAAATGATGCGAAAAAAATCCGGTAAATGATAAGTACTTTAGATGTAAAAACGCATTTGAATATACCATCTACTCTTTCTTTTTTAAAAAGAATTGCAGAAAAATACCGGAGCTAAACCTAGTACTGGTTGCTAAGATCACTTACTGTACGTAAAATGCATTTGACAGAATTTTCATTCGAAATATTACATTTTAGGATAGTCGCATATTGTTGTATGTGAAATAGAGCAATAGTAGGATCTAATTATAATGAGGTCCTCCTCTCTAAAAGGAGACTAGTCATATGCACATGGCAAGGTTATTGAGCCCGACTTTACAGCACAAGTGCACTCTCTATTCCCTCACCCTCATAATCAGATACGATGGTTATCCTGCACGACTGGAGAGAGATCAGGCGTAGGATCAACGAATTTACGCGCGTTCCGAGGTATGGAAATGCAACACCGCACACTTACTCACTCCGGGCTAGTACTGAGAGTTTCATAACAGAAAAACCCGATTACTGACTTTTAACTGACTTAGCCCAACGCAAGATTTACGTCAAGATACCTCATGATCTGCAACTGCGTATATGACCGCTAGACCAATGAGGCAGTTAGTGAGGTCTATTACCAAACACTTAAAAACGCCAGATGACTTGTACAAAGTTGTGAACTTAACAAAAACAGCGGGGTTAGACAATTTGACTTTATATATTCGTGAACGCTTATGGAAAACTGTAAAAATGAATAAACTGACTGTGACTTGACTTGACATTGAGATGTGTTATTCCCATTTTATAGGTTTTTATTAGAGTTGACTATTTTAGAGAGTTATCTAGGCAAATTTTTTGCTTAGTAATAACTATTAACCCAATTAAAACGCAATATAAATTAGTTAAAGTTATCCGTCTAATAAACGGTTCTCAGCTCTGCAACTCAAAGCCAAGCCACTGTACCACGGACCTGTAACATAAGTGAGCAATGTGTCTAAATTTACCAGTAATATTCATACTAATAATTGATTTCATAAAGTTATGTTTAAGATAAACGTCAACTACTTGTAGTATGACTGACTCGCGGTAGTAATTTTTATTGCTCGGACCAGTGGAGATTTAGGAATAAGCCCTCCCTTTTTGTGTGTTTTTTAATTTGATATACCTACATAAATAAATAAATAATATTGTGATTTCGTATGGTGAGTGTAGAAAACCGGAGATCCTTTTACTGGAAAAGAGGTATTCCATCTTAGTCCTCACGGGTCACGGCTGACAACGCATCTGCATTTTGATTCGTAATCGACGATAGATGTAGATGTCTATGGGCCACTTGCAAACACTTACCATTAGGTGGACTGTGTGCTCGTTCGTCGCCCTTATCCTATAAAAAAGCTAAATGAGTTTACAATATAGTACGAAGAAATGAAACTTCGGAGATGTACGTATTAGTAATCTAGTTAAATTTACTGTTTAACAAATATACAGTTATCATAAAAATATTTACCAGGGTGTGCTAAGAGTCGAAAAATTTAAGGTAAATTGAATAATATGTAGTAAATAATTTTTTACGTGGTAGAGCCATGCTGCAGCTATTTATGGTTGTAGTACGAATGGGTCGGCTCGACCGGGGAAGGACCACGCTCTCACAGAATACCAGCGTAAAATAGCAGCATTACGTTGCTGTGTTTCGTATGGTGAGTGTAGAGATCCGGAGACCCTTTTTACTGGAAACGAGGCAGTCCTCACGTCCTCACGGGTGACAACGCATTTGCATTTTGATTCGTAATCGACGATAGATGTAGATATCTATGGGCAACAGAAACCACTTACCATCAGGTGGACTGTGTGCTCGTTTGTCACCCTTATCCTATAAAAAAAATAACTTGAACCGCCGTTGGCTATTACGATTACTACGTATGTAAACGTAACAATATACTACTGGTAAGTGTACAGATAAATTTTTAGGTAAGTAATTTGAACCTTAAATATAAATAGTTACTGTGAAAATCATTGCTGTTACTCGGCTCAACAAATCAAACATACCTACACGCTAGACAAAATAGTTGCCAAGTAAGTTAAAAATGTATCTACATATACATATAATATACATACTTAGAACACGATGATGACATACAAAATATTTTTTTCTACCCTCATTCGTAACAATTTAAATAACGCAAAAGTCCCTTCAAATTTCTACTTAAAATTCTTGAAATATCAAGCAATCGGAAAACAATTTGAGAAACTCGCAATGATTTTCTACAGCTACGAAATTGTAGGAGTCGTGAGGCGACGCCAGTAGCACAAGGCGGGCGCCGCAATTTACGCGATTGTCGGAAGAAAGCAGCTGTGTAGAGATATATTACGCGTTTCAAAATATTACATTTTTAAATACTGTGTATAAATAAAACTCGAAATTGAGGAATTCATTTGAGTGTATACATTCGAAAATTTTCAATTGCAGTTAAAACGCTCCTGATTTATTAAAAAACTTAAGCATGTTGGCGTACGTTCAAATACTGTTGTACAAATCAGTTTTATTTCTATATATCTTTATGTTTTGATTCTAAACACATTTTGGTTTAATTTACTTAACTTTTTGCGCAATGAATGCTGTGATTGCCTATAATTATAGGAGCAGTTAATTATGTAAAATGTATATAGGTGCTGTAAAGTAACCAAACATTCATTGTTGTTTCATATGTTTGCAATCCAAATAAAATAAAAAATAAAAAAATTTTGAATTGGATGCAAGGGGAATTTAATAGTTTTTTAAATACTGGCCACCCTTCCACCCAGCTTAATAATAATCTCTTTCAGACTGAATTTCTGTTTTGGTGGCCATTCTCAACGAAGACTGCGCAGATCTGCGCAAAATAAGATTATACTAAACAATATTATAGTCCGTCGGGACGGCAATCTGACACGACTGGAGAGAGAGCGCAGGATCAACAGCTTTTTATACTTTCCGAGGCGCGGTGGTGAAACTCCGCCAACTTCATGAATCCGGGCTTTTACTGAGTAACTCTTGATAGAAAAAACCCAATAACTGAATTTAGCTCAACCCCGGCCCGAATAGATTAACAAGGCTGACAACTTAGTTCGACATACGTATAGATTTAGTTATTTTTATTTGCTATTTTGTTTTATTTAGTATTTTGTTATTTGCAAGACTGTTTTTCTTGAACAAGGACTGCCCAATGCATTGGGATAGCAGCTTAATCAACTAATACGACATTGCGTCATGGTCCGTCATTGATACCTTCACTGACATAAATGAGGTATTAAATTAAGCTAACTTTACGCATTCTACCGCGTTAATTTAACTTTTTAATTTCTGATTTTTTTGCTGCTTTACAGCACCCAAGTCACGGGGGACTAAGATGTTTGACGTCCCAATGTCATAGTTAGTCCGTCTACCTTCAGTTTTTGAATATTAATTTTTGTTCTGATCTACGCAGAATGAGCAAAGATTATCTTGAAGTCTTAGAGGTGCTATGCTTGGCATTGGGTTTAATTTTATTAATTATAGGATCCCAAGCAGATGGCAGCACCCATCCATCTTCTTTATTGAAGTGAGGATGTTTTTTTAATCGAGAATCATCCTTGGTAGGAATCGGTGTTTTTGCGAGGATTTGTGATCTATGAAATCTAAAATACCTCGTAAAGTCAGCTATATGTTCTTTTACGCGAGTTTTTATACATATTTTTGTTTTTCCTATGTAACTCCACCAGTCCTGTGTACCAGCTTGTACACTCCTGCATCTTGTATTAGGATATTTCACTTGACGGATGGTAAAAACTGACTAATCTTCTTCGGCGGCTTGTAGGTTTTAATGAACCTCATTTCAAGATGTAGCCAAGCTTGTCTGTGACTCCTCTGACGTTTGCTAGTACAGCAGGCTGACGCTCAACCGTGGCCGACTTCACTCGGTCTCTGTAACGTAGGCGCGGGACATGTAGCTTGTTGTAATACAACAAGCAATAATAAGCAATACTTATTTGACGTGCTGAAGCTCGGCAGATAATACACGTCTAATCACATAAACGAAGAGGTAAGAAGTTTTACGATTATCAAGAGATAAAAATTAAATAAATACGGTTCAGTTCAGCTGAAATGGCAACTGGTCGACCATAAACCTTAAAAAACTGACAACCAATGTGGAGGAAAGGTTCCGGCTACACCCCCCCCCCTCCTCCGCTAGATTTAGTGACGACCTGGTAAGAGATACAAGAAGTCGTTAGATGCAGATGGCCCAGGAGCTTGCTTTGTGTCATTCCTTGTGGGAGGCTTACGTTCAGCAGTGGACTAGTGAAGGGCTGAATGATGTAATAAATAGGCTGGCTACTACATTAAACTACGGTCGCATAGATATTGGACTTTTGTCGCTGCTACTTGTCGCTGGCTCGAGTATTCTTGGTCTGATGTAAACAAGATACTCGCAGCGCCATCTATCGGAAACCAATATCTGTTTTGGTATTTTCCATAGTCTCTACTTCCAAAAGATACGGGAAGAAAAGGGGTGGTGGATTTTATTACGGCGTCACGTGAGGCAGGAATAAACTCCCAAATGAAAATTGGATAAAACTTATTTATAAGGGAAGTCTGATATAAGATATATAAAGAGCAATAATAGCAATACTTTCAAAAAAACAGTCTACCCTTTTCTAATAGGCCGGCACCTGCAATTTTCCTGATGTTGCACATGTTCATGGTTAACCAAGATCACTTAATATCAGGTAAGCCGCATGCTCGTTTGCCTTCTCTTCCTTAAAAAAAATCACTAATTTAACACCTCGTACAATAAATACATGGTAGCCCTGCCAGGACAAAAGTAACCTAATTACTAAATGACTAAAATATCGCAAGAATTGATTATAATTGTTCGCATAGGTATAAGATATACACTTATATTTTGTCAATCATGTATGCATATGATATATATGTATTAAGCAACCGTGTAGTGGTAGTGTAGAGTGGAGAATAACAAAGCATTTTCCCAGTAAAACCCAACTTTAAAGTGAATATTAATATTTTTTTTATAGGATAGGGTGACAAACGAGTACACAGTCCACCTGATGGTAAGTGGTTACTGTGGCCTATAGACATCTACATTTATCCCCGTTCGCGAATCAAAATGTAGATGCGTTATCACCTGTGAGGACTAAGATGGAATGCCTCTTTTCCAGTAAAAAGAGTCTCCGGTTCTCTACACTCACCATACGCAACACAGCAGTGTTAAGCTGCTATTTTACGCTGGTATTCTGTGAGAGCGTGGTCCTTCCCCGGTCGAGGCGACCCATTCGTGCTACAACTATACCAGTAATATAGCTGCAGCATGGCTCTACCACGTACAATACATATTATTATCATTTGAAGATGACGGTTTATTAAATGGAGTAGATCTATGAAAAATCATAAAAAAATGTTAAAGCTTAGTAGCTAAGCAATCGCGGTAAATTTTACAGTACACATCCACTCGGATATATCTTCGTTTGAGACATTAGAAGAGAAAATGAAAAAACTTTTCAAAATATCATATTTTATAAGCTCTATCTTCTATAAGCTATTAGCTTTCAAAGAGGTTCAATTTCTTTAATATATCCACCGATATTGGTTTGTGTAATTCAGTACCTAATGTAGATTGTATTATTAAGTTACCAATTTCAATAGCTTTATTTATTATCGAGTTCCCATATTGCTTTGATAAATATATTATACATTCTGCAAGCCGCCGAAGAAGATTAGTCAGTTCTTACCATCCGTCAAGTGCAATATTCCTCTACAAGATGCAGGAGTATACAAGCTTGATTGTGAGTGTGGTCTCTCATATATAGGGCAAACAAAACGATCAATAAGAACCCGTGTAAAAGAACACATAGCTGACGTGAAGCACCAACGTTCCAGAAGTATGCAGTTTGTGATCATATCCTAGACGGCCCCCGCCATTACATTAGATTTGATAAATCACAAGTTCTCGCGAAAGAACATCGATTCCTGCCAAGGATGATACGTGAGGCTATTGAAATTAAAAAACATCCTAATTTCAATAGGGAGGGAGGCTGGGTACTACCACCTGCTTGGAATCCTGTAATTTATAAAATTAAAACTAAACCCAAGCATACAACTGCAAGACTTAGACACAGTTAGTTCATTCTGCGTAGATCGGACCAAAATTAATAATTAAAAAGCTGAAGGTACTCCGGGTTATCTTTGACATCGGAACGTCAACCACCTCAGTCCCCCGTGACCACGGTTGCTGGAAAGCAACTGAAACGTCGGGAATATAAAATAACTTAATTAAACGTGATAAAATCCGTAAGGGTAGTTTTATTCAATGAAATATATATTTCCTAAGTGCCAATCTCGCATTGCGTGGTGTGCCGTGTTATTTAACTGTCTGATAACTGACAAAGTTGTGGTATATTTTTCGTAATATGCAGTAGCGTAACCAGTACGAGGGTGTAGATGTTGAACACATCTTCTATCCACCTATACAGCGAAGTGAGTAAGTTTAGTGAGCAATATATATGCGGTAGAGCCATGCCGCAGCAATATTACGGTCGTAGCACGAATGAATCGTCTCGACCGGCAGCTTAATGCTGCCATGTATCGTGATTCTAAACACCAGAATCCTTAAAAAAAAGTATAACATCGCTTCAAAGTCTTTCAAAGGAGTTATTGCCAAGGCAAATTACAGGATTTTATCCTGTGTCGTGGAGGCAGTTTACAAACATAAATTGTACAAGGACAAACATCCAGACACGGAACAATTATTTGTAGGCCATACAAATACTTGTTCCGTGCGGGATTCAAACCCGCGGCCCCCAGCGCAACAACTGATTGCTAAGCCACTGCGCCACGGAGCCGTCATAATATTAACACATTTTCATAATGTTTGCGAACCATCTTTTTAAAGCAATATTTCAATTTCCAAAAAATAGCACCATAGCAACCGGTGAGATAAACTGTTGGCATTAAAAAAAGAAATTACATTTAGAATTGAAGAAATATATATTTCCTAAGTGCCAATCTCGCCTTTCGTGGTGTGCCGTGTTATTTAACTGTCTGATAACTGACAAAGTTGTGGTATATTTTTCGTAATATGCAGTAGTGTAACCAGTACGAGGGTGTAGATGTTGAACACATCTTCTATCCACCTATACAGCGAAGTGAGTAAGTTTAGTAAGCATTATATATGCGGTAGAGCCATGCCGCAGCAATATCACGGTTGTAGCACGTATGAATCGTCTCGACCGGCAGCTTAATGCTGCCATGTATCGTGTTTCTAAACACCAGAATCCTTAAAAAAAAGTATAACATCGCTTCAAAGTCCTTCAAAAGAGTTATTGCCAAGGCAAATTATGAGCACATTGGCAGAATTGGCGAAAAATTAGTTCTCCTTCCTTCGCGAACCCGTTAATTCTGGTCTCTTGCCAAGAATTTCCAAGGGTATTTCTTTAAGACATCACTTCCATCTCTGCACAGGGAGGAAGACTCACTGGCACATGCCGCAAAAGAGAAAGCCGACCTTTTAGGCTCCATTTTTGCTTCAAACTCGACTCTCGATAACGGGGGGAATACACCGCCGACCATCCCGCAGTGTGAGTGCTGTATGCCTCTATGCGATTCACACAGTTCTCAGTACGCAAAGCGCTCCTATACCTGGACATCCACAAGTCGAGATGGTATGACGGAATCCCCCGATTGTGCTGAGGACGTGTGCTTCAGCGTAGGCACTGGTTCTAACGCGTCTTTTCAGCTACTCTTACTCCTTAGGCGTAGTCCCGAACTCATCGAAGACAGCTTCGGTGCACCCGATCCCTAAAAAAGTCGACCGCTCAGATCTGTCAAACTACAGGCCTATCGATATCACCGCTTTGTTTTCCATAATTATCGAAACAATTATAATCTACCAGCTCATGAGATACCTTGAGGATTAACAGATCATTTGGTGATCTTCTTGCTTACCTAACACACTCCGTGACGCAGTGTAGACGGCTCCGTGGCGCAGTGGCTTAGCAATGAGTTGCTGCGCTGGGGGGCGCGGGTTCGAATCCCGCACGGAACAAGTATTTGTATGGCCTACAAATGATTGTTCCGGGTCTGGATGTTTGTCCTTGTGAAATTTGTGTTTGTAAACTGCCTCCACGATACAGGAGAAAATCCTAGTGTGGGGGTAACGTAAAAAAAAAAAACAAAAAAATAACAAAAAAACAAAAACACTGATGGAAGCAGGCGGTCGAGTCCAAGTGGAGGTTTTATTTCTTTCTATCGCCTTTAATGACACCCACGGGATATTGGGTAGTGGATATTCTTTCACTGCATGGTGAGATTCCAACCGTAAAAAGAGTAATTTAATTCAACGTCTAACGACCACTACGAAAAAGTTAAAGTCGTTCGCCTTTATTGCAAAATTACTTTTTTTCAAGTTTGCAGTGGCATACAGACTGACCACCGTATGCAATCAACTACAAAGAAAGAAACTTGAAAAGTATTGTTTTATTTATTAAAATAAATCAAAGACAAATGCTTAAATTTATTTAAACACTGTGTCGCAGAAACCTAACAAGGGCGGACTGCCTCAGACCAGAAGGTATGTCGGGATGGAATAAATACGTAAGTTACAGTCTTACCTAACGAAGTTCCAGGTTATTGTAAGGAAACTTTTTTCTTTGGATAAACTTAACACATTTTATACTGTTTAACTTGCAATGTTATAAGTAGCTATTAGGTCGCCTTATTGCGGAAACTTCAGAAGTTAAGTTCGTTCATCAGGCTTAATGTCGTCGTTACGAAGGTTATATTAGAGCACGGCGAAAAGTGGAATCTTAAAGTTAAGTACGTGGTACATTTTTACGTCGCAGAGCCATGCTGCAGCTATATACTACGTAGTATAGTTGTAACACAAATGTGTCGGCTCGACCGGGGAAGGACCACGCTCCCACAGAATATCAGTATAAAATTGCAGTTTAAGGCTGCTGTGTTTCATATGGTGAGTGTAGAGAACCGGAGACCCATTTTATTGAAAAAGAGGCATTCTATCTTAGTCCTCACGGGTGACAACGCATCTGCATTTTGATCCATTATGCAATTGAGGATAGATGTAAATGTCTATGGGCCATAGAAATCATTTACCATCAGGTGGACTGAGTGCTCGTTTGTCACCCTTATTATATATAAAAAATGTATATAAAAGTAGAAAGAAATATTTGGTGTCGTTTTCGTAAAATGCAAGAACATTAGCAAACCACTTTTTAGGGTTCCGTTTCCAAATGCCAAAAAACGGAACCCTTGTGGATTTGTCATGTCTGTTTGTCTGTCTGTCCATCCGTATGTCACAGCCATTTGTTTCCGAAGGCTTCGTGCTGAAAATTCCGTTGAAACTTAGTAAGTATGATTGAAAGATGTATTCTGTGAAGTGCATTAAGATTTTCACACAAAAATAGAAAAAAAACAACAATAAATTTTGGGGGTTCCCCATACTTAGAACTGAGACTCAAAGTTTTTTTCATCAAACCCATACGTGTGGGGTATCTATGGATAGGTCTTCAAAAATGATATTGTGTTTTCTACTATCATTTTTTTCTAAACAGAATAGTTTGCGAGAGAGACACTTCCAAAGTGCTAACTAGTGCTTTAACTTCTAAAATTCTAAAATAAGAGAATTATAAAACTAAAAAACTTTCTTTCATTTAATCAACTCAAATATAAAAATAAAAAAACGCATTTAATTTTAATTGCTATTTCCAGTCTGTACTGGTTTACATAATGATTTCTTATATTTACGCGAATACTACACATTGAATTTAACTACTTTTCCGGATTTTATTGGGTTTAATTATACTTATTTAATTAAGTAGTTTAATATCTTATATAAACTTATATATATATATATATATATATATATATATATATATATAAGGCGCAGAACCAACGGCTTTGTGAGTTTGAGAGTGAGAGAATTTCTTTATGGAAAAACTCTCTAACTGAAGTTGTTTTATTCAATGTTTAGTTTTCGTGTAAACGTAAGATAAATGTTTCATAAATTTATTAACGCCTTTTTAAAATTTATGAAGATTTTTTTATAAACTCGTATTACGTTGTTCTCGTAGTAAATGTTCATTAAATAAATTATTTATTTATTTAATTGTCCCTTATTGCAACGCACCTTCAACTAGGAGTTACAAATGGCGGACTTAATGCGATATTCTCTACCAGTTGGCCCTAAGAAAGATGGAATAAATAAAGATGTTGGTAGGAAATTATATATTTTTTATAGAATAATGGTGACAAACAAGTACACGACCCACCTGATAATAATTGGATGCTGTCATCCATAGACATCTACGTATAACCTCAGTGAATAATTGAAATGAAGATAAGTTGAATACTAAATTAAATGCCTTGTTGCCACTGAAAATAATCTCCACTTGTCTATAATCACCATAAGAAACATAGTAGTATTAGGCTGCTATTTCACGCCGGATTTCTGTGAGAGCGTGGTTCTTCCCGAATCAAGGTCTTCTCTGATCGTTCAACAACCATAATGTAGCTGCAGCATGGCTCTATCATGTTTCATTACGAATTGATGGTTTTGACATGACATTGATTAGGCACGTAGAATTGAATAAGTTATCGAGCCACGTTGCAGCACATTATGAATGCAGCATGCATAGCTTGAGTCAACCGGGAAAAAAACCACAATCACATAGAATACTAGATGAAATAACAGCATTATGATTGTTGCATAATAAAACAACTCAACATAAACTACATATAGAAAAGAAGTAGAAGTAAGGCATAAAAATATGAACTTTACTTCGTGTACAAAGCAATTTGATTTTTTTAATAAAAATTGTAATAAGTAACGACGCGCGGATCTCTTCATTTAAGTTTAGAAAAAGACCTAAAATAAACTCCGTATACAGCTCACATTTCAATTAGTTACATTCAGTTCACCACCATGCATAATTTTGTGATTTCCCATAGCCCTATAGTATAGTACTTCCAGGATGAAAAAGATGGACTACAACACCCCACATTATATAGCGTTTCATTTCATATACGTAGTAGTCCCTGGTTATTAACAAACGAGATTTTAGGGATTACCTGATGGCGGAATAAAGGAAAAAAAAAAACATTTCTAAATGTAGGAGGTAAGGCTTTTCTTCTGCGATTAGTCTGTCTGTCGTATCTATATTAGTTGCCAGGTAGATAACCAGTATTATTATAGGCTGTGAGGCATTCCGTCTTAGTCCTCAGAGGTGACACCGTATCTGTGGTCGATTTTGTATGAAGATGGTTAAAGGTTTACATGGGCTGCAGTAGACAATTACCTCAAGATCGATTGTAAGTTCGTTCCTTAACTCAATTTAGGCTTCAGATGCGTTATCACCTCTGAGGATTAAGACGGAAAGCCTGAGAACCCATATTTATGCTGCAATATGAAACACAAATATTTATATATATATGAGATTTAACCCCATCTGCTACTATGCGTTGACTACGCGTTTAATTTTAAGCCTGTATGTGATGTACACGATATTCATATACGAGTCGAGTCGGGTATACGATAGACTTGACCATTTATCAGTCACAAATACCATCACACCTTATATTAACCACACTAATTATCACTGTATTTAGGCTATATTTAACTTTGCAAATACAACCATAATTAGCAGAGGAGTTTAAAGGTTCTTTAAACTTCGGCACACATTAAAAATACACCATTAAACAATTTTAATCAAAGGACCATGAGCAAAAATGTATGAAGCCTAGGCTCACCCACCCACAGAGATGAGATCACTTTGAATATATTTGTACTGCGATAAATATAAAGATATAAACTCATTTATGTGAAGAATCCATGGGGTTATTCTTCTATAAATATATTTCTCCTACCATAAATAAGCTATAATCCTGCAAAGTAATGCTGTTATGACATTGTAGTTTTTGTTGTTTGACATCTTATACCAGTTTTAATTCCAGGTGCAAAAAGTATATAAAAATAAAACAGCTGTTATCAGTTAAAATATTTTTATTTTTAACTAATAACAGCTGTTTATCAGTTAAAAAATTTCAATTAATATCAATAATTATGTCGTATAGACGACGTGCCGGTGGTTTAAATTATATGAGCCTAACCCTAGATACTATATTATAAAAACGGTATATGCACAACTTCCTATTGTGCGCCTACCTGTTAGACACGAGCAGTAATATTGAGCGATGGCATCTGGATCTATTTCATTTCTGTTGACTAGAATACATATGTAATGTGTACGAACATGTTTTGATTGTATTCTTCTTCTTAATAGCCACACATTTTGGTGTTGGATACTGCATGCTGCTAAATCATGTAATTCATTTTCACTATAGATTTTTATCGTATATAAACCATTGCGTAAATGTTCGCTGCAATATAACTTATCAAGACCGAAGGGATATAGCGATGTAGTAAGATATAGTAGAGCGTGTAGTAGTATAATATAGTTAGAAGGGTCGGGCGCCCGCGCAGACGTCCGAAAGGTGTAAGGGATAGAGAGTGTTGTAAATCACACGAGCGAAGGCGCATCTATTGTTTACCATTATTTTAAAGTATGAATTTGTTGTTTCAATAACAGCTTTATGACTGCCAATTGACTTTTTCTACAAAACATATTTAGGTGCATATGTTTTTTCTGCAATGGAATTGAAGGTGGTGCCGATAGTAACAATTTAAGTACGAACAAAATCCTTTACAATGATTATAGAATATAGAAGAATATTCCATAACTCTGTTGGACACTGAGCCCAATTTGTCGCATGGTCCTTTAAAAACCTGGGGACGAAAGATCTTATCTGCGTACGCTTACACGCGTTACTCAAATATGTTGCAATATATTGAAGATGGTCCAAATTAAAACTGAGATGTAAAATAAGGAGCCAAGTGGGAGTCCGTAGTCTCTGCCCACCCCTGATGACGGGCGTGAGTGATTATGTATGATTGTATGTATAGCAAAACAAGTTATTAAACCATCGAAACAATAACAACATCACGATTTTTAACGATAGCAGAAACGAAGCATGTCACCTTATAACGTAAGTAAGATTCTAGGTATCGGTGTGTGCCCATATGCGCCTCGTGTACGTACTCGTATTTTGAATACTCACCTCATGTATTCAAGCAATTTTACTTTAATTTTATGTCACAGAATGTCTCTACGATACAAGATAAATTTCTAAAATGTGTAAATGTAATGGTTTTCAATAATGAGGTATTGAAATATAATATCAACAACAGGAGATACCACAGTAGATTCAAAACACGAAACAAATTTTAATCAATATATTATAGGTTGTGTGGAAGAAATGTCGAGTCCACCGTGTAGTAGCGATGGAAGAATATTCACTGCCCCATATTATCATCCTGTGGATGTCATAAGAGGCGACATAAGGAAACAAATCAAGGGATGGGCAACAGCGTCTTCCTAATAACAACATAACATAAAATAGCAACTATATATATAGTGGTAGAGCCACGCGGCAGCTTTTGCTGTCGCACGGATGGGCCGGCTCGAACCGGGGTGGTACCACGACCTCACAGAATACCAGCGTGAAGTAGAGGTTTACCTCTGCGTTTCGCTTGGTGAGTGCCCTTTTTACTGGGAATGAGGCATTCCATCTTAGTCCTCACGGGTGACAACGCATCTGCATTTTGATTCGCAAACGAGGATAGATGTATATGTCTATGTGCCGCAGCAACCACTTACCATCAGGTGGACTATGTGCTCGTTTTTCACCCTTATCATATAAAAAAGAAAACTAAGGCAAATATCCGTCCTATGAGGCAATCTCTAAGTTCTGCATGGACTTATAAGGGCTGTAGTGATTAGGAAAAATGATCACTTCATAAAAGTTTTCAATTGCACAGCGTACATCAAGTAAAAACCTATAAAAATTATCAGCAGCACATAGTAATTTTCATGACAATTTTCTCTGCAGATAAATTATTCGAACTTTCCAATTTACGGGCATGGTCCCAAATTAAATTCCCATTAACGACGCTCTGTCATTTTGGCATCAAAAAGCAGTTAAGGGACAATGAAAATTCAATGATCCGTAGCCCTCGCGAAATGAATTATATTTATATTAAAACTCAAACCGACTTTGCAGACAAAATGCAATTTAAATATAGAGGATACTTTCGAGGGATTTAATGAAATATTGTCAATAGCATTCTGCAGTTAACAATCTCCTGCCGAATAGTCACCACGTAAGAATACCTATGTAAAATTTCAATATTTGATAGTGATTGAGGAGCTGGAGCTGGAAAAGATACGATATTAATATCAACGGCAAGTATATCACTCGTCTTCAATTTGCTGAATAGTTCTTATGGCAAAATCGCTGCAGGATCTAAGCACTATGCTCAATGATCTCAATCGTGGCTCGCAATGAATGAACATGAACAAAACAAAGATCACGTATAACGTCCATGTCACACCTGTGCCGGTTGTTGTTTGGAGCAGAAAGATCAAAGTAGTTGACGTGTATGTTTACCTGAGATAAATAGTCCGAATAGGTAAGTTTAACTTCAACCGAGAGGTTCGGCAGCGTCCGGGAAATTACGGCATATCTTCTCGGCAGGTATACCTCAAAACTTTAAAACGAAACTGTACAACCAGTGCGTGTTGCCAGTAATTACCTATAGAAATGAGCCGTGGTTCTTCACTGCTGGCCGTATGAGGAAGGTCAAGGCCCAGACACACTGACATTGTCAAACGGAGAAGTAAGCAATGTACCGGATAGCTCGATGAACTGACAACCGATGGAGAAAAAGGTTCTCGAGTGGCGGCCTCGTACCGGCGGACGAAGTGTACGGCATCCTCCCACTAGATGAAATGACGACATGGTAAGACATGCAGGAAGTCGATGAATGCAGGTGGCTCAACATCGTGCTTTGTGGCAATTATTGGGGGAGATCTATGTTCAGGAGTGGACTTGTGAAGGGCTGTAATGATGAATGATTTCTTGACACCCATGTAACAAGGGAAGAAGGAGTGCCTGAAAATCAACGCTTCATGGGATCTTACTCCCAGGTAAGCAAAAATTGAGTCAGACTCGATTGCCTAAATTTAATAATTGATAGAATCAGGCGTTACTTTGCGGAAATCCATTATAATGGGGTTGTTTTAAACTAATTTGATTAATTCCGCGTAAAGAAAGAAAATAATGTGTCCTGCCCAGTCTTAAGGGGACCTCCCATCCTCCCTCAATCGCGAGCGCTATACCTGTCGCCGTAAATCCCAGCACTACCACCCCCAGCACCACCACACTAGGCACGACATACCACTCCCGAAATACGAGCCTAAGACGAGGCTTAGCTCTTAGCGGCCAGCCTCCGCAGAGTCTACTTCACCTGAGGATGCCTTGTGTAGAGGCGAAACACGTGACGTATTTTCACGATGTTTACAGTTATTAAATAAATAGTGATGATGTTAGTGCTGTAAGACCTCTGCCTCGAATTTTGCGGGCAGCGGGGCGGCGGTGGCGGCGACGCGGGAGCGGAGCGGGCAACGCAGACCCGTTCTCAAAACCAGCGGGCAGATCTTGCGGCAATGTAGCGGCGTAGTGATGTGTTCATGGTTGTGTTGTTGAGATATTTGTTTTTATTCGCGAACAAAATGTCTGAACAACGGCGACAACATCTTTTTGATTTAAATTTATTCCTAACGCTCGATTTATTTTGGACAAAAAAGAAGTGAATCCCTACTATAGGGCAAGGAAAAAAAGGCGAGTTTAATCGAAATTACGATATCAAAGTACGATGGTTAGTTATTTCTACAATCACAGATTTGTTATTATTTGACAGTATTTTTATTATAAGGTTGATATACCTAGTGTTGAGTAGTATACCCATACATATATGATTCATTAGAAGAGTACATGCCTTCATTTACACTTAACTCGTCTAGAAGAGCTTGATTAATTTTTTATCTCACTCTAAACTTTTGTACTGGCGTGAATTTTTCCATTTGTGGAAGCTAACTCATTAAAAAGTAGTAGTCTAAAATAAATTTGCTCTTGCACGTCCGAGGACATTTAGACACGTCACAAAAATAAATTGCACAACACTGCAATGCAAACGTGCCGGCGGTTACCGCTTGACTGGAGTGCACCGCTTGTTGCCCGCCCCGGCGCCGCTGCCGCGCCGCTGTTTTCGAGGTTCGGGCCATTTGATTTTACGCATAAGATTCTGCCGCTCCTGCGTCGCCGCCGCCGCCGCTCCGCTGCCCGCGAAATTCGAGGCAGATGCCTAAGAGGCGTAGTTCATATACGGTTCAAAATGCGTCGATCGGAGTCGAGAAGCAGTATCATAGTTGGGAGTTGGTTGCTGTCATCTTCATCCACCTGTCAAGTGTAACGGTTAAGGCATATTCTGTTAATAACTGAAGAGGCCTATGTTCAGCAGTCTTATGCAACACAAGTCGTAATTTTATGTAATAACCTCGGGCCAAACAGCAGCGGTGCAAGAAATAACTTTAAATCAATGTGTTAGTAGAGTAAGACGCTAGTATAGGAATTATTACCGAGTAGTGGCGGTGTAAGAATATCCACTACCCCATATCATGCTGTGGGTGTCGTAAGAGGCGACAGAGGGAAAGAAATCAAGAGATGGGCAGCAGCGTCTTCATAATAACGACTAAAATTAAAAAGCTGTGGTTTCGAACCTACGTAAAAAGCTTGGAAACTACGGCAAATGTCCTCCCTATGAGGCAATCTATGGGGAAGGCCTATTTTCTGCAGTGGACTTTAAAAGGCTTTAACTGTAAGTAAAAGACAAACAAAAAGTTGTTATTGCTTAAAATACCCAGAACAAAGGCAGCAAGCAGCAGCATATGATGTTGTTGGAGTCTGGTAGTTCGATCCTCAAACAATACAGCTTTCTTATACTTCCGTAAGCACTACGCTTTGAATAAAATAATTAATAAATTATTAAAAGTTGAAGGTACTCCGGGATAACTTTGAACTCGCGACGTCAATTGCCTCAGTTCTCTTGTGACCATGGGTGCTGCAAAGCACCCGTAACGTCAAGTTCAAAAACGTGTTAATTCTTGTTCCCGCTCTTAAAAATGTGTGCGATAGCTCATTTGATTCGAAATGACGTCTACAAAAATGTATCTCGAGGATTTATTAGCACATAAAAAATTACAATTATTAGTAACAAAAAAAGATGAAAAAAAAAAGATATTTAAGTTTTCTTTAATAACTGAAATACTCTTAATATTTAAAAATATTTGAAAAAATATCCTTAAAGTTAGAAATTTTCAATTAAAAAGTCTCGACTCCGTAATTCTTATTTAATTTAATTAATATCTAATACTATAAAAAATATTTTATGCGATATACTGTATTCAGTGGCGATGCGCTCTAGCCGTAACGATCGCTTGGAGTCCTATTTTCGGCGTTAAAGCTTTAACTAGCCTGAATGACCTTGACGAAACGGCAATCGCAGAGATTTTAGCCGACGTCAACACCGTCTAGCAACTACGTTCTGTATTACTTATAAAAGTGCAGAGATTAATAGACTGCAGAGATGACAATTATATAAGTGACATACTGCCTGTTATGCTTGCGCATCACTGAGAATTATGTCGCGGATACGCATCTTCAAGAACATTGTGCTGTAGCTTTGTCCGGTAGGCGTCACGAGCTATCAAGTGTTCAACTTTCAAGTACGTAAGAGTTTTTTATTATATATTTTAAATCGTACGAGTATTTATTTGTATCTTATTAGTAGTTCTGGGTCAAAGCGTTCGCTGTAAATTTTCCCAGGTTTGATCCCCGACAGCACGAATGAAATTTGTAATTGCAATTTTCGTCAACACGCATTGGGGAAGTACGGCGGGCATTTCCTTGCCCTAAAACCCTCTCAGAAATAAAAAAAGAGTCCTGTGCCTAGTAGAGGGACTTGTATAGCCTATTACTTTACTTTGTAGCAATATTTATACTAGTTTCAGATATAGATGGGTACCTTATGCTGACAAAAATATCATGTGGAGGCGACGAAAACGTAAAACATCTTTGTACCTAGATAAAACATTCGAAAGATTGTCAGTTATGTCATACGCCACATTTTCTATAGAGCGTAGAACATTGCAGATAGGGCAAAATAAAAAATAATCCAAAATATTATGGGAACGATTTATTAATAATATATACATATATATGTATTTATAATAAAAATAATGAACAAGCTGAAAGGTTCAACTAATAATGTTTTTTGTAAACACAATTGTAAAATTCCTGTTTTAAAATTTACCAATGGTTAATTGATGAAACGTAGTCAAGATCACTTCATATAAAATATATTTAATTAAAATTGACACGTGACCTATTTGGCCTTCTACTTACAACTCGGCGGAAATTTGGAAAGAAGATTTTGTCTTTTCACTCAAGTATTGTTTACAACTGGCGTGGTTTCGAAAAGCGTGATTAAGTGTCAGCGGTATATAATGAATTAAATACTGAACTTTTTTGAAATTTATTTTTTTGTTTATTTTTGTTATATCTTCTTGAAAACTGACGCCATCTCACTATTTTATTATTTGTTTTTCTTTTTGTAACGCATAAGGATAAGTTAGATTAACTTGGATAAGTTTGTAATTTTTTTAATTTTA
This sequence comes from Parnassius mnemosyne, assembly GCA_963668995.1. Classification (NCBI taxonomy): domain Eukaryota; kingdom Metazoa; phylum Arthropoda; class Insecta; order Lepidoptera; family Papilionidae; genus Parnassius; species Parnassius mnemosyne. Next base: position 45,294,775 of record CAVLGL010000024.1, on the reverse strand, counting down.
TCACGAAATTTCCGCAATAAATTATTACCTTTTCTACAGTGATTCTCTCCTCTTAATTTCGGCGTGACTGTAGGATGTTAAAGTGAGTCACCGTCAGTTACTAAGCAGCCATAAATCATTATATGTATGTATAGTATGTAAACTTATATACATTTTTTGATATTAATATTTATTTTATGTCTTTTTGAATTTAGATTGATTTTTTGAAACCTGGTAAAATTATTTTTTTTTATACCAATTGATGGGCCTGAGTATAATGCCAGTTATGCTCTTTGGCTGAAGTTATTTTTTATTTTATGCTTAATTGCAGACAAAACAATATTGATTGCATACATATATATGTATTTATAATAAAAATAATGAACAAGCTGCAAGGTTCAACTAATAATGTTTTTTGTAAACACAATTGTAAAATTCCTGTTTTAAAATTTACCAATGGTTAATTGATGAAACGTAGTCATGATCACTTCATACAAAATATATTTAATTAAAATTGACACATGACCTATTTGGCCTTCTACTTACAACTCGGCGGAAATTTGAAAAGAAGATTTTGTCTTTTCACACAAGTATTGTTTACAACTGGCGTGGTTTCGAAAAGCGTCATTAAGTGTCAGCGGTATATAATCAATTAAATACTGAACATTTGTGAAATTTATTTTTTTGTTTATTTTTGTTATATCTTCTTAATAACTGACGCCATCTCACTATTTTATTATTTGTTTTTTTTTTGTAACGCATAAGGATAAGTTAGACTAAGTTAGATTAACTTGGATAAGTTTATAATTTTTTTTAATTTTATCACAAAATTTCCGCAATAAATTATTACCTTTTCTACAATGATTCTCTTTTCTTAGTTTCGGCGTGGCTGTAGGATGTTATAGATAGTCACCGTCAGTTACTAAGCGGCCATAAATCATCATAATATGTATGTATAGACATATATATATATATATATATATATATATATATATATATATATATATATATATATATATATATATATATATATATATATATATATATATTTTAATATTTATGTTTTTTTGAATTTTGATTGATTTTTTGAAACCTGGTAAAATTATTTTTTCCATACCAATTGATGGGCCTGAGTATAATGCCAGTTATGCTCTTTGGCTGAAGTTATTTTTTATTTTATGCAAAAAACAGACAAAAAAATATTGATTGCGCATTTCTAAAACAAAATTTCACCTCATCTCTTTCTAATAATAGCTCCTGCACCTAACACGGCGGTATAGTTATTATTATCTATAAGACCATTTGCGGAAACAGTTTTTGTTAACAGTTATGAGTGTAACATTTTATCAGCTGCTTTGTTTATAGTGCCTTGAGCAACACATTGCCGCTTTCTGTACAGAAAATGATGCTGGCTTTGCAAATATGGATGGCCGCTACCATTGAATATAATACCCGCTATGTTACACTTATTTACATAGAATCTTAAATTATCATTTGCATACAATTCTAAATAGCACTTTTTACACAAGAAAGTAAACTTTTAGATCAGTCCATCTTGTTTTTCACTAATTAAGTAAAAAGTAAAACAAACCAATAGGTCCGTGATTTAAAATTTCTTGCAACTTTTTATAGAAAAGCATGACCTTATCATAATATAAAAGTCAATCATTTAGCCATGTGATAAAACTTTAAAGTGTGCCAGTCAAATATTAATGATGATATTTGGGTCATTATACTGGAAATAGTCTTTTAAATATTTTGTAGTACAATTGATAATCTTCAGTATAATTGACCATGTATATGACTTTTATAAGTCTATGTTATTTTTGATGAAAATTATTATTGCAGATACAAGCCCTTTCACATTTATTTTAGTCTCGAATGAAATTAATCAAAATGAAATTAATATCTTTGAATCTTTATAACAGATCTTTAAATGTAAAGCACTGACTTGAAATTATATAATTATTGGCATTTTTTTAATTCATTGAACTTTTTTAAACTCTACTAGTAAAAAAAACAAATATATATATTGTAGTTTTTGATGAAAATAATGTATGCGCGTTACATCGCATCCCATCAAGAATTTCTAATGTAATTCTTGGTGTTAAGCTAAGACGTGATAATAACTGTAGACTAGATCACAATAGAATAATAAAATAATGAAAACATTTACATTTCCATACACAACATTTACAATAATACTTGCTTTATAACCTAATAAATATTATTTGACCGTAATAAAATAAAACAAGGTAGTCTTCGGCATGAAAGTAAAAATAAGTATTTTCAATTATTTTTGCAATATCTAACAGCCGGATCAGCGCGCGATTCTGATCCATCTAAAAATGCTAAATTTCAGCAAGCACTGTCAAATTCAATAGGAGTGACAGAAAATCGGTTCTTGATATAGAAAAGTAAATAAATTATTTAACCTATAAAGTAAAATCACTTTATCACAAATCAAAATAGCCCAATAGCTTTATTAACATGAGACATAATTGTACGAGTGCTTACAAATCTTAACATTATTTTACCGAAATCTCAGAAAGTTTTTTTTTAATAGAATAAGGGTGAAAAACGAGCATACAGTCCACCTGATGGTAAGTGGTTGCTACGGCCCATACACATCTACATCTATTCTCGATTACGTATCAAAATGTAGATGCGTTGTCACCCGTGAGGACTAAGATGTAATGCCTCGTTTCCAGTAAAAAGGTTCTTCGGTTCTCTACACTTACCATACGAAACACAGCAGGGTTAAACTGCTATTTTACATGTTATTCCGTAAGAGCGTGGCCCTTCCCCGGTCGAGCCGACCCATTCGTGCTACAACTATACCTACTACTAATATAGCTACAGCATGGCTCTACCACGTAAGAAAAAATTGACGTTGAAAATTTAAGTATTTTTAGAAGCAACTTTGCAATTATTTTCTATTGAGTTAATTTTTGTGGAATCGTGTTTTGCAAACCGCCACCTGAAATACGAACAATTTTTTTTCGATAATGACGTAAAATTACAAAACTTTCCCCTTGCATTTCAATGTGGCTCTATTCAGCCTTTTAATATGAACATACATCGGGATTCAGAGATTTTAAAAGTTTTCATGCGTAGATAATGGACGCTATATTACTGTCCCGTGTGAGGCAACCTTTATACTTATATACATTTCCTTATCATATTTTTATGGTTGATTAGAAAAATTATATCTAAATGCAAACTTTCACAGGGTAATTTTTTTTTACTATTTTTACCCAGCAAGTAGTAAAGCAACTACAATCTCATCGGTAAGTGGTTATGTAGTCTAAGATGGTGAATTGCACTGACTTAACAAAAACCTATTCACTCTTGCCTAATAGTACTAGGTAAGTATTATTTGCGACCTATTTGTGTGTGTGTGTGTGTGTGTGTGTGTGTGTATGTGTGTGTGTGTGTGTGTGTGTGTGTGTGTGTATGTGTGTGTGTGTGCGTGTGCGTGTGAGTGTGTGCGCGCGCGCGCGCGCGTGTGTGTGTGTGTGTGTGTGTGTGTGTGTGTGTGCGCGAAGAAAAGCGTATGAGAATACGTGAAGAGGAATAAAGATTGAGTACTAATTTGCTTACCTGTACGAGGTTGCCACTCGAGGACCTTTCTTCCTATTTTTTATCTTTTTTTCAAGTTATATAGCTAGCCCATTGCCATTTCACTGTAATATTCCTTTGGGCTATGTCAGTTATTCTGGTTCTAATGCAAATATCTTCATTTCTAACTTTATCACGTAGAGAAACCCCTCTCCAATTTAAAATTTTTACATTTTTAGATGATAGTTTGTCTAACATAAAAAAACCATAAACCCAAGAATGTTTTTATATAGTTATTTATACTCAGGTAAGCACCATTCTTTTATTTATTTAAATTGTTTGATTTAATTTGATAACAGTGTACCTAAATGTAAGTATCTGTATCCTTATTTCCCTCCCCAATAATATTTTATATAGTCATACTCATAAAAACAGCGTTTTATTGTAATACATAATTTTAAAATTCAGTATCAACTAATTAATAAAAATATGCAACAACAAAATTACATAGGTATTAAAAAATATCGAAATCTAAGTAACGAGAGCATGTTCTTCGTTCCACATCTAAATTATATAAAAAGGCATTTTTCAATTTCAATAACCAACGTCGCCGCGAAAATTTCTTCTTCTTTGGGCACTTTAAAAATTCATTTATTTAGAAAATAATATTTACAGTTACCAGTGTACAGATATTAACTAAATTAAGTATTTCTAGTCATAAAAATATTTATAATTGAGTATAAACTTTTAAAAAACTAATATATATTTGAACGAAGTCGCTCCAACACCGACGTGCAGTCCACCCTCGACGATGTCCGAAAACGGACTGTGACAGAGCTTACATGGCGACGGAGCATACGCGCTCGCGTAAATATATTCAAAATCAGGGAAAAATGATATGTTCTCTTATAAAACGGGTAATAAAAATAAAACTCTCAATTACAAATATTAAAATTTTAAGACCTTTTTTTTAGTGTAAGAACTATTTAAAAAGCTTGTGCCGTTTTGGAGAAATTTTGCAAAATATGACAAAGATAGGTACTCTTTGGGGATTTTTTTTTCTAACAATGGGTTGTTAAAAATACAATTGTGTTCAATTTAAAACATTTACCAAATCTTCTTCTGTTACCCTGTATTTTTTCTTTGTGGATTAAATGAACAGTTATTGAGATTTTTTTACTTAAATATCCTAGATTTAGGCATTTCAACCACTGTTAAGGCCTTAAATAAAAATTATAAATATTAGATATAGAAGTCATAAAGCGAATTTTTACATTGGAAATTTCCTCCTCTTTAAGGATCTTTTTACATATCAACCATACTGAAGAAGGATGGACGGAAGGACGGACGGATACATTATTGTGTAACTATGGAACCCTAAAAATACGACAATACCTACTATATTATGTCCTAGATAGTTGGCAGGATTGTTAGTATTTGATAGTTGTTACTGTATATGTATATTTTGTAATTACTATTAAATATCTCATATCCATACAATAAAATCAACAATAAAATAATAAAAATTTCTAGTGAAATTCTCAAGGTTTATCCTTATCTCTTAAAATCCGTATTTGAGTGAATCCAAAATCGCGTTATGTAATTGTAATGTAGCGTCTACGTAATGTTCCATACATACGGATGTTTAACTATGGTAATAATATGGCAATAAATATGAATCTGACGATTAAAACACTTTACAAAGGACGATTTAAAAGTTTCATGGAATATAATATTAAGTGTATTTGCAGTTTTAGTCATCAGTTTTATTACCCTGTTAGATTGTGTTTTCATATAAATCTATTTATATTTTTATTTTTACTTTTCCATGTTATTTGTGGATGTTTAATATAAAGAATGGTTATGTTATAAATAAATAAATAGATAAGTATTTTTCATCATAATCATCATCATAGTTTTACAGAAGCCTAAAAAAGTCCACTTCTGAACATAGCCTTAACCCTTAGACCTGCTCTTGCGACATTAATGGCATAATGAAGTGTAGTGGATAATATTACGCCAATACTACATGCATATAATATTACAAATACAGTGTATTAAACCACATTTTCGTGTCTTGGGGTGATCAAAGTATCTGCAAAACATACCTTGAATCTCTGTCTACTAGGTTGTAGAACTTCCATTCTGCATAGGAATGAGTCTGGGTAGTAAGTTTCATACACCTATTTCAGCCGCCTAAAAGTACCAGCAGTACAAGCACTAGCTTGTACTGCTGTGTTATGCTCTAAAATGTATAGAGATATAGTATAATTTATCTTTGTAAGCTGTCCCCACAATAAAGGAGAAAACACAAGTGTGGAGGTGAGGTTTTTTATAAAAAAATGCTGGCTGTGAGGTATTCCATATAAGTCATCTGCTGTATAAGCTTCCAGCCTTGTTGGTCTAGTAGTCGTAAATGAGGTTGCTGATCATGATGTCCCGCGTACAAATACCGGGTTAAGTCAAATCAGTTATAGGGTTTGTCTATCAAGAAAGTCTCAGTAGCAGGCAGGAGTCAGGAAATTGGCGGTGTTTCATCCCGTTGCCTTGAAAAGTACATAAAGCTGCTAGTAGGTCTTGCGCCTGATCTTTATCCAGTCGCGTCGGTTACCGTCCCATTGGACCATGAGAGTGAGGGAGTAGCGAGTGCACATTTGCTTGCGGATACACTATGCATACACTCGAACACTATAATCCTGTCTGGCGTAGATGGCTAGTTTCCGTTAAGACTGGCCGCTATTCCCAAAATTCGGTCTTGAAGATATTATTATTATATAAAGTCTTTTACATATTAGGTTCTCAGAGGTCTGAACACATCTATAGTCTTCTTTGTTTAAAATTGGCTGCAGTTACGCAAGATTTTTGTAACTTCAGTTTTATATTAGAAAACGCTCCGCTGCAAGTGAATTTTTAAACACATTAATCAGTAAAAGTAGCAAAGGGTATTAAGGTACAGAAAAATATGAGTATATCTACATCTCTTTCTTAAGATCCATAAAACAAATTGAGTCACGCAAATTCTATCCTTCAAAGTAACATCGTTATTGAAGCTCTTTGGTAGAAAGTCAAAAGTTACGAATGCTAATCGTTTTATATGTTCAGGTATGATCATTTGAAAATTTGCTTGTGAATTCTTGAAGAGGCTTTGGATCCCTTCTAATGTTATGCGTAATCAATAATTAATGGTTATTTCAAAGACTTTAGATTATTTCCACTCGATGTATTTTGTGCCGTTGTATTGTGGTACATATATTAGCGATATCATTCCCACTTTAGACGTGGTAGAATATATTGCGGTAGTCAAATGAATGCGTCGGCTCGACCGGGGTAGGACTTTGCTCTCACAGAATACCAGCGTGAAATAGCAGCTCAATGCTGCTGTATTTCTTACGGCTAGTTTAGATAAACAGAGTCCTTTTTTACTGGATACGAGGCATTCCATCTTAGTTCTCAGGGGTGATAACGCTCCTGCACTTGATTTTAAATTGCGGATATATGTAGATGTCTATGGATCACAGCATCCACTTACCACCCGCTGAGCTGTGTGCTCAATTGTTAGCCTTATTCAAAAGATCAATATTAAATAATCCAAAAAAGGACAATATTATGTGATACGTTCAAAATTTACTATAGTAAATATACAATTGTCTTTAACGTTTCGAGTTTCTTGAAGGCTGTCCAGTGAATACCTTTTAAATTAATTGAAAATATCTGTTCTCAAACAAGTAATTGTTAATAATTATCATAATTGAAAAAAGAGTTGTTATAACGTCTCAGGTACTGACATCTATATAAAGTTTCAATGTTACTTGAGTCTTTTGAAAGTCCAAACAATTTACTCAAACTTGCAATATTATAGATACTACTACTTCACAACCCTAGGCTTCCTTTTCTTGACTTCTTTAATCATTTTCAGCATACTTTACGTGGTAGAGTTACGCTGCAGCAGTGTTCAAGAATGGCTCCACTCGAACGTGGAAGGAGCATGCCATCACCGACTACCAGCGTAAAATAATATAGTAAAAAATTATAAAGTTAAATAAAAATTATGAATTTTTATATTTGAAAGTTGAAGTTAGCCTCCATTATCTACGTCGAAACAAAACGTTGCTTATTAAAGATGTTTAAATGAAACGCGACTAAATTGTAGAGGCGGTGTAATAATATCCACTACCCCATAATCCCGCGGGTGTCATAAGAGGCAACGGAAGGAAACAAACAAGAGATGGACTGATACTAATTTCAGTGAGGAATCTGAAGTCTGTAAACATGTACAGGATCGCCCCCGTCACTAAATCAAATTTCATGGACCACAAATTCTTGGTTAAGAATGCCGAATCCTTCAAAGGATGAATCGCGACGCTATTGAAATAAAAAAAAAACATTCTAATATCAATTGATCCTATAACTAATAAAATTAAATTTCAACCTATATAAGTTACTACGAAGTATACTATAATTTGGACTGCGTATATAGGACCAAAAATTAATACTTTTTATCTGAAGGTAGCCGTGGTTAGCTATAACATAGGGACGTCAAAAACCCCCTTCCCACACCGTGACCATGAGTGATATAAAATATTGAAACATTGGGAATATAAACTAAGTTAGTACAGGTGATAAAATCCGTACAAACGTAGTGTTTGGACATATCGAAGGTCTTTTATCGGGTTGGGTATAAAGCGTTTCTTTCGTAACTATATATGGCCTTCCCGGAAAAAATGTTTCTCGGGAAAAAGTCGCCGAGTACCGGAACAAACTTGTGTCTGAAGTCGAGACTTTGTTGAACAAAGTCTCAGACTAGGGGCGACTAAATCTAGTCCAGTTTAATTCCCAGAAGACACAAATTTGCGCGTTTACCGCAAATAGAACCTCTTTGTCGTATTTCCTCAGTTTCAAGGCACTCCCCTTGTTGCCTCAGCCAGTATTGGAATCCTCGGTGTCAACATATCAATTGACGTGCAAGTTCGTGGTCAATTGTAAGGGAAGGCCAAATTGGCCTCTAAAAAGCTTGGCGTGCTAAGCAGAGTGGGACAGTATTTCATGCAGACACAACGCTTGCAACTTTACAAGGCGTAGGTTCAGCCTCCCATAGAAGAATACTGTTCCTATTTCTGGGCAGGGGCTCCCCAGTGCCAGTTCCTTCCACTTGACCGCATCCAGCGCAGAGCGGTTTGAATAGTCGACGCCCGAGTTCTTTCCCATTGATTTGACTCACTGGCACTGCGTAGAGATGTTGCACCTTATTGCGTATTTTATCGCATCTATCACGATAAGTGCTCTGAATTTCCTAGCTGATTCAGAGCTGGGCCCGTTTCACGTACCATCATTCTGGAAGAGACGATTCCATTTGAACCATGTCAACCTCTCGGTATATTGCCGAATCCGCTTCCCCCAATCAACGATTCTCTGTTTCAGATCATCTACACGCTCCGTCAGATTTTGCGTTATATCCGGCTGGGACAAACTGATGTTTGTTCCAGCAAACGCCATTCTGACGGTGCACACAATTTTTGGCCTATTATTGCCCGACCTGAAGCTTATCAGTCTGCCGACGAAGGCTCTTGCATTTGCGATACGGTCCTCAATCATTCTTCTGCAGGCTGGGATACCGCTACTTTGCCCAGTAGCACGTCCAGATGTGGGAAGTTTGGCACTAACAATGCGAAAAACTGCCAATGCAGCACCAAAGGGTATTGAGTCCATATGGCAAAGGTCCCGGCTTGCTTCCAAGTAGGTTGCCAGCAATGAGTTCAGGGCCGTCCCGATATTCTGATTCCGCTTGCTTAGGGCTATGCGTGGAAGTCACGGTCGATTTTCGAGAGGCGTGTAGCGCGTGTCCACAACCGCCTCCTCATCTGCTCTAGTTCGTGGGTGAACATACCATCATCACATGAATCAACCAGATTAGGAAGATCCATTGCGGCTTCCACATGTGGCTATGAACTTAGGAGCCGCATCAACAGCTATAGCTGGTTCATTCAATGGGGGCCTCACGCCGTAGTCGTTCGTGTTCGTCATCACCAAATATTTTTATTCTTATTATGGGGTATCTATAAAGTTTTCTCATCTGGTTGGGCTATATAAATTTATAATTGTAAATGAAAATAATAAACATACATAAATATTAGCAAAGTAAAATAAATTTAAAAAAATACATAAATAAATAAAAACCCACCAGATGGAAACCCTCGACAGGGGAGACCAAATAGCTGAGGGTTAGGGGCAAAGGACAAGCAACCGGCGGAAGATGCGGGCGGTATCGAGGAGCACCGCCTTCTGCATTTGAGCTTGGAGCGGTCCATCACGAAGTCCCAGTCGCCTCAGATGACCCGAGAGGCTGACTAGAATTAACCCATTCGCAGAGACGACTACAGGTATAATTTCGGCCGGCAATCCATCCCACATGTCGGTCACCTCGTGAGCGAGGTCCAGATACTTAGTCAGCTTATCTGTTTCGGCTTTCACGAGGTTCTCGTCATAAGGAATGGTAATGTCTACCAAAAATATCCTAGACTGTGCCCGGTCCATCAGCACAATATCAAGCTTATTCGCAAGAATAGTCCTGTATGTGATGATGGCCCGGTCCCAGTAGAGCCTGGCGCGGTTATTTGCGAGCACGGCTTCCGGCAAGTACTTATAATACGGCAGTTTCCGATCCACGAGACCGTATTTCAGAGCGAGCTCCTGGTGTAGAATCCTGGCTACTAAGTTGTGCCTGTGCAAATATTCAGAGTTAGAAAGCGCCGAACAACCGGAGATGACATGCCTAAGTGTCTCACCGGGATGGCGACAAGCTCGACAGACGTCAACGGTGCCATCCTTTAGGATGTATCTCCGATAATTGTTGGTCTTAATAACCTGATCTTGTCTCGCACAGACAAGACCCTTGGTTTCCCCAAAGAGGTCACCAAAACGTAGCCAGTGGAAGGAGGCGACTTTGTTTACGAAAGGCTCATGTAGAGCCTTGTAGAACCTCCCGTGGAGCTCCTTCTCCTTCCATACGGTCTCCCGGTCGGAAATGCTCTGTACTGCCGGGTCTTGCCATTGCTCGTTGGCTAAGGATAGAGGGGTAAGTCCTTTATCACAAGAAAAAACGTCCCTATAATATGGATCATCCCCTCTCGTCAGAAAGCAATTACGGAGGCTGCACACTTCGCGATTATGCATGGTAAGTGCGCTTAAAAAGCCGCGCCCACCATGCTTCTGCGGCAATTACAGCCTCATTACTGACGATCTCGGATGATGCATTCTGTGGGACGTCATTATAGTGCGGACTTTTCTGTCCAGAGCGTTCAGTTCGGTCTGAGTCCACATGAGCATGCCAAAGGTATACATGAGAACAGGCATGATCCAACCGTTATATGCGTGCATGTTATTCACACCGGACAAAAGGCTGTTAAGCACTTTGGTCAAGCGTGCATAAAACACATCGCAAACTGACTGTTTCATACCCGCCTCATCTACACCGATGTTCTGTGACATACCCAGGTACCCAGGAGGTTCCGACGGTTGCGTTTAACCACCTTGCCAATGACCGCGTCATTGAGGAGTGGTTCCTTGGTTCCATGACCACAGCCCCGACATCCATTTTGTGCGCGATATCACCTGGTTTGAGTTCAGGTGACGAATAATTCTCGCGCTCAAAATGGATGTTACCGTCTTGTATTTGGTAGGTAGACACGTTATGGGGCGGTATTTGCGGTACCAAATGAGTGATCCCAGTAGTGAAGACGCTCGGGAGCGACTTTTGGTCGAGAGCCTCTTGAAAATATCGGGCGAGCACAGCGTGACACACCATGAACCCCATCAGCCAGTAGTGATGCAGTCCGTTGAGTCCCGAACTTTTCCAATTCGGGGCCCTACGGACCTCTTCAGCTACGTCATCCGACGTTATGATGATGGGATCCATGGGCGTAACATTCGCACACTGACTCGCCACAACTTCCGTCCTAGGGCCCTCGCTGTGGTTTACGGGCTCTGACCACAGGCCGCGCCAGAATGCGATAGTCTTGGCCTGATTCGGTGCTGGGCCCGTTCCACGTACCATTGGTCGCTCCAGTGATTCATAGAGCCTCTTTTGATCACTTCGGAAGAGACGATTCTGGTTGAACCGTGTCGACCTCTCGGTATATCGGCAAACGCGTTATATCCGGCTGGGAAAAACGGATATTTGTCCCAGCAAACGCCATTCTGACGGTGCGCACAATTCTCGGCCTATTATTGCCCGACCTGAAGCTTATCAGTCTGCCGATGATGGCCCTTGCCTTTTCGATACGGTCCTCAATCCTTCTTCTCCAGCCTCGGATGGCGCTACTTTGTCTAGTAGCGCGTCCAGCCGTGGGAAGTTTTTCGCGCCAATAATGCGGCAAACTGCCAGTGCGGCGCCAAAAAGAATTGAGTCCATCTCGCAAAGGTCCCGGCTGGCTTCCAAATAGGTCACTAGCATTAGGTTGAGAGACCTCACGATAGCCCGATTCCGCTTGCTTATGCGCGGGAGACGCGGTCGATTTTCGAGAGGCATACTGCGCGTTTCCAAAATAGCCTCTTCCAATGTACTCCTCATTTGCTCTAGTTCTAGTTCCTGGGCGACTGTTCCATCATCGTCTGAACCAACCATAACTGAAAGATTCACGGCGGCATCCACGTGTGCTGTTTATTCTGCAACTTGTGGCGCCGCATCCTCAGCCGTAGCATTGTCATCCGATGAGGGTACAGCCTCACGTCGTAGCCGTTCGAGTTCGGTGCTATCGAATATTTTTGAGCGCAAGATATACCGAACTCGGTCTGCCAGGTTTTGCTCGGTGACGGTTATAGATGGCTCCAGCTCAGCAAAAAGTCGATGCATCCTAGCCCGATACGCAAAATCTCCAATTTCTCCCCCTTTCGCGCTAAAATACGCCCGCAATGCGTTGCTGTTCATCTGTATTGACCAACGCATGCGGCGTACTCCACCAGTGGCGGGTGCTGATTGCTGGGCCCGCGAAGACCCTGCTAACACCAAGCCAGCTGTTGGGGATAATGGATGCGAGGGGCTGCCAGGTGGCCGTGCAGCAACTCGCACTCGGCTGGCTGCCGCATGCTGTCGCGTCCAGCGCCAGCTCCAGACACGCCCCGGCGACCCTCAGGCAGCGGCCCTAAACGCAGTCTATTTCCTTCCATCATTCATAAATTGGGCGTCAATTAACGGGAAACGCCCAGGCCCGGCACCGTTTCATGATTTGGTCGAAAGAACAATTATTATTATTATTATTATTTTGGGGTATCTATAAAGTTTTCTCATCTGGTTGGGCAGTGTAAATATATAATTGTAAATGAAAATGGTAAACATACATAAATATGAATAAAATAAAATAAATACATAAAAAATACATAAATATATAAAAACCCAACCAGATGGAAGCCCTCGGCAGGGGAGACCAGACGGCCGAGGGTTAGGGGGAAAGGGAAAGAAACCGGCGGACGATGCGGGCGGTATCAAGGAGCACCGCCTTCTGCATTTGAGCCTGGAGCGGTCCGTCACGGAGTCCCAGTCGCCTCAGATGACCCGGGAGGCTGACTGGGATTAACCCGTTCGCAGAAATGACCACAGGAATAATTTCGGCCGGCAGACCACCCCACATGCCGGTAACCTCGTGAGCCAGGTCCAGATATTTTGTCACCTTATCTGTTTCGGCTTTCACGAGGTTCTCGTCATAAGGAATGGTAATGTCGACCAAAAAGATCCTTGACTGTGCCCGGTCCATCAGCACAATATCAGGCTTATTCGCAAGAATAGTCCTGTCTGTGATGATGGCCCGGTCCCAGTAGAGCCTGGCGCGGTCATTTTCGAGCACGGCTTCCGGCAAGTACTTATAATACGGCAGTTTCCGATCCACGAGGCCGTATTTCAGAGCGAGCTCCTGGTGTAGAATCCTGGCTACTAGATTGTGTCTGTGCAAATACTCAGAGTTAGAAAGCGCCGAACAACCGGAGATGACATGCCTAAGTGACTCACCGGGATGGCGACAAGCTCGACAGATGTCGACGGCGCCATCCTTTAGGATGTATCTCCGATAATTGTTGGTCTTAATAACCTGATCCTGTATCGCACAGACAAAACCCTTGGTTTCCCCAAAGAGGTCACCGAAACGTAGCCAGTGAATGGAGGCGACTGTGTCTACGAAAGGCTTATGTAGAGCCTTGTAGAACCTCCCGTGGAGCTCCTTCTCCTTCCATACGGCCTCCCGGTTGGAAATGCACTGTACTGCTGGGTCTTGCCATTGCTCGTTGGCTAAGGATAGAGGGGTCAGTCCTTTATCACAAGAAATAACGTCCCTATAGTATGGATCATCCGCTCTCGTCAGAAAGTAATTACGGAGGCTGCACACTTCGCGATTATGCATGGTAAGCGCGCTTAAAAAGCCGCGCCCACCATGCTTCCGCGGCAAGTACAGCCTCATTACTGACGATCTCGGATGATGCATCCTGTGGGACGTCTTTATAGTGCGGACTTTTCTGTCCAGAGCGTTCAGTTCGGTCTGAGTCCACATGAGCATGCCAAAGGTATACATGAGAACAGGCATGATCCAACCGTTATATGCGTGCATGTTATTCACACCGGACAAAAGGCTGTTAAGCACTTTGGTCAAGCGTGCATAAAACACATCGCAAACTGACTGTTTCATACCCGCCTCATCTACACCGATGTTCTGTGACATACCCAGGTATCGGTATGTTTCAGCCTCGGAAAGGGTCCTTATGTTGATGGGCATAGATAAATCTATGCCCTCAGAGTTAGCAACCCTTCCCCTTTCAACATGGAGGACCGCACACTTATCCGTCCCCAGCCCCATTCCAATAGAATTGCTAAAATCACAAGTGATGTTTAACAATTCCACAAGATGAGAGCGACTGGAGGCGAATAACTTGAGATCATCCATATAGAAAAGGTGGGTCACTTTTGTACCTCCCCTCCAAAGCTGAAATCCCCTCCCGGAGCCCTCCAGTAAGGTACTGAGAGGGTTCAGAGAGAGGCAGAACCAGATTGGACTCAGACAATCGCCCTGGAAGATACCCCTTCTTATCCTTATGTGGTTCTCCGCAGCCGTCATCCGCTCGCCTAGATGACAAAGGATCGTACTCCACTGCCCCATACACTGCCCGAGGAAGTCTCTAACTGTACAGTCAACCTTGTACAGCTCGAGGACCCTCTTCAGCCATGTATGAGGCACCGAGTCGAATGCCTTTTTGTAGTCTATCCAGGCGGCGGATAGGTTCCGACGGTTGCGTTTAACCCCTTTGCCAATGACCGCGTCAATGAGGAGTGGTTCCTTGGTTCCACGACCACCGCCCCGACATCCAATTTGAGCGCGCGACATCACCTGATTTGAGTTCAGGTGACGAGTGATTCTCGCGCTCAAAATGGATGTTAGTGTCTTATATATCGTGGGTAGACACGTGATGGGGCGGTATTTGCTCGGGTCTATGGTATCCCGGTCTTTAGGAACCAAATGAGTGATTCCAGTAGTGAAGAGGCTCGGGAGCGACTTTTGGTCGAGAGCCTCTTGAAATTGTCGGGCGAGCACAGCGTGACACACCACGAACCCCTTCTGCATTTGAGCCTGGAGCGGTCCGTCACGGAGTCCCAGTCGCCTCAGATGACCCGGGAGGCTGACTGGGATTAACCCGTTCGCAGAAATGACCACAGGAATAATTTCGGCCGGCAGACCACCCCACATGCCGGTAACCTCGTGAGCCAGGTCCAGATATTTTGTCACCTTATCTGTTTCGGCTTTCACGAGGTTCTCGTCATAAGGAATGGTAATGTCGACCAAAAAGATCCTTGACTGTGCCCGGTCCATCAGCACAATATCAGACTTATTCGCAAGAATAGTCCTGTCTGTGATGATGGCCCGGTCCCAGTAGAGCCTGGCGCGGTCATTTTCGAGCACGGCTTCCGGCAAGTACTTATAATACGGCAGTTTCCGATCCACGAGGCCGTATTTCAGAGCGAGCTCCTGGTGTAGAATCCTGGCTACTAGATTGTGTCTGTGCAAATACTCAGAGTTAGAAAGCGCCGAACAACCGGAGATGACATGCCTAAGTGACTCACCGGGATGGCGACAAGCTCGACAGATGTCGACGGCGCCATCCTTTAGGATGTATCTCCGATAATTGTTGGTCTTAATAACCTGATCCTGTATCGCACAGACAAAACCCTTGGTTTCCCCAAAGAGGTCACCGAAACGTAGCCAGTGAATGGAGGCGACTGTGTCTACGAAAGGCTTATGTAGAGCCTTGTAGAACCTCCCGTGGAGCTCCTTCTCCTTCCATACGGCCTCCCGGTTGGAAATGCACTGTACTGCTGGGTCTTGCCATTGCTCGTTGGCTAAGGATAGAGGGGTCAGTCCTTTATCACAAGAAATAACGTCCCTATAGTATGGATCATCCGCTCTCGTCAGAAAGTAATTACGGAGGCTGCACACTTCGCGATTATGCATGGTAAGCGCGCTTAAAAAGCCGCGCCCACCATGCTTCCGCGGCAAGTACAGCCTCATTACTGACGATCTCGGATGATGCATCCTGTGGGACGTCTTTATAGTGCGGACTTTTCTGTCCAGAGCGTTCAGTTCGGTCTGAGTCCACATGAGCATGCCAAAGGTATACATGAGAACAGGCATGATCCAACCGTTATATGCGTGCATGTTATTCACACCGGACAAAAGGCTGTTAAGCACTTTGGTCAAGCGTGCATAAAACACATCGCAAACTGACTGTTTCATACCCGCCTCATCTACACCGATGTTCTGTGACATACCCAGGTATCGGTATGTTTCAGCCTCGGAAAGGGTCCTTATGTTGATGGGCATAGATAAATCTATGCCCTCAGAGTTAGCAACCCTTCCCCTTTCAACATGGAGGACCGCACACTTATCCGTCCCCAGCCCCATTCCAATAGAATTGCTAAAATCACAAGTGATGTTTAACAATTCCACAAGATGAGAGCGACTGGAGGCGAATAACTTGAGATCATCCATATAGAAAAGGTGGGTCACTTTTGTACCTCCCCTCCAAAGCTGAAATCCCCTCCCGGAGCCCTCCAGTAAGGTACTGAGAGGGTTCAGAGAGAGGCAGAACCAGATTGGACTCAGACAATCGCCCTGGAAGATACCCCTTCTTATCCTTATGTGGTTCTCCGCAGCCGTCATCCGCTCGCCTAGATGACAAAGGATCGTACTCCACTGCCCCATACACTGCCCGAGGAAGTCTCTAACTGTACAGTCAACCTTGTACAGCTCGAGGACCCTCTTCAGCCATGTATGAGGCACCGAGTCGAATGCCTTTTTGTAGTCTATCCAGGCGGCGGATAGGTTCCGACGGTTGCGTTTAACCCCTTTGCCAATGACCGCGTCAATGAGGAGTGGTTCCTTGGTTCCACGACCACCGCCCCGACATCCAATTTGAGCGCGCGACATCACCTGATTTGAGTTCAGGTGACGAGTGATTCTCGCGCTCAAAATGGATGTTAGTGTCTTATATATCGTGGGTAGACACGTGATGGGGCGGTATTTGCTCGGGTCTATGGTATCCCGGTCTTTAGGAACCAAATGAGTGATTCCAGTAGTGAAGAGGCTCGGGAGCGACTTTTGGTCGAGAGCCTCTTGAAATTGTCGGGCGAGCACAGCGTGACACACCACGAACCCCTTCAGCCAGTAGTGATGCAGACCGTCGAGCCCCGGACTTTTCCAGTTCGGGGCCCTACGGACCGCCTCAGCTACGTCATCCGGCGTTATGAGGACGGGGTCCATGGGCGTAACATTCGCACACTGACTCTCCACGACTTCCGTCCAAGGGCCCTCGCTGTGGTTTACGGGCTCTGACCACAAGCCGCGCCAGAATGCGATAGTGTCGGCCTGATTCGGTGCTGGGCCCGTTCCACGTACCATTGGTCGCTCCAGTGATTCATAGAGCCTCTTCTGATCACTCTGGAAGAGACGATTCTGGTTGAACCGTGTCGACCTCTCGGTATATCGCCGAATCCGCTTCCCCCAAGCAGCGATTCTCTGCTTCAGGTCGTCTATGCGCTCCGTCAGTTTTTGCGTTATATCCGGCTGGGACAAACTGATATTTGTCCCAGCAAACGCCATCCTGACGGTGCGCACAATTCTCGGCCTATTATTGCCTGACCTGAAGCTTATCAGTCTGCCGATAAGGGCCCTTGCCTTTGCGATACGGTCCTCAATCCTTCTTCTCCAGGCTGGGATGGCACTACTTTGTCTAGTAGCGCGTCCAGCCGTGGGAACTTTGGCGCCAATAATGCGGCAAACTGCCAGTGCGGCGCCAAAAAGAATTGAGTCCGTCTCGCAAAGGTCCCGGCTGGCTTCCAAATAGGTCACCAGCATTGGGTTGAGAGCCCTCACGACAGCCCGATTCCGCTTGCTTAGGGGCATGCGCGGGAGTCGCGGTCGATTTTCGAGAGGCATACTGCGCGTTTCCAAAATAGCCTCTTCCAATGTACTCCTCATTTGCTCTAGTTCTAGTTCCTGGGCGACTGTTCCATCATCGTCTGAACCAACCATAACTGAAAGATTCACGGCGGCATCCACGTGTGCTGGTTGCTCTGCATTTTGTGGCGCCGCATCCTCAGCCGTAGCATTGTCATCCGATGAGGGTACAGCCTCACGTCGTAGCCGTTCGAGTTCGGTGCTATCGAATATGTTTGAGTGCAAGATATACCGAACTCGGTCTGCCAGGTTTTGCTCGGTGACGGTTATAGATGGCTCAAGCTCAGCAAAAAGTCGATGCATCCTAGCCCGATACGCAAAACCTCCAATTTCTCCCCCTTTCGCCCTAAAATACGCCCGCAATGCGTTGCTGTTCATCTGCATTGACCAACGCATGCGGCGTACTCCACCAGTGGCGGGTGCTGATTGCTGGGCCCGCGAAGACCCTGCCAACACCAAGCCAGCTGGTGGGGATGATGGATGCGAGGGGCTGCTAGGTGGTCGTGCAGCACCTCGCACTCGGCTGGCGGCCCGCATGCTGTCGCGTCCAGCGCCAGCTCCAGACGCGCCCCGGCGACCCCCAGGCAGCGGCCCTAAACGCAGTCTATTTCCTTCCATCATCCATAAATTGGGCGTCAATTAACGGGAGACGCCCAGGCCCGGCACCGTTTTATGATTTGGCCGAAAGCACAAGCGGGCCCAAATTAGCACCCTCAATTCTGCCGAGGCACGGCGCTCACACCTCTTGGCAAGATGCTGACTGACTGCGCTGACGTAGCAGTGTTGTCACATAACCATTACGTCAGCGGGCGATGGGGTCGTCACTTCCCTACGCCATTATTATTATTATACGCCATTATTATTATTATTATATTTGGTAAAATTCATCCTTGGTTGCTGTATCAACGAAGCTATAAGTCTGATACTCAAGTCCAAATAACAATACCGATGAATAAATAAAAAGGTCATTACAATTATTTTGTTATTACAATGATTATTTCCTTTCTTTTATATGTCATCAACATTTATCATCTTGACAGCCATTCATAAGTCCACTGCTGAACATAGGCCTTCCCAAAGGAATGCCACAAAGCACGGTCCTGAGCCAGCTGCATCCATCGACTTCCTGCATGTCTTATCAGGTCGTCCCTCCATCTCGTGAGGGGTCGCCCTACACTTCGCCTACTGGTTCGAGGCTGCCACTCAAGAACCTTTCTTCCCCATCGGTTGTCGTTTCTTCGAGTTGGTTGTCTGGTTCTACTGCGGATATACTCATTTCTAAGTTTATCACGCGGAGAAACCCCGAGCTTAGCCCTCTCCATAGCTTGCTGAGTGACTTTGAGCTTCCTCATACGGCCAACAGTGAAGGAACACGTCTCAGTTCCGTAATTCATCACTGGCAACACGCACTGGTTGTACAATTTTGCTTTAAGGTTTTGAGGTATGTCTGACGAGAAGATGTGTCGTAGCTTCCCGAACGCTACCCAGCCGAGTTGAATCCGTCGATTAACTTTTCGGCCGAAGTTGGACTTACCTAGTCGGACTATTTGTTTCAGGTAAACATACTCGTCAACAACTTCGAGCTTAGTGCTCCCAACAACTACCGGCATAGGTGTGACATGGACATTAAACATGACCTTTGTTTTGTCCATGTTCATCCTAAGACCTATTCGTTGGGAGACACCATTGAGGTAATTGAGCATGGTGCTTAGGTCCTCCAGCGATTCTGCCATAAGGACTATATCGTAGACAAATAGAAGGTGAGTGATGTACTCGCCATTGATGTTAATACCGTATCCTTTCCAGTCCTGAAGCTTGAAAACGTCTTCCAATACAGCGGTGAAGAGTTTTGGGGATATAACATCACCCTTTCTTACACCTCTCTGCTATTGGATATGTTTCGTACTCTGGTTCTATACTCGGATAGCCATCGTTGCTCTACTGTACTAGCACTTCAGCATTTTGATATACCGACAGTGAACTTGGAACCACTGAAGGGACTGCAGCACCGCCCAAATTTCGACGGAATCAAAGGCTTTATCATAGACCAAATATGCCAGACATAGTGGCAAATTGTACTCTTCAGACTTCTGTACAATTTACCGAAGGGTATTTATGTGATCTATGGTGCTAAAGCTCTTTCGAAAACCGGCTTGTTCGGGAGGCTGGAACTTGTCAATTCTGCGCGCGAGACAATTCGTAATGACTCTCGAAAACAGCACGTAGACGCGGCTCAGAAGGGAAATCGGTCTGTAGTTCTTCAAGAGAGCGTTGTCACCTTTCTTGAAGAACGAGACCACCACATTTCTGTTCCACGCCTCCGGTGTAATGCCACCATGGAGGATGGAATTAAAGAGTTTCTGAAGGACTTCAAGTACCGGTCTTCCACTCGCTTTCAGAAGCTCCTCTGTAATTCCGTCCTCGCCTGGGGCCTTGCCGTTTTTAACGTGCTGAATAGCCATTCTAGTCTCACTCAGACTGACGTCCGGGATATCTTCGGAAGCGTGTCGGATAAGACTCGCTCTTGGATCATTACTCACACTTGCTTGTGGCTCCAACGATGACGTGTAATGCTGCCCATAGGACCTCTCAATCTCACTCAAAATCTCAGGTGCCCCGGAAACGATGCTACCACACTCGGTATTCAGCTTTGACAGTTGGCTTTTTCTGGCAGACAGATCTCTGGCAAAGACCTTCGAGCCTTGGTTTCGCTCGATCGCTTCTTCAATACAAGCTGTATTGAAGTTGCGTAAGTCCGGCCGCATGCATTTGGAGATCTGTCTCTTCAGATGCCTGTATGCTATCAAATCTGTTGAAGAATGTAGCTTCATCTCCCGTCTTACAGTCATGAGATTGAGAGTGTGATCGGAGAGTTATTGTGTTCTTCTGCAGCGGGTCTTGCAGAACTTAGCTCCGACCGCATGGATAGTTTCCACGAGCTTGTCATTCATATCGTCCACTTCATTTCAGTCTTCTAGGTACTGAAAACGGTTTTCAACTCGAGCTGAAAGGTTTCGGGACTTTGGAACAGAGCACGAGGGCGACGGAGCGTTGACTTCATTAGCCGAGACCTCTCCAACTTAACGTATAGGTTCAGTGTGTCTCTAACCATTTGGTGATCGCTACCAGTTTTCACCCTCGCGATTGCGGAGACATCTCTGAACACTTGTCGTCTGGTCGTCATAATGAAGTTAATCTCATTTTTTGTGGAACCGTCGGGGCTCAACCAGGTCCACTTCTTGTGGGGCCGCTTCTAGAAGAAAGAGTTCATCATAAAGAGTCCCTATTTCTCTATAAAGTCGGCCAGCTGTTGGCCTCTTGGGTTCCGTTGCCCTATTCCAAATTTCCCTACTTTCAGCTCAACGTTCTCTCTTCTGCCTAGTTTTGCATTGAAGTCTCCCATTAACATCGTAATGGGACTCCCATTAACATCTTTTATATGTAAAGATTTGAAATAAAGAAATGTTTTTGATTTATTTGTATATAAAATAATTTACTATTTAAATAATTTTATTTGTATTAACAATATTGTTCTTATAAAAATATACTGTATTCATGTAAAAACAATCATATATATTTTTAATATTATAGTATATTATATTAATGTTTACGAAAATGAATATTGAAAATATGAATGGGGCTTCAGTATTCTGTACTTATCCTTTGCCTGTTGAAAATATGTAGGGTTCTCCTGCAGGTGTATATTGAAGACATGAATGGAACTATTATATACTTAGCGACGTAATTTCATCAATTTATGTATTTAAAAGGCAACTTAAAATAAACTGTATTATTACAAGTAATGTTTTTTTTTTTATAGGAGAGGTGGCAAACGAGCATGCGGCTCACCTGATGGTAAGTGACTACCGCCGCCCATGAGCAACCGCAACACCAGGTGAATTACAGATGCGTTGCCGGCCTTTTAAAAAGGAGTAGGCTCTTTTCTTGTAGGTCCCTAAGTCGTATCGGTCCGGAAAAATCGCTGATGGTAATCGATTCCACAAGGAAGTCGTGCGAGGAAGAAAACATCTTCTAAATCGCACAGTGGTGGACCGCCAATCATCCAGATGGTGTGGATGGTATCGGGAGTTCTGCCGCGATGTGCGTTCATGAAATTTGGCGGCTGGGATTAATCCGAACAATTCCTCAGAGCACTCCCCATGGTAGATGCGAAAGAAAATGCAAAGAGATGCAACATCTCTTCGCAGTGCCAATGAATCGAGCCGATCGGAAAGGGCGCGGTCGTAGACGATTCGAGCCGCTCTGCGCTGGATGCGGTCAAGTGGAAGGAGCTGGCACTGGGGAGCCCCTGCCCAGAGATGGGAACAGTATTCCATGTGAGGCCGAATCTGCGCCTTGTAAAGTTGCAGGCGGTGTGCCGGCATGAAATACTGTCCCGCTCTGCTGAGCACGCCAAGCTTTTTAGAGGCCAATTTGGCCTTCTCTTCCAAGTGACCACGAAACTGCACGTCACTCGATATGTCGACTCCGAGGATACCGATACTGGCTGAGGCAAGAAGGGGAGTGCCTTGAAACTGAGGAGATACGACAAAAGGGTTCTTTTTAGCGGTAAACGCGCAAACTTGTGTCTTCTGAGGATTAAACTGGACTAGATTTAGTCGCCCCCAATATGAGACTTTGTCCAGCAAAGACTCGACTTCAGACACAAGTTTGTTCCGGTACTCGGCGACGTTTTCCCGAGAAATAGTGGCCCGGCCGGTGTATAGAGCATCACCAGTGCTGTTATCCGCATAGCAATGAATGTTACCAGTTAGCAACATATCATTGATATGCAGAAGAAACAGCGTTGGTGATAGCACACAGCCTTGTGGAACACCAGCGTTAATAGGCTTGTAGTCAGAGCATGCACCATCTACAACCTTGATGCTCCGATCTGCAAGGAAGCTGGTGATCCAATTGCACAATTTCTTGGGAAGCCCATAGGAAGGGAGTTTCGAAAGAAGCGCTTTGTGCCAAACCCGATCGAAGGCCTTCGCAATGTCCAGACTAACGGCCAACGCCTCCCCCTTGGACTCAACTGCCTCCGCCCATCTATGGGTCAGGTAGACCAGAAGATCACCAGCTGATCGACACCGACGAAAACCGTATTGGCGGTAACTAATCAGCTGGTGATCCTCAAGGTACTGAATGAGCTGGCAGTTAATAATGGATTCCATTATTTTGGAGAACAAGGAGGTGATCGCGATAGGCCTATAGTTGGATGGGTCTGAGCGGTCGCCTTTTTTAGGGATCGGGTGGACAAAAGCTGTCTTCCATGAATTCGGGACTACGCCTTGGGAGTAGGAGTACCGGAAAAGACGCGTTAGGACCGGTACCAACTCCGGAGCACACGTCCTCAGCACAATTGGGGGGATTCCGTCAGGCCCACTCGACTTCTGGATGTCCAGGGAGAGAATTGCTTTGCGAACTGAGCGCTGTGAGAATAGCACGTCCGGCATGGAGCACTCACACCGCGAGATGGTCGGCGGTATTTTCCCCCCGTCATCAAGAGTCGAGTTGGACGCAAAAAGGGAGCCTAAAAGGTCGGCTTTGTCTTTTGCGTCTTGGGCCAGTGAGTCGTCCTCCCTGTGCAGAGATGGTAGTGATGGCTTACAGAAATTCCCTTGGACAGCCTTGGCGAGAGACCAGAATGCACGGGTTCCCGAAGGAAGGCGAACTAGTTTCTCGCCAATTCTGCCTATGTGCTCTGACTTTGCCTTGGCAATAACTCTTTTGAAGGACCTGGAGGCGAAGTTATACTTCTTTTTAAGTGTGCTGGTGTTTACATCCCGAGTCACCGAAGCTGCAGCCCAGGCTTGATAACACTCCTGCTTACTGCGCAATGCAGTCTTACAGGAGCGACCAAACCAAGGCTGAGATCTGCCTCCGATGGGTACCACAGATGATGGAATAAATAGTTCCATTCCCTGTAGCACCACATCAGTGACAGAGTCAGCAACAGCGCTGGGATCAAATGTTAACTTAATATGATAATACATTTTCTATTTTCCTTACACGGAACGTGAAAATGTCAGGAAAGATCGATTGTTAGCAATTGTTTATAAATAACTAGTTGTGCCCCGTGGTTTCAACCGCGTATATCACGCGTCTGCGCCTTGCAACATGCGAACTTCGAGAGAGACATCACGACGGACGGTTGCTGAATTAACAAAGATTTAAAAAGTGAAATATGTTACTAAAATTACATGGTTAACGTAATTGGTGGTTATGCATGATACAGGTACTGATACGAATAATGTCTAGGCCACATTATTCGTATCAGTACGTATTAGTAGTATTTGTACCGGCGCGGCGTTACTATTTCACATTTTAACATGAAAAAATAGTTATTGTGACACAACTGTAATAGTTAAACATATGGTATCGCAGACTTTTTTATACATATTGATATCCTCTATAAAACTGAAGTACATTACTTTGCTCTATTATCAATAGTTTCCGCAGCGTACGCGATATGAGGATTCTTTTTGGTATTTTTTTCACACCTTGGGTTACATTAACGAAGTTTTCATACGGATCCCTAACTTTTTACATTTTACATAGGCTATGTAATATTTTCAAAAAAATTTACATAGGCTATGTAATATTTTCAAAAAAATTCGAATCCTACATTATCATGTAGGATTCGAATGGTGAAAGAATTTGTCACATCGGTCGAGTAGTTTCGGAGCCTAATCAATTCAAACAAACAAACAAACAAACAAATCTTTCCTCTTTATAATAGTAAAATATAAAATAAAAAAATATAAATATAAAAAAATAAAAAGTAGTGTAGATGTAGATGTAGATAATTAAGCGTATATTGAAAGACGCTAATTTTAACGTAATTGTCTTTTAAAATATACATCTAACATTAATAAATATAAATCGGTTCACTTTTGAATCATTAAAATTCTGTTAAGATTTTTTCGGATTTGACTCCTAAACGAAAATATAAAAACGGCTGTCACGACCTACGCGGGTCATTTAATTATAAGATGATTGTTGATGACATTTATGTATAAATAATGGTGTTAAGAGTGTAATATTATTATACGTTTACAATAATATTAAAGCTTAGGTAAGATTATTCAATGACATTCTATCAAAACCCTACGACCAGTGAAGTCTACAGTGCCAGTTACCATTCTGTATAGTAAAGTCTTACATTCAAAACTACACAGTACGTTGACCCGGTAGTGACCTCACCCTGAATATTGTGAGTTCACTTGTCTTACGATTACAGTGTTGTGAGTAATTTTTTTTCTTTATTAAAAAAAACGTTAAAAATTTTCTTAGTTCGCCGCCACAACATATGCCATTTAAATTTTCTGGGTACACTCCATTACATTTTATTAGTAGGAAATAGGACTTTTCTGCCTAGGAATGCATATTAATAGGTGCCACCCTCTTACCTATTTTTGCCGCCAAGTAGCAGAACCTGCATTGCTGTATTCTGGTGTGAGAGATATAAAAACAGTATAAGTACAGGCATTCCATCTTAGTCCTCAGAGGTGTCAACGCATCTTTAGCCTTCTTTGTTTGTAATTAGAAGCAAGTGTCCATAAACTACAGTTGCTACACGCCATATACTATCAGGTAGACCGTAAATTCGTTCAGCATTACGATTTTGTTTAAAAAATTCCACCTCAGTAAAAGAAAGATTTCGTGGAAAATTTTCCTCACGCAAACGTTGAATCAAATCCTCAAAACGATTTAATGGGGAAAAAAACTTGGACTTTATTTTACTCGCTTGTTAGCGATTTACTCGGCATATATGTTTGAGTACACTTGATATCTTTTTATTAAAACATACACAATATAGCGACAAGTGATAATTACCGTTGCTGGCAGAAAAGTAAATAAAAAAACTGTACAAATTTTATTAAAATTAAGGTTTGAATCGTTGGATTACTCTGGCGTTTAATCGTTTAGTTTGCAAGAAATTACTAAAGTAAAAAAGGAAAAAGTAAAATTAAATCAGTCAAAGTAAGCCTATACATTTATTTTGTTTATTTATTTATCCTTTATTGCAACACACCAACTAGGGGTTACAAAGGGCGGACTTAATGCCCTATGGTATTCTCTACCAGTCAACATGACGAAAAATGGAATAAATAAACATGTTGGCAGGTGCACGGACAATAATACGAGTAGAACATAAGTTATAAATAAAAACAATTCAACTATGAAAAATAGATTACACAATACAAAACTACATAATCGCATTATATAAATACAGTATACATAAACAAGACACATATGTAAATATATACACACACACACATATATATAAATTCACTTATAATATATTAATATATATATAAAACGGGGAAGCTAATTAATTGTTGTTTACCTCTAAATAACGTTGTCGCACCAATCCTTTCAACAAAAGCTTATTCGTAACTTCCTTGACATCAGTGGGTAAAGCTTTCCAGAGGAGAATAGCCTGAACTGTGAAAGAAGAATTAAAAAAAATGTTCTATGTTCTGGAATACTAACTTTAAGTGCGTTAGAAGAACGAGGTTCACGGCCGGAAATAGAGTAGAGAAAGTTGAAGTTTTCTTTAAGATATGGCGGAGAATAAGCATCATTTAAGATGGAAAAAAGTGTCAATTACATTCTGGCGCAACGCCTTTGACGTAAAGTGAGCCATTTAAGCTTAGAACGATAGTCAGAGATACGGTCGTATTTACGTAAATTAAATACAAATATTATACAACTATTGAGAAGGCGCTCCAACTTATTGAGAAGATTTTGCGACAGATCCGGATAGCACACATCAGCATAATCAATAATGGGAAGAATGAGGGAATTAACCAACATAAGCTTAGTTTTGAAGGGCAAGAAATTTTTCAGACGATACGGGGAACGTAAGGCAACAACAACTTTACGACTTATTTCAGAAATTTGCAAACTCCAGTTCATAGTTTGATCTATAAATGTATGTATACATTTTTGACAAGGCAAAGGTCTCCATTCATTTCCGAGGGGTTTTGTTTATAGTATAAGAGTAAAACACGAGCACACAGTCCACCTGATTTTAAGTGGATACTGTAGCCCATAGACATATACATGTTGTGTTGAGAATCAAAATGCAAATGCATCGTCATTCCTGATATATCATCAGCACCACATTTCATATGCAAACTCGCATATTACAATTACACGGTGTTATTGCAGCAACTTTACAAGTTAAGTTAGATCATTAGACTTAATGTTATCGTTACTAAAGCCTATATTAAACTGCGTCCCAACGCATTTCCGGCTTGTCGACTTTAAGTAATGAATGCCGAGTAAAATTTAATTAAATTTTATTATCATCTTTATCTATTCATAAGTTTATTAAAAAAGTCGTTACGCCATTATTTAGGAGTTTCTCCTGTATCGTGGGGGCAGTTTACATGTTTCTCAAGGAAAAACATCCAGACCCGGAATAATTATTTGTAGGCTATATAAATATTTGTTCCTTGCGGGATTCAAAACCGCGGCCCTTAGCGCTGCAACTCATTGCTAAGCCACTGCATTACGGAGCCATTATTAATAATATAAAATAAATTCACTACCCTACAACATATAATAATAGACTACTGGAGTACTCAGTACCAGTACTCAGTATCGCCTTGGTACTGAGGCATCAAGATAATCCACTTGTCCATATCATTCCGTGGATTTCGTAAGAGGCAAAAACAGGAAATAAAACAGAATATGGGTAGCAGTAACTTGTTTATAACTTAAAACAATAAAAAACAGCGGTCACCAACCAGTCTGCAAATCGTAGCAAGCATGGCAGATACTTCTTCGGAGTCAGTCTAAGTTTAACCACGTAGTGGCAGTGTAAGAATATCCAATATCCCATATTATCATTCCGTAGGTGTCGTAAGATGCGATAGAGGGAAATCAAACAGGAGTTCTTAGCAACAAATTCTTGATATTCACTCAAAACAATAAAAAACAAAGTGTAAGAATATCGACCATTCCATATCATTCCGTGGATGTCTTAAAACGCGACAGAGGGAAATATACCAGGAAAAGGGCAGCTGCAAATAATAATATGCTTAATTCATCATCCGTCATGTGGATACAAATCTCAGTACATGTAATAGAGCTTGAACACCTAGACTGGGAAGGACAATGCTACTAAGCAAGATGACCTTTACGTCTAGAAAACATAATTACCTCATAGTATGACGTGCTCCTATACATATATAGTTTTTTCTTGTTACCTTTTTAAAAAAAATAAAGAAATAG
This sequence comes from Parnassius mnemosyne, assembly GCA_963668995.1. Classification (NCBI taxonomy): domain Eukaryota; kingdom Metazoa; phylum Arthropoda; class Insecta; order Lepidoptera; family Papilionidae; genus Parnassius; species Parnassius mnemosyne. The sequence continues at coordinate 45,266,498 of CAVLGL010000024.1, read as the reverse complement.
TTTTTTTTTTTTTTTTTTTTTTTATAGGAGAGGGGGCAAACGAGCATGCGGCTCACCTGATGGTAAGTGACTACCGCCGCCCATGAACAACCGCAACACCAGGGGAATTGCAGATGCGTTGCCGGCCTTTTAAAAAGGAGTAGGCTCTTTTCTTGAAGGTCCCTAAGTCATATCGGTCCGGAAAAATCGCTGATGGTAATCGATTCCACAAGGAAGTCGTGCGAGGAAGAAAACATCTTCTAAATCGCACAGTGGTGGACCGCCAATCATCCAGATGGTGTGGATGGTATCGGGAGTTCTGCCGCGATGTGCGTTCATGAAATTTGGCGGCTGGGATTAATCCGAACAATTCCTCAGAGCACTCCCCATGGTAGATGCGAAAGAAAATGCAAAGAGATGCAACATCTCTTCGCAGTGCCAATGAATCGAGCCGATCGGAAAGGGCTCGGTCGTCGACGATTCGAGCCGCTCTGCGCTGGATGCGGTCAAGTGGAAGGAGCTGGCACTGGGGAGCCCCTGCCCAGAGATGGGAACAGTATTCCATGTGAGGCCGAACCTGCGCCTTGTAAAGTTGCAGGCGGTGTGCCGGCATGAAATACTGTCCCGCTCTGCTGAGCACGCCAAGCTTTTTAGAGGCCAATTTGGCCTTCTCTTCCAAGTGACCACGAAACTGCACGTCACTCGATATGTCGACTCCGAGGATACCGATACTGGCTGAGGCAAGAAGGGGAGTGCCTTGAAACTGAGGAGATACGACAAAGGGGTTCTTTTTAGCGGTAAACGCGCAAACTTGTGTCTTCTGAGGATTAAACTGGACTAGATTTAGTCGCCCCCAATCCGAGACTTTGTCCAGCAAAGACTCGACTTCAGACACAAGTTTGTTCCGGTACTCGGCGACGTTTTCCCGAGAAATATTGGCCCGGCCGGTGTATAGAGCATCACCAGTGCTGTCATCCGCATAGCAATGAATGTTACCAGTTAGCAACATATCATTGATATGCAGAAGAAACAGCGTTGGTGATAGCACACAGCCTTGTGGAACACCAGCGTTAATAGGCTTGTAGTCAGAACATGCACCGTCTACAACGACCTTGATGCTCCGATCTGCAAGGAAGCTGGTGATCCAATTGCACAATTTCTCGGGAAGCCCATAGGAAGGGAGCTTCGAAAGAAGCGCTTTGTGCCAAACCCGATCGAAGGCCTTCGCAATGTCCAGACTAACGGCCAACGCCTCCCCCTTGGACTCTACTGCCTCCGCCCATCTATGGGTCAGGTAGACTAGAAGATCACCAGCTGATCGACCCCGACGAAAACCGTATTGGCGGTCACTGATCAGCTGGTGATCCTCAAGGTACCGGATGAGCTGGCAGTTAATAATGGATTCCATTATTTTGGAGAACAAGGAGGTGATCGCGATAGGCCTATAGTTGGACGGGTCTGAGCGGTCGCCTTTTTTAGGGATCGGGTGGACAAAAGCTGTCTTCCATGAGTTCGGGACAACGCCATGGGAGTAGGAGTACCGGAAAAGACGCGTTAGAACCGGTGTCAACTCCGGAGCACACGTCCTCAGCACAATTGGGGGGATTCCGTCAGGCCCACTCGACTTGTGGATGTCAAGGGAGAGGAGTGCTCTGCGAACCGAGCGCTGTGAGAATAGCACATCCGGCATAGAGCACTCACACCGCGGGATGGTCGGCGGTGTGTTCCCCCCGTCATCAACAGTCGAGTTGGACGCAAAAAGGGAGCCTAAAAGGTCGGCCTTCTCTTTTGCGTCGTGGGCCAGTGAGTCGTCCTCCCTGTGCAGAGATGGTAGTGATGGCTTACAGAAATTCCCTTGGACAGCCTTGGCGAGAGACCAGAATGCACGGGTTCCCGAAGGAAGGCGAACTAGTTTCTCGCCAATTCTGCCTATGTGCTCTGACTTTGCCTTGGCAATAACTCTTTTGAAGGACCTGGAGGCGAAGTTATACTTCTTTTTAAGTGTGCTGGTGTTTACATCCCGAGTCACCGAAGCCGCAGCCCAGGCTTGATAACACTCCTGCTTTCTGCGCAATGCAGTCTTACAGGAGCGACCAAACCAAGGCTGAGACCTGCCTCCGATGGGTACCACAGATGATGGAATAAATAGTTCCATTCCCTGTAGCACCACATCAGTGACAGAGTCAGCAACAGCGCTGGGATCATCCGGCGAGAAGCAAACCCGCCCCCATGGGTAGGATGCAAAGAAAGACCGCATTCCGTCCCAATCCGCCGACCTGTAATGCCAAACACGGCGGCAACCTGCAGAACGCAACCGCGAAGGGAGCGTGAGTGGCACCATACTCCGGATCAGACAATGGTCCGAAGAGCCGAGAGGGGCATCGACGGAAACCTGATATCCGTCCGGATGAGAGGTCAGCAGAAGGTCCAACAGGGAAGGTGTATGATCCTCCACATCTGGAATCCGCGTAGGCGAAGTAACCAGTTGTGTCAGACCATATGCCAAAGCAAAGTCATAAACAGATCTCCCCGCATGATCGGTTAAACGTGAACCGAGCCATTCGGCATGGTGGGCGTTAAAATCGCCAAGGATCACGATCTCTGCGGATGGGACCTGTTGTAGCAAGGAATCTGTAGCCATTTGGACGTGGTCGATGAGTCGGTCTGTTTCGGCATTACCGCTATGGGACCTATAGAGGCACCCGTAGACGCGCGGATGGTCGTCGCTGTCTACGCGTAGCCAAAGGATGGACAGGTCCGAACCTTCAAGACTGCCGAGGCGTCGAGAACAGATGTCCTCTCTGACATACACGCAAACTCCAGCCCGAGGCACAAAGGAGTGCTCCAATTTGTACCCCGGGCAGGAGAGATACGAAATATCAGCCGGAGAGGAAACCTGCGTCTCGGTCAGAAAGAGCAAGGCCGGCTTCGCCGTCTCGAGATGGTAGTGGACGGCGTTTAGGTTAGAGTGAAGTCCCCTGATGTTGCAGAAATTCACGGATAGCGTGGCAGGGGTCGCCTTGGTATTGTTGCTCAGTTTGCCCCAAGCAGTTTTGTTTTTGAGCGGAATTTTGCCCCCCCCAGAATACGCGGGGCAGCCTGAGCACCCACGCTCAGGATTGGAATAACATGGTCGTGGATGCTCAGCGAGGGATTCTCCAGGGGTACTGGTACCCTCCTGGGGTAGTCTACTTTGTAATTCCGCTACCATGTTGATGGGGGGGGGGGGGAATTGGGCCTCCGGCCACCTGCACTCACCAGACGAAACGCAGAAGCAGAGCCTCTACTTCACGCCGGTATTCTGTGAGGTCGTGGTACCAACCCGGCTCGAGCCTGCCCATACGTGCAACAGCAAAAAACTGCTGCGGGGCTCTACCACCGTTCAAAACTTGTGAAAACTTTTCACTTAAGAGAAGTACAAGATATTTTGTCGTGAAGCGACAATTAAAAAAAAATAGAACCTAACCTAAGTACAACAAAACAACAAAAGTAGAGCCACAAAACAATATATTTAAATTTATAAAAGGTATTTACAATTTTATAAAAAAAATGAAATGAGGATGATGATGAATGAAGTGAGAGTACAATTAGATTATAAAAAAATAAAGGTGAGAGAATATAGTATTGTAGAGGGGCCTAAAAGTCGAAGCGACACACGTTGCGTTTGTAGAGGTAGGTTTCTTAGCAGCGACGGCACGCAGCGCCTGAAGCCAGCACACGCCGTTTGCGCTTGTAGAGGTAGGTTTCTTAGCAGCGACGGCGCGCAGCGCCTGGAGCCAGTACACGCAGCGTCCGGAGCCGGCGCACGTAGCGCCTGGAGAAGGGGCGCGCAACGCTTAGAGCCAGCAGTTGCAGCGCCCAAAGGTAGCGCCGGCGGTAGGTGCACTCGGCGCCTGGAGTAAGTAGTCGTAGCGCCCGGAGTAGTGTGGCCCCCGCGCTTGTAGTAGTCTCGAAGCGACTTCCGAGGTAGATGGAGGCTTGTAGGAATCCGGAATGGTGCGGCTCCGCGTTTGAAGAAGGCTTCGCCGAAGACTTCACGTGTAGGTGGAGGCTTGCAGGATCCCGGGGCAGTGCGGCCCCGGGATAAGGCCTTTAGGAGATACTTCCAATTCGCGAACTGAAGCGAGACTGCCTTTCTTCACCGATTGTTCGGCTTTTATACCTTTCTAGAGAGAACGGAAAAATTATTTAAATTATACGCAAATTTTTTGTAAATGGTCAAGAGAAAAGAGGATTTATGTGGAATTATCGAAATAGGAATAACAGATCGGTAGCAAATTTGAATATAATTACCATGGAAACGATATAAATAAGAAAGACAAAACATGTCAAATTTTTGTTTTTGGTTTATAATAAGAAAACGGTAAGATTTAAGTGGAAAATGAGATATTATTGATATAGGAAAGAAGGTAGCGCAGCTGCCCACACAAAGCCCAAGATTGTAGAGTTACGGAAAACTAGCTAAAAGATCGAAAAAAGGTAGACTCCATTGACACCAATTTAAAAGTGCTGATAATGTGAAAATACGAAGTAGAAATGATTTGTTATTGTGTTCTTATGGTTTAAAATCGTTACAGGATCCTATGGAAATAAAGGTGATGTAAAATATCCAGTTTTGAGGTGAATGCAGAAAATCGAAACAGAATGGAAAAATGAATTTAAAATAATGTAAAATGATACGTAAGTAGTATAGCACTACAATTTTTTTTACACAGAAATAAGTGTGACAAACGAGCACGCAGTACATATCATAATGATAATGTCATCCAGATCCAATTTCAGTCAAAGCAGCCAGTCTCCACGGAAGTGAGCCATCTGTGCAGGACAAGATTACAGTGCTCAAGTGTAAGCGCAAGCACATGTGCTCTGTCTATTCCCTCACTCTCATGTCCGATAGGATAATAATCCGAGATGAACGGAGAGAGATCAGGTGCCGGACTTCGGTTTTACATGCTATCCGAAGCTCGACGGTGAAACTCTGCCAATTTCCTGTCTCCGGGATGCTAATGTGAGTTTCTTGTCTGAAAAACCCAATATATGATTTTGGCCCGACACGTGATTCGGACCTAGGACCCCATGATCAGTTACCACGTTTAAAACCACTATAATAATGAGACAGTCAACACGAGGAAGTCATCACACCTCATATAAATTGATGCTGTGGCAGGATAAATAAATGTGTATGTACATATACATATTTACCCTTGATTATAAATAGAAATGCAGATGCATTGCCAGCGCTGAGGATAAAGATTTAATACTCCATTAGAAGTAAAATAGGTCTATAGTTGTCTTCAATAACTATACGCTTCACAGCAGTAATATTTCATATTGAAATTTTGTACGCACGTGGTCCTTCCCCGGTCGAACTGATGCATATATGCTGCAGACTATACATTGCAGCGAATAGAAAGCATTTTGGACTCAATTATTAATAAAAGAATCAGATCTACACTTATAAATTTATGTAACTACGTGTATAACAAGCTCGTTAGGAAAATAAGACTCCCCCGTCCTAAATTTACCATCAATTTGGAAATGAGTAAGTGTTGTAGTAGAACTGAGCGGGCAAATCCACTATTATGCGGAACTAAGTCCGGGTGTTGTAAATATGACCTGTGGAGATTTTGGATACTACACTGTTATTATTACGGGCGAGGTTAAATAGTTCGAGAATAAAGAGGCACAACGTAGCTACGTTTCGAAGGAGTTTTCCAGATTGCATAATACTAAATAGAGCAGAAAAAACTGAATGAAACGTAATGGTATAAGAATGCATTGCGTATAAAAATACTGTACCACAGTTAGTCCAGTGGTCGTCCGCGCGACTAATGATCATATGGTTTCGGGTTCAGACCCATGTCTACCTTTTTATTGTTAACTGCCGATTAATGTAGTTATCTATTGTCCGCAGCATGCACTCACCAAAAGGTGAACCATATAATGCTTTGTTATCAACCATTACAGCCCATGCAACTGCACTGCTAATTAGGCGTCCCCCATAGATTGCCTTAGAGGCTTATGCCATAGTTATGTTGCCACAGTTGGCAACCGCAGTTTGTTTATTATTTTGAGTTGTAATCAGAAAGACAATGCCGACACAGAACGACTCATCGACCACGTTCAAATAGCTGCAGACTCCGTGGCACAACAGGTCCCATCTGCAGAGATCGTGATACTCCGTGATTTTAACGCCCACCACGTTGAATGGCTTGGTTTCCATTTAACCGATTATACGGGTAGATATGTCTATGACTTTGCCTTGGCACATGGTCTACACAACTGGTTACTTCGCCTACGCGGATTCCAGATGTGGAGGATCATGTACCTTCCCTGTTGGACCTTCTGCTGACCTCTCATCTGAACAGATATCAGGTCTCTGTCGATGCCCCTCTGGGCTCTTCGGACCATTGTCTGATCCGGAGTACGGTGCTACTCACTCCCATCGGAGTTGCGATCTGCAGCTTGCCGCCGTGTTTGGCACTATTGGTGGGCCGATTGGGACGATATGCGATCTTTTTTTGTATCCTACCCTTGGGCGCAGGTCTGCTTCTCGCCGGAAGATCCCAGCGTTGTTGCCGATTCTGTTGCTAATGTGGTAATTCAGGGTATGGAACTTTTTATTCCATCCTCTGAGGTGCCCATCGGAGACAGATTCCAGCCATGGTTTGGTCGCTTCTGTAAAATAGCATCACGCTATAAGCAGGAGTGCTACCGGGCCTGGGCTTACGCATCAACGTCTCGGGATGTAAACACCAGCGTACTTAAAAAGAAGTATAATTCCGCCTCCAGGTCCTTCAAAAGCGTCATTGCCAAGGCAAGGTCTGTACACATCGGTAGAATTGGCGAGAAGATAGTTCGCCTTCCTTCTGGAACACGTGCATTCTGGTCTTTCGCCAAGGTTGTCCAAGGGAACTTCTGTCAGCCATCTCTTCCATCTCTGCACAAAGAAGAATGACACTGGCCCATGCCGCAAAGGAGAAAGCTGATATTTTAAGCTCTCTCTCTCTTTGCGTACAACTCGACTCTAGATGACGGGGGAACACACCGCCGAACAACCCGCAGTGTGAGTGCTCCATGCCAGATGTGCAATTAACAAAGTGCTCGGTTCGTAAAGCACTCTTCTTGCTGGACGTCTGCAAGTCGAGTGGGCCTGATGGAGTCCCTACCATTGTGCTGAAGACAAGTACTCCGGAGGTGGCACCGGTTTTAACGCGTTTTTTCCGGTACTCCTACTCTCAAGGCGTAGTCCTGATTTCATGGAAGACAGCTTTGGTCCACACGATCCCTAAAAAAGGCGATTGCTCAGACCCATCCAACTACAGGCCTATCACCATAACCTCCTTGTTCTCCAAAATAATGGAATCCATTATAAACTGCCAGCTCATGAGATACCTTGAGGATCACCAGCTGATCAGTGACCGCCAGTACGGTTTTCGTCTGGGTCGATCAGCTGGTGATCTTCTGGTCTACCTGACTCAAGGATGGGCGGAGGCAGAAGAGAGGAAGGGGGAGACATTTACCGTTAGTTTGGACGTAGCGAAGGCCTTCGATCGGGTCTGGCACAAAGCGCTTCTTTCGAAGCTTCATTCCTATGGGCTTCCCAAGAAATTGTGCAATTGGATCACCAGTTTCCTTGCTGATCGGAGCATCAAGGTCGTAGTAGACGGTGCATGCTCTGATATCAAGCCCATCAACGCTGGTGTTCCACAAGGCTGCGTGCTATCACCAAGGCTGTTTCTCCTGCATATCAATGATATGTTGCAAACTAGTACTCATTGCTAAGCAGACACTGGTGATGCCTTATATACCGGCCATGCCAATATTTTTTCGGAAAACGTCGCCGAGTACCGGGACAAACTTGTGTCTGAAGTCGAGTCTTTGCTGAACAAAGTCTCGGATTAGGGGCGACTGAATCTAGTCTAGTTCAGTCCCCAGAAGACACAAGTTTGCGCGTTTACCGCTAAAAGAACCCCTTTGTTGTATTTCCTCAGTTTCAAGGCACTCCCCTTGCTGCCTCAACTAGCATCGGAATCTTCGGCGTCGACATATCTAATAGTGTGCAGTTTCGTGATCACTTGGAAGGAAGGCAAAACTGGCCTCTAAAACGCTTGGCGTGCTCAGCAGAGCGAGACAGTATTTCATGCCGGCAAATTGCTTGCAACTTTACAAAGCGCAAATCCGGCCTCACATGGAATACTGTTCTCATCTCTGGGCCGGGGCACTCCAGTGCCAGCTCCTTCCACTTGACCGCATCCAGCGCAGAGCGTTTTGAATCGACGACGACCGCGCGTGTGTATGAGTGTGTGAATATGTGTAATTATATTATGTAAACATACAGACATACATAAATATATTTACTTACAATATTATATCAAAATATAATTTTTTACTAATTAGTTAGTTTCTTTTCTATTACTCATTTCTATCAATTGCTACACCGACGTGAAATTGTCATCAATCCATGAGTTGACTGGTGCATTTAGGTATTAAGTGCGTCCATTATTCTTTTTTTCTAATTGAATTTAATAAAGATTTGAAAATAAAAATAAAAAAACATTTCTACGTCATCAGATCAAAACTTATAGTTCTCTCAGTTGTAAAACAGATTACTTTATAGCATAAATGTGAAAAACGAGCACACAGTTCACCTGATGGTAACTAGATGATGTGGCCCATAGACATTTAAATCATAACAGAAATGCATTTTCACCTGAGGACTAAGATGGAACCTTGAACCTTGTTACCAGTAAAAAAATGTCTCCGGTTCTTTACACACCATACAAACCCAGCAGCATTTTGCTACTTTGAAGGTTTTTTTTTCACATGACTGATTAATTATTTAACATATATTTTTCCAAAAAGAAAGTTTCATAATCTCTTTCGTGTTTGTGTATTCTTAACATGGACAAAACAAATATAATGTATAACGTCCATGTCACACCTATGCCAGTACTTGTTGGGAGCACTAAGCTCGAAGTTGTTGATGACTATATTTACCTGGGGCAAATAGTCCGACTTGGTAAGTCCAACTTCAACCGAAAGGTCAATCGACGGATTCAACTCGGCTGGGCAGCATTCGGGAAATTATGTTACATAATCTCGTCAGGCATACCTCAAAACTTGAAAATGAGACTGCATAACCAGTGCGTGTTGCCAGTGATAACCTACAGAACTGAGACATGGTCCTTTACTGCTGGCCAGATGAGGAAGCTCAAGGTCGCTCAGCGAGCTATGGAGAGGGCTATGCTTGGAGTTTTTCTGCGTGATAAACTTAGAAACTAGGATATCCACAGTGACGCAATTCAGTGTGACTGACATAGTCCAACGGATTAATAAGCTAAAGTGACAAGGGGCCGGCAATATAGCTCGAAGAAACGACAACCAATGGGGAAAAAGGGTTCTCGAGTGGCGGCCTCGTGCCGGCTAACGAAGTGTAGTGGGTCCCCCCACTGGGTGCAGTGACGGCCTTTCAATTTTTTTTTAAATTTCTTCATTTATTGTTTTATTTCAAACCACAAGCCAATCAAATTGTAAGAAAAAATATTTAAACTACTATCTTTGTGGGTAGATTTATAACTATCTATAACAAGATTCCCTGTTCCCCAATATTACTGATATGCCTTTACATAAATTCAAAGCGTATGTAAAAAGCATGCATAAGAACAATGGATATTTTAAATTAGGTGACTAAATGAAAGTCTGAAAAACTGAAAAATTGTGTAATGGTGTGTTTCTTGCCACTTCTTCTCACAAGGTATTTCCGCAGTGGGGACTTCTTGAAGCGATGGAATTCAAAAAGTACTTGTAAAATCTAATTTGAAAGAAATATTTGACTTTGACTTGACTTCAACTAATCTTACAACATTTACGAAGTTCTTAATTCAATCCTCTCGTTCCATTTCTACAACTATACTTTACTATGTAACGCTTTTTACTAGCTTTCTTACTTGAATTTTTTCTTAAATATTTTGTTCGAATAAACATTCATTTTCATTCCTAGCTCGTTAGTGTTCCTTTTGCTCAAATATATTTATTTGAAATGTAAATGAAAATACTTTTAGCGATCATTACTGCGTACAACGCAAGTGATTTCAGACGACTTCAATGTCGCTTTACTTGGATAAATGAGGATTGTCATACCTTATCTAGAAGGTTGACATACCGTCTTCCTTACTTCAAATAGAAATAGAAATGGAAAATGTATTTATTTAACCAAAAAACATTACATAATTAAGCAATACACTGGTTTCTGCACTAAGCTCTAGGCTTGTATCGCAGGAACCAAGAACCTTGACTGACACCGTTTACACCGATGAATACATAGATCTCCGATTAAATTAAAATAAAGAAAAAAAACATTTTTTTTTTGTAAAAATTAATGCATGAAAGAAAAAAAACAGCTTATTTACTCTAGCAGTGCTTGCGTGCGTGCGTACGTTTGTGCGTGCATGTGCGTGTGTGTGAGTGAGTGTAAGTCTACGCGTGTGCATGTATAGGGTCAACTATGAAAGGAAAGTAAGTTTTCCGTTTCCTGATAAGAAGCATGTAGCAACCAGGTTGTAATTTTGTGTTTGACTTCGGTACTCGAAAGATCCGACGTTGGCACAGGCCTTTAAAATGTAGATTTGGCGAACCCGTAGCACCTTACATTCCTTGTACATTTCGTCAGTTGGAAATCTAAAGTTTTTAGACAGCATTACTTTTAGTAATGCTCGCTGGGCTCTCTTGACTTCAAGCATTTTTGTTTTGATAGCTCCACCCCAAGCCAGCGTGCAGTAGTATAGTAGGGATTAGGTTAGTGCTTTGTAAACCATTTTCATTGTTTCTTTAGTAGCACAGCGTTGCAAAGCTTTCATTATGTAAATGGTTTTCCTAACACTACCCGACAAGCGGCTTAGATGGTTTTTAAATGATAGCTTATCATCAATTATCACTCCTAGATACCTGATGTTATCTGTGTTGCTGATTATATTACATCCGCAAGAGGGTACTTCAGATTCGCAAGTGTAAATTACTAAGTTTACCAGCGAAAATGGTTTTGATGCGAGAGTTTTGTGAAAGGCTATGAACTTAGTTTTTTATAGTTTAGAGTTAGTAAATTGGAACTTAACCATTTATTCAACACTACCATGCCTTTTTGAGCCTTCTCGAGTACGCTGTCCCAAGTTAAATCGTTAAATATAATGGCTGTGTCATCCGCATAGCATATGACGTCTGCTCTTTGTATGGGTAATTCTAGGACGTCGTTAATGTAAATGCAGAATAGGATTGGACCAAGAATACTTCCTTCAGGAACTCCAATACTGATTTTTAATTGCTTACTTGTATGTGAGCCCACTCTTATGCACTGACGCCGATTTAAGAGATAGCTACGGAACCAAGTCAACGCCACTCCTCTAATTCCTTTTGATTCAAGCTTCCGCAGTAGTATAGGGACCGACACGGTGTCGAAGGCCCTAGCAAGATCTAGGAAGATACCTAAACAACTGTGTTTATTGTCCAAATATCTAGACACAGCATCTGTCAGTAGGACTACCGCATCCTCCCTTATATATATATATATACCTTACCTTATAGAATACCTTACCCCTCCTGAAGCCAAATTGATTTACAGAGAGCAGATTATTACTTTCTATAAAGTTGGTGAGGCGCTTGCTTACAATTTTTTCCAGTAACTTGGAAAATATACTTAGCAAAGATATGGGCCTGTAATTGCTAGGACAGTTTTTATCCCCATCTTTGTGTATTGGAGTAACAACTGCTAATTTCAAACAATTAGGAAAAATGCCACATAACAAGCTAAGATTAAATATGTGGGTAAAATCTAATCAATTAATTAATTGCATTACTTATCATAAATTTTATGGAAATCCTAACTAATATATTCTCATACTTAGTTCTAATAGACATGCAAAATACTGGACAAAAATTATAAAATTGATTTTCTCTCAATCTCTTATCTAAAATTAAAGTTAGAATTTTGATTCTTCATAATCTAAAATTGTGATTGATAATCTTGTACATATTTTATCCTAAATAAAAGTGCAGATGTTTTTTCTATGAACATCTGTGATACGAGTACTACTTAGTGTCTCATTTAGTAAACGAATTCTTACAGTATATATGTTTTGTTTTTTGCGTCACAAAAAATTTATAACAATAAAAAAAACTAAAACCATGACATTATAATTACCCTATTCATCACAGTAGAAGTTCAAAAACACTCTTTCCTCGTCACATGTATTTAATAGTCATCTCTCATAGGCTCTTTATCTATATTTGAAGCATAACCCAGTTCAGTCGCTTAAAGGCCCAATATAGTATCCCGAACAAATGCTTAACCTCTTTCTCTCTCCAAAAACAAAAATGTTAAAGAAAAAGTCAAGGGAAATTTTAATTAGTCAAGAGCCCTTTAGTTAACGTCATTTAGAAAACCATTTCGGGGCAGTGTATGTGTTGAAAGAGCCATAATAATTACAATCTGTTGGGTATTCCATCTTAGTCTTTAAAGGTGACGACAACGCAACTGTACCCTTCTTCGTTTGAAGCGGATTGCAGGAGTCTATGGGTTGCAGTAGCTACTTATCATAAGGTGAAATGTGAGATTGTTATGATCTTGTCTCGATGCCTTGTTGTGCTGAGGACGTGCGCTCCAGAGTTGGCACCGGTTCTAACGCGTCTTTTCCAGTACTCCTACATTGTCCCGAATTCATGGACGATAGCATTTGTGCACCCGATCCTTAAAAAGGTAACCGCTCTTATCCGTCCAACTGTAGGTATATCGCCATCACCTCCTTGTTCTCGAAAATAATGGAACCCATTATTAACTGCCAGCTCATGCGGTACCTTGAGAAGTACCAGCTGATTAATGACCGACAGTACGGTTTCCGTCAGAATCGCTCAGCTGGTGATATTCTTGTTTACGTAACACATAGATGGGTGCAGCCGATCGAGTCCAAGGGGGAGGCATTGGACGTTAGGTTGGCATACCGAAGGCCTTCGATCGGGTCTGGTACAAAGCTCTTCTTTAGCAGCTTTCTTCCTATGGGCTTCCCAAAAAATTGTGCAATTGGATCACCAGTTTTCTGGCTGATCGGAGCATCAAGGTCGTAGTAGACGGTGCAAGCTCCGATTACAAGCCTATGTCTAAAGAGTTTGCTCCACAGCCAAATCATTACATATTAGTCACAAAATTAAGACGGCTAAGAATAAAATTAAAATGACTTAGAGTATAATTAACAGCGAAACCGGTAAAGAGAAACCTCGTAACTCAAACTATCAATTAAAAATTAATAATGAATCGACTAAATCAAATCAAGAAGTTGCTGCGGTGTTTGAGAAATATTTCACTGATGTTCCTATCTTGACAACAGAATTATTGAATACTTCTTCAACTGTCGCCGAGTCATGACTTAAACAAAATATTAATACCTATTTAAAAGAATTTAGATTTGAAACAGCAATAAGACAAAGTGTATTAAATTTACAATACCTAATGTAAAACATTCGAAAACCAATGTGCTCTTAAATGGGGAGGAGTTGAGTCTTGTGGATACCACTGTTTTTCTCGGTATTACTATTGACGCGAAACTTCAATGGGGCCCCCATATATCTAAATAAGCAAGCAGACTTAGTTCTGCAGCATATGCTGTAAGAAAGATTAGAAGTCTCACAGAAATTGAGACAGCTAGGTTAGTGTATTTTAGTTACTTTCATAGCGCAATGTCTTATGGAATTTTGCTATGGGGTAATGCGACTCATATTGAGCTATATTTGTTTTGCAAAAGAGAGCCGTACGGGCGATTTATAATATAAATTGTAAAGATTCACCCATAGAAAATCACATCTATATTTGATTATGGATCAAAATGCAGAGCGTTGTCACTAAGGTAATAAGATTTGAGGACTCACTAAGATAGAATGCGCCTTTCCAATAAAAAAAATAAAGGCCTCCGGATCTCCATTGGTATTCTGTGAGAGCACGTCCTTCCCCGGACGAGCTACCATATTATAGCTGTAGCCTAGCTCTACCACGTAAAACTAATATTATTAGTATTTAACTAAGAGCATAGTTTTTCTATGCACTATATATCAGTAACAAATTTAGGAGCTTTTATGTGAAAATTATTTGATTGCTTTCGTTTTTTAATAGTCGGCTTATACTTATAATTTTTATATTTCCTCAATTTTTTAAATTTAGCAAGTGTTTTTCTACGCAGAAAATAATCCGACGGGACCCCAATCACACAAACTTGGTTCACATTGCAGGTACTACCTGATCTTTCAAATATTTAATATTTAATATCGACTTAGGTTTAATACTTAGTCTGAGATATCCTAAGGTAAACGTTTTTTTTTTTTTTTTTTATAGGAGAGGGGGCAAACGAGCATGCGGCTCACCTGATGGTAAGTGACTACCGCCGCCCATGAACAACCGCAACACCAGGGGAATTGCAGATGCGTTGCCGGCCTTTTAAAAAGGAGTAGGCTCTTTTCTTGAAGGTCCCTAAGTCGTATCGGTCCGGAAAAATCCCTGGTGGTAAACTATTCCACAAGGAAGTTGTGCGAGGAAGAAAACATCTTCTAAATCGCACAGTGGTGGACCGCCAATCATCCAGATGGTGTGGATGGTATCGGGAGTTCTGCCGCGATGTGCGTTCGTGAAATCTGGCGGCTGGGATTAATCCGAACAATTCCTCAGAGCACTCCCCATGGTAGATGCGAAAGAAAATGCAAAGAGATGCAACATCTCTTCGCAGTGCCAATGAATCGAGCCGATCGGAAAGGGCTCGGTCGTCGACGATTCGAGCCGCTCTGCGCTGGATGCGGTCAAGTGGAAGGAGCTGGCACTGGGGAGCCCCTGCCCAGAGATGGGAACAGTATTCCATGTGAGGCCGAACCTGCGCCTTGTAAAGTTGCAGGCGGTGTGCCGGCATGAAAAACGTAGTCTTTTTAAGGGTTTTCTTAAGCTACCCGCACGAAGCAAGAGCGGGTCACTGGTTTTAAAATAAAATAATACTCGTAAATATCATAACTGATGCATCAGTAGCAAAACAACTATCTCAAGTGGTAGTCTTGTACCGGTAAGCGAATTGTACGTCGTCCTTCCCCTAGATGTAGTGACGACCTTGTAAGAGATATAAGTCGATGGATACAGGTAGCTCGAGACCGTGCTTTGTATCATTTCTTGGGAGATAAAGTACAGCAGAGGACTTGTGAAGCACAGTAAAGTTAATGATGATCCTCACAAGTAAAGTGGCTGTGTGGTATGTTTTCCCAATAAATATTTACACACCATTTTAATGCCAATATTTTCAATATAGTCATCTCTCTCACAATCGCAGATACTCTCTCTTACACATAGAAGAATATAGATAATAGTAAACGTATTTTTGTTTAACTACGTAGAGCACGGTGAAAGTTCTTAAACTTGGTCGACAAACTCGTGAAAATGACAAGGAGACTAAGACGGGAAGGACAAAAGGCAGACCTCTCGTCAAGTTGGATCTTATTTCAGGTTCAAATGTTGTTGCTTCGGACATGTTAATATTAAGTCCTATTTCGTTTATGGGACAAGTAATTTCTGTAACTACTTTTGGTTAAGAACCAAACATTGATTACATCAGTGTACTTTATTTAAAAAAAATCAAAAGCAATTTTAAATGTAAAAATATAAGTTAACACGAATTATACTATAGCAAAGAAATGTTTCATAAATTGAAACACTTCATATTTTACATTAGTTTTTATTGTGCTCATAGTCCACTTTTTATGGAATGAAGGAGACAAATGCTTTGCACACCACCGAGTCAACCTGATGATTAGTGGATTCGATGTAGATAAAATCAAAATCCAGATGCGTTGTTACTCCTCGAGACTAAGATATAATGCCTTGTTTCCAGTAAAAAGGAGCTCCAGTCATCCGGTCAACTATAAACTACTATTTTCCGCTGGTATTCTGTGTGACCTTTGACCTTCCTAAAAAACCCAATCCGACTCGTGCTAAAAACCATAATATAGCTGTATCGTGGCTCTACCACGTATAAGACGCTACTTGATAGTAAATGGATATTATTTTCCATATTACATTTATATGACTAAATAGCAATTTAGATGTGTTGTCACTCTGATAACCAAAATTGAATGTCACATTGTCATAAAAAGATTGCAGCTTATCTTTACGCACTATATGAAACATACCGGAATTATGCTCTTTTTATGTTGCTACTCTGTAAATGCGTAGAATTGTGTGTGTGAATTCGTGAAAATTAACGTTATTCTTGCGCAGGAATTTTGCCCGTTATAACATCAAGTAATCTCGGCACATTGCGACTCGCAATGCGACTAGGAGCGGCGATTTGTCAACCCCATCAGTGCCCCTGTGGTAGCAGCTTCGACAAGTTTGGGCTCCACGGGCTTTCATGTAAGAAAAGTGCTAGTATGTTTTCACGGCACGGTTCTTTGACCGATGTCATCCGAAGGGCTCTTGTCGCTATAATTATTCCCTCAGTTTTAGAGCCTTGTGGAATATTTAGAGACGCTGGCAAGAAACCTGACGGTATGACATTAGTCCCTTTGGAGAGAGGTAAAGCCCTAGTGTGGGACGCTACTTGCGTAGACACTCTGGCGGCCTCTCATCTCAGGGGTACCTCGTTTAGAGCCGGGCAGCATTAGAGGCAGCTGAATTGAGTAAGGCGATGTGAGTCTCTGAGAGATCACTACATATTTGTGCCATTTGCTGCAGAGACTATCGGTCCGTGGGGTCCACGTGCGGTGAAGTTCCTAAAGTAACTCCATCCGCGGCTGGTCGTTGCTGCCGGTGAAAAGAGGGCTGGTCCTTTTCGCGCTCGAAGGCTAAGTATAGCCATTCAGCGGGAAAACGGGGCCAGCGTTCTTGGTACGATACCGCGGGAGTAGGACTGTATGATAGTTAAGTTACTAGTTTTATTTTTTTGTCATAGTTTTTAATATTCTATATTATAAAATATTGTATAATATATTGTTTTGTAACAAGTGGTAAAATTAAAAAAAAATTGTACAAGCGACTTCATATAACATATTATAACACAAATTTTAATATTTATATTATTCGTGACTAGCGACCCGCCCGGCTTCGCCTCGCTAGTATCCAGTAGTGTTTTTTTGTATTTTCAAAAAGTTCTGATATAGTACAGCTTAGATTACTCCTGAAATTGTTCTCTATATGTTTGTGAAGTTTTATTACAATCGGTACAGCCATTTCGAAGAGTAGCCTGGAAAGATAGAAAGAGAGAAATAATTAAAATAGCCATTAATCTCTTAATCGATACAAATAACCACCTAAGGTCAATAATAGGCAGTAATTTCGATAACAAAGACAAACACTTCATTTTTATTTATATGTATATATATATATATATATATATATATATATATATATATATATATATATATGTAACAAGTGCTGTGCTATATCAATGTTAGTAGAGTTACGAGGAAACGAAACTATGTACTCCTTTATTTTCATGAGTTGTCATTTTCGACATATTTAAACGTGATCAATTAGACACCATATTTTTTAGCTAATTACATTAATCTGTTGATGAAACCACGTTCAGTAAATGTGTGTACGTAGCATTAAACTTTGCCAGTACACACCACCGTCACGTCACTACTTCCGATGTTTTTTCAACCCGATCATTTTACTGCTTCATTTTGTGGTCACTGTTATTGGACTGGTTCAGCACATTTCCAAGAGCTTCCAATTTTAAATTTAAAAATCTGCTGGTGATTGTGTAAAGAAGTGGCCGTGTTTTCAAAATTGTTGTTTACTGAACTTAGCTACGTCAAATAAATTATATAAATGTTATTTTACTGAATTCTTTAAAGGTGCTAAATCATTGCATTTCATTATTTATTTTTCTTTTTTTAGTAGCCTTGCAAGCCTACTGCTACACAAGGGCCTCTAAATTTGTAGAGAGAATTTTCTTTATTCAGATGTTTCTCACTTTTGACGCTGCAAGCCGTCTTGAGTGAGGTATAGTAACACCTACCCAGGCTATAGAGAATTTTTAGCAGTCCAATAACAGACTTTGCCTGACCCGGGATTAGAACCCGGGGCGTGAAAATCAGCAATCGCGTTTACAACCACTTTACCGAGGCAGTTGAAAGTCGCCCATAATAATTGGCACGAACTATTTGTCAGCAAAAGCTTGAATAAGTGTTTAGGCCAAATAATTAACATTTGAAATTTGCATTCAACACGCGTGTCCTTCAGCTGACTTTGTAAAGGACACCGTCGCCCCTTCTCCCGTGTGGGTCGCTCGGCAGAGGGCGCGAGCGCCAGATACGAGTACGAAGCCAGGAGCTTGACCGCATCGGCTCTGTCGACTAGAGTATTGATTTGTGACCGCTGGATCGGTTTCGCGCGGCCAGTTTTTATTTTTGGTGGTCTAGAATTTGAATATTTGTGCGCGCCTGATTTGCTATTGAATGTTTGGGTTTCGTGTAGACCGCATCGAATTGGTTGTCTAAGTTGTACGTTTCGTAACAAGAGGTTTGAAATAAATTTGAGTGATTAAAGTAACTTTGTTTGCAAGTAATTTACGTCAATTTGTATAGTGATTGAATGTTGAAGTGCATTTTGCAATATTTAACTTGCTTGTGTGAAGTGGAACCTTGGGCGAGCGCCGAGTGGACAGACAGAGTAATTTACGTCAATTTGTATAGTGAGTGCATGTTAAAGTGCATTTTGCAATATTTTACTTGCTTGTGTGACGTGGAACCTTGCGCGCGCGCCGAGTAGACAGACGCTCTGGAATTTAATGCTTGCATTCCATTTCTAGGGCGTGGTCCAGTTAATTGTTTTTGGAAGTTAATGTTGTATTTTAACGCCGCGTTAAGTGCCTTTTGTGTCTGGAATATTTAGTTAGTTTTGCGTGTCATCGAGGCTGATTTTGAGTTCTTATTGCGGGCGTAGTATTTTAATATCATACGAAAGAATTTTAGCTTGTCGTGGGGAAGGCTGAACTTTGAGACTCGAGAAGAGGCCGTTCGTTCCCGTGTTTGTATATTTGTGCTACGTGAACCCGGAACCTTGAATATTGAACTTTGAAGGACGGTTTGTTACTTGTGTCGTGTGTCACTTGTTTTAATTTCGAAGAACGTTGAGTTGGTTGACTTTGAAGTTAATTAAATGTAGAATTAAGTGGATAAACTGAAATAGTGAAATGAAGGCAGAAATTTTTCATTGGTGATCTACAACTGGAGGGATCGCACATTGGGAGAACATCAGCTCCGGTGGATCTTCTGTCCGATTAAATCGGGTCGTCAGGTCACATATATAAACACTACTACACACTACTTACATGCACCTCACTTATCACATGACTAGTACCCTGTGGTCAACCCTACCTTCTGAAAAATGTAAGTGCTTGCTTATTTGTCAGCCGTTTTTTGTACATTTAACCATAGGCCGTTGGGCCCCGTCCTCTGTTGCCCGTCGATTGAATTACTGATGGGCCCTAGTCCAGTCAACCTTTGTCGGGGCAACTCAGGGCGTGAACAATAAGTCTGTTGCTCGTCACATGTAGTTTTTCCACCTTGAATCACAGAGTTGAAAGACACCCTGAAACACAACCTCGTGTAGTGGCGGGTAAGTCTACCTACTACTCCATTTCTTTCCGTGGGTGTCGTAAGAGGCGACAGAGGTAAACTGAGGTAGAAGATGGGCAGCAGCATCTTTCTGATAACAGTAAAAAGCAGTAAAAACTGCGGTTGCCAACCCGCTCGCCAAGTTTGGCAGCTATGGCAAAATATCCCCCATGAGCAACGCCACAAACAAACGGCCCCCAGTCCCCAGCGGCCCCGCTATTCCAAGCTACGGTGGTGACCACGGTAAAGGAAGTAGGAGGAGGGGGGCAGGTGGTGCTAAGAATCTCCGGTGGTGTTTTGATTGCCACCTAACACGACTCGACCTGGCAACATATAAAGTTTTATCTTGAGGACTTGAGCTGGAAGAAGACATAAACAAGTTGCGATTATTTTAGATTATTAAGTTATGATTATCTGAGGTCCGAAGAGACAAGGAGGACCCAGTAATCCTAGAATCTGGCAACTTGTTCCATCACCGGGAGGGTGATCGTCTGTCTGTCGAATTTATCGTCCACAAGTCTCCCGTTAACAACGTTGTAAATTTTGGGAGTGTGTCGACTAGCGTTGCGTACCTTATACTCAGCATCAGTTTCGTAATTCTGAGTATACGCACATAGTGTACATAGTGTTTACGCACTAATCTCAGCACATGCGGATTAAGAGGTGGAAAAAACTTATGAGGATATCTCTAGAACCATGCGTTCCTCCAAAATGAAATATACGGTATTATTGAGAGACTTCAACGCAAAACTAGGCACAAAAGAAAACGGTGACCTGAAATTAGGGGAATTTGGAATAGGGCAACGGAACCCAAGGGGCCAGCACCTGATTGACTTCATGGAAAAAGAGAGACTCTTAATAATGAACTCTTTCTTTCTAAAGCGGCCCCACTGAAAGTGGACCTGGTCCAGCCCCAACCGTTCGATAAAAATGAGATTGACTTGATTATGACGACCAGACGTCAACTGTTCAGTGATATATCAGTGACAGTCACAGTGAAACTAAACGTTAAGTTGGCGAAGTCTGGTCAAATGAAGTCAACGCTCCGTACATATCGTGCTATAATCCAATCCATATCCATAGATCATCAATAGCAATACGTAATTGTTGTAAAATTTTGGTTTTAGATTTTTTAGGTATGCCTGACGAGAAGAGCTGTCAAAATCTTCCGAACGCTGCCCACCCGATTTGAATCCTTTGTCCTTCACTGCTAGCTATATGAGAAAACTCAAAGGACAATGGCAGACTTTCATACATAAAATTAGGTGAGAAGAAATGGTAGCGTCTATATACCAAAAATATCTTAAAATGTTAAGCGTCAGTCCCTTAATAATTCTGTCAAAGAATTTTGTTCTGAGAAGGCGTCAAAAAAATGATATTTACATTTGAACCTTTTTAGGTTATGTCCTATGTCACTTGGAAAAAGTCATGCTTCCTGTGGTTGTTCGATGTTAGCTTAATATATAATACATAATTGAGAGTTTTTAGATTATTTTATCTATATTTTATATTTGCATACTATAAATGTATATTTCTGGCATGGCTCCAGGGCCTTTGTATCATAGTAACATTCTCAGAAGGGCTAGAATCCAGAGCCGTAAAGCCAGTAAAAAACAGTTACATTTTATTTTAGCTAGTGTTGCCATAACATTAAATGAAATTGTTACATAGTACTATGATTGAGATAATGTATTATTGTAGGAAATTCTTTGTAAGAGACTTATTCTCAGCCTTATCACTTTTATTTTTATTATTACTGATAGTACAGTTATTACTAATAAAAACTTAATATAAAAATATTTTGTGTGTTGTGTTGGTAGTCTTACAAAGTGTATACGAAAATAGTATGAATATACTAAATGGCAACATTTGAACAGAATAAAATGATTTAAGTCATTTGATATTCCCAAAAATGTTTGTTTTTTTCTGTGGCTTTAATTAAAATACATTTTTATTTGAAAAATCATAGAAAAATAATAAAACTCATTTTATATATAACTTATTTCTAGACGCTATAATTTTTGTCAACTATTTTTTATTTTTTTTAATCTCGGGGTTTCTCCGCGTGATTGACTTAAATATGAGGATATCTGCAGTAGAATCAGAGTTATCGACATAGCCTAACAGATTAGTAAGTTAAAGTGTCAATGGGCCGGCCATATAGCTCGAAGAACTGACTACCGATGTGGAAGAAAAGATCTCGAGTGGCAGCCTCGTTCCGGTAGGAAAAGAGTTGGGTGTCCCCCCATTAGATGGAGTGACGACCTGATAAGATATGCATGAAGTCAGATACAGGTGGTTCGAGGCCATGCTTTGTGGCGTGGGGGAGGCCTTTGTTCAGCAGTGGATTTTTGAAGGACTGTAATGATGGAAAATGGTGAACCACAGAGTCTAACTGGCAGTTTCTGTAGTTAGGTAGTATTGTCGTCTGCTAGTAAAATGCAACAACACCCATCAGCCAGAGCCTGATTTTTTAAATAATAAGTGTGGCAAACGAGGACACAGTTCTTTAAAAAAAACAGAAACAAACAGTCCACCTGATAGTAAGACGATGCTGTGGCCCATAGACATCTACATTTTTGTCCTCTATTAAGTATCAAAATACAGATGCGTTTTCACAATAAATATATCTTGTTGATATTATAAATAAATCTGCTTGAGAACAGAGATTACTGACATAACACGTATGCAAGTATGTCGCAGAAGTGAGAACCGGTATAGTAGACTTATTATGGAGTAGAAACCGCGTCTAGGCAAACGTAGTGTGGGACGTCCCCTGATTAGATGGGGCAACGATCTGGTGGTTGGTAGAAACTGGATTCGTGTAGCTGAAGACCAGGCTAAGTGGCACACCTTCGGCGAGTCCTATGATAAGCTATGGACTGCCACAGGATTATGATGCCGGAGCGATGCTCGAGGAAGCTATAGTCATGACTATGTTGCAGTGCTTGCGAATTTGGGCTAGCAGATCAGAAGGAAAAAAGCAGCTCGTGCTCACTGGTGTAACGAGAAAGAAGAGTTCCCTATATTCACCCACTTTTCCTTGTACACTACAGAAACAAACGTGGTGCGATGCATTTCATTCACGTGGATTGTTACACGACATCGCTTGACAATTGAAAAAAAAAAACGAAAAATTGTTATTGCAATAATCACAACAATATATATATATATATATATACATACATCAATGTGACCCTAGCTCCTGTAAAATGTTAACCTTAGTAACTGGAGCTAGTTCTTGTCTATATTTAGCAAGCTTTTTTGTTGAATCAAAATAAACAAAACATAAAAAATAAAGTCAATAAAACACAGATACGTGTGTGTGCGTTATAAGTAGTGTTTGTGTAGTGTGTGTGTGTGTGTGTGTGTGTGTGTGTGTGTGTGTGTGTGTGTGTGTGTGTGTGTGTGTGTGTGTGTGTGTGTGTGTGTGTGTGTGTGAGTGAGTGAGTGAGTGTGTGTGTGTGTGTCTGTGTGTGTGTTTGCTGTAAGAAAATTAGTGAATTGAAGGTATTTGATACGAGTTCGATGTGAGTATGATTGCGTGAATTAGTAATGTGTTTTATAATATTAAATAATTAGAACACTTTCATTCCATCATTACATCTGCATTTACCTTCAACGTTTCATTGATAATTTAATTTTTATATACACACATACATACGGAATTCCGTTTCGTGATTCCGTTTCGGAATCCCGAATCGGGATTCCGTGAATAGAATAGAGCAGAATATTTTTTATTCAATATTGATTATTACATAATACTTATCAAAAGGTATTTTTATTTACCACTGGTTCGTAAAATATCTCTGTCCTGGGAAGAACCAGCACGACACCCAGCGGGACTTTTTTTTTCAAACATATTTCACTTAACAATAATTTCGTTTATACAATTTTTAAATGATTTTTCATAGAACTAACATGGTGGCTATCACCTTATTCCCATGGGTCATTTTCATTCATGTATTCCTTGATATTATAATAACCCTTTTTGTATAGTTTTTTTTTTAATAAAACTTTTAAACTTATTTAATGACAAACTGACTATGGTCTTGGATTTTGTTTAAAAGCATATACATTGCCCCATAAATGAATTACTGATTCTGTGGAGTCTAGTAACTGGCATTATAAGTCTATGTTTGTTCCTAGTGTTTAAAGTATGCACATTCTTATTCTTATTAAAGCTTTTTATGTTTTAATGTACATACATTACATTTTTATAAATATATTGCGATGCCAAAGTTAATATGTTTATTTCTTTAAATTTTTGTCTGAGGGACTCTTTACAATTTAGGTTATAAATCGCCCGAACGGCTTTTGTTTTGCAAAACAAATATAGCTTCGATATCTCAGTTGAGAGACATTATTAGCCTTTGAATCTAGACATTCTGCCAGTAAATAATGGCGACAATTTTCTGATTGCGATTCCATTGTTGCTGTATCATTGTTACTGGGTTCATCCCCTTATCACCCTTAGCTTGCAATATAGTCAATATTATGTAAAAAGATCTATCTATCCAGAGATATGTTTTTTTTAATAAGGATGTCTGTAAACCCTTCCGACAAATTATTAAACTAAATAAGACGAAAGGTTATGAAAAGCTAAACCCATATAAGATTAAATGTAAAAACATACATAAACACACCTACTCGCTTCGGTCGTGCGATGAACACTGAGCGCGTTCCGTACGGAATTTACGAATGTATGTTGTGACTCATACCTAATCATCTGGATAGCTATTTCTGCGGCTGAGTCCAGCTCTGGATGGTGGTTAAAAGGTGATTCTGAACCTTTCTTTGTGAAATTTTTACATTATAACCATAAAGTATTAATCTACGGTTGAATTTATATTAATAATTACCATCATTCCTTATAACTCTATATTAAAATAACAAAAAATACATGAGATAAATTACCGCTAGCACGATATGCAAATTATTTATTATATCGTGAAACTGTACACAGGTCTGCTGCACAGACCTCCTTTGTTTCAGCGATCGCTGCGAGGCAACGTGAACATAATGTTAGCTATTAAAATATTTCCATATAATTTGCATGCACTTAGTTAAACTTCTGTAAATAATTTTAATTAAAACAATGTTTTGAATAAAATTAACTTTACGGATTTAATTTCATTTATTTTCAACTATTTTAATTCGGGCACTTTACAGCAGTCACCATCAGATCTTTAGGTTTGTATCAAGGTAAGCTAAAGCTAACATTTAGTTCTTTTCTTTTTACATCGTTTGATGAATAAATAATATGTCAATTTAAAGTGCCTCTCGCACGCTCTTTACCTGATACATCATCAGCGTGCGCTGACCCAATTTATGTAAATACGTGAAAAAGACAATAGTCTAATAATTGGGTATAATATGGTAATATAATATATTATCATCCCTTATAATATCCTTATTTTTTTCCCGTCAGCGCCATTTTCGTATATAAGAGTAGATTATTTTGCTCTTCAAATGGATTACATATCATTTTTATTTTGTTTTTAGTCGAATCATAACGAATTAGTTTTTAACGTGTTTACTGGGTTATCTCAGTGACACCCGTATCTTTTAAGTACAACCTATATCTACTTCATGTTCAGTAATTTATCATTTACTTATAAGATTAAATACAATAGAATCCATCATCGCTTTGTCCTGCAGGTGTCAGAAGAGGTGACTACGGGACAGATACAACCATCTCTTTACGCCAGGCGTAAAACACCAAGACCAGTAATTGGCAGCAGTGTCAAGGGCGCGAGACATTTGGTACTGCAATCGTCAATCCGCCTGCCAAAAATAAGCAGCGCATGTCCAATAGCGGACTTTTACAAGCTACTAATGATAATGAGAATGATGATGATGATGATGATGATGATGGCGATGATGAAGTTGATGGCTATGATGATAATGACGATGCTTATACCAATAAACAACCAAGTTTCATTTGTTTGTATTAGTAGGACTTGTAGATAATACATGTTTGCACGTATACAATCGCGAGCACGGTGAGTTGTATAGCATGTAACAAAAAGACTGTGGTACCCGTTAAGTGCTTTGTCAGAATAAGTATTAAAACTATAGAAATAACATTACTTCAGAAAAATCGATCTTAAAAAATTAAAATAAATTTTTGTCTGCAAATGTATGTGGTTTTATTACCTGTAACTGACACGCGCATCGGTAAATCGAATTCTTTTGAAATACTTCGCATGCAATGCAGAGGTAATAAACCTACACCCAATTTGCAAATAAAATACAAAAATTTAATTTGACTTTTATATGGTCGGGTTTTTAGGGTAAAGTTATTTCTATACGTTTCAATACTGACTGATAAGTTACTGAACGAGAACCATGGGTTTTTGTTACATGTTATATATAAAAACACTACATCTATCAATCCATGTACTTGATATTGTGACAAGAGTTTCACTTGAAGACCATTATTTTAAGCGGTTGTAGCAGAACATTTTACAAATGTTTTCCATAGCCATTTTAGAACGTGTTTAAGTCAATGTACTAAAAGCTGCACAACAAAAATCCTTTATTAATAGGATAGATAGAAAAAGCAATTTTCAGATTTGCTGCTTTATAATTTTCATAAATATTCATGGGATATCCTCCGTTATACTGTGACCAGGCGTCAAATGAAATTTTGTCACATTATATTAAAAACACTACTACATGTAACTTTTAAGAGAGTTCCAAAAATCAAGAAAATTATTTAATAAACCCTGTTACAGCTCTCAATTGCCCAGACAGAATTCGACTGTATTAGGGCCCATCAGTAATACACTCGACGAGCAACAAGAGAGCTCGGGCCCAATGGATAATTGACCTACACGATATAGATAAGGCTAGGTAAATAAATAGTACGTACCTGTTCAGAGGCGAAGACTGGACACAAGGCTCGGTCAGGCGTTAGGTGTAGTGCATGTAAGTGGTGTTTGTTAGTGTGTAAATATGTGGGGCCTGACTTAACCCTTTTAGTCGGCAGCAACCCTGACTCCGGCACCGCCCCACGGTGTAGTATTCTCCAGTGGCGTCACCAATGGACAATTTCTTTCTTTAGTTCACTATGTCAGTCTATCAACTTTATTATACATTTAACTAACTTAAAAACTCAACTATATCCCGTTAATTATAATCAAAAACGTAACACGCGGCACGACTGATTAACGGTGGGTCAAAGTTCACTTCCGTTCACCCAGCAACAAATTATTTCGAGAACCGAACGCGACCTTCTAAGGCACTTAACGCAACGGTACAATAAACATTATCTTTCAAACAATAAATCAACCCGGCGTCTAATTTTCTAGACTCCACAACTTCTCGTCGTTGCATAAATTTGCTAACAAAATCGACACAATCAGAGGTTCAATCAATGTACGTGATCACGCGGCCCGAGTAGACTCACTGCAATACTTAGACAACCTAATCCGAGGCAGTCTTCACGAAACCGAAACGTCTAAACGAAATTTAAGTAGCGAAGTAACGTGCACAAATACTGAAAATCTAGACCATAAAACCAAAACTGGTTGCACGAAATCGCTGCCACGGTCACCACAAATACGTTACGTTGCGACGGCGCCGTTGCACTCAAGCTACTGTTTTCGCCCACAAGCGCCAAACGCTGGGAAGCTGCATACCGATGCCCCCTCCCCGCGACGCGCGTGACACCTAACACCATCGGGCGATTAGCTAAGTCGAAGGTGATTGGATGCCGTCTCAAATGACCATTTTTGGGCCTAAACAAACCCGTTTGTTTTTTATGTATTTTACTGTTTTTAGGATAACTGATATTTGTAAGTAAGGCAAAAATATTTTAATTTTTAAAATTATTAGTGACTTTTTAAACAAGCAGGTATAAAATAACTTCCACATAATAGCTTCTAAATTCGATGCTTTAATTTTTCGATACACTACGTCTTAGCACCGACTTCAGAAGATATTGTGTGTAAATTATTTTATTATTTTTCATTTTTAAAATAATTATTACTTTCTTAAGTTTCGATCGATTCATGGTGCAGTTACTTAGCAATGAATTGCAACGCTGGGCGCCGCGAGTTCGAATCCCGTAAGGAACAAGTACATATATGTGTGGCCTACAAATAATTGTTCCACGTCAGGATACTAACCCATGTGCAAGGATTGTTTGTGTACTGTCTCCACGATACAGTAGAAAATCCTAGTGTGCGGGATTGTTTTTAATTAATTATTTAATTAAATTATATAATTTGTCTTAAATGCTGCGCACGTCTTATCGTTTGTTTTTTTTTCCATTAACCATTCATTCATATTGTTCATTCATCTCGATCACTCATCTTTGGAAATGAAATCCTACATATACAACACGTAACATAATTAACGCACTTTGAGAAAGTAGTTTATTCAGAATCGTTTACTGAATCGATTTCTATCATTTTTAATATAGGTAATTTTTTTATCCCAAAAATAATTGAACTACGTAATTTACAGTCACACTAAACCTGTATAGTCAAAACAAACTGAAATGGACCGTAACTCAAGGTAATAAGACTTTTAAAAGTGCATTTTTATTTGTATTAATACAAATTCCGTAATTCAATATAAAATAAATAAAATTGAACCTTATTTAAAGAATGTTAAAGTCATTAAAAATACAGTTTGGAGTACCTTATAAAGGTCGCGGCGGCCAGGCCATTGACCTCCTAGATCACCTGATTTGACGCCTGTTGACTATTTTATGGGGACATATTAAATCATTAGTTTATTTTAGTGAGATAACAAGTGCCGAGGACCTAAAAATAGTAATTCTATGAGTGATCGATTTTAGAATAGTGAAAAATGACACTGAATTGCTTTCTAAATTATTTTCTTTCTTTCTTAAAACGAAACCTCCACACTAGGATTTTCTCTTGTATTTTGGGGGCAGTGTACAAACATAAATTGCACGAGGACAAACATCCAGATCCGGAAGAATTATTTGTAGGCCATACAAATATTGTTCCGTGCGGGATTCGAACCCGCGGTCCTACTCAATTGCTACTAGCGCTGCAACTCAATTGCTAAGCCACTGCGCCACGGAGTCGTGGTGGACATTTTGAAAATGTATAAAAATACAACGTTGCATGAGAGTTTAGGCTATCAGCAAGTTAAAATTATTGTAATCTTGATTCACATCTCTTAAACACGCCGTCTTTGAATTATGGTGGAAGTATGGTCGCCTCTTATTTTTAGCAGTTCGTTATTATTTACAATTACAATTCAAATGTTATGTTAATGCATAACATTTTGTTACGAATATTACCTATTCACATTGTAACATAATCGATAAACAAAATTGTTCAGAGTCGACAGTCCAAAGATTGAAAAGTGTGATGGAAAAATGGAATCAAGTGTTTACTAGACCTTATAAACAACTCGATGCTCGGAGTACGAACATCAGTTAGTGTTCATAGGTAGTTATTTTTTTAACATAAACAAATGTGTATTGTCGGCTTTTTTCGGCACTAACACCTACCTACAGTTGTGTCAAGCGGCGGCGACGTGAGCGACTGCGTGCGTTTGTGGATTTATACTGTGACCACAACATTGTTCCGGAATTAGTATAACTAATTTAATAAATAATCAATGCATAAACATGTTTAATTAAAAAGTCAGTGTATTTATAATGATTATAACATAATATACTAATTGGGGTTTCTGAGGGTATGCGTTAATTACGTTATATATTGTATATTGAATATTTAAGTTATTTCATACTAAAAAGTACTGTATGTTATTTCCGAAACAATTTGAGGAAATTTAATGAAATAATGTGATCATTTCTGTCAGAAACACAGCAAGATTTAATATTTACAATAACATAGTATAAGAGTGACAACACATATTCAGTGTAACGCAATTACTTTTCAACCACACGGCAATACGTGCCGGTCACGGTCGCACACGGGATCACGGGATGGACTTCATTAATTTATAGGATAAATGCAAATTGATAAAATATGCAATCCAACAGCATAACTACTTACCGCGATGTATTTTGGTCGGCTTTACCACTGCCCTTTGCCTGCGCTAGCGGAATAATCACAATAAACAGAATCATCCATTTTAAAGACCAAACACGTCGCCTGCGTTGAAGTGTGTCCTGCTTAAAAGAGTATTTTTGAATTCTATTATATACTAATACGTAGTAGAGCCATGATGCAGCTATATTAGTAGTAAATTTGTAGCACGAATGAGTCGGCTCGACCGGGGAAGGACCACGCTCTCACAGAATACCAGCGTAAAATGGCAGCTAGACATTGCTGTGTTTTGTATAATGAGTGTAAAGAAGCGGAAACCCATTTTGCTGGAAAGAAGCATTCTATCTTAATCCTCAGGGGTATCGACGCATCTGCATTTTGATTATTTATTGTGGATAAATGTAGATCTCTATGAGTCACAGCAACCACTTACCATCAGGTAGACTGTTTGTAACCCTATCGTATAAAAAAACTACCCTCACTTCTATTCATCGCTTTTTGTTTTCTACCCTTTATCTAAGACTTTTCATAATATTAAATTTTGTTCCATTTTATAGATTATGGGGCAACAGGTCTATTTAGGACTTATCATCGACAGCCGTCTTATCTCAAAAGAACACATCGACCATGTTTGCAATTGTCTTCGTAGAATTCTGAACAGATTCATATTAGTTGATCGCAAAATACCACTCATTTAACATCTGCATACATACAAATCTTTGGTAGCATGCGTAAAATCATATTATGGTCTTTCTAGCTAGGTATATTAGGACCTACAAAATATATCTGGGCCATTTTTATACTTTTATTCTTCATTATCATCATTATTATCAATCTTTATACTTTGCGACTCCGTATTTTAATAATATTTGTACCAAAAGTGTCAAAAAATTAAAAGGTATTACGAGGTAGAGCCATGCTGCAGCTATATTAATTGTGTAGTTATAGGACGAATGGTTCGGCTCAACCAGGGAAGGACCACGCTCTCACAGAATAACAGCGTGTATTAATAGCAGCTTAAATCTGCCGTGTTTCGTATGGTGAGTGTCGAAAACCAGAGACCTTTTTTACTGGAAAAGAAGCATTCAATCTAAGTCCTCACAGCTGACAACGCATCTGCATTTTGATTCGCAAACGAGAATAGATGTAGATGTCTATGGGCCACAGCAACCACTTACCATCAGCTGGACTGTGTGCTTGCTTGCCACCTTTTAGCCCGTTTTCCACCATGAAAGGGTAATGAATGGGAAATGGTAAGCGGAACGGACTCCTTTTAAACAAAATAGGTTTGCATTCCCACCAACAAAGACTTTTGCCTGTTGATTTCCACTGCAAACTGATAACGACAGAGAAGAATCAGCGGAGCGAGCTGAACGGAATATGAGAAATGGAAATGAATAGTCAATTTCCACAGAAAACGAGTTCAGTTGCAGTTTTGAACTGGTTACGTGCTGTAATGTTTTGTTGTGTGAATTCGCGATGTTATCGAGTGACACGGAATCAAGTGAGGACAGTGATTATGCATACCGAAAGAAAAAAATATATATTATTATATCCGAAGCACAGAAAAAATCGTGCAAAACGGCGACTTTGGTTACATTGGCACATTCGAGAAAGAACGTTGAAAGAGGAATATAGGCTATTCAAAGACGTGGACGACGAAGAATTTAAGAACAATTACAGGGTTAGCAGAGATCAATTTCAAGAACTTTTGTCGTTTGTAAAGGCCGACATTTTAAAACAAAATAATAACTTCAGGAAAGCTAGGTATTTCACCTGCAGAGAAGCTAGCTGTGTGCTTTAACTAATTTTTCAATGACATCTGCTTCCAGTGTCTCTGTCACCTTGAAGAACCCACTTTTTCGACAATCTGGGTGATGGTAGATACAGGTATTGATAAAATCCTTTATGCCTGTGTCTATCGATCGTACAGCGGTGACCAGGAGACAACACGATTATTTGATCACCTTAGTGAGGCTGCTGACGTGGCCCTAAATCGGTATCCTACTGCACAGTTGGTCTTTCTGGGAGACTTTAACGCTTGTCACCAATACTGGCTGTTCCCATACCAAAAGACCATGCTGGAAGAGAAGCGTGGAATTTTGCTTTGTTGAATTTTGCTTTATCCTATAAAAATAGGTGTTGCAGTTGTTAATTGGCGACGATAGTCACACTTTCCATCAGGTGAGCTACATTCCTCGTTTGCGACTCTTCTATAAAAAATCAAAATTAGCCTTACGAACCCAAACAACCTTCATCATTTATTATCAAGTTTTTGTTTAGAAAAATCGAAATATAGATAAAATAAATGGTCTGTAATTATCTTTAATCTAAATAACTTCATGTTAATATATCCTATCCAGTCGAAGCCGGGGCGTGCGATAAAGATAAAATTTGTATTCAAGTATTATTTCCCTTTCGACTTAAAACAAACGAAATTGGAATAAATGAGCTATATATCCAGCAGAAACGTCTAAATAATTTTAATTAGCGACATGTATGGCGAATGATGCGCAGAGGGATTTGTCATTAATGGCTAATTTCAGTAAAATTTGCTCAAACTCCAACAAAGTTTGAAATTTGAAAGCCCATTTTGTGAAGAACCTTTCCTTTTATAGCTTTTCGGATGTAATTCCTCTATACGATGCTATAGGAATATTAAATGCAGATTTTCTAAGATAAATTTAGTTAAATGAATCCAATTTCTTTTCTTTTGTTACATTTTTCACGAACGATTTTCTTAATTTGTGGAATTATTGATTTAAAAACGATAATATTACCACATGTATTAATAATAAAGTAAAAATAGTTTAGTCAGTAAATGATCAGACTTATAATATAACCGGGTATGGGGTCTCTTTATAAGTATAAAATTGTGTTAGAAGACTACTCTGCCATAGCACTTACATTACTATTTGCATAGACTTTACATAGTAATTAACTATAAAATTCAAATAATAAACTTATAAAGTTTGTCTATAGCCGACTTCAAAAAAAGAAAATAAGTTCACAATTCAATAGTATGATTTTTTATATGTATATCACGCAATAACTTTCTCTTTTTTACCGATTTTGGCATTTCAATTTTTTTTTAAATAGGTTATACATTTGTAGTTGTCCCAATAAATTTGAAAAAAATATCTCTAGGTATAAGGGTGAAAAATAAGGGATGAAGTTTTTAACATAACTATTAAGACGACATTCAAGTTGCTACCTAGAGCTTGTGATATTCGTTAGTGCACTGAAAAAGGGTAAAAAAGTTAAACCTTATTGAAAAACCGAATTCAAAGAACAAACATTAATTATATAACTTTGAAAAACAACATTTTTAAGTCGGGGCTTTCAACCTTTTATACACTTTTAATGCCTGACTGCCTAATTGGTCTAGTGGTCGTAAATACTGTCACTAATCATGAAGTTCAAAATACAGAGTTGGGCCAAAATCAGTCAGCAGCAGCCCGGAGTCAGGAAGTTAGCGGTGTTCATTCCAGTGCCTCAGAAAACACGTAAAGCCTTTTCCCTGGTCCTAATCTATCTACGGACGTGTCGGATTACCATGCATCTAAAATTTGTGAGGAAGAGAATAAAGAGTGCAACCTCTCCTGCGCATATGGCTGGTCTCCATTTAGACTGGCTGCTGTGATCGTAATTCGGTCTGGAGGACATTATTACACTTTGTTTAAGCAATGACTTCAGAATTTGATTTTTTAATTCCTTTTATGTTTTCAAGTCGGCTTTTCCTCTTTATTAAAAGTTAATTATTCATTTAACAGTCCAGACTACCGGATGCGACAAAAGGTTGGCGACGATTTCGTAGCATGTTATATAATCGTATTGCAAACTGAATATGATCAGTTTTATTCATTAGTGCATCCTTGTGCTTTTCTAGACGTTTTAGTGCGGTTTAAAAATAAAACGCCGATTTAATGAGAGTGAGTAGCGTGAACTTGTCAACTCGATAGTAAAACCTCTATATAAGAGGTATATCTAGATAGTAAACCGCCAATCGCTCTCGCTTCATGTTTTGGTACGAATCGATATATTAATAATAATTGCTATTGTAAGCATTGTTTAAAGTTTATAAAGGTGTTTTTTCCAGTAAAACTCTAATATTTGCTCGGTAAACAACGTTCTTATTGTACTGGCCAACCGTACATTTCTGCTGGCGTTAACATTTTAGCCAAAGCAATCGCTTATAGTTTGACAATTACAAAAATTGTGTTAGTTCACATATTCATCTTAACCGCGACGGACGAACTCATTAACCTAACATTTAACATATTTAAATCTTATATTTTTTTACTTATTTATATACAATATAAAAACTGTAATAATAAAAAAAAACTAAAACCAGTAACTTAATTATCATACAGTCCTACTCGCTGCGGTATCGTGCCAAGAACGATAGCTGCGTTTCCACGCTGAATGGCTATACTTAGCCTTTGAGCGAGAAAAGGACCAGTATTGTATATTATAATAAATACTAAAAGGCGCATTTATTTCATCATTTCATCATCATTACAGCCCTTCACAAGTCCACTGCTGAACATAGGCCTCCCCCAAAGAATGCCACAAAGCACGGCCCTGAGCCACCTGCATCCATCGACTTCCTGCATGTCTTACCAGGTCGTCACTCCATCTCGTGGGGGGATGCCCTACACTTCGCCTACCGGTACGAGGCTGCCACTCAAGAACCTTTCTTCCCCATCGGTTGTCGGTTCTTCGAGCTATATGGCCGGCCCACTGCCACTTAAGCTTACTAATCCGTTGGGCTATGTCGGTCACTCTGGTTCTACTGCGGATATCCTCATTCCTAAGTTTATCACGCAGAGAAACTCCGAGCATAGCCCTCTCCATAGCTCGCTGAGCGACCTTGAGCTTCCTCATACGGCCAGCAGTGAAGGACCACGTCTCAGTTCCGTAAGTCATCACTGGCAACACGCACTGGTTGTAAAATTTCGTTTTGACCTCTCGGTCGAAGTTGGACTTACCTAGTCGGACTATTTGTCCCAGGTAAACATACTCGTCAACAACTTCGAGCTTAGTGCTCCCAACAACTACCGGCATAGGTGTGACATGGACATTAAACATGATCTTTGTTTTGTCCATGTTCATCTTAAGACCTATCCGTTGGGAAACACTATTGAGGTCATTGAGTATAGTGCTTAGGTCCTCCAGCGATTCTGTCATAAGGACTTTATCGTCGACAAATCGAAGGTGAGTGATGTACTCGCCATTGATGTTGATACCGTATCCTTTCCAGTCCAGAAGCTTGAAAACGTCTTCCAATGCAGCGGTGAAGAGTTTCCGGGATATGACGTCACCCTGTCTTACACCTCTCTCCAATTGGATAGGTTTCGTACTCTGGTTCTGTACTCGGATAGCCATCGTAGCCCTACTGTACAAGCACTTCAACACTTCGATATACCGACAGTCAACTTGGCACCGCTGAAGGGACTGCAGCACCGCCCAAATTTCGACGGAATCAAAGGCTTTCTCATAGTCCACATACGCCAGACATAGTGGCAAATCGTACTCTTCGGACTTCTGTAGAACTTGCCGAAGGGTATGTATGTGGTCTATGGTGCTAAAGCCCTTTCGGAAACCGGCTTGTTCGGGAGGCTGGAAGTCGTCAAGTCTGCGCGCGAGACGATTCGTAATGACTCTCGAAAACAGCACGTAGACGCGGCTCAGAAGGGAAATCAGTCTGTAGTTCTTCAAGAGAGCGTTGTCACCTTTCTTGAAGAACAAGACCACCGCACTTCTGCTCCACGCCTCCGGTGTAATGCCACCATGGAGGACGGAATTAAAGAGCTTCTGAAGGGCTTCGAGTACCGGTCTTCCACCCGCTTTCAGAAGCTCCGCTGTAATTCCATCCTCGCCTGGGACCTTACCGTTTTTAAGGTGCTGGAGAGCCATTCTAATCTCGCTCAGACTGACATCCGGGATATCTTCGGAATAGTGTCGGATGAGACTCGCTCTTGGATCGTTACTCACACTTGCATGTGGCTCCAACGATGATGTGTACAGCTGCCCATAGAACCTCTCGATCTCACTCAAAATCTCAGGTGTCCCGGAAACGATGCTTCCACATTCTATCTTCAGCTTTGACAGTTGGCTCTTTCTGGCAGACAGATCTCTGGCAAAGACTTTGGAGCCTTGGTTTCGCTCGATCGCTTCTTCAATACGAGCTGTATTGAAGTTGCGTAAGTCTCGCCGCATGCATTTGAAGATCTGTCTGTTCAGATGCCTGTATGCTGTCAAGTCTATTGAAGAATGTAGCTTCATCTCCCGTCTAACAGCCATGAGATTAAGAGTGTGATCGGAAAGTTTTTGTGTTCTTCTGCGGCGGGTCTTGCAGAACTTAGCTCCGACCGCATGGACAGTTTCCACGAGCTTGTCATTCATATCGTCCACTTCATTGCAGTCTTCCAGGCACTGAAAACGGTTTTGTAACTCGAGCTTAAAGGTTTCGGGACTTTGGAACAGAGCACGAGGGGGACGGAGCGTTGACTTCATTAAACGAGACCTCTCCAACTTAACGTTTATGTTCAGTGTGCCTCTAACCATTCGGTGATCGCTACCAGTTTCACCCTCGCGATCACGGAGACATCACTGAACAGTTGTCGCCTGGTCGTCATAATGAAGTCAATCTCATTTTTTGTGGAACCTAGCTTCATCTCCCGTCTAACAGCCATGAGATTAAGAGTGTGATCGGAAAGTTTTTGTGTTCTTCTGCGGCGGGTCTTGCAGAACTTAGCTCCGACCGCATGGACAGTTTCCACGAGCTTGTCATTCATATCGTCCACTTCATTGCAGTCTTCCAGGCACTGAAAACGGTTTTGTAACTCGAGCTTAAAGGTTTCGGGACTTTGGAACAGAGCACGAGGGGGACGGAGCGTTGACTTCATTAGACGAGACCTCTCCAACTTAACATTTAGGTTCAGTGTGCCTCTAACCATTCGGTGATCGCTACCAGTTTCACCCTCGCGATCACGGAGACATCACTGAACAGTTGTCGTCTGGTCGTAATAATGAAGTCAATCTCATTTTTTGTGGAACCGTCGGGGCTCGACCAGGTCCACTTCCTGTGGGGCCGCTTCTGGAAGAAAGAGTTCATCATAAAGAGTCCCTCTTTCTCCATGAAGTCAGCCAGCTGCTGGCCCCTTGGGTTCCGTTGCCCTATTCCAAATTTCCCTACTTTCAGCTCACCGTTCTCTCTTGTGCCTAGTTTTGCATTGAAGACTCCCATTAACACCGTATATTGGGTTTTGGAGGAATGCATGGCTCTAGAGATATCCTCATACATTTCCTCCACCTCCTCATTGGGGTGTGCCGAGGTTGGTGCGTAAACCTGTATGACCTTCAGCGAATACCGTTTGGTGATTCTGAGTATAAGGTACGCAACCCTTGTCGACACACTCCCGATCTTTACAACGTTGTTAACGAGAGACTTGTGGACGATAAATCCGACACCTCCTTGGGACAGATGGTCGCCCTCCCGGTGATAGAGCAAGTTGCCGGATTCGAGGATTACCGTGTCCTCCCCCTCTCTTCGGACTTCGGATAATCCTATAATATGCCAGCGCAACTTGTCTATCTCTTCTTCCAGCTCCACGATCTTCTCGTCAGTCCTCAGGGTGCGTGCGTTGTACGTTGCCAGGTCGAGTCGTCGAAGGTGGCAACCGAACCTCCACCGGAGATTCTTAGCACCCCCTGCCCCGCCGTTACCATGGTCGCCACCGTAGCCAGGAATAGCGGGGCCGCCGGGGACTGGGGGCCGTTTCTTTGTTACTGTTATTCATAGGGGGGTATTTGCCATAGTTGGCACGCTTGGCGAGCGGGTTGGCAACCGCAGTTTTTTTATTGTAATTTGGCTATTATCAGGAAGATGCTGCTGCCCATCTCCTGCCTGTTTCCCTTTGTCGCCTTTTACGACACCCACGGGTGGATATGGGGTAGTGGATATTCTTGACCGGCACTACACGGCTCAATTCCTGCCTGCACCACCAGCGGTGAAGCAAAACATCACGTTGAAACCTCAGAAATCCACTGCGAAATGTTTAAAAATATTTCATTTATTTACCAAACGGTTTATTGTTAAACATTCGTCCAATATCCGTACTTATGTCTTATAAAATTTAGATGTCTAATTAAATTAAATTAGTTTTGCAACAATAAAAATGTATATAAAAAGTTCCCAAAACGATTGTAACAGTTGGAAGTGAATTTTCACGATCAGCTTAGAATGGAAAAACAGAGTCAGTAGCCAAGCCAACTGTATTCTATCGCTCATTCTACAATATCCATTTTCGTGAGGGTACACATACGTCAAAGACATTGCCGCTCTGTCGGGTGCTCGTAAGGAGGAAAAAGTACCGAATTAACATCGGACAAAGAAACTTTATCTAAGCGGAGTCGCTTATTAGCCCACTCAACGAAGACCAAAAACTGCCAAATAGGGGAAATAATTCGTGTAAAAGCGATTTTTGGCATAGTTGTAGGGAATGGTGTCTTAAACAACATACTCAAAGTACTGATGAATGGGGGTGAAGCTAACGGGTAGGGGGGGGTGTAAAGGTCCCTTTTTTAAGTTTTTCTTAAATAACTCGTAAACGGTGGCTCATAGCAAAAAAATTTCTTCTACTCAAGTAATCTAAATAAAATTTTATACAAAAAAGATTCTATACACTTTTTCGCTGGGATCAATATTTAACGAGATATTAAAGAAGAAAAGTTAATTATGATCAATTCTCGCGATTTAACGTCGTAGTAAAGTGCGCGCCACAGACTGTGCGCGCCGCCAGTGAAGTGGTTGTGTGTACGCCGAGTTTCGCGCCAAAATCGGTCAGAGGTTAAATCGCGTCGCGAGTTGTGATTTTTTTTCTACGTGGCACTACAAAATGTCGGAGAAGTGTTTAATTTGTGATAATGTAGTCGAAATGGACTTGTGTAAAGTCGGAAGTAAAGGGATAAGTGGGATAATAAAGGCAAGCGCGTTAAGAAAAGATGGGAAAGAAACATGTTTAAGGAATAAGATGAGTGGTGTTGTTCACAATACTTGCAGAAGACAATACGTTAGAAGTGACTCAATAAAAAGGTTTTTGAGAGAACAAGCTCTTTCAGAGCAACCATCAACATCACGTGGTGTCTCTTCTTTGCGTTCAGGACAAAGTCAGTTTGATTTTAAAACAAAGTGTTTTTTTTGCACAGAAGAGCATGACGAGGAGGCGGAGAGAAAAAAACCTTATTCTAAGCGTCGAACCATTATCAAAGTTCGTACGACTACGTTTCACAATTCCGTGCTTCTTCGTGGGCAGGAAAGAAACGATGAGTGGGGTAACGACGTAGTAAGACGTATCTGCACTGTTGGGGATCTACATGCAGTAGATGCTATATATCACGTGGATTGTTACAAAAAATTCACCCTTGCCACTCTACCTTCAAAAAGAAAAGCTGGGCGCCCCATTGATGAAGGGATTTCAGAAGCAATGAACGAAATCTACGATTACATTGAAAAAAATGATAACTGTCAATTTTCTATGGACGATTTGTTGGGACAGATTACGGGAGAACCACCAACTGTGAAAACCATCAAAGCCAGAATGAAGGAAAAATATGGGGACCAAATTGTTTTCAGTACAACTCGCACCAAACAAACAGTCGTCTGCTTTCATGCAACTGGTGAAAAAATTTTAAACGACGCGTGGTACACGTCAAGGTGTACTAATGAACAGGCAGAAAATGAAAGAATTGTACGAAAAGCCGCTGAGATTATCTTGAAAGATATTGAATCTATGGCTTACGACAACAGTGCCTATTTTCCTTTAACTAGCTTCTGCAGGGAGGCTGAAGAATTGATACCTCAAACTCTCGCAGTTTTCACAGACTGCCTTGCAAAGAAAAAAAGGTCACAAGAGACTGTGAAAAAAAAAATGACAACTATAGCTCATACACTTATTGCTGCTATTCGCCCTAGATGTTTCATATCCCCTATTTTGTCCAGCATCGCTCTGCTTATATACCGAAAATATGGATCCAAGAATTTGGTGGACCTTCTGTCGAAGTTGGGATTGAGTGCCTCTTATTACGAGGCTCAGCGGCTAGAGCTCTCCACCATCCACCATACGGAAGAGCCTATTCCAATTGGAACTTTTATTCAGTTCGTCTTTGACAATGCTGACTTCAATGTATCCACTCTCGATGGCCGGAATACCTTCCACAGCATGGGAGGTATCAAATGTATTACACCGGCCAACACTCTTCATGCATCCACAAATGTCAAAAGGTTGAATTCTGCTCCTCCCCAGGAAGAAGTGGGCCAGCTGGGAGTTCTGGAGGTGCATACATTAGAGGGTAGGGGAACCAACGCATTACAGCAAATGATCATAGAAGACTTGAGCTTTCTGAAGCCCATCCCTTCTGACATATTCACACCCACTATTCAAGATCTCTTGTGGATGAGTGGTAAGTGGCTCCAGGAGGTGGAACCTACTTTGGAGGTGCCTAACATTCCAGAATGGAAAGGTTTTATGCAATTGACAAGTAAATTAATTAACAAAGAAACAACTTCGGTAACTTTTCTTCCATTTATCAATTCTCCACCAAATGAGTACAGCACTATACGCACAGCCTTACAGTATGCTTTAAAAAAGAGTCAGGAGGTAGGAGTCACCGTTTGTTTCGTAACTTTCGACCAGCCTTTGTATTTAAAGGCCAGGGAAATCAGCTTTGGGAGCATTATGGTGAGACTTGGTGGGTTTCACTTACTGATGTCCTTTTTGGGTTGCATTGGCCACACAATGGCTGGATCAGGACTGAAAGATGTATTATGCCAAATTTTTGCTCCTAATTCAGTTGACAAGATGTTAACAGGACATGCCTACAGCCGAGCCGTTCGAGGACATTTACTTGTTCAGCTTGTTTTAGCTCATATTATTCTGGATGGAGCCAATGTATCAGAAGAAGAGAAGAAGGACATCTCGACTATGTTGATCAACATGGAAGAATTTACTCCAGATAAAGTTAAAGAGAATGCTTCCTTGATGTCAACTTTGAAAAAATTTCAGTACCATCTCGAGACCCTTAAAGAGAATGGGCCTACCGCTGCTTTGTGGGTGCAGTATTTCAATATGGTTACACTCATGAAGAAGTACATTAATTTTGAGCGTTGTGGTGATTGGGACGGCCACTTGGCGTGTGTACAACAGATAATCCCATTCTTCCATGCAAGTGGACACTTCCAATACGCGAAATGTGCCCATATCTACGTGCAAGACATGATGCAACTGAAGAACAGCCATCCCCAAACGTACAAGGAATTTGCAGAAAAAGGCTTCTTCACCATTAATCGCACAGGCACACCTTGGGCAGGAGTTTGGTCGGATATGGTAATAGAGCAAACTCTCATGCGCTCCATGAAAAGTTCAGGTGGCCTGACGCGAGGAAGAGGAATTACTGATTCTGTATTGGCCAAATGGGTTTGCGGATCACCGGGATGCACCGCCATCTGCACTTCATTGGAGGAGTTCGCCGAAGTGGTTTTTGCTAGTGGAGAACAGCATGTCGATTTCCGGCAGTCACGGCAACAGAGAGATTCACGAGATCGAGCTAAGATTCGGGAATGGTTTAGTGAACATCCCCCATTTCCAAAGTTGAATTCGCTAATATCTCTCTCAACGGGCGTCCTGGGAAATTCCAAAGTAAACTGCCACCAAGCCCTAGATATTGGCACCAAAACGATGCAAAATTTCATTGGCAGAAGATTCAGTGACATGAAGCAGTCTAAAAAGAATGTGGTTTTGTCACTAGCCAGTATGAGTAGTAGCATTAAAATCAATGGTGAGACAGTTACTGTTAACCCTTTAACTATTTTCCAAAGAACTGTCATAGCAAAAAAGAATGACGAAGATGTTGCAGACCTTTTGACTTATGAATTAACCCCATTCCCCATGTCTCTGTTCCACGAGGGTGTGATGCGAAAAGGGAAGAAGTCATCCCTCTACGATGTTTTGCCAGTAGAGAATAACGCAGCTCTCGATCTCAACCAAACCACCAATGTGGTAGATGGTGGTTTCCTACTACACCGTATGAAATGGAAACCGTCCTCCAGCGTTTCTTCGATTTGCCATCAGTACATTACCTACGTACAGAAACATTACGGTACAAATTGTATGGTGGTTTTTGATGGTTACAGTGATGTCAACAGCACAAAACGAGCAGAGCAGAAGCGACGAGGTTTGACTAGAACGTCGGTTGACATTAACTGTAACGAAAATACGATCATCACTGTTCAACAGGAGCATTTCCTTGCCAATGAAAACAATAAAACTAGGCTGATTCAGTTCCTCACCGAGAAAATGACAGCAGCAGGGATTGAAACAACTGTTGCAACAGGAGATGCTGATGGTACTATTGTCAGCTGCGGGTTGGATAAGGCTGCCGTTCATCCAACTGTTGTAATAGTTGGGGAGGATGTCGACTTGATAGTCCTCCTCATGGGATTGGCTCCACCAAATATCAACGTGTTCTTTATGAAACCAGGACGTGGAAAGGTGGAGACCAAATTGTTTTCAGTGCGACAACTTCAACAGCTTGAATTTGCCAAGTCAATTCTCCTTCTCCACAGCTTCTCTGGATGCGACACCACCTCCGCAATCCATGGAAAGAGCAAAGTGGGAATTGCTAAGCTGTTCATGGCTAAACCAGATCTGACCCAAAACATCTCAGACATTTTCAGTGGGCTTTCAACATCACCTGAAAGTATTGAACAGGCTGGCCAGAAACTGTTTCTGGCAATTTACCAAGCGCCTGTCCAGGAACAAAATCTCAATAAATACCGATACTCAGCTTTTTTGAGAGCATCGATGAAGCCGAAATCAGATCTGGCCACTCTTCCTCCTACCAGAGGAGCTTCGAAGCAGCACTCATTGAGAGTGTACTTACAGGTAACATTAATCACAAAAGTTGTCAAATACTGTAATATAAATATATATTTGAGCTAAATACTTACGTTGATCTTATTACTTCTTTTACAGATACAACAATGGCTCGGCAACCCCCTACCACCCACTCAATGGGGCTGGGCCAGAGGGGACGATGGCATCCTAAAGCCGGTGACAACCAATGATCCAGTGGCACCTGAGTCCATTCTCAACACCATATTTTGCCGGTGCACGACTGGGTGTGGGGTGCGATGCGGCTGCCGGAAAGCAGGAATTGCCTGCTCCAGGGTCTGCGGCGTATGCTCCGGCTCATGCACTAACGGAGCCCCCATCGAAAACACCGTCGACGATGATGTTGATGATGATATTTTATATTTAGAAGATAATTAGATTTTTTTTAAACATATTATGTCTTGCCTAATTAAATAAATGTAAGTTTATTTTATTATTATCCATCTTCTTTCCTTTATATCTCATTAAATTTTGATCCCAGCGAAAAAGTGTATAGAATCTTTTTTGTATAAAATTTTATTTAGATTACTTGAGTAGAAGAAATTTTTTTGCTATGAGCCACCGTTTACGAGTTATTTAAGAAAAACTTAAAAAAGGGACCTTTACACCCCCCCCTACCCGTTAGCTTCACCCCCATTCATCAGTACTTTGAGTATGTTGTTTAAGACACCATTCCCTACAACTATGCCAAAAATCGCTTTTACACGAATTATTTCCCCTATTTTTCCTTCATTGAGTGGGCTATATTGAATTTTGCAATATCTTTGTACTATGAACATACTAAATTCCTTTATCTCGTCGAAATACCGATGAAGATTATTTTGAAAAGGACAGATCATAAAAATACTTTTGTTAATGTTTTGACTTACACGAAGAAAATGTATAAGTTATTTTTTTACTCTAATAGACTATTTATTCTTTATTAGTCTAGCATATTGGAATTTATAGATGTTTTTCAGCATAATATTTATTTTGAAAGAAGTAAGCTATTCTTATGTTTTAATAAGTTTTGTAATCTTCACCACACTTTACTTATAGGGTATCCCCTTGTAGGCATACTTAGGAACTTATGGGTATATGTCCTGATATAAGAAAACGACAACACTCTATTGAAGAACTCACCGACAAAACACGCTGATTATCTTTCTGAGCCACATTTATTTGCTGTTTACAAGTCAGGTCAAGACAAGTCAGTCACTACAAATCATCTCTACACGACTCCCAGCCTCCCGAACAATCCTGTTTCCGGAAATACTTTAATACTACTTTAGTACTTTACTAAATGTACCATTTGGCAAAATGTAGGGAAGACTGAAGAGTACATTGTACCACTTTGTCTAACATATGTTGATAAATATGTTTCATTTTATTTTTTCTAAATTATATTTAAGTATATTTATACATAAATACATCTTGGAAGTGACCTGAATGATGATCATATGAGCATTATGAGTCGTGCACTTTTCGTTTTTCCAATTTTTTTTTTAAATTGAAGTTTGACATAAAATTATTGGGAAATTGGTTATTAATAAAAACTTGAGTGTATTTAAACTACTATAAACATTCACGTACAATCATGTTATACGTATTTTTTTTAATGCGCTTAGGGCATGCACTATTTGATTTACCAATAGTTTATTCTTATTTCTCAGACATGCATATTTTCTCACTATGTTGTCCTTCATCTCCGAACACGTAATAAACCAGCACTTATTTTTGTAAGTAACAATTTCATTGGTGTCGCTGGGGATCGAATCCGAGTTGCTCGCGTACTGTGAAATTTACAGCGATCGCTTAGCTCATGAGCTACCATGGCTCTTGGCTAATAGCTCGAGATCATTGGTCGTCATCACTACGCTCAATAACCTCAATAGACATTGTGGAAATGAACACGTACAAA
This sequence comes from Parnassius mnemosyne, assembly GCA_963668995.1. NCBI lineage: Eukaryota > Metazoa > Arthropoda > Insecta > Lepidoptera > Papilionidae > Parnassius > Parnassius mnemosyne. Next base: position 45,222,024 of record CAVLGL010000024.1, on the reverse strand, counting down.
ACAAAGGTCACGTGTAATATCTATGTCACACCTATACCGGTAGCTTGTTGTAAGCACTGGCCTTGAAGTTGGAGACGAGTAAACTAGAACAAGTTGGCCGGCTAGGTAAATCCAACTTCAACAGAAAGGTCAATCGACGGCTCGTATTCAGCTAGACAGCGTTCGGAGAATTACGACACATCGGGGAGATTATACCTCAATACTTGTAAACAACTTGTGTTTGTTCCTGCTGTTTTGTTATATACGTACACTTTATATGGTAGAGCCATGATGCAGCTAGTTGATGGCTTTTTTGTAGAACAAGTGTGACAAGCGAGCTCACAGTTCATCATCAGACTGCGTGCTCCCAAGATGATATTGTGAGATGTTATATGACATGATGTAAGACGACACTTACATTTCTTCTCGATTAGGATTCCAAACAAAGATCGTCATCCCTGATGACTAAAATGAAATGTTTTGTTCTCAACAAAAATAGTCTCCGGAGAGCTGCAGTCAAAAATTTACGTAGGTATTCTGTAAGAGCGTGGTCCTTCCCCGGTCTAGCCGACATGTTTTTGTTACAATTGTGATATAGTCGCAGCTTAGGTGTAACACGGAACACAAGAAGATTTGCCTCGAGCTATCACATTTGGCAGATGGATTGACCATCGCAGTACAAGGCGTTTCGTACCTTTTTTTTATAGGATAGGGTGACAAACGAGCACACAGTCCACCTGATGGTAAGTGGTTACTGTGACCCATAGACATCTACATCTATCCTCAATCAAGATTCAAGATGCAGATGCGTTGTCACCCGTGAGGACTAAGATGGAATGCCTCTTTGCCAGTAAAAAGGGTCTCCGGTTCTCTACACTCACCATACGAAACACAGCAGCGTTAAGCTGCTATTTTACGCTGGTTTTCTGTGAGAGTGTGGTCCTTCCCCGGTCGAGCCGACCCATTCGTGCTACAACCATAATATAGCTGCAGCATGGCTCTACTCTACTATTAAAGTGGTTGATACTCCTCATCTGCCCTAAACGCCTCGAAGTTAATCTAGATTCAACCATACATCTGCTGCCAAATAGACGTGTCTGCCCTGGTGTGTACTGATCTGAAGGATAGACAGGATGTGATGTGTTGCATCTCAGTCCTTTTGACAATGCATCTGCGGTCTTCTTTGTTTGAAGTTGGCTGCAGGTGTCCATGGACCGCAGAACCTAATCAATATTTACAACTTCAGTTTTCAGTTTTCCACTTCAGTTTTATAAAAAAAAAAAAACTTTGAGTCTCGCACCCGAGATCAACACTATATGACTGTTGTAGTTGTTTCAAGAATATGCTACAAAATAAAAAGTTAATCACACACGCTTTAACAAGATTTTTAGAAATTGAACAAAAAATAAATAGAGATTTAATTTTGATCGATGTGCTGCTGAAATACTCTAATTTACAAGAAATTGATGGGTTTTCATGTCGTCAATATTTACGAGTTTTAGCATTGACGTTACATAATGATTAATGTACACACGTCGAGTGTCGTGTGGACACGATATTTTTTTCAATTTAGGGAACATCAAATAAAGATATATAACTGAGAGCAACTTTATGAGAGAAAATACCTTTCATAAGTAATTGCAATGGTGGTAGGTAGTAGGCATAGTTTTGTTAAAGTAATATAAATCTGCAATTATTTAAAATAATTCATGCTCATGCTGCCCTACGCTGCCGGATCGCAAGTATGAGAACGGTTTTAGTTATTATACATTTTAAATATTTTACAACATCGACTGCGCTTTGTGGCATTCCTTGGAAGGGTCTAGGTTAAGCAGAGGACATGTAAAGGACTTTGAAATAATAAAGATGATAATGATTTTGCTAAGAAAATGTTTTATAAATTAGATACGGAAGACACCGAACTATTATATTTAAGACCGCACAAATAATTACCCCGTGTGGGAACGACGCCTGCGACTTACAGCTCCGCACACAATTGCTTTAAAACTACGCTATCTTGTGATCGTTAAAATGTTACAGTTCATCTTATTTAACATGCTTGACCTGTAATTTCGTAATATACGTGGAAGAGTCATGCTATAGTTATATTGTTGTAGCAAGATGAGTCGGCTCGACCGGGGATGGACCACAGTCACAGAATATTTACTTATATATATTCTGTGATGTAATACTGAATGGCCTTTTGACCCTAGTCAGTCAGTCTATGTGTAATTTTTTATATATTTGCATGAATTTTTTTATGAAATTATCGTTTCATGTAGCTATAATAATATGATGGAGCGTGAATAATGCTAATAAAATGTTGTGAAAAGATGATTTTTTTTTTCGGGATCAAGTTTCTTTCCGACCTATCATCGAAGATACCCTCGGGAGCGTTTCACAAACACATGGTATTATGTTCTTTTTCTTACTTTTTTGAGTATTTTAAATTGTCTATAAATATTTATAAGCTTTGCAAATAGTAATTGGAAATTATTTTATGACTATTTCGTTTAAATTGATCTACATTGAAGAGTTTTTCAATAAAAGAAATATGTTTATTGAACATTTTTACTGTGGATATTTATCAAATTTTAACTTTAATACTATTATTTAATCTTTAATACTATCATTATTTCTTGAAATTGCTCCTAAATCGTATTTATTACATTAACATACATTTACATTATTCTTTTTTCCTTATGAATTTTTACCGTTACCGTTACAGCCTATTAAAGTCCACTGCTAAACATAGGCCTCCCCCATAGATTGCCTCATAGGGGGTATAATTGCCATAGCTGCCACACTTGGTAAGCGGATTGGCAAGTGTTGTTTTTTTTATTTTTAGTCGTTATTAGGAATTTGCTGCTGCCCATCTCTTAAAAGTTTTTAGAAGTCGGACTATACTTTTTTAAAACTCTACTCTTTAACCCTAAATGCACCTAGCAATAACACCTCAAGGTAACAAGTAAATGTCGTTCAGGTAGGTAGATACTTTAAAAATGTTTTTTACGTAGTAGAGCCATGCTGCAGCTATATTAGTAGTATAGTTGTAGCACGAATGGGTCGTCTCGACCGGGAAAGGACCACGCTCTCACAGAAAAACAGCGTAAAATCGCTGCTTAACGCTGCTGTGTTTCGTATGGTGAGTGTAGAGAACCGGAGACACTTATTACTGGCAAAGAGGCATTCCATCTTAGTCCTCACGGGTAACAACGCATCTGCATCTTGCAACCATAATATAGCTGCAGCATGGCTGTACCACGTAAATGCTTCTTCAACATAATATCAAATACAATTCCAGTATTGATACGGGCCACATTAATAGTAAGATTTATAACGTGATAGTGTTCTTAAACGTTATTTTTTTGGATGCAGTACGAATGCCTCGTTGAATGCTTCGTTGGTCGAGTGGTCATGAGGTCCCAGGTTCGAATTCCAGGGCGGGCTATATTCATTTAATTGGTTTTTTTGTCATGAAATTCGTGTAACAGTCCGACATCAGCAAGTTGGCGGTATTTCAAACGCTGGGCCTCGGAAAACACGTAAAGCCGTTGGTTGTGTGCCTGGTCGTGTCGATTTGCCGTTATATTGCACCATGAGAGTGAGGGAATAGAAAGTGCACTTGCGCTTGCGCATAATATCGGGCACAATAATATTCTTTTGCTCAGATCGCTTATCTCCGTAGAGACTGGCCTCCGTGACCGAAATTCAGTATAGAGGACAATACGACCCAAAGGACACACTCCCAAGAAATACCCGTTTATCGCTGCTGTGTTTTGTATGGTGCGTGTAGAGTACCATAGACCCTTTTTACTGGAAACGATGCATTCCAACTTAGTCCTGAGGGGTGACAACGCATCTGCATTTTGATACTTAATTAACGAACAATGTAGATGTTTATGGGCCACAGCATCCATTTAACGTCACGTGGACTGTGTGCTTGTTTATTAAAGAAAAAAATTTGCGTGTTAAAGCAAGCTGTGCTCTAAAATCAACAAGGTTCAATTTTCAATTCGCACTTTAATCATCAAAGTTAGAATGATATCATCACAACCAATACTTGCACTAAATAATAATCCAGCCAATCCAAATCCATTCCTTACTAACAATTTAACTAACAAGTTTTTTTTTATAGAATAAGGGTGACAAACGAGCACACAGTCCACCTGATGGTAAGTAGTTGCTGTGACCCATAGACATCTACATCTATCCTCGATTACGAATTAAAATGCAGATGCGTTTTCACCCGTGAGAACTAAGATGGAATGCCTAGTTTCCAGTAAAAAATGGTCTCCGGTTCTCTACACTCACCATACGAAACACAGCAGCGTTATGCTGCTATTTTACGCTGGTATTCTGTGAGAGCGTGGTCCTTCCCTGGTTGAGTCGACCCATTCGTGCTACAACTATACTACTAATATAGCAGTAACATGGCTCTACCACGTAAAAAATCTGTGAAATCTAAAATTTGTTTATTACCTTCAATGCATGTTAGAACCGTTGTCTCTTTAACCGTCCTTTGTGTTTTAACCGGTTGGAAACATCTAACGCAAGATATTACACTGTATTACAATACAATCTCTTCCCCGCGACTTCGCTCGCGTGTAATTTATAACGATTGGAATTCATGGGTTTTAATTATATTGCGCGGAACTCTGATTCTTTTTCTAAAATTAAAGTAGCCCAAGTTGCTCCTTATAACTTCAGCTATCTTACAAAATCAGTTTACTCCTTATAACATCAGTTTACTGGTAAAAGTCCTGTCAAAATCGGTCCAGCCGTTTCGGAGATTAGCCGGAACAAACAGACAGACAGACAGACAGACACACAAAAATTTTAAAAATTGTGTTTTAGTTATAAGAACCGTACATAATTTCATATGCATATAGTAAAAAGCTGTTATTTTGACATTACAAACAGACACTTCAATTTTATGTGCTGCAACTCATTGCTAAGACACCGAGCCACGGAGCCGCCAAAAATAAAAATATTAAATACTTAGTGACTTCATTTTTATAATATAAGGGTAAAAACAACAAAACACATAGTTCACCTGATGGTAAGTTGACGCTAAGGTTCATAGACATTCGCATTTATCCTCGATTAAGAATCAAAATGCAGATAAATTGCCACCCCTGAGGGCTAATATGGAATGTTTCGTTTCCAGTAGAAAAATACACCGGTTGTCCACACTAATGAGCACACAGTTCACCTAAACGTAAGTTTTGTTTTATACAATACAGTGACAAACGAACACGATGGTACTCGTAAGTGAATGATGTGGACCATAAACATCCACAGTTATCTTCAATTAGGAATCAAAACGCAAATGCGTTGGCACCCTTGAAAACTAAGATGCAATACCTTATTTCAAGCACAGAGGGTGTCCGGTTTTCTACACTGACCATACAAAACATAGCAGCAATAAACTATTATTTTACGCTGGTATTTTGTGAGAGCGATGTCGCACGCCCTACACCTCCGTGTAGTGGCGTGTAAGAATATCCACTACCACATGTCTTCCCGTGGGTTTCGTAAAAGGCGATAGAGGGAAACTGAGACAGAAGAGCAAAATCTCAGCAGCATCTTTCTGATAACAACAAATTACAACAAAAAAAAACTGCAAATGTGCAAACTCTGGAAATTATGGTAATATACCCCTATGAAAAATGTTAGAAAAAGTCGGGCCACAGTCCCCGGCGGCTTTGCTATTCCTGGTTACGGTGGCAAACACGGTAATAGCGGGGCAGGGGGTATTAAGAATCTCCGGTGGAGGTTTGGTTGCCACCTAAGATAACTTAACCTTGCAACGTATTACGCACGCACCCTGAGGACAAACGAGAAGATCCTGGAGCTGGAAGAAGAGATAGACAAGTTACGATGGGATATTATAGGATTATCTGAGGTCCGAAGAGAGGGGGAGGATACGGTAATCCTCGAATTCTATCACCAAGAGTGCGATCATCTGTCGCAAAGAGGTGTCGAATTTATCGTCCACAAGTCTCTGGATAACAACGAAGTAAATATTGTGAGTATGTCGACGAGGGTTGCGTACTTTTTTTATTTTTTTTTAAGATAAGGGTGACAAACGAGCACACAGTCCACCTGATGGTAAGTGGTTGCTGCGGCCCATAGACATCTTTTTTGTTGTTTTTTTTTGTTTTTTTTTTTTTAAAAAAAACGTTACCCCCACACTAGGATTTTCTTCTGTGTCGTGGAGGCAGTTTACAAACATAAATTGCACAAGGACAAACATCCAGACCCGGAACAATTATTTGTAGGCCATATAAATACTTGTTCCGTGCGGGATTCGAACCCGCGGCCCCCAGCGCAACAACTGATTGCTAAGCCACTGCGCCACGGAGCCGTCTAAATCTATCCTATATTACATCTACCTCTATCCTTTATTACAAATCAAAATGTAGATGCGTTGTCACCCGTGAGGACTTAGATGGAATGCCTTATTTCCAGAAAAAGGGCCTCCGGCCACCTGCACTCACCAAGTGAAACGCAGAGGTAAACCTCTACTTCACGATGGTTTTCTGTGAGGTCGTGGTACCACCCCGGTTCGAGCTGGCCCATCCATGCGACAGCAAAAGCTGCCGCGTGGCTCTACCACTGTTAACTTATACCATTACGTTACCTTATACTTAGAATCATCAAACGATATTCGTTGAAGGTCAGACAGTCATACATACATTATAATTTTGCTTTGACGCTATGTCTTTCTCAGATGGTAAAAGTAGAGACTAGGGTACCAAAAATAACCAAGTAGTAGCAAAGTAACTACCGAACCAGATAGATATGAAGTACAGGTTACTTCTCCTTTGGGTACATCTGACTACTGTCTGGTGAAATCTGTATCGTCATATTCTCCACCTGATTACGAGTCCCAAGGTGTTCGATGAATATGGCGGTATAAGTCAGCTGATTGGGATGAGATGCGATACTTTTTAGCGTCTTATCCTTGGCGGGAGGTCTGTTTCTCTACTGCGGATCCGTCGAGCTGCGCGGTTGCTATAACGGATTTGTTGCGTCAAGCTATGGAGCATTTTATCCCCTTCTCTGATGCTCTCACCGGTGGCAAAAGTCGCCAATGGTTAAACGCTGAATGCGCACAAGCTGAAAAGCGCCAGCATTTAGCGTACCTATCCTGAGTTGACACTCAAAACCGCAAAGCTCCAGATATTAGCTCCAAGAAGAGAACTTTCAACCTGACAGCCAAGTCCTACAAAAAAACATTACGGAAAGATGTTCTCGATTGCATTAAACATATTCGCGTAAAATTTTCTGCCAAAACATCCGGCACTAGAGCTTTTTGGTCTCTTAGCAAACGGGTCGAGATAAACTTCTGTCGGCCTACACTGCCTCCGCTGGTAAAACCGGATGGCACACAGGCGCATAAGCCTAAGGAGAAAGCGGAATTGTTCAACTCTCTTTTTGCCTAAAATTCACGTTTGGACAGTGGCAACAACTTTCCACCAAAATTACACCACTGCGGGACCTCTATGTTGGCTATTCATATAACAAATAAGGAGGTTCTTAAAATTGCGATGTCTAGACGTGAATAAAGCTAGTAGACCAGATGGTATATCAGCTATAGATCTAAAGGCTTGTGCACCTGAGTTGTTTCCTGTGTTAATACGCTTGTTCCGCATCTCGTTTAGTACTAGAGTGCGAAAATCCTGGAAGCTGGCCAACATGCAGCCTGCTCCAAAAAAAGGCAGCCGTGCCGACCCTGCCAATTATGGGCCAATCTCAATTACCTCCATAATCTGCAAGATTATGGAGCGTATTTTGATTGCCCGCTTAATGGCGTACCTAGAACAGAATGACCTCCTTAGTGACCGGCAATATGGGTTTCGCTGAAATCGATCAGCTGGGGACCTTCTAGCATATGCCACACACGTATGGGGCGAGGCACTCGAGAACTGTGGGGAAGCACTTGCTGTTTCCCTTGATATTTCGAAGGCCTTTGATAGAGTTTGGCAAACTAGCCTTTTGGGTAAGCTTGCAGCGTACGGCTTATCCCCTGGTCTGATTGAATGGGTAAAGGACTTTCTGAGTGAACGATTTCTCCGGGTCGTCGTCAATGGCTGCTCATCCGATCCTATGGCGATTAACGCAGGTGTTCCTCAGGGGTCCGTACTCTCTGCAACTCTCTTCCTGCTGCATATTAATGCTCTGCTTATGCCTGGTATCTATGGGTATGCAGACGATATTACAGTTGTTAAGAGATACCAACCAAGTCCTCGAGCCAGTCGGGATCAAATCCAGTCCCAAAGAGAAGTTATGTTAGAGGGTGTGAATCCTATATTGCAGGCAGTTTCCGAAAAGGGCGATGCAAATCTTGTGAAGTTCAACGCCTCCAAAATACAAGCGTGTCTCTTCACTTCAAAAAAGAGCCAGCTGACCTTAGCTCCTTCTTTCCGAAATGTATCATTGAAATATACCGAGCGCCTTCAGTTGCTAAGGCTTGAAATATTCACAAATTTGAACTTGAGGTGGTTCATTGAGTCCAAGGCCAAAGCAGCTGCAAGGAAGCTGGGAGTCCTTGCAAAGGTGCAGCGATACTTCACACCGGGACAGCTGCTTACTTTTTATAAAGCGCAAGTCCGGTCGTGGATGGAATATTGCTGCCATATATGGGCTGGTGCTGCAAAATGCCACCTAGCAGCTTTGGAATCAATGGAAAGGCGTACTACGAGGCTTATTGGTGACCCCAATTCGATTAAAACCAATCTTACCAGCCTCGAACACAGACTTAAAGTAGCCAGCTTTTCGGTTTTCTACAGGGTGCATTTCGAAGAGTGTGCGAAGGAATTGCATAATTTAATTCCTTCCTCTCCCTTCCACCATCGGACAACCAGACATTCGGCCAGTCTCCGCAATTTTGTTGTTGACTTCCACGCATTCGAACTAAACGGTTCGCTACGTCGTTCATCATGCGTATAGCAAAGGATTGCAATAAGTTGCCAGCATCTGTCTTTGCATCCGATTACAGTGTGGATATCTTCAAGGCAAGGGTGAATAAGCTTTTGTTTAGTCAGTGCGTTTCACCATCTTAGGCTACATCATCACTAACCATCAGGTAGGATTGTAGATAAGCGCTGACTTGGTAAAATATTTTAAAAAAAATAACCCAACGGATTAGTAAGCTGAAGTGGCAATGGGCCGGTCATATAGCTCGAAGAACGTACGACCGATGTAGAAAAAACGTCTCAAGTGGCAGCCTCGTACCGGTTGTCGAAGTGTAGAGCGACCCTCCACTAGATGGAGTAACGACCTAGTAATACATGCAGGAACTCGACGGATGCAGGTGGCTCAGGACCGTGCTTTGTGGCATTTCTTGGGGAGACCCATGTTCTGCAGTGGACTTGGGAAGGGCTGTATTGATGATGATGATTTCGCACGCCAGTTAATCAGGCTACAACTATAATATAGCTACAGCGTGGCTCTACCACATATAAAGGTGGAGTGTGAGTTCGTTTGTAACTTCAATTATTTAAGAGAAAATAATTATTTTCTGCTTATATTATTATCCTTATTCCTGTTCGTAATTATACGTTCATAGCCCATAAAGCTTTCATCATTACATTTCCTTTTTGATACCCATTTTAGATGTTCTTTGTACTCGCTCGTCGTCGCTTTATGTGAAGCTCTAAAGAATAATTTTCTACATCCAATTTTCAAAAGAAATTGGAAAAATAATATGTAATGATAACTTCACCCACGAGATTTTACTATTCTAGCGACCCAGCCTGGCGTTACCTGGATACGATGTGGTATTATTTGGTTCTAAAATAATCTAAAATAAAATAAAACGTTAGTTAATTTTTTTTAATATTTAATTATCTTTAACTTTATATACACACATAAACAATATACTATGGGCGAACTTAATGCCAAAGGTATTCTCTACCAGTCTACTTTGGGGTGATGCAAAAATTGAATTAAGTAGGTGTATGTAATGATTTCTTTTATTTACGCGAACACTACACATTGAATAAAACTACTTTTACGGATTCTATCGCGATTAATGAACTTGATTTTTATGGATTCCCGACGTATAGGGTACTTTACAGCAACCATGGTCACGGGGGACTGAGATGATTGACGTCCCGATGTCAGAGCGATCTACGCAGAATGAACTTACTGTGTCTTGAAGTCTTAGAGTGTTACAGTTGTGTTTAGTCTTAATTTTATTAATTACAGGATCTCAATCAGATGTTAGTACTCAGCCTTCCTCTCTATTGAAATTAAGATGTTTAAGATATCTTAATATCATGCTAATAACACGTTCAGCCCAATATAAGGCAGTTATCTTGATATCACAGACAGACACTTCAATTTTTATTTATTTGTATAGATATTTGGAATCAATATTAGTAAAATTACAAAGAATAAATCTGTGTACTGGTATTGGGGTTTTCATTTTCGAATCTATTACTTGTATATATCTAATTTTTTTTATAGAATAAGAATGACAAGCGAGCACACAGTCCACCTGATGGTAAGTGGTTGCTGCGGCCCATAGACATCAACAACTATCTTCGTTTGCAAATTAAAATATCTGCATTTTGTGTTGTGTTGTTATGTGTTGTCAGCCGTGAGGACTAAGATAGAATGCCTCTTTTCCAGTAAAAAGGGTCTCCGGTTCTCTACACTCACCATACGAAGCACAGCAGCATTACGCTGCTACGCTGGTATTCTGTGAGAGCGTGGTCCTTCCCCGATCGAGCCGACCCATTCGTGCTACATCTATACTATTAATATAGCTGCAGCATGGCTCTACCACGTTTAAAAATCTAAATGTCAAAAAATATACTATTTGCTTTGAGCCTTTATTTACAACTTCATTCGTTTTGACTGCTTCATTTATATAGTGATTGGTCTCATACTAAGCATTACAGCTGATCACTAGGTCACCGGTTCGAGTTCTAGGTTAGGCCAAAGTTAAGTTATTGAGTTTTTCTGTCAAGAAATCCTCATCGACAGTTCAGAGTGTGGATGTTGGTGGTATTTCAAGCCCGTTTTTTGGAATGCACGTAAAGCCGTTGTTAGTGCGACTGATCTAGCTTCGGTCGTGTCTGATTGTCATCCAATTGAAATTGAGAGAGAGAGAATAGAGAGTGCACCTGCATTTTTGCTAGTACTCGTACATTATTATCCTCTTCCCCATAGTTTGTCGGTTCTTCGAGTTATTTAGCCAGGACATTGCCAGCTTAATCCGTCAGGCTTTGACGATTACTCTGGTTCTACTGAAGATATCCTCATTTCTAAGTTTATCACGTAGAAGAAATCCAAGCCCCCCTTTCCATAGTTTGCTAAACGACCTCGAGTTTCCTCATACGGCCAACGGTGAAGGACCTTGACTCAGATCCATAGGTCATCCCTGAGAACACGCACTGATCGTAGAAAAGTGTAAACAAATAAAATATATTATTTTCGAGCAAGTTATTTTCGCTCTACGTGGTATTGATTGGTGGCATCATTCAATGGGCTTACTATTTGTTCCAAGTAAACATGCTCGTCAACAGTTTTGGGCTTAGTGCTCCCAAAAACTACCAACATAGGTGTAACATGGACATTAAACATGATCTTTGTTTTGTCCATGTTCATTTTAAGACTAATCCGTTGGGAGACACTATTAAGATCATTGAACATCGTGTTTAGGTCCTCCAGCGATTCTGCTATAAAGACTATATCGTCGGCAAATTGAAGATGAGTGATGTACTTGCTATTAATATTAATAGTATCCTTTCCAGTCCAATAGCTTCAACGCGTCTTCAATGCAGTGGTGAAGAGTTTTGGGAATATAACGTCACCCTATCTTACACCTCTCTGCATTTGGTAAGTTTCGTACTCTGGTTCTGCACTCGGATAGCCATCGTAGCCGGATAGTCATCAATAAAGACCAGGGAAGAGCATTTAGAGACCCAACCAACACCAGCGAAGAACATTATATCCTCTTCTTAGGCTGCGTCGTGGTTGGGTAAAACTGGTTTCTTAAACTTCTTGAGCAGAAGAAAATAAAAATACATGAGCGTTTTAAATTGAAAATCTATTTGAAGTTGATATAATTATTTTGATATAGTGAGAGTATAAGGCAACTGTTGTTTAGTTGTAGGTCGATTTCCTTTTGATATAGTGGAGACCTGATTACGCATGCAGGGAGTCGATGAATGCATGCGAATCACGAGCATGAGTTGCATTAATCTGTGGATTGTTATGATGGTGGTAATGAAGACTTTTTTATTCATATAATAAAGGTACTTACAATTCATCTGATTATTAGTGACTGCAGCCCATGGACACCTGCAACCAACTTCAAAACACTAAGATGGATACATTCATGTAATTTTCAACAATTCAGAATTTTGTAATAAGAACTATTTGAACATATCAATAATTTGTGGAATGAATAAATTTGTGAATTTTCAAACAGGGTTTATATTGCAAGCTTTGCAGTTTATTTTACTATCTAGTTTGGTTAAGCCTGATATAAATATGAAGCACTGATATAGTGCATTGGTATTAAGCATGATGCTTATATATAAAACAATACACTGATTATTAAATTAAGTGTGAAAAACAAACACACAAAAAAACTTAAACGTTTTACTAATGACTCAAGACTTTTTAGCAACCTTAATAAAAGAAGAAGGTTCACAAATTGTCTGTATGCTCTTTTACGTATCATCATTACATGCCATCAGAAGTCCACTGCTGAGCATGGGCCTCTCCTATGGAATTCCAGAAAGCACGGTCTTGAGCCATTGTGCATCCAACTTGTATCTCTTACTAGAATAGTAGTCACCCTACAGTTCGCTTGACGGTTCGAAGTTGCCACTCGAGAAACTTTCTTCCCCATCGGTTGTCAGTTCAGCAGCAGAAGTTGATCGGATCTATAAGGCCGGCCCATCGCTGCTTCAGATTACTGATCCTTTGCGCTTTGTCGGTTACTCTGGGTCTTCTGCGGATAGAGAAGCTCCGAGCACAGATTTTTCGGCATTTATATTTAGCAGTAGACTCAAGAAGGACTGGAGCTCTCCATTTACATCCACAAACAAGTTTTGATTTAAGTTTTCAACAAAACTTGTAAAATACTTTTTTTTATAAATATGATCACAGACTAGCGTTGACATTATTTCATACACAGCTGCCAACATATTTATATATAAAAATATAGATAGGTTTTGGATTCACTCTTCTCTGTGACATGTTATGTTTGTATAATACAGAGAAATCGTTCACACTGGTCAAACGCCATCATATCACAGACAAGATGCAAATATTTTTTTGCAAATTGTGACAAATCAGACTATATTTAAACATGATTTTTACTGTATCTGTGCGCATTGGAAACATATTTACCTACAATATAAGTAAAAAAAGGAATACAACAAGAATTTTTTTGTAAACAACTAGGTATTCTTACAAGCTGTTTTAAGTGTAAACAATAAATTAAAGCAATATAGAATACATGTTTTTACGTTGGTGTAAACGTAAAAGTAAGTAGTAGACATTATTCTGTTGTAATCTGGGAGTATAACTTTAAATAACTTATAATAAAATTATATCTATTTCAGTAGCCTTTGCTTCAATAGCTATACAAGCTAGCTAAAGCCAGTCGTGAAGTTGACAGTTGAACAAAGATTGGAGGAACAAAATGCATCCCAGTGTTGGAGTTAGCTCGTGCTTCAAGACGAAGCATGGCTGTATCGGTCGTTTCAATATTAAACCTTACCAACTTTGAAACCTTCAGCACTATTTTGTATGTATATATTTAAAGTAAGTAATATTTAAAGTAAAGTATATCGTTCACGCCCTTAGTTGCCCCGACAAAGGTCAACAAACATATATATTTAAAGCGTCAGTAGCCTAATGGCAGGGCGCGGACCGCGGGGTGCGAAGTCAGAAGTCCTCCACGTGTGCCTGGTAGTTGCGGGTCCCTCTCGATACGTCTGGAGGGAAGAGCAGATACTGGGCCGGTGCACCCTGGGCGCGGCAGTAATCTTCCTCGAGAAATGAGAAGAAATCCTTACTCCTTGGGGAATGGTACTGCCGCGGCTAATTATTCTGACATGGGGGGGGGGGGGTCCGTCCCGGACCAACGGTGCGTTCCACTGCGTGACCCTCTGATTAGCAGAGGGCATAGCAGAGGAGTGAGGGCGGGCTCGGTGTGTACATACCCTGCCTCCGGGCAGACAGTGAAGGATTCATCCTTTGCTGTCACCGCCGGTCTCGTAATCCCAGTATCGAAGTGTCGTGGATCACGTCTCGCGGCTTTGATAGGGACCGAGGGTCTTGGCTTAACTGCCCGGACCGCGAGGGAGAAAACCTCTATAAAAAGTTACCCCGAATCTCAAGCGGCGACGCACCGCGAGGGGATGGATGGCTGACGGGGTTCTATGAACAAATCAGTCGTTAGTGCGCTCCTCGCCAGGGTACCTGCAGACCCCCTGGCGAGTAATAAGTCCTCTAAATCTGCTTACCTTGGTAAGGGGTCTCTGCCAAGGTGGACCTTTAATTCCCCCATACTCGTGGGTACAAAAATGGAAAACCTATACAAACAAAAAACAAAAACCGCCGGCAACGGCAACTTAGAGGAGAGGAGGAACGATGCGGGGACAGAGTCCGACGCCGCATCGAACAGCGAGGGAGGCTCAGAGAGCTCCCGACAAGTGGAGCCTGGGACCGCGGAGACCAGCAAGTTCTTCCGCAAGCGGTCCAGGCGGGATGGCGACCAGGGGTCGGCATCCGGTGAAGAGGAGGTTTCGGCCCGGAAAATCCCCTCCAACAGGCGGGGCGGGCTGAGAGGCAAGGGGACCAATCAGAGGGCCGAAAGAGCGGCAAAGCTTGTCGAGGAGGGGCGCCACCCGGACGATACGGCTCGGGAATCAGGCGAAGAAACAGATGCGACTGGCGGCTCCGAGGTGGAGCGTAAGGCGGTGGAGGCCGCGATCAAGGTCGTGGCCAACAAGCAAAAGTCCTCCTCGAAAGTCAAGGCCATTCCCGCGGCCTCCGCCTCCATTATGGCGGCTGCGGAGGCCAAATTTGCTGGGGCTGGGCCTAATGCGGACGAGGTGGAGAAGCTGCGGGCGGACGTGGCCCGCCTGACGTCCGCCATGGAGACTCTCCAGAAGGAGAATGAGAAGCTCCGCGCAGACTTGGCCAGTCTACATGAGCCTGCCCATCGCGCGGCGCCCCAGACGCAGCGCCCAAGCCAGCCCGTGCCGGTGGAGAACCAGGTACTGAACCTGGTCCGGCAGGAGCTGGCTGCCTTCCAGCACCGGTTCTCCGTGCTGGAGGGCATCGTCCTGCGCCCCCCCCTAGGGGCAAACAAGACGGCGGCGAGGCCGGCAACGGTTTCCTACGCGACGGCCGCGGCTGCCACTTCCAGGCCGGGGCCGTCCAGCCAGCCCTCGGGTGGGGCTGCAGTTGCCCCTCCTCCCCCTGAAAAGCTGGCTCCGGCAAAACCGATACCGGCTGAACCGGCTCCGGCTAAGCCGGCGACGGGAAAGAGAGGCAAGGCGAAGGTGAAAAAGGGCAAGGCGGCAGCACAGGTGATGGCTGCGCCAGCCCCAGTGCCTGCGGCGAATGGGCCAGCGCCAGCGGCAAGCCAGCTGCCGCCGCCGCCACCGCCCCCCCAGCTCACTACACCTCCCGCGGCAGAAGCCGGTTGGCAGGTGGTCGGGGAGAAACAGAAGGGGAAGAAGGCAGCCAAAAAGGCCAAAGAGCAGGAGCGGCAGCGTCAGTTCAGGGCGCGCAAGATCGCGGCTAGGCTCCGCGCCCCGAAGACCGCAGCTGTAGTGATTACACTACAGCCGGACGCGGAAAAGAAGGGCGTTACCTACCGCGATCTGCTCGCGAAGGCGAAAGAGGCGGTAGATCTCGGGGAGCTCGGGATCACTGGGGGCCTCCGGCTCAAAGTCACCCAGACGGGGGCCCGTATGCTGGAGATCCCCGGGGAATCCAGTGGCGCGACTGCGGACGCTCTGGCTGCGAAGCTCAGAGCGTCCCTGAACGCGGACGAGGCCCGAGTGTCCAGGCCCGTCAGATGCGCAGACCTGCGCATCATGGGTCTGGACGACTCGGTATCGGAGGAGGAGTTGGTGGCCGCCGTCGCCAGGTCCGGGGGGTGCACTACTGACCAGGTCAGGGCAGGCGCCATACGCCCGGATCAACATGGTATGCATGCCGCCACGGTGTGCTACCCTGTTACGGCGGCCAAAACCATAGTGGAGGGCCGAAGGCTTCTGGTGGGCTGGGTCTCAGCGCAGGTTAAGCTGCTGGAGCCCAGACCTCTGAGGTGCTACCGCTGTCTCGTGGGGCATCACGTATCAGTGAAATGCGCCTCGGAGGTTGACCGCAGTGGCCTCTGCTTCCGCTGCTGTCAGCCCGGACACATATCGGCGACCTGCTGCGCCACGCCGCACTGTGATGCATGTGCGGCGACCGGCAAGCCAGCCGATCACTGGGCCGGAAGCAGGGCCTGCGTGTCAGCCGCCAAGGCCAAGGCCGTTGGTAGGGGAGGGCCCTCCTCCGCCGCCACCGCCTCTATGGCCACCGCCGCTGCTGCAACTGCCGCCGCCGCCGCTGTCACTGTCGCCGCCGCCGCCGCCGCGACACCGACGCCTGCAGAGGGGCGCCCCGTGGAGAAAGCTGAAATGGAATGCCTATAACGGCCCCATTAAGCTTCCTCCAGGCGAATATCAACCACTGCGCCTGCGCTCAGGATCTGTTGCTCCAGAGCATGGCGCAGTGGTCGATTAACATCGCTGTGGTCGCTGAGCCGTATTTTGTCTGGCCTAGGAAGGACTGGGTGGCGGACCTTAACGGCTCAGTGGCCATCATCTCTTCGGCCGCCGCCGGTACCCCGACCCTTGAAGGTATCAGGAGGGGTCAGGGGTGCGTAGCAGCACGGTTCGGGGAGTTCGTCGTTGTGGGGGTGTACTTCTCCCCGAACCGATCTCTCGCCGAGCTCCACAACTCTCTTGCAGAGCTGAGAGCAGTCGTCGTCGGAAGCTATCCCCTCCCCGTGCTTGTCCTCGGGGACTTCAATGCCAAGAACTTGGCTTGGGGTTCTCGTCGTACAGATGTGCGGGGTAGGATGGTGGAAGACTGGGCTCTGGAGACAGGCCTGGTCGTCCTAAATCGGGGTTCTGTCCCCACGTGTGTGCGGATGCGGGGCGAGTCGGTGGTGGACATTTCGTTCGCTAGCCCCGCTCTGTCGCCGCGTGCCACTAACTGGCGAGTCATGGAGGGGATGGAGACCTACTCCGACCACCGGTACATCCGGTTTGACGTCTCCACCCAGCCCTCGAGCGCGCCAGTCCAACAGGCCCCGAGTGGTCCGCGTTGGGCGCTGAAGCAGCTGGACCGGGAGCTCCTCCTGGAAGCCTCGATCGTGCAGGCCTGGGTGTCATCACCGGATAGGCCTGCCGACATCAATGATGAGGCATGGTGGTTCCAGGAGGCCATGTCCGAGATATGTGACGTGGCAATGCCCCGCGTCCGGCCAGGAAGCGCCCGGCGCCAGGTGTATTGGTGGTCGCGTGAGCTGACGTCTCTGAGCGAGGCGTGTGTCGCCGCGCGGCACCTGTACGCCAGGCATCGCAGGCTCCGCATTCGTCCACCGAATGCGGCAGCCATTGAGGCGGAGCTGTACGAGGGATACAGAGCGGCGAAGACCGCCCTCCGGGAGGCTGTCATGCGGGCCCGGGATCGGGCCCGTGAGGAGATGCTGGAGACTCTCAACAGAGATCCGTGGGGGCGCCCTTACAAGAGGGTGCGGGATAAACTCCGCACCTGGGCCCCCCCGCTGACGCAGAGTCTCCGGCCTCAGCTCGTGGAGGACGTGGTGAGCGCTCTGTTTCCTGCGCGAGGGGAACATCCACCCCCGCCTATGGCGTAGTTTGCTACGCTGACGACACGCTGGTACTGGCACAGGGGGGGTCGTACGAGGCGGCGGCGGAAAATATGACACGCGGGGTTGCGATAGTCGTTGAGAGGATCCGGCAGCTGGGTCTTGAGGTGGCTCTGCACAAGTCCGAGGCCATGCACTTCCATGGTCCTCGGAACAGGGCACCACCGGGATCCTCAGCGATGGTAGGAGGGGTATCCATCGGCGTCGAGTCGACGTTGAAGTACCTAGGACTCGTCCTCGACGGCCGATGGAACTTCGTTGAGCACTTCCGACGTTTGGCTCCCAAACTGGAACGGACCGGGGCTGCCTTCAGGCGGCTCCTGCCAAACCTGGGGGGGCCAAACGCCTCCTGCCGGAGGCTCTACGCGGGGATTGTGCGGTCCATGGCCCTTTACGGGGCCCCGGTGTGGGCGCGTGGTTTGGCGCGGCTTGCCGTCCACCACCTGAACGCGCCCCAAAAGGTGTTTGCCGTAAGAATGGTTCGCGGCTACCGCACGATCTCCCGCGAGGCAGCGTGCCTCCTTGCCGGATTGCCACCATGGGATCTGGAGGCGATAGTCCTCGCGCGCCTACACGATTGGCGCGCGGAGGCACTATGCCGGGGGGAAACCCCGCTGCCACGGCATTTTGTCGTGCAGCGGACAGACTTCCGGCATGATCTCATGGCGACATGGAGAGAGCGACTGTCGCAACCCCGTGCTGGGCACGCTACTATAGCGGCGATAAGACCCCTCTTTGAGGAGTGGCTTGAGAGACGCCACGGCGTCCTCACCTTCCGCCTGACGCAGGTCCTCACCGGACACGGTGTGTTCGGGAGGTTCCTGCACCGAATCGGGCGGGAGGAAACGCCCGGGTGCTCCCACTGCGAGGATCGACCGGAGGACACGGTGGAGCACACCGTGGAGGTGTGCCCTGCCTGGGCGGAGCACCGCCGTGTCCTCGTAGCGGCGATAGGCGGCGGCGACCTCTCGCGTCCGGCCCTGGTCGAAGCCGTGGTCCGGAGCGAGACGGAATGGGATGCCGTCACCACCTTCTGCGAAGCAGTGATGCTAGCGAAGGAGGTGGCGGAGCGGGAGAAGAAGAGAGCAGCAGCTTTCCTTCCCGGCCGCCGCGGGAGACGCCCCGGGCGTCGGGGGCTACGTCGTGGCCCCCGGCCACCGTAGGCGCGGGCCTGTGGACGGCGAGCAATGGGTAGCACGCCGTCCGTCCGTCTAACGACGACAGGCCGTGTCGACGGCGCGTTTTGTTCCACGCGCGCCTCAAAGAGCTGTCAGCAGCGTGAAGGGGCCCGCAAGGGCCGATGCCTGCTGGGGCTGCGGGCTGTTCGAAAGAGATACCGCGGCTCCGGAACGTAAGGGCACTGAAGGAACACGGATGGTTTTTAGTCAGTAAAAGTCTGACACTCCCTTCCGCTCCACCCAGAGCGAAAGGCGTCATTTGATGATTTTCCATCCGCAAAAAAAAAAAAAAAAAAAAAAGGTCGCGGACCGCGGACTCGAAAGGTCGTGGGTTCGAATCCGCCACTCGACTACTGTCGTGAACCACTTCTAACACAAGCATTTTAAGCTTACCAGAAGTGGTTAAAGGAAATATTAGTAATGTGTAGCATTACTAGTATTTAAAAAAAATAAAAAAATGATTGAATATTACGGTGAATATAAGATTTTCTTTGTTACTAATAAGATCGAAGCGAGTCTGTTCTCGCTTTTTCAATCTGGTATTATGTGTGAGCGTGATGCTTCCCCGATCAAATCAAGAAAAGTATACAATATTGCATTATACTTTCGGAAGTCAACAGACCGGCAGTTTCTCTATATAACTCCTAAAATATTCACAGTAATTTTATAAGCCACTTAGTTTATTACAAAGTTCAGATCAAATTTTGACCATGGTGGCCAGTCTCAACGGAGGCTAGCTATCTGCGCAGGACAGGATTGTAGTGCTGGAGTGTACGAGCAAGCACAGTTGCACTCTCTATTCTCTTTTTCTCATATTCCAATGGGACAACAACCCGATACGACAAGAAAAATCAGCGCAGGATGAGGCACCGTGGCACGGAAGCGAAACACCGCCAACTTAATGACTCCGACTGCTACAGTGAATTCCTTGACAGAAAACTCAAAGACCTAACAGAATTTTGGCCTGTACCAGGATTCGAATCCCATGGCATGTGCCATGATCAATAGACATGATTATGACCACTAGACTAATAATTCTAATACGTCTCGTCTCAGTTCCATAGGTCATCACTGGCAACACGCGCTGGTTGTACAGTCTCGTTTCCAAGTTTTGAGGTATACCTGACGCGAAGATTTGTCGAAATCTCCCGAACGCTGCCCAACCAAGTTAAATCCATCGATTGACCTCTCGGTCAAAGTTAGACTTACCTAGGCAGACTATTTGTCCCAAGTAAACATATTCGTCAACAAATTTGAGCTTAGTGCTCCCAACAACTACCGGCAAAGGTGTTACATGAACATTACACATGATCTTTGTTTTGTCCATGGTCATCTTAAGATCCATCCGTTGGGAGGCACTATTGAGGTTATTGAGCATAGTGCATAGGTCTTCCAGCTATTCTGCCATAAGGACTATATCGTCGGCAAATCGAATGTGAGTGTTGTACTCACCATTAATACCGTATCCTGTCCAGTCCAGTAGGTTGAAAACGTCTTACAATGCAGCAGTGAAAATTTTCGTACTCTGGTTCTGTACTCGGATAGCCATTATAAACCAATTCATACACTTCATCAATTCCATATACCGACAGTCAACTCGGCACCGCTGAAGGGACTAAAGTACCGCAGAAATTTGGAAAGAATCAAAGGCTTTCTTCAAAGGGGCAAATTGAACTGTTCGATCTTCTGTACAATTTGCTGAAAGGTATGTATGTGGTCTATGGCCTTTTCGGAAACCGGTTTGTTCGGGAAGCTGGAATTCGTCGAGCCTGCGTGCGATACGATTGCGATGCGATACTCGCGAAAACAGCACGTAGAAGCGATTCAGAATGAAAATCGGTCTGTATTTCTTCAAGACAGCATTATCGCCTTTCTTGATAAACAAGACCACCACACTTCTGCTCAACGCCTACAGCGTAAATTTTATAATTTATAAGTTGAAGGTAATCTGGGTTTATTTTAACTCTATATATAACTTGTCAATCACCTCTGTCTTCTCGTGACCATGGGTGCTGCAAAGCGAATGAAATTCGATGAAATCCGTAAAAATAGTTTTATTCAATGTATGTCTTTATTATAAGCAATGCTTTGATTTCCTACCAAATTCATCCATGTCCATTTCTTTAATTTAGATAAAGAAGGCTGTACATATATTAATAAAGCTTAATTTGCCTTTTCTTATTCAGGCTGAGGAACCTTATTTCAATATTCTCATTATAAATAAAAGAAACACTACTGTGTTATATTACTAAACCATTAAACAAATTAACTTTTGCCTCAAGCGATAATTCATTCATTTTAAACCGTTCATTAAAGCTTATTGCTGAACATAGGTCCCATAGATAGCCCCATCAAGGGGATATTTGTCATAATTACCACACTTCGCAAACGGGTTGGCGGCAGGAATTATTTATTTTCTAGTTTTTTCTCTTGGTTTGTTCCTCTCTGTCACCTCTTAAGACGGGACGATATGGGGTAGTGTACACATTTATCATATAAATATTATTATTAAATTCAAATTTATAATTATTATATAAATATTCTAAGCAACACCACTGTGTACACACTATTCTATTATATTATACAAGGAACGTCATTATGAGATTAATTATGGAAAACGTGATTACAAAAGAGAAACTATTTTGCATTTAAAATTACTTTAATGCATCTAGAGACAGTGAAGCGGACACTAGTCCGAGGATAGTCTGTATTTTAGTTTGAAAATTTACTCTGAATTAGCAATGTTAACGAAGCTTTTGTTTTAAGATAGTGTATGAAATTTCTATGTATTATGTTAAAGAATTAATAATTTTTTCATCGAGGTAAGGTTCAAAAACAAAGTACACAGTTCAACTGCTTGAAAATGAATGCTATAGTCCATAGGTACACCTTTCTTCGGTTAAAAATCCAAATGCAGATACGTTTTCACTCCTAAGATGGAATGTTTCGTTACTAGTAAAATGGTATTTTCATACAACGTATAAAAAGCAGCAACATTATGCTGTTATTTCGATGTGAATCATGATACAGCTTTAGCATGGCTCTACCACGTAAATCTCTTCACCCTTCAGGTCAGAACAGAGCATTGCAAGTACTTCTATTTAGCGGCAGAAATTGGTAAGAGATGGTTCCTACCCAGACACACTTCGATGCAGAAAAGCAGTCTAACCACATAGTAAAAGTGTTGCACCGAGTAAAAGTAGTATTTTGGTACATTACGAGATCCGAACAAATTTTTAATCTGAGGTACTCAAACATACTTACTTAAAAAATACCTTAAAAATATAACTAGTTAATACCGGTTATATTTAAAAAAATATTTCTTTCTTTTAATTTGTCTGACGGCAAATTTAAATTTAATTTAAGTAGATTAGTAATGCTTGCGGCAAGATAATTAACATCATTTTTATCACAAACCTTCATGAAGAGTAAAGTATGAAGTCTAAACAAGGTATTAATACGTAGGTCACTCAATAAGATATGAGATGCTCGAAATTTTAAAACGGAACGCACCCGTGATATTTGTTTCTAAAAAGCTAATTTATTTAAAATATAACTCCATATGCCAATTGCTCAAAAAAAAACAAAGTTCTATTAATTTTCCTGCAACGCTTCCTGCGCTTTCCATTTAAAACGATGGATCCTAACCGTGAACATTTGCGCGCTATGATATATTATGATTTAAAATTTGGTTTAATCGAACAATTAAATTTACAACGATTATAATCTACATTAGGGGAACTCAGCTCCATCACGCGCAATAAGTTTTAGGTGGTTTGCTGAATTCAGAAGGGGTAAAATGAATCTCAAAGATGACCAAAGGACCAGGGCCCGCAAACAGCAGTAACGGCAGAAAATGTATGAACTACTGATATGTTGGTACAAGAAGACCCACAAATAACATATACGGACATTAAAAAGATTGTACGCATTAGTTCGGGGAGCATTTACACTATCCTACATCAACATCTTGGATTGAGGAAGCTTTGTTGTCGATGGATTCCTCGTTTGCTCTCCGAAAGCGAAAAACAGACTAGGTGTGTTTCAGAAATCGTTACTGGTGACGAGACATGGATCTATCAATATGATTCGGAAAATAAAAGGCAATCATCGGTATGGGTCTAATTAGAAGGACAGTTACCGACAAAATTTTAAGACCTCGCAACGTCGGCAAAAATGGTGGCTAGTTTTTTTTAGCAGAGCGGATATTTGTCGACGTCTTTGCTGTAAAATTGTAGGTCAGTCAACTCTGAAGGATATACTACAGTTACATTACCCAAAGTTTTTCAAGCTGTGCGGGAGAAAAGACGAAAAACCGGGCTTCGGGGAATCATGCTGCATCACGATAGGCGTTATTTTCACATACCTCCCTTAGAACAAAAGCATTTATTGAGGAATCTGGTATTGAAACTCTAAGTAACCCACCCTACATGATTTAGCTCCTTGTGATTACTTTTTGTTCCAAAGAGTCAAAGCAAAACTAAAAGGCAAGTTTTTTTCTTGTGTGTGTGCCTACGAAGAAGCGAATTCCGACCTGTCAGATCAAGGCTGGCAAAAGTGTTTTCAAGTGGAAGTCACATTTATACCGAAAACAGGTAAAAGCGACTACACAGACCCTAAATCCTACAGGCACATTAGCCTCACATCCTTTCTCCTAAAGACGATGGAGAGGATGTGTGAAAGGGAATTAAGGGGGTCGGCGCTAATGAACTTACCACTACACGACAAGCAACATGCCTACAGTCTAGGCAAATCAACAGAATCGGCACTTCACCAGGTAATAACAAAGATTGAAGAGGCATCCAAAGCAAAGAAATATGTCTAGGTTCCTTATTATGCTCATTACACGAATAATAAAGATTGCTGGTGAATCTCAACCAATCCTAATTAAGAAAGGCTGCCCGTAGGGTGGGGTTCTCTCACCTCTCCTGTGGAATATGGTCATTAATGAACTCATCAGCAAATTAAATGCCAATCACTTCTACACAGTAGGCTATGCTGATGACCTGACAATACTAGTCTCTGGAAAGACAGCAAGCATAGTGTGCGACCTGACTCAAGCGGCTCTCTGTATAGTGGAGAGATGGTGCAGGGAATACGACTGAACCGTCAATCCAAATAAAACGGTTATAGTAATGTTCACACAAAAACGATTGCTGAGTAACTCTCATCTCCCAAGTCTTTTCAACACAAAACTCCAGCTATCCTCTGAAGTAAAATATTTAGGTCTCATCTTGGACGACAAACTTAACTGGAATAAACACATAGAAAACAAAATCAACAAAGCTAGTATAACTTTCTGGCAATGCAGAAATATAATTGGCAAAAGATGGGGTCTGACGCCAAAAATCATACTGTGGCTGTACAAAACTGTAATTCAGCCCATGATCACATACGGTGCTCTGGTATGGTGGACCAAGACAAATGAAGCCACCACTATAAAGAATCAGCGCTACCAGCGACTGGAATGTATGACTGCCACAGGCTGCATAAGGACTACGCCAACAGCAGCCTTAGAAGCGATGCTGGAGCTAATTCCGCTCCATCTACATATAAAACAAGAAGTGACTTTAGCTGCCATCAGACTCAAGACCCTAAATCTTTGGGGTAAGAATAGTGTCCCTCATACAGGCATAATTGATAGAATTCACTCAAAAATTCCTATCTTACAAGCCAATCCCTATAAGACTACTAAACTATTTGTATTCGATAAGAAGTTTAATATACAATTAAATGAAACCAGCCAGCCGGAAGAATTAAGCCCAAAAGTGCTTAGAGTTTTCACCGATGGTTCTTAAACAAATGAAGGTGAAGGATCTGGAACTTTCTCTGAAGACCTCAATATCCACATATGCACACCGCTGGGTACATAAAACACAGTATTTCAGGCGGAATGTATGGGTATCATTCAAGCGGCCATAGCAATAGATGCTGGGAAGGTTAATGACTTCCCCATCAGAATACTGACCGACAGTAGGGCGGTACTACAGGCTCTGAGTTGCAATGTGGTGAACTCGGGACTGATATATAAATGCCATCAACGATTAAATGAGGTATGTAGAAACAACAATGTGAATCTGCAATGAATAAAGGGACACGGTGGATCCAGAGGCAGCGATGCAACAGACGAAGTGGCCAGAAGAGGGTCGGCTCTGGCCACTATAGGGTCGGAACCAATCATACTAATCCCCTTTGTTCGTTTCATTCACTTGTACGTAGACATTTCACTAATCAACATGCTCAGATTTGGAAAAATCTCATAGACTGTAGACAAGCTAGGGAGGCCCTGCCTGAAATTCGTTTAACCAAATGTCTAATGGGACTGAACAAGCCGCAGATCAGGATAGTAATAAGTACTATCAAAGGACACGGTACCTTTAACAAACATTTATTTACTATTGGTGTTATAGATAGTCCCCTGTGCAGGGCATGTATGGGGGAGGAAGAAACGGCAGCCCACGTGTTACTAAAATGTACGGAGTTCGCTACGTACAGGGCTAAACATCTTGGCACGCCGGGAACACTCCCCGAAGTTGCATGCAACATCAAAGGACTGTTGAGCTTCTTCGGGGACATCTCATGGCTCGAATAATCACGTTATTCCTGCCCACACGCAAAATACGCGCATAGACGTGGCGTTGCTAAAAACAGCCCGTCGTAAACTAAACAAAACTAGTGTAACTTCGTCGCCGAAACAACGTCAAGAGAGGTGCGCCCTTATCTACTCTCTACTTTACTCTATCCTTATCTTATCTAATGTCCTCTTTTAAAAAGAACTGTAATACATTGTAGTGTTACGATGGTGTAATACATTATTGGGCATATAATAAAATAGAATAGGATAAGATAGGATAACATAAGGTGGGATAGGTTAGGATAGGATAGGGTAAGATAAGAAAAGAGAGGACAGGACAGGACAGAATAGGAAAAGATAGGATAGGATAGAGTAGGATACGATAGGAAGAGATAAGATAGGATAGGAAGGTATAGGAAGTTGATGTTCTGCTGGCATATGTAAGGAATGTCTGAGTTATTACTCAGACATTATGATGCTGTGTTTCGTATGATGAGTACAGAGAATCGAACTAAACAACCAAGAAAGAGTAGACCCTTTTTACTGGAAAAGAGACATTCCATCTTAGTCCTCAGGGGTGACAGCGCATCTGCATTTTGATTATTCTTCAAGGATTAATGAACATGTCTATGGGTAGTGTTTAGGCCAAATATGGGCATTTGAAATTTGCATCAAATAACGCTTGCCTCGGCGCGTCATACGATGGTATGAAGGTGACGTAAACGCCGCCGTGGGGGGGGGGGGGGCGGTGTGTCGCTTCCCGGAATTCGGCAGCGTGGGCTGGCAACAGTGTCTTGAACGCGGCCTTGTCGACTAGTTGCTAGCGACCTCGGAGTCGATGAGACGGTTAAAAGTCTCGCGCGGAGCCTCCTCTGGATATTTAAATTTGAGGTTGTCCAATCTCGTGCATCTTTGCGTGACAACGAGGCTGGTCTCTTATAATTATTGATATAACCGTTTTGAGTATTGCTTGGAACCCGCCCTCTGTTGCTCGTCGAGGGGATAACTCATGGGCCCTGGTTCAGTCAACCTTTGTCGGGGCAACTAAGGGCCTGAACATTTTTGGTAGCAGAGCGTGGTTGCGCCCGGCTGTAATTTACAAAAAAATATATTTATTGGCCATTTTTTTGTTTTCTTTTTTTGTTTTGTTAACGGATAGGTGAGAAAATTAGGAACCACGCCCGTTAGGCTGCGCAAGCGGAGTGTAGTTTAAGATTAGTTACCCACGCGTCAGGTATTTCGGGTAGGTAGATAATTATCGTTATCACATAATCGTATAATTATCGTTATCGTATAATTATAGCAGATTAATTGCCGAAGGATCGGTCGCCAGAGCGAGGCATCTTTGCTGACCGACTGTAGTGTGTACTTGTATTTGTAGTGTAATTTGTATTTAATTTAATAAATAGTAATTTGTATTTGTGTAATTTGTATGTAATTTAATTTGATAGTAATTCGTATTTAGTAGTGATGCCATCGCACAAGCCACTGGCGCTTCGCCTGCAGGCGAAGCTGCGGTGGGCCTCGAAGACCCATAATTTGGTAGGGCGACCCGATCGGGTCTATGGTTTAGGAAAGCGGCTCGAGCAGGCCGATGCCCGAGAGGCCGTAGTGGAGAAGGCTTGCACAGAGCTTTTGGCCTCGGATGCGGAACAGGGTGTCCTAGACTCCTGCCTCGCGAACTACGAGAAATTCTTTTCGCTCACGGGCGACTTGATCGAGGCGGGGGCCAAGTATGCTAATGAAGCGCAAGAAGCTCGGCCGAGTGGCCTGGCCAAGTCCCCTTGGAAGCAGCCTACTCAGCCGGAGCTGTTGGGACGACTCCCAACTCTGGACCTGGCAAGGTTCTCCGGGGTCCTCTCCGACTGGATGACTTTTGTTGGCCTTTTTGATAGTCTAGTGGACGCCCGGAGGGTCTTGACACCAAACCAGAAGATGGCGTACCTTCTGGCCTCACTGGAGGGGGAGGCCCTGGACGTCGTCGGTCATTTGAGATTTTCGGACGACTCCTACCAGACTGCCCGGGATCTCCTCATCGGAAGATACGCTAACGTCCGGCGAATCGCGGACGAATACGTTAAGCAGCTTCTAAGCCTCCCGCTGATTAGGGAGCGGGCCAGACTACGCCTGGACATCGTGAATCCAGTCGTGGTGGCCTGTAATGCGGTGAGGCGGTTGGATTTACCGATGGATGAATGGTCCTTCTTGTTTTTTAGAATAGAATAGAATAGAATATTTTTTTATTCAATATACATTACATGTGTAATTCTTATTGAAAGTCATTTTTTACTTTACCACTGGTTCGAAAAAAAAACCTCTGTCCTGGGAAGAACCAGCAAGAAACCCAGCGGGACTTTTTTTTTAAATAAATTTTACAATATATATGATTACGAACTATTTACAAAATTTATTTTAGAAACTGCTTGGAAGCGATCACCTCATTCCCAGGGGTTATTATCAACCATGTATTCATTTATACTATAATAACCCTTTTTATACAGTTTCAGCTTAATAAAACATTTAAACTTGGTAATAGAGAGAACCTGTACACTTTCCGGGACCTTGTTTTAATAGCGTATACATTGCCCCAAGAATGAATTACTGACTCTGTGGAGTCGAGAAACTGGTATCACTAGCTTGTGTTTGTTCCTAGTGTTTACAGAATGTCTATCACTTCTTTTACTAAAACTATCTTTGTTTTTGTGAAAATACATTAAATTTTCGTAAATATACTGAGAGGCCAGAGTTAATATATTAATTTCTTTAAATTTATCTCTAAGAGACTCTCTCGGTTTTAGATTGTAAATAGCTCTAATGGCCCTCTTCGGTTTCTGTTCTTTCTCTTTTTTGCTCTACATCGTGCTGTCCCGCCTGCCTCTCGACCTTCGGATACATTTTGAGGAGGGGTACGGCGGGGACGGCGCCTCCTATATTCCGCCCTTCAGTGATCTGCTGCGGTTCTTGGAGGAGCAGTGCCTACAAATTGAGAACGCAGCGGGCACCGTCGACGACTTACGGGTTGACAACCGAGCCGTGCCCAGTGAGAGGCGGAATCCGCCGGGTAAGTCGCCGTCAACCCCCCTAAGGCCGATCGGAGCTCCCGCGGGAGGGCGCCGCTCCCTACCATCTTACAGTGGCCTAGCGGCCAAGGAGGCGCCCCCCTGCTCCTATTGTCGCGCATCCGATCACCGAAGTTATTGGGTAAGCCGGTTCCGGCGAGGCGAACTATCGCCAAGGAGCGCCGCTGGTGCTACTCGTGTTTGGAAATGCACCTCCAGCGAGACTGCCCGCACCAGCGGCCCTGTCCGCACTGCCAGGGCAATCACCATGCAGTTTTGTGCCTGGGTGCGAACGGCATCTCCTCTCGGGGCTCTGCCGGGCCCTCGACCCCTACGGGCGGGGGCGCTCAGCCACGCCCTCTGTCGGGCGACGCTCGGCGCTCAACAGCCAGCCACCGAGCCCCTGGGTTTGAAAGGGGTCCCTCCCCCGACCAGTCGGGGTTCGTTCCCCTAGGGGCGGGGGGGTCGTTTTTGGAAAAGAATATGGCTATCTTTTATGTTTATCGTTTTGCTTAATTAACCTGTTTTGATCTATACGCATCAGGAAATAAATTTGTTACAGTTTTTTTTCATGTTTTGCTTAGCAGTTTTGAGTATTGATGCTTTTGAAACTTGGTTGAAATATAAGCATAGAACTGCATGTTCAAAAAGCTAGCTAGTTAGGATATTATCAGATTGAAATCAGTTACTGCACAATTGAGTAAATGGTTATATAGTGGATGGCTTGATTGTGTCTACTTGCGTGAACAAAATCATACTAAGGACTATCTGTGCGTTTTCCTGTGCCTCTCCACTAAGGCTGTTCATTTAGAACTTGTAAGTGCCCTCAGCAATGAAGCCTTTGTGGCCACTCTGGGCCGCTTCGTATCGCGTCGCGGTTTGCGGACCTGATCCGGTCTAATTGCGGAACGAATTATAAGGGGCACGTATATATATTTGAAAGAGATCGTCGAATTTCTGTCCAGCAGTATTTTTGAGGTGGTGGTTAAGGTTGCAAGCTCTGATGGGGTGCCTAGGGTGGCCGAGGTTTTGGTTGGTGATTCGGTCTTGCCTCGCGCCGTCGTGACCCTATCCCGTTTGCCATTTTACTCGCGGACATAAGTCCTTATGTCCAGGACGGGGGTTTGTTTAGGCCAAATATGGGCACTTGAAATTTGCGCGTCATCCGATGGTATGTAGGTGACGTAAACGCCGTGGGGGGGGGGGGGGGGGTGAAATGCCGCTTCTCGGAATTCGGCCGCGTGGGCCGGCAACAGTGTATTGAACGCCGCGGCCTTGTCGACTAGTTACTAGCGACCTCGGAGTCGATGAGACGGTTAAAAGTCGCGCGCAGAGCCTCTTCTGGATAGTTAAATTTGAAGTTGTCTAATCTCGTGCATCTTTGCGTGAAAATGAGGCTGGTCTTATATAATTATTGTTATAACCGTTATGAGTATTGTTTGCGACCGTTAGTAGGTTGCGCGCGGCCGGTGTTTTCATTTGACTGTCTAAAATTTGGGTTAATTGTGCGCGTCGTTTTGAATTTACTATTGAATATTTGGGTCTCGTTAAGACCGCTTCGAATGGAGTGTCTGTTTTGAGCGTTACGTGACAGCGAGGCCTATCTTGAGTTCTCAATGATTAAATTAACTTCTATGCCATTAATTTGCATCGACAAGTTGTTTGTGTGACTTTTTAATATCGTACGAAGGAATTTTGCTTTGTCGGGAGAACGCTAGAATTTGTGACTCGAGAGGAGGTCGCGTGTGCTCGATTATAATTTGTTGCTAAGTAAACATGGGAAATTGAACTTTGACCGTTACCCTTCTTTAGTTGTGCCGTGTGTCACTTGTTTGATTTCGATTAATGTGGACTTAGTTAAATTTGAAGTTAATTAAATGTACATTAAAGTTGATAAACTAATATAGTGAAATAATAGCAGAAGTTTTCAATTGGTGAACGCCCACTGGAGGGATCGCACATTTGGAGAAAAGCGGCGCCTGTGGATCTGCGGTCCGACTACATCGGGGATGTCAGGTTACATCCATACACACTACTACACACTACTTACATACCACCTCCATTACCACCCTGTGGTCAACCCTACCTCCGGAAATCGGTAAGTTTTGTTGCTTGTCAGCCGTTTTAGAATAATAATTCATAGGCCATTGGGCCCCGCCCTCTGTTGCTCGTCGAGGGGATCACTCATGGGCCCTGGCCCAGTCAACCTTTGTCGTGGCAACTAAGGGCGTGAACAGGTAGTATTTATATACCAGCAGGTGAACTGTTTGCTTGGTTTTCACCCTAACAAAAAATACTTAAGATAAAATATGGTAATTAATACGGCCTTAAAGCCTAAAATTAAAATTATTTGAGATTAGTATTTTAAATAGCGAGTACATCACTCACCTTCCATTTGCCGACGATATAGTTCTTATGGCAGCATCGCTAAAAGACCTAAGCTTTATGCTCAATGACCTTAATAGTGTCTCCCAACGGAAAGGTCTTAAGATGAACATGTACAAAACAAGAATCATGTTTAATGTCCATGTCACACCTACGCCGGTAGTTGTTGGGAGCACAAATCTCGAAGTTGTTGACGAATATGTTTACCTGGGACAATTAGTCCGACTAAGTAAGTCCAACTTTTACCGAGAGGTTAATTGACGGATTCAACTCGGCTGGGCAGCTTTCGGGAGATTACGACACATCTTCTCGTTAGACATACCTCAAAACCTCAAAACTACATTGTTCAACCAGTGCGTATTGCCAGTGATGACCTATGGAACTAAGACGTGGTCAACGTGGTCGCTCAGCGAGCTATTGAGAGGGCTATGCTCAGAGTTTCTCTGTGTAATAGACTTAAAAACGAGGATATCTGCAGTAGAATCAGAGTTACCGACATATTCTAAAAAATTAGTATACTGAAGTGGCAATGGGCCGGCCATATAACTCGAAGAACCGACAACCGATGGGGAAAAACGGTTCTCGAGTGGCAGCTTCGTACCGGCAGGCGAAGTGTAGGGCGTCCCCCCTTTAGATGGAGTGACGACCTGGTAAGACATGCAGGAAATCGATGGATGTAGGTGGTTCAGGACCGTGCTTTATGGCATTCCTTGGAGGAGGCCCATATTCAGCAGTGGACTTGTGAAGAGCTGTAATGATGATGATGAATATTTTAAAGTAAAGGAATTAATGCAATTACATATATCATCATAGTCGTTCACCGGTACAATCGTTTCATCGTCAATTCGTTTACCGGTACACGGTTGCCACTTGACAACTCCACGTCTATTGTCGGTTCCCCGAGGCATATGGCTGACCCATTGCCACTTCAGCTTACTGATCCGCAGAGATATTTTTGTTACTCTAGTTCTACTAATGTCTATCACGCTGACAAACATTGTTTTTAACATTGCTTCACCACTGTTCTAAATATTTCACAAACTGCAATTAATCAAGTTTAAAAGTAAAAGTTTCATTACATTTTGTAAAGAAAACTTATATTGAGGCTGAAAGACAAATACTCAACTTTAACAAAATTATAGTTAATAGCTAAGTAGTTGGTTTAACTTACATTTCTCTTTTATATAGAAAAAGGGTGGCAAACGACCACATAGTCCGAATGATAGTAAGTGGTGGCTGTGGCCCATTAATTTATTTATTCTCGATTATGAATCAATATGTAGATGCAATATCATCCCCGAGGCCTAAGAATTATTGCCTTGTAGCAGATTATGAAATACAGCAGCTCTAGTCTGTTATTTAACGCTGGTATTTAACACTGGGTATTCTATGAGATTTCGACAGTAAGTGGCGGTGTAAGAATATTTACTAACCATGTTGTCCTGCGAGTGTCGTAAGAGATGAGAAACTAACTATAAGAGGGGTATTAAAATAAAATAAACCTGCGGTTGCATCTACCAAGCATAGTAACATAAAGTAACATAAATAAGTTTTATGAACCTTTGAGAATATCTACGGGGAAGCCAGCTGTCAATTCGTAATAGGCTGTAACAATAACCGTATCTGTTAAAACGTAGTCCTTCACCGGCCAACTATATCCAATAATATCTTTAATAATATAGATGCTGCGTGTCTCCTCTTTTGGGATAGTTAGAGAACACCTTTAAGAAATTATTTTTGCTTTCCTTATAATATCAAAAACTAAACAAAATGGAATTTAAGTACAGGAGCACGCCCTGACCAGTGCCTTAATCATGTTCTAGAGTGTTGATTTGTTGTTTGCTGTTCTTCTCCCTTTAGTGTGTAACTGTGATATAACGTTTTCATATCTATACACCGTACTACAAGACATCCTTAAGGTTGAAAGATTCTTACATCTTCATAATGAACAGGTCTTTAAAGTACACTGCTGGATATGAATATCCTTATCCTGTGTATAATGTCCTCTAGACTGAATTTTGATCACGGCAATCCGTCTCAACGGAGACTAGCCATCTGCGCTTGATAGGCTTATAGTGCACGAGTGTATGCGCGAAAACAGATGCACCCTCCATTCCTCTACTCTTGTAGTTAGTTGGGGCGGTAGGTAATTCAATACGACCGGAGGGAGATCAGGCGCGGGATCAACGTATAGCCGTTATTTTAACACCGCCAACTTCCTAACTCCGGGCTGCTACTAAGGCTTTTTTGACAGAATAACCCAAAAACTGATTTTGTATCTAACCGCGAGTTCGACTCTGTGAACTTACAGTCAGCAATCACGTTTACGATCACTAGATCAACGAGGCCATCGTTGTCTAGTGGTTATCCTCTATATGATGAAGTGATCCCTACCATTTGTTCAATCATTAATTAATTTGTTAAACAGAGACCTTGAATCTTTGAAAATAGAACTTATGGCGCGGGCTTATACACAGAGCTAATATATTATCAACATTTATTTTGCTGCACTACGGTTCTATATCTTTATAAAGCCATTTGAAAACATCGTTATCCCCACGTTCTCTTTGTGGAAAGAACCGAACCGATCAGTTTCAAAGATAATATACAAAACACGTATTCGATTTACCGATTGATTTATGGAAAGGCATTCTTACATCCACAGGAAGACAGTTGAAGTCTCTGCGAATCGGTTTATATTAAGAAAATATCTGGTAATATAGAATTCATATGTAAAAGTAGAAATTTCTTTAAATTGCACTTTAAAATTTTACCTAATAGGATATTGTAGGTTGATGTTCTTTTTAGAATAAGGGTGAGAAACGAGCACACACTCTATCTGGTGTTAAGCGGGTACTGTGGCCCATAGGCTATATAAATTATCGTTGTAGCACGAATGGGTCATCTTAACCGGAGAAAAACCACGCTCTCACGCGTTTCATATGTTGAGTATAGGGAACTGGAGAAATTTTTTACTGAAAACGAGCCATTTCATTTTGTACCTCAGGGGTGACAGCACATCTTCGCTTTGATTCTTAATTGTGGATAGATGTAGATGTATATGGGCTTCAGCATCTACTTACCATCAGATAGGCTGTGTTCGTTTATCACCCTTATTCTATAAAAAAAGCTTAAAAATGTTTGAATTTGAAGCCACGACTTTCTACAACATTAAGCTGCTGTCGCTTCGAACTTCGTACAACACGTAACAGAAGTACGAGTAATGTTTTCAGCGTTACTCGGATGCTTTTTAATTATAATTAAAGAAGTTAACTTAAACAACAGCGTTTTACGGCCTTGTGTTGGAAAAAGCCACCAATAATTTCTAAGGGGGATTCTTAGGATACTAAGAGGGGGTTAACCGCGTTACCTATTTTGTGTATCCAAGCAAAACGGGTAGTTCGACTCAACTTATTATTAGTCGGGCTTTATGCTCCTTTGTCGCTCTAACTTTTTCTAAAAATTGCTTAGCTAATCGTCGATTATTTTTCTGTATTTTTAATGATGAGGCAAAAGAAAGTAATTTCAACTTAGAGTATATCAGATTAATAAAGTCTTTAAAAAGCAGCTTGCATAACCAAGAAAATTTTAAAAGAATCGTTACTGCTCATGCGGTTCCTCGAGGCATTTTTTCAAGGCGCAACTTACTACCTCTTTCATTTTTGCAGACTAAATCGTTTTAAAGGAGAGCTTTCTTGGAAAAGTATAATTTTGGTGTTATATCTGGAATTCTTTGTACTGTGCAAAAGAAACTTCAAAATTGTAATTTAGAATATTTATACAATTTTCTAACATTGTGATTAATTGTGCCTTCATCATCCATCCATCTATCCAATCACCCTTACGATTTATTGGGTCGATTTATCTTGCTATCTATAACAAAACTGGTTTCAAACCAAGAAAGTGGCTATGTCTGATACCAAGAAACAATAAGATTAATTTAAAAAAATACTTTGTTACATAATATTTTGTTTTTATTTTTTAAAGAATGGCAACGCACCTTCCATTCCTCTGGTGTTGTGGATGTTCATGGGCGACGGTGATCACTTTCCCTCAGGTGAGCCGCGTGCATGTTTACCACTTCTTACATTTAAAAAAAAAGACATGACATCTGTAGTCAATTTGAAACAAAGAAGGCTACATATTCGTATATAGATTGTACTGGCTCTGTAAACGCATCAGACCAGAAAACAGTCCGAAGACGTTATTGTATACTTTCTGTATGTGTGAAAGAATAGATCTCATTTTTACTCACCCCGCACGTGTAATTATTATAATAATTCTTCTTTTAAAATAAAATTCTTTAGGTAGTTTCAGTTTTATTGAAAAATTCGTTCTCCTCTTCTGTAAAGAGAATTTTAATATAACATTAAACAAAACGTAATATTCTAGCAGTATATTAGTACGCCTTCATTGTTTTAACTTAGTTTTAATTACTCGAAACTCAATTATTTTATTATAAAAAATGTGGTGTTAACGAATGTAGACCGGATTCTTATTCAAATAGGTATTTACTTACACATACATCTATTCATACTGAATAGTTAACCAAATAGAGCGTTCTGAGCAAGCACGTACAATAGCGTTTGCAATTTGAATGCTTCAATTAATGGCGAATATGTGTATATATATATATTACGTGGTAGAGCCATGCTGTAGCTATTGTTGTAGCACAAATGGGTACAACCGGGAAAGGACCGCTGTCACAGAATACTATCGTAGAATAGCAGCTCATTGCTTCTGTATTACGTATGGTGAGTGTAGAGAACCGGAGACTCTTTTTACTCGAAACGAGGCAATTCATCTAATTCTATAAATTAATCCTAAAAGTTCACTTTAAAAAGCGAAAGTGTGTTTGTTGGTTTGCCCTAATTTCACGCAGCAACGAAGCTACAAATCGACATGTTTTTTTAGTATTCCTACTCGTAATGTTGAATGAATTCTCTAGAGAGCGTTTATCGACAGGAGAATGACACAGCCTACTTTTAATCCTAGTAAAAAGGCAAGGTTCTTATGAAATAGATCTGGAGCGCTTTTCTCTAATAACTTTTTCTAGCTCAAATAGCTAAACAGGTTTTTTATGAAATTTAGGACTAGGAATAACAGTGGAAATGAATATATTGTGTGTGTCTGGATCGCTAATAAGAAGAAATGACATTTTATTTGACGTCGCGTCCACAGGCAGCAACCACTGAAGTTAATTTTTATTTTTATTTAAGCATACACAGGCATATGTAAACGTCTTATTCTGCCTACAATAACACAAAGGATACTTTTTATCCCGGTAAAATTCTCAGTTCCTATAGAGGCACGCTGCAGCTGTTCTATGGCTGCAGCTCTAACATGACCAGAGAAGAGTAACGATTTCCCATTCTGCAGTACATTATTAATCATATTGTGTTATCCTTTGTTGTTATGTTGGTTTTTAACAAAGCATGATTTACATTAGTAGTATTTATCACTATTGAATCACTTCCGTATAATTAATGGAGAGATTACGAATAAAATAATTGCCTGCCTATTTTAATGTCATAATTAATAATTGCAACAGTCATTTCAATTTAATCCCTTAAAATATATGCGAGATAACATTAATGATGGAGAAATTAAATTAAAATAACAAACATGCATCTGTAAGTTGTGAGCAAGCTATGAACAACCCCTATAAAAGAAATGTAATATTCACTCATATATTTCGAATCACGGGAAATTAAAAACAGCTTGTACTTAATGATCTTTCGAATTGTTACGAATGATCCAATCGAGGAGTTACCTACCACACCTTTTAGATTTGGGTGGGATTTATTAAAATTCAAATTAAAATTTTACGTGGTAGAGCTATGCTGCAGCTATATTAGTAGTATAGTTGTAGCACGAATGGGTCGGCTTGACCGGGGAAGGACCATACTCTCACAGAATACGAGCGTAAAATAGCAGCTTAACGTTGCTTTGTTTCGTGTGGAGTGTAGAGAACTGGAGACCCTTTTTACTGGCAAAGAGGCATTCTATCTTAGTCCTCACGGGGAACAACGCATCTGCATCTGTGTTTATTGAGGATAGATGTAGAAGTCTATGGGCCGCAGCGGCCACTTACCATCAGGTGGACTGTGTGTTCGTTTGTCGCCCTTATCTTATATAAAAATAACGACCATGTGATTTACCGTTAACTGGGAGGCAGATTAATAAATTCAATAAAAGTTTGCTGCTTAACAGCGCCCTTACTGCAAATTATCTCATATTTTGGAAGGATATTTAACATAGTTGCCATGCTTGTGAGGTGGTGTGGCAACCGCATTTTTTTTTGTACAGGTAGTTACTGATGTTCATCTTCTGTCTAATTTCTGTCTTCTATCTCTAAAGATACCCACGGGGTGATATAAGTAGTGGTTTCTCTTACGCCATCCAACCACACAACGGCACGGATTAACAGATAATGGGTTGGAATTAAAATCGGAGCTGACATTTGTCAAAAATAATTATGTATTTATAGTCTAATTGCCAATTCGCCTGCAAAATGTGGTGATTATAGTAGATCTTCCTTAAAAAGGGAGGGATCCATATTTAGCACCTTTACGTATTGATGGAGGAGAAGAAAAAGTAATATTAAGTGCTTACATATCATTCTTTACCCGTCACCGTTACAGCCTATCCAAAGTCCAATAAACAAGTCAGTAAAAAAAACATAAGGATACTTATTTATGATGCAATTTAAACTATGTTTTAAAATAAAAGTCATAAATAATTCGATAACCTTTTGCAAGTTTCAAAAGATTTGCAGATTAAATTTAACTGAGGTATAATAGGTAAATAGGTTAAGCAGCTTTGTTCCCGCTAGCCTATTTAACATATACTACTGGAACAAAAAGAAAACCGCTGCTAGTATTCACTTTAATTAAATCAGTAACCCTCTTCCAATTAACTATAAAAGAATAACCTTAGCCAGCTGCTCTGAATGCAGCTATTTGTTTACGTAATTTTAACTCTGTTATTTGTTTTAACTACATTATTATCCTTTATATATTCAAAATATATTGATTTAGCTATTAATTAATGGTATTTATTTGGAAAATAAAGTTTGCACGTAAAAGTTTTAGGTAATTTTTTAAAGAGTAGCCGAATTTTATACTTAAGTTCAAATGTATAAATAATGATATACCCTTATTCCAGTTTTTGAAAATATAAGTAAATAAGCCATCTTATATTTTTTCAATTGTTCCAAATTGAAGGTGGTTTATGGGCAATAACTACGCGTACGCGCCCTCTTCTGTGAGCGATTCAATTCACAACGTTTTTGCCAACCGATCGACCGTTATGAATATGTACGTGCGTAGTAAAATAGTAGGCGTTGAGAAATTTATGAATGACAATCAGTTAAATTAATTTATTACCACGCATTCTGAATTTAAAAGATAAAAAGGACAGAATGTTTGAGATTAGGCGTAAGGCTTTAAAGATAATGTCTACTACTACAACTAAGATAATGTTTTTTATTTGGAATCTACCGAGGAGTTAATTGAATTATCTAAATCTACACTAATATTTTTCTTACTACCTAATTTGAACTTAAGAGCTAGTCTGGCATATGCAGGCTCTCTAGGAAATAAAAATTACTACTAGAATACATTAAGTAACACACTGAAACGATTTTTGAGTGTTCTTACATGAATTTCATTCTGGTTGCTCTGGGATCGGCGTCTGGATTTATCCTTTAATCTGGACTCCAGGTTCTTTGACTCGTGACAGTGGTAGCGATATGGATTTCGATTTTAGAAATTCACTAATAAACTACACTAAGACTTAATAGAATCAGGCGTTACTTTGCGGAAATCCATTATATAAAAGCTTTTACAAAAATTATATATTTGCGAAGTAAATTTTTGTAAAAGCTTTTATACACTAAGACTATTCTAGTATCCTACCAACTGTGCCAATTATGGATGTCGCCGCCGGAGGACACAAAAAATACCAAAACTACTTTTATTAAATTTAATTTAAAAGATATTACAACTAAAAAGAACTAATACTAAATAAATCTAATTAAACC
Source organism: Parnassius mnemosyne (assembly GCA_963668995.1). Lineage (NCBI taxonomy): Eukaryota > Metazoa > Arthropoda > Insecta > Lepidoptera > Papilionidae > Parnassius > Parnassius mnemosyne. The sequence goes on along the minus strand of CAVLGL010000024.1, from coordinate 45,182,870 downwards.
TACACCCCGCCCGATGTTAGAAACGAAGTGTGGGGGCATCGTGGACTTTCTTATATATAATGCTGTCGGATGACGCGACGCCGCGAGCGTCACTGTAAATCCACGACAGCAGAAAAATCCATTTGTTGTTGTGTAGTTTATGCCGTATATCCAGATCACCGGAAATTAGTCTAAGTGGACAGTTATCTGGGATTGATATCAAGGCTCAATGTACCAACAGGGTCGAAGAATATACCAGGGCTCTTGTCGATGCGTTCAATGTATTGACCATTGCCGGTTGCAAGAATAATAGCACAAAATGCGGTGGCGGTTCTGTAAATAATAATTAAGAGTTTACTAAGTCTAGATTGTATGATAAAGTGTATATAATGTAAAAGAAAAGTGTATAAAGGAATTGTAAGTGTTAAAATATATGTCCTAAAACGAATGTAATTTTGATATTTAAGAACTTATGTCATGAGAGTGTTTCACTTCTTCGAAGTGGTATATAACATGGCGTCTGTTAATAAGGAGAGTAAGGGTATTATTACTGTGGACTTGTGCCACTTCCAATTGGGTGAGAGGGCTTTGGGAAGACGAAGATGATTTTTGATGTAGACGTTATCTACTATTTTATATTTGACCGTGCGAGTGTTTCTGTCGTAGTATGTTTTAGACCTTTCTTTGAAATTTGTATATTTTGTTGGGCTTCGAGAAATCTTCAATCGATGCTGTAGCATTTTAATGTAAACAGGATAGATAACGTTACTTTTTGATTCGAAAACAGCATCGGGAATATACGGCTTATGACCAAAAAGAAGTTCGTCAGGAGTGAACTGAGTTGTTGTATGAACGTTACTGTTGTAGGGTAACATCGCCGTATAGACGTATTTGTGCCAATCGGTTTGGTTTTCGTTCACGAAGGACTTAAAAAACTCTTTCAAAGTGGCATGTCTCCTTTCGAGAGCACCTTGAGTCTGGGGATGATACGAAGAGGATCATATCTGTCTTATTTTTAAAAATTCACATGTACGTTTGAAAAGGTCAGCCGTTAAATTTGTTCCTTTATCGGTAATTATAGATTTTGGGATCCCAAATTGTGAAATGAAGTAAACTAGAGCTTCACATGTTTATTCTGCGGTGACGTTGGAAATTGGATAGGCTGTAGAAAATTTGGTTAGATCATCTTGGAGAGTGAGTATAAATCGGAGTTTGTGAAAACCCGCTTCGGGTAAGGGGCCTACTATGTCTAGGCTTATTTTCTCAAATGAGCGAGTAGAAGTGGTTGTGATTTGCATAGAAGACCGGTTAATCTTGCGTAACGGTTTATTTGTTTGCAATTTTGTATATACCTCTCTATATCTGCGCGCATGTTTTTCCAATAATAACGTTCTTTAATTCTATTATACATTTTATTTGATCCTAAGTGACCGGCTATTGGTATATCATGATTTTCTTTTAGAATTTTCAATATCTCTGTTGGTACAGGGTATATTATGGAGCTATGATGAATATTTACACAGGTTACACACAGGTTATACACAGGTACTCAACCTAGTTAAGGCAAGTAATATTATAAACTTGACTTTTTTATTTTTCTTTTGTGTACTCTACATTATTAAGCTACACATAGTTTTAATTTTATCGTAGCATGTTATTTTTGTTAGACTTATTTTTACTTTATTTTTGTTACTTTATTTAATTGTCATCATATTTGTTCCTGTATGTAAACATGTGTAATTGGAAATGAAATAAATATTTATTATTATTTTCGGAAAGTGTTTTTCACTTCTCAGTCCTTAGACTGGAATTCAACTACATTTATGGGGCGGAACCAAAGCAAATGCAGCGTGAGGTGTGTATATTTATGTTTTCATGAGGTACTATTTCGTTTTCTTCTATCTGCATGAATTTCCTGACAATTCTGCATGTGTTTTATATAGCAGCTTTTTATAGTATAATGTAGAGGGTTTCCTTTAGGTCTAATAGTGTTAAGCTATGGAGGAGATGATTTGGTATTACGCCTGTTGTGGAGAGGTCTATAGGAACTACATATACTTTCTCTTGTCGCCGGATTCTAGTCACTTCATATTTGAGCTCCGCGTACTTACTAATTTTTTCTGTGATTGTCTTCTGTATGTTGTTTGTGTTGGGGACTGCAATGTCTATCAGGTAAGTAATTTTATTTATTTTGTCTTGTAGGATTATATCTAGTCTGTTATAATGGATTGTCTTGTTAGTAAGAATTGCGCGGTCGTACAAAAGCTTATGTGTGGTATTTTCTAGGGTAAATTTTGGTGTATAATTATAGTAGGTAGTGCTGGTATTTTTAATGAGGGCAGGGTGTTTGAGTGCTAGTTTTTGATGAATGACAATGGCCACCTCGTTGTACCTGTGGGTGTAGTCGGTCTGCGTCAGAGCTGTACATGCGCCTGTTATGTGTTGGATGGTTTCTGGGTGGATGTGGCATTTGCGACATTTATCATTAATTACTGTAGGATCTTTTATTATGTGTTTTTTGTAGTTTTTGTGTTTATGATTTCATCTTGAATAGCTATTATGAATCCTTCTATTTCTGGGAATAAGTTGCCTATTTTCAGCCATTTATTTGAAGCTAACTTATTTATGTGTGATTGCTCCAGGTCATGAGGGTGCCTACCGTGGAGTACTTTCCTCTTCCAATATTCAATTTTTTGTATCTGCTGGCTCATTGGTATTGGCTATCATTGGTAGTGTTTTGGGTTTCTATTTGATTGCTAAGGTTAAGTGGCGTGTAGTTAATATCATTTGTTACTATGGCTTTATGTATATAACTAGTGTGGGATTTTGTATAAAAGAACGATTTTAGTCGATCAACTTGTTTCTGCCTTAGGTGCTGAATATCTATTAGGCCTCTCCCTCCATGTTCCCGTTTTATGGTTAATCTTTCTATTGCGGACTTAGGGTGCAGGTTGTTATCTTTCGTAAGTGTTGTTCGTGTAGTACGTTCTAATTGTTCTGTGTCAGTTTTGGACCATTTTATAACCCCGAATGAGTATGTTAATACGGAAATGGCGAAGATGTTTATTGCTTTGATGAGATGTTTACCTGAAAGTTATGTTTTACAAACGGCGTTAAGTCTTCTCTTGTATTCCGTAGTTAGTGAACTTATTATTTGTACGTGGTCAAGACCTTTAAGTTGCACATACCCTAAATATTTATACAAGTTAGTCGATTCCATTGCTGTAATAGCATCCGTGTTATTCACTACATAGTCGCCGGGTCTTACTTTGCCTCTTACGATGTGAAGTGTTTTACATTTATCCAAACCAAATTGCATATTAATATAGTTACTAAATTCTGCTGTAATATCTACTAACTTATTCATATCTTTTTCTATTTTTGCGTATAAATTGATGTCGTCCCTGTATATAAGATGCGATATTGTTGTTTCGTCTGTATTGTTTTTGAGACTATATCCTGCCCCACAGATATGCAGCAAATGAGACAGAGGATTTAGGGCGAGACAGAACCACAGTAGGCTTAGAGAGTCACCTTGGTAGATGCTTTTTTTGATGGAAATATATCGTGTTGTGATAGTATTTTTGTCACAATTTATTTGTAGTGTTGTTTTCCATTGTAACATTATACGTCGTAATAAATCTATTATTTTCGGGCTTATTCTGTAAATCTCTAATATTTTTAACAACCAAGAATGAGGAACACTGTCAAAAGCTTTTTTATAATCAATATAGGTGCAATGCAAATTTCTGTTTTAGAGGTGGCACGTTTATGAATAGTGGAATCAATAATCAGCTGTTCTTTGAATCCCACGTGGCCCTGTCTACATCCCTTCTGTTCCTCTGCTTTTATATTGTAGTGATCGATGTGTGAGTGAATTTTCTTTGCAATTGCAGATGTTAATATTTTGTAAATTGTGGGTAGACATGTAATTGGTCGGTATTGGGAAGGCTGAGGTGAATTTTTTGTTTTAGGTAGCATGTAAGTAATTCTTGTTGCAATAAATTCGGGCGAGTTCTGTTCTCCTACTATAATATCTGTTAAATGTTTTGCTATAGATTTGTGTAATGTGGTTAATTTTTGTACCAGAAATTATGTATTTTGTCTATACCAGGCGATTTCCAATTATTTAATCTAGCTGTAATATGTGTAATGTCTGACACTATCATCTCTGCGAATTCCATCCCTTCAAAATCACTCAATTTTGCTTCTTCTTTCACTATCCAAGATGCTTTGTCGTTGTGTTGTTTTTGCTCTTCCCAAATACTAGCACAATATGCCTATATTGTGCTAGTATTTGGGAAGAGCAAAAACAACACTATGTATATATTTTGTCGTTTTTATGTGGTCTGTGATTTTAAAGTTCATTTCTTCAGATATTACTACCGCTGTGAAATATATAAGTAAATGTATGCTTATGAGTTGTGTGTCATCAGATATATTTTGTGTGATATACTCACACAAAATATATCTGATGACTGTTTCATTAAATAAATTTATCAGACGAAATAGTTTAAGCGAGTAGTTAAGTTTGGGTAATCTTGGTCGCGCTCCTGGATCCATCCCAGAGTATTGTGTTATTGTTTTTTATTTATATTTTGTTATTCGCATGATAAATAGATTTACTTCTTTACTCCATTTCACGTGAACTCTTGCTTTTCCAGGCTTGGTGGACGCGGGTAAGAAGGTAGATAACCCCCGCGCAGCATTCATGGTCGAAGTGGGTGGAACTGTATTTAAACTAATATAGAGCCACGCTGCAATACTATTGTGGTTGCACCACGAATGGGTCGGCACGACCGAGGAAGCACCACGCCCTAACAGAATACCAGCGTAAAATAGCAACTTAAAATGCTGCTATATTACTTTTGGTGACTGTAAAGACACGTTTTACTGGAAACGAGGCATTCCATCTTAGTTCTCATTGCTGACAACGCAATTGAGGATAGATGTAGATTTTTATGTGCCACAGCATCCATCTACCATCAGTTGGATTGTGTGCTCGTTTGTCACCCATATTCAATAAAAAAAAACTAATACCATTTCTTTCTGAAGAAAGTTCTGATACGACACATTGGCAGCAAAGTCGACACGCCACTGTGAAATGTTTTCCTTCAGACGCAAATAAAATAGGGGATTTGGCGCTTTCCAGTCACTAAATCTTTTTCGGTTGCGCTACGGTTGAGAAAATTTATTGGGCCGTATAAATAAAGCCTACTCAGGAACAATTATCAAGTTTATGGCGTTTGAATGTATACCCCAAGTACCATATCGAAATAAGATAACTTGTTTCGACATGACTAGAAGGTAACTCAGATCTTCACACAGTCAACCCTAAGGAAAGTGGATACTCTAGGCCATAGTCATCTACATTTATCCTGGATTAAGAATCAAAATGCAGATGCATTGTGACCTCTGAGGACAAAGAGGGAATGCCTCGTTTACAGTAAAAAGGGTCTCCGGTTCTTCGCATCCACAATAAGAAACACAACAACATTAAGCTGCAATTTTACGCTAGTCGTGAAAGCGTGATCCTTCCTCAGTGAAGCTGATACTTTCGTGCTACACCCATAATATAGCTCCAGCATAGCTTTACCAAGTTAACAAAACAGGGTAGGGTGGGTAATACTTCAGATAGGTCAATAGATCAAAATATATGAGTGAAAATTAAATTTCTATTGTATTTTCTTTACGTGGTAGAGCCATGCTGCAGCTATATTAGTAGTATAGTTGTAGCACGACTGGGTCGGCTCAAGCGGGGAAGGACCACGCTCTCACAGAATACCAGCGTTAAATAGCAGCTTAACACTGCTGTTTCGTATGGTGAGTATAGAGAACTGGAGACCATTTTACCGGAAAAGAGGCGTTCCATCTTAGGCCTCACGGTTGACAACGTATCTGAATTTTGATTCGCCAACGAGGATAGATGCAGATGTCTGTGGGCCACAGAAACAACTTACTCGTTTGTCACGTTATCTTACAAGAAAATTGTAGCAAGAGCCTTAGCCGTTAAATAAGTAAAATAATAATATAAAATATCTAGGTGGTAGTACTTCTTCTCTGCCTATGAGTTTATCTGGATAGATACCACCCTGTTAAATTTTCCTGGCTCTAAATATCAAGGTTTGTACTGCTGTGTTCCAGTTTGACTAGTATAAAGAGCCAGTATAATGATGGGCTGTGAGGCATTCCATCTTAGTCCTGAACGACGAAAATGACAGTCTAACGAAAGGCCTGGTGTCATGGTCGTCAATCCGCAATCACGTTTTTTTTAATTACAGACGAATTTTGAATTTAAGGGTACGATTTTTATTTAAAGGCTCTTTTTCAGGATGGAAAGGAATAATTCTGTAAAATTATTAAAATTTTGAATAAATTTTCCTTGAATACTTATCCCTTGACGCGACGCGTTTCTTAACTCTGATCTTGTTTTATGATCCTGTTAAATATATAAGGAAAGTAAAATGGAAGATACTCGAAAAAATCTGTAAGATGAAAATTATTGTTTCTCTAAAATTCTGGCATTGTTTGTTCAACATAGCAATGAGATCAGAAGAAATTAATGTGTTATAATGTGGATAATATTTAAAAATAATAAAAAGCCCTATTACAGTGCACGTGCATTATTCATTGCCGTTACAACTCTTCATAGATCCACTGTATACACAGGTGATGAATATAGGATATCACCAAGGAATGCCACAAAACATGGTACTGAGCCCTCTGCATTAATCGATTTCCTGCATGTCTTACCAGATCGTAACATAAAACATACGTTTCACCTTGACCACGCTCTCATAGGATACTAGCGTAAAATAGAAGCTTATTGCTGCTATGTACGTACAGTAAGTTGAGAAAACCGGAGACCATTTTAACTGTAAACGAAGCATTGCATTTAAATCCTCTGATGTGAAAACGCATCTACATTTTGGTTGTCAAGCCTGGTTTCTATGATAGGCCACAGCATCCACTTACCATCAGGTGGAATGTGTGCTCGTTTTTTACGCTTATTCCATAAAAACAGTTGTACTTTATATATATTCATTACTTTTTTATGTTTTACTATCAATTCACGCGACTTTACACGGGAGATTTTTGGATCTCACTAGTAGTAAAATTAGAAATTTGGTGCTACCGATTGAAGTCGGTTTAGATTTGAAATATAAAAAAAATCAGAACATCATCAATAAGGTCGAAGTCAATTAAATACGCATTATTACGGATTACTCAAAAACTTATAATCAAATCTTGATCAAATTTATAGGGGACCACATGATAATAACTAGTTTTCAAATGAAGAAAAATCAAATCATTTCACCTAGAAAAAAGTTCTGACGTAACACACATGAAAAATGTCTCCTCGGTTTTTTGCAGTCAGTTGAAAACAGCGCCACCAAATACAAATAAAAAAATCATCAAAATATGCCCAGCCGTCCTCAAGTGATGATCTTTGTTTCTATTGATTAACTTGGGGCCAACCAAGTAGTTATTATTATTTTATTGTGTAATTTCTAGTTTCACTTGGGACCAATAGTAATAGGTAATAATTGTTAACATTTTTTTTGACATTTCATGACAAAGATGACAGTTTTAGTTTTTGCCTTTAAACTGTGCAAACAGATTAAAATTGACTATTATTATTTAATATTTTAAAATCAAAAATATCATTAAAGGACCGACGCTCTTTAATGGACGCCACCATTTTTAGGAATATCTGTGTTGGTGAGATTAAGTGTTCACAGTTATTGTCCGAGGTAAGGTTTCGAAGACCACCCAAAAACACACGATCAAAAGTTTTGTTTTATATACCAAAAACCAGGACCAATATTGGTAAAAGAGTTCCAGTACACAAAATGTGTGTCCTCCACAATAAAATGCTTAACGACCTCGATATGTTGTCTATCTTCTGTTCGGCCTTCAAAACTCAATTAAAAATATTTTAGTAACAATTAAATATGAATTAGATATATATGTATATTTTTATTGTACATAATAATTTTCAGATGATTGTTTTCCTGACTGCGTTAGTCAAAAGGCAAGGCGTAGTGAAGAGTGCACGCCTTGCAATACATAACGCAGTGTTGGTACCGACTTTGTTATATGGCGGCGAAACCTGGGTATGCCAGAAGAAGCATAAAAGCAAGTTGAATGCAGTGGAGATGCGATCTCTTCGTAAAATGTATGGCGTTACCATGGCCGACCGAAAGCGAAACGAAAAGATTCGCAATATGGCAAGTTTGAAAGATGACTTTATCACAAAAATAGATAAGGGCGTGCTTCGATGGTTTGGGCACGTTGAGCGAATGAGTGAAGACCGAATGGTGAAGAAAATATATAGCGCGAAAGTTAATATTAAAAGGTGTCGAGGTAGACCGAGACTAACTTTCGAAGACCATGTGAGCAAATTGCTCGAAGAGGGGAGGGTCAAGAGCACTCGGATGCCTAGACGTGCATGTATGAAGAAGATAATGAATCTGAAAGAAGTGAAAGAGGTATGTAAGGATCGTGACACTTGGCGATCTGTTCTCTCTGGCTACCCCGTCAGGGATTGTGCGTGAAGATAAGTAAGTAAATAAGTAAGTAAAGTATGTATTTTTTATCGGATCAGGGTGACAAGCAAGCATACAGTCCACCTCATGGTAAGTGCTTGCTGTGGCCCATGGACTTCTACATCTATCCTCGTTTTCGAATCAAAATTCAGATGCGTTATCAGCCGTCAGGAATAAAATAGGATGCCTCTTTTCCAGTAAAAAGGATCTCCGGTTCTCTACACTCACCATACAAACACAGCAGCATAAAGGGCATGTTTATGGGTCACAGTGTCCGCTTACCAGGTGGACTGTTTGTTTATTTGCAACTTTATCCTATTAAAAAAAAACATGCACGTATCTTCTCGTTTTCCTCCACTGCTTCACTATTTGAAATTATTATATTTTTAATTAAATATTTTCCTTTTTTTAATAATGAAAGTTACTTTAATTTACTGACTGTGGTATTTTTTCTACACAAAGTACGTTAACGTTTTTATATTACTTAAAAAATAGAACTGAACACTTACATGTCCTCCAATTGCTATTTGTCTCTGTGAATCTGTTGGCTGACTGATCTGACTGGAAAATCCTCACAAATATTTCGGTAAAAAATATTTCTAAATGGTGGTAGGGGTCAGCATTACGAGAGTGTCGGTAGCTGTTTTTCTATCGTCGTCTGCTCAGCGTGTTCAGTATGACCATGTATATTAATCGATATTCTTTAAAACGCATACACTTGGAATTGGACTATTATATTAACATACTCAATGGTTAAAACAGTAATTAAAAAGCCCGACTACGTAAAAAATTTTTCTGGAAAAGGATAACAATTTCATTGGTGTCAAATAGGCTCGAACCCTGGTTGCTTGTGTTCTGTGAAATTTACAACGAATGCTTAGCTCTTGAGCTACTACAACTCCGTATGAAGGGGTTTTAACTATAAAATATTTTTTTTTAGTGAAATATTGGTTAATTATTAGAAAGATAATTTTTAAATATAAAAACTACGTGTCACATTGTTTGTCCGCGATGAACTACTAAACTACTGAACCGATTTTAATGAAATTTTACACACTGTGAGCAGTTTGCTCCAACTTGAGAGATAGGATTGTTTTTGTCCCAATAAGTGACCCTTAACATTTTTACTAGAAATTTAAGGATTTTTTATTGGAGAAAGGGTCATCTCAGAAAAGGACAGAATGACGTCTGTCTGGTCAGCTAGTATACTATATAACTTTTGAAATGCGTCACCGATCGATGAATATACTGAAGAACTTATTCCATAGTTATAAACTTACAATTTGTTTTCGAGTAGGGTTTATATATAAGGTCTAATAAATTTTCACAACCGTAGCGTTGGCCGTAAGAGGTTTAGTATAGGCTCAAAATCTCTTACTTTATATGTGTCTCATTGAAAACATTCCGCAGTGAAATTTCGGAGCTTCTACACTTTACAGAGATGTCGTTTAATGAAACGACTGTAAGCGTTTGATACTACGCTCATTTATTTTAGAAAAAAAAATGTAAGTCTACACATATATCCAACTGCTAGACAAAAACCAGCTTTATTGAATTTTTATAGGAGACCATGCGGCTCACTTGAAGGTAAGTATCGACTGCCGCCCATGAACGTCTGCAACACCAATGAAATATTTTAAGTCATAAATAAAAATGCGTAATTATATAATACAAAGTGAAATTCGCATATTTAAGTATATCAAAACCGTTTTTGTAACGTTTCGTAATTTAAACCAGTCTATAAAGAAACAAACTAGTCTAAAGAGTTTCAAGTTTTAGGTTGTACGGTGATTTCACTGTAATTTGATTCACTTAACGCAGCGTGAAGTGGCTGAGGCTTAATATAAATTTGCCGCAAAATTGCTGGCGTGGGAAATAGGTTCACGCGAGCTAACTTCGTTTCACGGAAAATTCTGCTAATTTTAAACAAAACAACCGTGCGGCTTTGCGAAACGCTCGTAACTTTTAATAATGAAATTGTTTATTCCACATGCAGCCATCTTTGAGAAGTATATTTTTACTATTCCAAGCCAGCGCTTAACTATAATCCCACCTGATGGTAAGTGCTGCTGTAGCCTAAGATGCTGAAGCGCACTGATTTAACAAAATCCTATTCACTCTTGCCTTGACAATTGTAAGCAGATGGAAAGACAGATACTGGCAACTTATGCCATATATTTGCTGGAACGATGCAGCAAATCATTTGGTTTGAATACGTGGTAAGTCAACAACGAAAGGATGGAGGCTGGCCTAACGTCGGGTTTTCAGATGGTGGAAGGGAGAAGGAGGAATTAAGTAATGCAATTCCTGCGCACACTCTCCGAAATACATCTGTAGAAAACCGAAGGATTGGCTACTTAACGCCTCTGTTCGAGACTAGTAAAATTGGTTTTAACCAAATTCGAGTCACCAGTAAGCCTCTTAGCACGCCTTTCCATTGAGTCCAAAGCTGCTAGGTGGCATTTTGCAGCACTAGCCCAGATATGGCAGCAATACTCCCTGCACGACCGGATTTGGGCTTTATATAAAGTAAGCAGATCTCTCGGCGTGAATTATCGCCGCACCTTTGCAAGGAATCTTAATTTCCTGGCAGCTGCTCTGGCCTTGGACTCAATGAACAGCTCAAAATTCAGGTATCAGGATATCTCAACTCCCAAAAATGTAAGCTGGTCGGTGTATTGCAGTGATACATTTCGGAAATAAGGAGCCAAGGAGAGCCGGCTAATTTTAGAGACACGCCAATGTTTTGGGTTCGTTAAACTATACAAGATTGGCATCGCCATATTTGGAGACTGCCTGTAGTGTGAGATTCACACGCTCTACCATAGCTTCTCTTTCGGGCTGGATTTGATCCCGACTGGCCCAAGCACATGGTAGGTAACTCTCTACAACTTTGTTGTCGTCTGCATATTTATTGATATTGGGCATAAGCAGATTATTAATGTGTATCAGGAAAAGAGCAGCAGATAGAACGGACCTATGAGGAATACTAGCGATAGTCGCCACAGGACTGAATGAGCAGCTATCGATGACGACCCGTAGAGGCCATTCACGTCCTTTGTTGCTTTGGCTATACACCAAAAAGCTCTAGTGTCGGATAGTTTGGTAGAGAATTTTGCGCCAATATGTTTCATGCGATCGAGATTTTCTTTATGTAACGCTTTCTAGTATGACTTGGCGACCTGGTAGAAAGCTCTCTTCTTGGAATTGATACCCAGAGCTTTGCGGTCTCGAGCGTCAACCCAGGATAGATAAGCTAAATGCTTTCACTTTTTAGCTTGGACGCATTCAGCGTTAAACCATGGGCGAGCTTTGCTATCAGTGGGAACGTCAGAAAAGGGGATAATATACTTCATTACTTGATGTATCAATATGTGATGATGTTTTAGAAGAAAGAAAGAAATAAAATATTTATTTTGTCAGCCACGCTGTAACTATGGGCCGGCTCGACCGGGGTAGGATCACGCTCTCACAGAACACTAGCGTAAAATAAAACAAAATACACATATTTCGTATGGTGAGTGTTGATTACTGGATACCCATTTTACTGGAAACGAGGTATTCTATATAAGTCCTTAGGGGAGAAAACGCAACTGGGTTTCGATTCTTAAAATAAAGTAAAGTTACAGCTTGTCAGCTCGTATACGTTCCACTGCTGATCATAGGCTTTCTCTCGTTTCTGAGAGGGTTTTAGGGTAGGGAAATAAAAGCCGGAGAAAAGGAAATAAGGAGCCCATAAGAGGTTGCTAAGCATAAGCCTGCCCGTAAATTGCCTCATATGGGACGAGATTACCAAAGGTTTTGCCGCTGCTGCCCATTTCCTCTTTCGTGTTACTTTCATCGCCTCTTACGTCACCCAAAGTACGATATTAAATAGTGGATATACTTACTCATGTTTTAATATTTTTTGTAAAGTTAATTATGTACTTGACCCTTTTGAGTGGACTAAATACCAAATCAAACTCAATGTAACAACTTTAATTGTTATTTTACTGGCTTTCTGGGTGTAAATTTTATATTTAATTGCTTGGCATGGCAAAAGCCAATATAAACTTATAAATATTTAATCGATAAAAATATTATGTTTTAATATTCAGTCACATAAAACGCGATAATTTTAGGGGTTGTAAAGGTTATGCTTACCTATATGTACAGTATATACTCCTATTTCTAAGTTAGTATACGACATACTTATGACTTGTTTTACATATTATACTATCGGACTGAAGAAATCCTTAATACTTTTTCTTTTTTATCGTTTATGGGTGATAAATTAACGAATGTCAGATGAAGTTATTATTCACTTTTAATTATTCTCTTACGTGGTAGAGCCACGCTGCGCTGTGTACAATGGATCGACTTAACCAGGGGACGACCACGTACTCACATAATACAAGCGTGTGTTTTTTTATAAAGAATGTATAGTAACGGAGACCCATTTTACCTTATACGTGGCATTCTATGTTAGTACTCAAGTGTGATAATGCATCTGAATTTTGATTCCTAATCGAGCTAAAATCATCTACTCACGGTCAAGAGGACTGTGTGCTCGTTTGTCATTCTTATCCTGTAAAAAATACAATAATTCTAGAACAAGGGTATTGTATATAACCATAGCTGAAGTTTATCCACGGACCATAACATCAAAGCCTGACATATTTCTTGAGTTTTTCCCTGGAATATTTACCGAGTACTTTCTTGCATCGGATCTTCTTGTAAGCGTGACAAATGGTTCCAGCCTCTCATCTGTGGTCTCCTATAATGGAATACTCCAAGATAAATGAATGCCATTTATACAATACAGAGCAAGGCAGCCGATAAAGCGGAACATTTTATATTTCGAATGGTAATCATTCATTTTTGAGCCAACTTAGAAAAGGTTTCTAATTCGTATTGAAATTTGTATATACGATTGACAATGGCAAGTATATTGTATATATTTAACGCGATATCTTCACCAACTGTAAGCTGTTATCAATGATTTTTTAATAAATAAACTATAAAACGTGTAGTAGCGGGTAGCGGTGTAAGAATATCTAATACCCCATATCATCGTCAGGGCGTTGTAAGAGGGGACAGAGGGAAACAAATCAGGGTATAGGCAGCAGCATTTTTTTAATAACGACTAAAAATTTAAAAACTGCAGTTTTCAACCTGCTTGTCCAGTATGGCAACTATGGCAATATGGGGCAATCTAAGAGTAAAGGCCCGTGTTCAGCAGTAGACTTTAATAGGCTGTAACGATAATATAATGATAACGGTAAAAAATTGTAATTGTAAATTAACTGATAGAAAAAATCTAACCCTAAGAATGAAAGAATGGAAAATGAAATTTTTATGGAGCTATTTAGACGACATTCTTGTCAGATATTTTAGTTATTTAGCGGTCAGCCACCGCAGAGTCTACTTCACCTGAGGATGCAAAGCTTAGAGACAAAACACGTGTCGTATTTTCGTCGTTGGTGTGTCTTTTCTAGTGTGCACTGTTGGGAGTAGTGGTGACGGTGATTAATAAATGTAATTGAGGGAGGGCGGGAGGTTTTTTTTATAGAATAAGGTTGACAAACGAGAACACAGTCCACCTGATGGTAAGTGGTTGCCGTGACCCATAGACATCTACATTTATCCTCAATAAAGAATCAAAATGCAGATGCGTCGTTACCCGTGAGGACTAAAATGGAATGCCTCTTTTCCAGTAAAATGGGTCTCCGGTTCTCTACACTCACTATACGAAATACACCAATGTCAAGCTGCCATTTTATGCTGGTATTCTGTGAGAGCGTGGTCCTTCCCCGGTCGAGCCGACCCATTCGTGCTACAACTATACTACTAATATAGCTGCAGCATGGCTCTACCACGTACAAAAACTAAGTGCTCTTTAAACTAGGTAAGACCAGTGGTTTTATTTTATTATGCGGATCTTAGCTAATACATTTTTAACATCTTTGTCATTTGCTTAGTCCACTCAAAATCTCACTCTAAATTAAACCGTTTGTACTCTTCTAAAAGTTCACTTTTCAACTTGATTAATAGTACTTCAACTCTAGCTGACATTTTAAATCTAGTAGGTAGTTAATTAGGGTTAAGACCCTACAATTTCCATTCAGTAAATAGACTTTTAAATTAATTTTCCTTTTTATAGGAATATTTATTATGAAAATGTAACTAAATACTTTTTTCAAACTTTAGTAGTAAAGTGTTGAAAACTCGCTTGACTACGTCTCGGTCTCAAGGTATTGAGGTGAATTTTACATGGGAAGAGTTAATTGAGCTTCTTCTTTTTTGTGAACATAAATCTTGGTAGACAGTGATCCTAAACCACCCATATATTTAATACTAGCGACTCGCCCCTGCTTTGCCTGGGTTAAATCGAATAATTTGACGTAATTTATTGTACAATTTTTTTCGATTTTACAAAAAAAAAAACAATTTCGAGATTTTTAGATAAAATATAGCCTTAATGGTAGTAATGACCTTGTATTAGTATTTCATGACTAGCGAAAACGAGATGATCCATCTGTGAAACTATGATATCTTTTCAGCATTTTCATTGTTACACACCAGAGGGATAAAATGGAGTAGTAGATTATCTAATTTTGCGTAAGTGTATAAAAAGTTAAAAAAAAAACTTCCTCGAATGTTGTTTTAGTCATTTAAAACAAAATCAGAATCAAATAAATAGTTTTAATTTCGGAGAAAATATAAAACATAAACATTCAGTCCCCTATTTTAAATTTTTCTGAACAATGTTCTTCCGTCTCAAAGTCCGGTGCCTTCAAGAATATAAAATTATATTTTGTCTATCAGATTGGGTATTCTTTTTAACTCCACGAAAATGTAATAAAAAGTAAAACAAATTCTTCTAATTTATATCATTTAAATATGACAGTCAGTTTCAGGAAAATTAATTAAAGGCTTGTAAGTGGATAACCATTAACAATTTCGTTAACCTATTTTAGAGGCATTCAGGTTTAGATAGAAACTGAAATAACTTTCCAACTTTCGACAAGTTATTTGGAGCATTATGGGTAAACTCAAATTATTTATATACTTATTAATATGGACATATGTTATTATAATTTCAAAATAAAACACAATTTAATATATTTTAATAAATTATCAATCAAAAGAAATATCAAAAAAATTATGTGTTTATAATTTTTAATTCACCACGTTCTTTTTCTTTGTACAAAATTTCAAGTCTTTAGTTCGTCGGAAAGTTAGTTTAAAATCAATTACTCAATTCATCCCGAAATACACGATATATACGATTTAATAAAAACATAGAAAAAATAGTTTTTTTTTTCAATGTGTAGTGTTCAAGTAAATATAAGAAATCATTAGTGCTTGTAATGCTGTATTTCGGCCGGAAGGATACGGAGAGCCTGTATAATACAGGCTGTGAGACTTTCCATGTTAGTCCTCTAGTCTGGAAACGCATCGTAGTTGACTACAGGTGTCCAAGAACTGCAGTAGTCATTTACTATCAGGTCAGGTAATAACTTAACAATCCCACCTATGTTTATAGGACTTTATGGTAAACCACAAACAGCTCGGCTGTGTTTCTTTATAGGAGATTGTGTATGGATAAGATTCGTAACGGCAACGATAAGCACCAGAGTGCTTAAAATACACGGGATGGTATACCGTAAAAGGAGCTGAGAGTTCTATCTGGCCTTTCTAATAGATCCCTGTTATGACACAGATAACAAAATTAGATTTTGTTACCTCCTTAATTGCCGTAACCGTTACAGTATATCAAAAGTCCACTGTCGCAAATAGGCTCTTATATCGCCTCAAAGGGTGGATTGCTACCCACACTGGGTAAGCAAGTGGCCGAGTACTTTTATAATAAGTACAGCAAAGGCGTAGAACAATTTGCCGGCGAGTATATATAAGATAAGAGATTAGGTATTACACTATGTATGTATATATATACGTCACGATGGAATTATGACATGCAATTTGTAACCAGCGCTTAACAGTCTCGAGACAAGACCATGAGTTAAGCTCGAACAGACTGTCTGAGATTAGTTCCGTTGTTTCTAATTTGATAACAATTTGTCGTAAGTCTAGGATAAATTGTGGAAATGTATATTTGATATTAAAACTACACGATCGTTTTATCAAAATTATCTATGGCATATAATTCGAAATAATTACTTAATAGTCATTAACACCATATCAAGTAGCTCAACTTACATAACTAAAATAAAATATCATACCACCACGAGATGATTGTATCACCATTCTCGCGAAGATAAAATGTCATCGTTTTTAAGCATATTGCGCGCATGAAGGATTGTGGAATTTGGCATAGTTTCATTTTATATGCAGAAGGTGTGCAGAAAGTTATAATTCATAAGCAATAATTGTGTGAAACAAATACATGAAATAAAATAAAACATTCATTGTTTATCTTCAAACTGCCAATGTCAAACACTTATTACATAATCTGTCTTTTTTTACATTCAGTATCAATTTAAAACTATATATTTCCATTTACATATCAAACAAACATACTATTTCGTTCTTTCATTCATTAAACCATATCAAAGTCCACTACTGTATAGGCCTCCCTATAGATTACAATCTTATCTTACAAGGGAGATTTTTGACATAGTGTGCACGCTTAGAAAGCGGGTGGGGAAACTTATTTTTTTCTATTTTTCAATTTTTAGATATTAGAACGATGTTACTCTCCATTTCCTGGTTTGATTCTCTCTGTCACCTCTTATGACACCCACGGGACAATATGAAGTAGTGGATATTCTTACCCTTCCACTACACAACCACTTGCACTAAAACAAGTTGATATTGTTATAAATGGTGTGAAAATAATGAATAGTAATATTTAATAGGTCATCAAGTGTACATGGTTCACTCGGTTGCCTTGTCTTATATAAAAAATACACATTTATCACATCCATACCTTAGCAAAAAGTTCTAACTTAACACAAGGAGCGCCGTTAACGTTATGGAACTAACGAGGTGGCAAGAATTATGACTAAGTCGTTCAGAAACTGCTGGAGGTGAATTTTAGTGTATATTCCCAACTTCCATTTATGTAGAACTGCGCTTTTGTTGATATAATCGAACTTCTGATTTACATGGCAAGCTATAACTAAAAAAAGTTTGTTTTGTGATGAATTCTTTGTCTAATAATAAGTTAAAAAGAATAAACGTTTCTTTTTACATATTATTAGACAAATTTATGCCGTAGAAGTGTGCAATATTTAGCAAGGGATGTCATTGACGAAAGTTTATTGACACATCATACACAGGTCACAGATGCAGCGTGGATCTACCACGTATGAGAAGGATAGAATTTAGAAAGAATATTTTAAAACGCTCTTATTAGCTTCGCGTGTATCTATTTAACTATGTAAATGAATATTTTAATGTTTGTTCACGAACTTGTAGACGGCCGATTATCTTGAAAATTAGCACTCGTATAAGGACCGATGACAATTCAATAATTTAATAACTATATCATAACATCCTGATCAGGATCACCAGGATAAAATAAAATAATTTTCAGGATTATCACAGCTCCTAACTAATGCGTGTTGTTTAATTTTTTTTTTGAACTCCAATAATTATTGTTTATGCAACAATTTCTATATTTGTTTTCTTGACATGTTAAAGTAAACATAGTTTTTAATTAATAAAAAAGGAAAAAAAACATTCCATACTGCATCTAACATCACAGGAAGTTAGTAATCATTGGACGTTTTTTCATCTGCGTGTAATCCGACAACTTCAATAAATCCTTGTGACACAGCTGGCGTCTAATTGTTAAGTTAACTAATATAGATCGTTTAGCCAAATTAAGTTTAGGGATTTTATCGCATTTAATTTAACATTATAATAGACATTTTATAGTTGTAGCAAGAATGGGTCGACTCGACCGTAAGGAGAGCGCCCTCACAGAATGCCAGCGAGTGATAGCAGCTTTATGCTGCTATGATTTGTATGGTGAGTGTAGAGAAACGGAAATTATTTTCATTGGAAACGAGGCATTCCATCTTAGTCCTCACGGGTGACAACTCATCTGCATTTTGATTCGTAATCGAAGATATATGTAGATGTCTATGGGCCACAGCAACCACTTACCATCAGGTGGACTGTGTGCTCATTTTTCACCCTTATCCTATAAAAAAACTTACATGCTTGTTAGTACGTTTTAATTTAACACACTTTGCTAACTTCTGAATTTTTATTTCTTTTTTCTTACTGCTTTCTCTAAACTAGGTTTCTTTAAACAAAAAATTTGCTGTATCATGAAAACTGTTTACATACATAAATTACACAAGGACAAAAATCAAGATCGTAGGACCACGTCCTCACAGAATACCAGTGTAAATTAGCAGATAAATACTGCTGTGTTTCTTATCGTGTATATAAAAAACCAGGAATCCCTTTTATGGAAAACGAGGTGTCCCCTATTAGACCTCAGAGGTGACAACGATTCTCTATTTTGATTCTTAATTTAGGATAGATGTAAATGTTTATGGGCCACAGAATGCAATAACCATCAAGTGGACTGTGTGCTCGTTTTTCACTTTTAATAATTATAAGCCGCCAAACGCTTAACTTTGCATATTTTCTTGATCTAAACCCCTTTTAGAAATGAGGTGAGGCCTTTTTCTGGCACATGGGCGTATATTAGCTGTAAATTTACTATAGCAATATAAATTCTGCAGGTTGCATGCAGCTTGAAGCTGCTATTTGACGCTAGTATTCTGTGAGAGCGTGGTCCTTCCCCGGTCGAGCCGACCCATTCGTGCTACAATTATAGTACCAATATAGCTGCACCATGGCTCTACCACGTAAAAAAATCATCTTGTTTACGTACAAAATTGCTATTAATTTGTTAAATGAATATAAATAAATTTAGTTTAAACCTCCTTATTAAAATGTTGACATATTTTAGAATTAACAAGTCCAGATAAATCATCTGTAAGCAACAGCTTTCGGAGTAACAAGTCCTAGTAAATCCAGCAACGTCAGGTTACGTTTTTTGCGACCTATCGCCCTAAATCAACACATTGTGACGGTTTTAAGCTAAAGTTTCACGGGCGCATGAATCTTATTTTTCGTAATGGAAAATGCTTTGCTCTTGCTTACCTTTTTTGTTCATTTATTTCTAAATATAAAAAGTAAAATTAAAATCTATAAACGTTCTACTGCTTGGGATAGGCCTATATTAATTTCTTAGATAAAGTATGGAGCAATGAAGGCAGCCACGACTATATTTGTCACCAGGGAGGCGCCACTTAAATAATATTTCATAGCGGGGAAGTTAATTTGTTCGGAACATGTAAAGGTTAATGTTTCTTTCCTTACTTTTACTATTAGGTATAATTTATATTGATTACATTTAAAATAAATAAACCAAACTACAGATGTTAATGAAAGTAAAAAAATAAAATAAAAAAAAGAGTAAAAAATGTGCAAGAAATTAAAGGGCACACTTCTGAAGCATTGTTTTGTTTATTAATTTATTACCCTTGAAACTTATAAACTTTCATTTAAAACTAATTTCTCAATAAACTGACATTGTGTAACTAAACACTTTACCTCAGTGTCAACTAGCGACATCTGGTGAGCGGAAGCTTATTAGCACTAATTAGTCCTAACATTGTACCTCTTAGATCTTCGTAAAGAGGGTAATCCCATAGAATGTGGTGAAAGTCTTTCTCAGTCCAATCGAACTCGCACATAATTCATATTTCAGCATTATGTACTCGTTTATCACATTGTACTCCGTGTAGTGGCGACCCCGTGTAGTGGCGGTAAGAATACCCACTACCCCATATCTTTCCATGGGGTTCGTTTGCCACCTAAGACGTCTAGACCTGGCAACATAAAACGCACGCACCCTGATGACTGACGAGAAGATCCTGGAGCTAGAAGAAGAGATAGACAAGTTGCGCTGGGATATTATAGGATTACCTGAGGTCGGGGGAGGGCATGGTAATCCTCAAATCCGGAATTTGTTCTATCACCGTGAGGGCGACCATCTGTCCCAAGGAGGCGTCGGATTTATCGTCCACAAATATTTCGTTAACAACGTTGTAAAGATTGAGAGTGTGTCGACGAGGGATGCGTACCCTATACTCAGAATCACCAGTGATAAATTGAAAAAGAATCAGAAGTTATGTAAAAAAAAGTAAATTATACTCAAATAGTAAAATTAATATCAAAAAATTGGTGAGGCTATTCGATATGCACTCTATACAAGTTTTCCATTCGATTAATTACTCGTACAATTTTATTTTGTTTAAAAATGTACAAAATCTTTTACTATTAATATTAATGTGTTCAATTTGTAAATGTTTGAAAACGGTATCATTAATTTTTCTGAACACATGTGACCCGAAAAGAATTCACTACGTACGTACGCAAACAACCTTTAATAAACATTAAATACGGACCTCTAAAAGTTCCAAGGGACTTCAAAGAACTTCAAAGGACTTTCAAATATGCGGAAATTACATGGGATGTTAATACGAAAACATATAATTTCATTCGAAATTCAGAAAATGTTCACGTGGAAAGATTACATTTTACAAAGAATTTGTGTAATTGAATTAATAAAAATGTAAATTGCAGGTGTCTGTAAATTGTATATTAATTAAATATATTTCTATAATTTTAGAAATGACTATCTTTCTTATTGTTTATGAACGTATCTCTTCTAAATTACTAACTTTTTTTAAAGAATCGTTAAGATAATCATGAAGCGTGTCTTGGAGTAACATTTAGTCATAGTTTTATAAAAATCGGTTCATTCTATTAAATACCCCTAATTTTTAGCGAAATAGACTTAATTGCTGATGATTGAATTAAAATGCTCAAATCTATGTCTTTATGAAATATATGAGCGTGAAACTATTGTATTTCACAAAGAGAACCGTCAGTGTAAAATCTGGGTCGACCGCAAATCAACACTGTGTCCGTGGCCTTGTTTCTGATTCTGACTAATTTAAATTACTTCATGTTAAACTGAAATATCTTACTGTAAGGGCTAACATGTGGTGTTTTATGTTGTGTTGAGATTTCTTATTTGCGAAGTAAACACAATAATTAAATAAGCGTTTTTTTTTAAATTAAAGATTCACGAGAGAGGGAAAAGACAGGGATATAAAACACGAGTTAAAAGAATAGTATAACGAAGTAATCTATTAAAATACCATTTCGATGTTTCTGTGTATAGTGTAGAGCATTTGGAGAACCGTAGACCTTTTTTTACTGCACACATCCATTCCATCTCGTTACTCAGGGGTGAAAACGCATCAGCATTTTTGTTTCTTAACCAAAGATAGATGTATGCTACGGTAACAGTATTCACTTACCATCGGGTGGACTGTGTGTTCATTTGTCACCGTTATATTATGAAAAAAAAAGATATCATGTGAGTCATGTTTTTAATTCACATAGTAATGCACTATATTTATATTTATTGCCAACTTTCTGAAAAACTAATGTATAGTATTTATTTCCTAACGTTGTTCAGCGTACTCGTTGATTTAATGAAGACTGAAACATTTTTTCTTGTAATTGCAGCTTAAGTTAAACGAACCAAAGCGAAAAATTCGGAATTGTTAAGAAACATACTGAACTATTATACTGTATATAATCCTTAAATAAGAATCAAAATATAGGCCTACAATGTGGGTTGGGAACACGCTCTCACAGAATACCCGCGTGAAATAGCAGCTTATTGCTGCTGTGTTTTATATGGTGAGTGTAGAGAAGACATATTTATGCAAACGAGGCATTATATCTTAGTCCTTAGGGATAACAATTTATCTGATCTTTGATTATTAGCGGACAAATGTAGACGATTATGGGTCACAACATCTTACCATCAGAAAGACTTTGTGCTCATTTGTCACCTTTATAGTAAAAAAAAAAACGTGTAAACAATACTCGGTTATGACTGCCAAGGATTCCACATTTTCCAGGTAAGCTCTCACTAATTATCTTACCATATTCGTACTCTACCGTTCTAAAATTAAACACTCAAAGCCTTTTATAAAATACCTGAAAAGGTATTATCATTTCTCGTTTTGCTTTAATGTGGATTTAACTTTCTCGGAAACGGGTTGAAATTTCAAACAGTTTTTAATATAAAAGCAGAGCAACGAAAAAGCTATCCAAGAATTAGCCGCCAACGTTAATGGATTATTTTTACTTTTTAGACACTCTGTAGTGTTATACTACTTACGTATCATTTTACATTATTTTAAATTCATTTTTCCATTCTGTTTCGATTTTCTGCATTCACCTCAAAACTGGATATTTTACATCACCTTTATTTCCATAGGATCCTGTAACGATTTCAAACCATAAGAACACAATAACAAATCATTTCTACTTCGTATTTTCACATTATCAGCACTTTTAAATTGGTGTCAATGGAGTCTACCTTTTTTCGATCTTTTAGCTAGTTTTCCGTAACTCTACAATCTTGGACTTTGTGTGGGCAGCTGCGCTACCTTTTTTCCTATATCAATAATATCTCATTTTCCACTTAAATCTTACCGTTTTCTTATTATAAACCAAAAACAAAAATTTGACATGTTTTGTCTTTCTTATTTATATCGTTTCCATGGTAATTATATTCAAATTTGCTACCGATCTGTTATTCCTATTTCGATAGATTTATTATTGTCGCTTCACGACATTTGAGCCAAATGTCGTGAAGCGACAATAATAAATCTAACCTAAGAAAAACAAAACAACAAAAATACAACAAAAACAAAATTATATTCAAAATTCAAAGATATTTACAATTTTATAAAAAAATGTAATGAGGATGATGATGAATGAAGTGAGAATACAATTAGATTATAAAAAAAAATAAAGGTGAGAGAATAGGGGAATATAGCGTTGAAGTGGGGCCTAAAAGTCGAAGCGACACACGTTGCGTTTGTAGAAGTAGGTTTCTTAGCAGCGACGGCACGCAGCGCCTGAAGCCAGCACACGCCGTTTGCGCTTGTAGAAGTAGGTTTCTTAGCAGCGACGGCGCGCAGCGCCTGGAGCCAGTACACGCAGCGTCCGGAGCCGGCGCACGTAGCGCCTGGAGAAGGGGCGCGCAACGCTTAGAGCCAGCAGTTGCAGCGCCCAAAGGTAGCGCCGGCGGTAGGTGCACTCGGCGCCTGGAGTAAGTAGTAGTAGTGCCCGGAGTAGTGTGGCCCCCGCGCTTGTAGTAGACTCGAAGCGACTTCCGAGGTAGATGGAGGCTTGTAGGATTCCGGAGTGGCGCGGCCCGAGTTTGAAGAAGCCTTCGCCGAAGACTTCACGTGTAAATGGAGGCTTGCAGGATCCCGGGGCAGTGCGGCCCCGGGATAAGGCCTTTAGGAGATACTTCCAATTCGCGAACTGAAGCGAGACTGCCTTTCTTCACCGATTGTTCGGCTTTTATACCTTTCTAGAGAGAACGGAAAAATTATTTAAATTATACGCAAATTTTTTGTAAATGGTCAAGAGAAAAGAGGATTTATGTGGAATTATCGAAATAGGAATAACAGATCGGTAGCAAATTTGAATATAATTACCATGGAAACGATATAAATAAGAAAGACAAAACATGTCAAATTTTTGTTTTTGGTTTATAATAAGAAAACGGTAAGATTTAAGTGGAAAATGAGATATTATTGATATAGGAAAAAAGGTAGCGCAGCTGCCCACACAAAGTCCAAGATTGTAGAGTTACGGAAAACTAGCTAAAAGATCGAAAAAAGGTAGACTCCATTGACACCAATTTAAAAGTGCTGATAATGTGAAAATACGAAGTAGAAATGATTTGTTATTGTGTTCTTATGGTTTGAAATCGTTACAGGATCCTATGGAAATAAAGGTGATGTAAAATATCCAGTTTTGAGGTGAATGCAGAAAATCGAAACAGAATGGAAAAATGAATTTAAAATAATGTAAAATGATACGTAAGTAGTATAACACTACAACTCAACACTCGTTCTTCAGGGTCATTGCCTGGCTTACGCGCAGATACACCCAAAGACTCACAACTAAACTAATCCTTAATTAATCTTTCCAAATCCTTTTCTCTCTTGGTGAAAATGAGGTTAACGATTTTAACCGGTTTAATTCCACCTGTCATATAACCATGTAAAACCCATCCAAGCTTGGTGAACGATGCCACAGGTAGGTTCTTACCTCTTGAAATTAATTCATTATGAGGTGCCAATTATCCATAAGATAAATTTCATAAATTAACTCGTCTTCTATGGGTGTCAAATGAAGATGAAACGTCGGTGTCAACGTCACGAAAGATAGCCTTATCAAAAATAAATTAAAGACAAGTATCTAATCTCAAATGTTTAATTTGTGCTGTGTTATTTCAAAATTCTAAACAACAAACGAACTTTTTTATACAAATAATATTATAAACAGTGCTAAAATTGACAAATTAATAACAGTTTAAATTTGTGTTGAGTGAAACATAGTGATAAAAATCTTTGGATTTAGTAGGTAGTGCTAAATTGTATATAAAAAATTGACCTTCGGACTACTCCTAATAACTACATCACCCGTTTCTATTTCAGTCATTATTTTAACCACTATTGTAATCAAACGTTTAGCCCAATGTTATAACTGCTTTAACCGCCCAGACTAAGTTCTATAATTTAAAAGCTTTTAGAAAAATTTACTTCGCAAATATCCGCGTGATAAAATAAAATGATGTGTATTACCTAGTATGAAGAGCACCTCCCGCCCTCCCTCAATTGCGTGCACTATCCCCGTCACCACTAATCCCAGCACCGCTACTCCCAACAACACTACACTAGGCAAGACACACTACTGACGATAATACGACACGTGTTTCGCCTCTACACGAGGCGAAACATGTGTCGTATTATCCTCTATACGAGGCGAATTTTTATCACTATGTTTTTACTCCACACAAATTTAAACTGTTATTAATTTGTCAATTTTAGCACTGTTTATAATATTATTTGTGCATTATATTGCATTATATATGTTTATAATATTATGTTGCATTATTGCACGCAATTGAGGGAGGGCGGGAGGTGCTCCTCGTATAGAGGATAATACGACACGTATTATCGTAAGTTGTGTGTCTTGCCTAGTGTAGTGGTGTTGGGAGTAGCGGTGCTGAGATTAGTGGTGACGGGGATACTGCACGCAATTGAGGGAGGGCGGGAGGTGCTCTTCATACTAGGTAATACACATCATTTTATTTTAAAACGCGGATATTTGCGAAGTAAATTTTTCTAAAAGCTTTTATATAATGGATTTCCGCAAAGTAACGCCTGATTCTATTTCTCCGTGAGGAATTGTTCAAAAACTATAGTAGAATAATATTTATTACAACTTTGTCTAAAACAAGAGGAGAAATAAAAAATAATAATTTATTAATTTGTGCGGCGTGTCCGAAATTTATTGAAGATAACGAATACCTCAAATGCATATACTGCTTTAAAAATTTTCACAATTTGTATCAGTATTGCTTCTTCATAAATAACTGGGAATGTCCAGATTGTAAAGTTCCTAGGAATAGAGGAGGTGACAACTCTAATACACCATTACGCGGTGATACTGCCGCATATTCCCCACCCACCATTAGTGACAGCGCTTAAAATGTCACAATGCGACGCAGAGAAATGTCACCACAATCATCTCTCACTTCCACCGATATAAGAAACATAATAAGAGAAGAACTGGAGCTTGTTCAAAATTCGTTGATAGATAAATTCAAACACATTGTTAGAGATATGGTTAAGGAAGAAATACGTTCATTCGAAAGCACGATAGAAGCAACTGAAAAGGCTATAGCATTTTTAAACGACGAATATGATACCATTAAGAAGATTTTAGACATGCACCTGCAAAATTTATCTGAAATTCGTAAGGAATACCAATCCATTGTTGATACTACCAGAGACATCACAGCTAGACTGCAAAATATAGAACAGCATAGACGGTCCAAAAATATTGAAATACAATGTGTACCAGAGCACAAAAATAAAAACCTTTTCACCATAGTCTTACAACTTGCCAAAACCGTTTCT
Organism: Parnassius mnemosyne; assembly: GCA_963668995.1. Lineage (NCBI taxonomy): Eukaryota > Metazoa > Arthropoda > Insecta > Lepidoptera > Papilionidae > Parnassius > Parnassius mnemosyne. Next base: position 45,156,277 of record CAVLGL010000024.1, on the reverse strand, counting down.
TTTGATATCAAAGAAGCTGACATCCATGTATGTACACGTGTAGCAAAGATGGATTTAAAGAGAGGCCGTCCAAGATCTATTATTGTTAAACTTGCTACGCCTCGTTTGAGGGACAACTTTTTAGCTAAGATAATAAAGTTTAATAAGGCTAATTCTAACGACAAAATCAATACGAGCCATATCGGTATAGCTGGCAAGACGCCCGTGTTCGTAACGGAACATCTTTCTCCATTAAACAAGAAAATCCATGCCGCTGCTCGCCTTAAAGCCAAAGAGAAAAGCTACAAGTTTGTGTGGGTCAAGCAGGGCAAGATCTTCATGCGGAAGACAGATACTTCGCCATATGTATACATAAGAGATATGAGGAGTTTGGAGAATTTAGAGTAGGTTGTCTTTGCTAATTGTGGATGTTCTCAGACTTCTAATGTTATATCTGTATATTACCAGAACGTCCGCGGAAGCCGTACCAAAACACATGATCACTTCTGTAATGCTCTCTGCGCTGATTATGAGATTATAATAATGACTGAAACTTGGTTAAACCAATCTATTAATAATGCTGAGGTCCTCGACAATCGCTATAGTATTTAAAGACGTGATCACGAAAGCTCTGGATTTCATGGTTCAAAGGAGGGTGGTGGTGTATTAATTGCTGTCTCTAACAGGCTAAAATCTACTAGGCTAGTTGGGCTTGAGAGTAAATGTGAGGATTTATGGATAAAAATAGAATCTTTGACACTCAAAATGACGATTTGTGCGGTATATCTGTGTCCCCCGTGAATCATACTATTTTAAAACATTTTACAGACAATTTTAATAGAGTATCTGAAGCATTAGAAAATGTGTGTCTCTTAGGTGATATTAATTTAAGCAACATTGACTGGACATGCAGTCTAATTCGTTGCGCCTCTAACTTAGGCCAAACGTTAATAGATTTTTCATCCTTTAATGACTTAAGACAATATAATAATATAAAGAATAAAAATGATAAAGTCCTTGATCTTGTATTATCCAATATAAAAGATATTAAAGTTCTGTATTCAGTTCATAGCTTAGTCCAAACTGACCATTACCATCCACCTCTGGACATAAATTATGCCTTTATTGCACAGACGGGACTTAAATCAAATATATCGCAAACTAAATACAACTTTTTTAAAGTAGATTATAAAAATATTAAGGCACCACTTAACAATATAAACTGGTCTCTTGAATTTGCTGATTGTAATGATGTTAATGAGACGATTAATATATTTTATGATATACTTAATAAGAAAATAGAAAATTATATTTCAAAATCAAAGCCACGCAGTTTAAAATATCCACACTGCTGGTTCAATAAAGGTTTAATAAGAATAATAAATGAGAAAAGAACTCTCCTGCATAGATATAAAATTTATAAAAATCCGCTTGATGAAATGTCGCTGCAATTATTAAGCAAACGCTGCAAAATTTATACAAAACTTTGTTATCAGGAAAATATTTCTAAAATTGAAAATAGCATAGGCTTACTTAGGATCGTTCCTAAGTATTTTTGGCCTTACATTAAAAATAAGCGTAATTTTGTAAATCAATATCCATTAACTATGAACCTTAATAACAAGATATGTTCGGAGGGGTCGAAGATATGTGACCTCTTTGCAACTCATTTTTCGTCCGTTTATACCAATGCCACAGTCCCCATACCATCCAATAGCATTAATAATTCCATCACAATTTCATCTAATTATTTTAGCTCCTTATATATCCCACGAAAAACAGTTTACAAGTATTTAAAAAGACTCGATAAAATTAAAGGAGCTGGTCCGGATAGAATTCATCCAGTTTTTATAAATATTTGTGCTTCTTCTCTTTGCAAGCCCTTAACCATAATTTTCAACAAATCATTGCGATCGGGTGTATTTCCAGAAAAATGGAAAATAACAAAAGTCGTCCCAGTATTGAAAAACGGCGATAGTAAAAATGTTATTAATTATCGACCAATATCTATATTGTCAGCTTTTACGGAGATATTTGAGGCCGTAATCTATCCTTATTTATCTAGCTATTTTAAGCCCTACCTCTCCGAAAACCAACATGGATTTGTTAAAAATCGCTCAACAATAACAAATTTAATGTCTCATGTAGGTTTCTCAACAGAAAAAGTCGACACTCAACTTCAAGTAGATGCTATATACACAGACTTTTCTAAAGCATTTGACATAGTGTACCATCGAACTCTATTGCATAAATTATCTAATTACGGTTTTTGTGGGTCTATGGTTGGTTGGTTTGAGTCGTATCTACGTGGTGGAACTAACTATGTAGTACTAAACGGTTACAGGTCTGATAACTATATATTTAGTTCTGGCTTTCCACAAGGTTCTCACCTGGGGACGTGGCTATTTAACGTGTTCATTAATGATTTGGATCAACAAATAAGAAATAGTAAGGTGATAAATTGTTCCAATGATTCACAACGTTTACAAGATGATATTGATGGTCTAGTAAATTGGTGTAGCATGGATAATGTGCAGCTAAATCCTACTAAATGTTATCAAATCTCTTTCACACGTAAATTATCTCCATTTAAAATTAAACATAAAATAAAGAATGAAAGAAAAATTACAGATTGTAGATCTTGTAAAGGATTTGGGAATTTTTTTGGATTCTAAATTGACTTTTATTCCACAAACGGACCGTATGATAGAGAAAGCTTTAAGAACTTTAGGCTTCATATTAAGAAACAGTAAAACCTTTAAGAACATCACAACTAAAAAAATATTATTTAATACCTATGTCCGCAGCATAATAGAATATGGGAGCGTAATATGGTCACCACAATACAAAGTCCATCAACTACGTATAGAAAGGATACAAAAATGGTTTATGAGGAGTCTAGCTTATTGTAGTAACATAAATTACAAAAAACTTGCCGGATATAATGAGAAGTTAAAATTATTCGGGGTTGATAGCTTATCAAACCGAAGAAAGTATCTGGACATGGTAATGTTTTATAAAATAGTGCGCGGAACTACGGACAGCGCTGAGCTATTGCGAAAAAATAAAACTTTAAGTACCAAGGCTTTATCCGCGTAAATCTGTACCTTTGTTCTATCCACTTCCTTCGAAATCTAATCTAGGTCATAACAATAGTTTAGTTAGCATGTCACGCTTGCTGAATTTGATGTCGGATTCTGTGGACATTTTTAGCAATTCTTTGTCCTCTTTTAAAAAAACAGTACTACAGAACTTAAAAGATAATATTTAAGAATTTTATATGTATTAATTTTGTTATTTGGATTAATTGATTATTGTGTTTTTTCCCCTGTATTGTTTTAAGGTGTCTTAGTTTATTAGTTTATATTTTTTTTATTTTTGGTATCTCTTGGTTTTTGATTTATTTTAAGGTTATGTTTCTCATATTTTGTAATTTATGTTATAAAGTGTTACTCTTCTTGTGAAGCATGTTGTGGCTGCCTTTAGTAGGTATTACATTTAATAATTAAGCTTATATATTATGTTTTGTGAACATTTATTATTGTAATTACCTCTGGCTGTCCTTAAATAAATTAATAAAATTAAAAAAAGAGGACAACGTCGTAACAATTCTCGGCTCACCGATTGCGGAAAGAGATTAAGTGCCTTAATCGTTTGCACATTTATATCCTCTAAGTCACTTGTGAAAATTCATTTATTCTTTATGTTCAAGTGATACGATAAACAGTCGTTAATTCGTTTGCCCGCTATGTCCTCAATTCGTAAATCTTCTTTGGGCCCACGGCGTGCTAACTTCTGAGCCATCTGCTCCTCTATGAGCTTCATGGTTGAACTTTAATCCAGAAGAGCTGTGGTCTTAATCTTTCCTTTAGATCCATATAATTCGACTACATATGCACATTCCAGTGCATTTACTGTATTCACAGTCTTAATTTGAGCTTTCTTATCCTTCTTGCTCCTTTGCGGTGAGGTCTTTTTATTGGGATATCGGTTCAGAGTACGATGATGCCCCATTTGACATCTATCTATACCACATTTTTTCACCATACACTTAAACCTCCTATGGTAGGGTGTTAGACATTGAAAACATATATTCACTTTCTTAACCACTTCCCATTTCTCATGGTTATCCACATTTTTAAATTTATAACAACTCTCTATAGAATGGTCTTTTATATACCACAGTTACGTGTTACCCGACTTGAAGGTTGATACGGAGTCGTCATAACCGCTTGTTATTTGTGCATCCTATTATCTCATTGTTCATTACGCTTACTATTAAAACGGTCGCGTAAGAACCCAGTGTGCACGCTTCGCTTCCGGTTTTCGATACGTTTTCGTTTTTAGACATGTTTTCAGCGTAGAATAACACACCAAATTGTTCACTCAACTAGTTCAAAAATTTCGCCATCTTCTGTAGCTCTAGCTCCAAGGGATGTTGAGCTCGATACTCACACCATTAAAATTTAATCATAGTTTCAAGCTTCTCCACTATTCGACTTACCAACTCGGGCTAGTATAAATACTTTTGTTGATTCAATGCTTGTATCGATGAAAGCATATTCGTTACACGACTTTCAAAAGCGCCGATGTTTCTGCCATCTTCTGCCAGTCTTGGCAATTGCTTCACATTCTCGATCTCGGATAGAATGAGCATCTTAACTCTACCAAATCTTCTTTCGAGAGTGTTCATTACTTCATACGGTTCTCATAAAGTAAACAACAATGACTTAACCACTTCCTTAGCGATGCCTTTTAATGACCTTCTAAGGCGTGCTACATTTAGCACTCCAGAAAAATGAAAAAAAAACACACCGTACACAACGTACCGTATGTCTTCAAACACCGTTTTGAAAATTATCGATTCACCCGCGTCTCCATCAAAGACCGGTAGATCCTTCAGGAAATGAGGTGGGGAAGTCTTATCTTTACCTGCTATCCTTATTGCACTCACCATTCTCTTATTCATGACACCTTACTCGCGTGTGCCTTCTGTGTATTTCCTAGACTCAACCTCCGCCTCCTTGTGGCGTGACCCCTTGGATGCTTCCTTATCTGCAGTGTAGGGCTGCGTCAAACTAATCGGCGCACTCATTATGGTCTGTCAAACCCAACTCCTTACGAAAGGTTCCACCTGCATATTCCACTCTTCATCATCCTCGCTCGAGTCGATCTCCTCTTCCCGGTTAAGGCGTGCTAACTCCAATTGTGATTTAGCAAAATCAGCAGCTGTTTCTGCTCGTTTGAGCTCTGAGCATTCGAATTTAATCCGCGCCTCCAATTCAGCTCTCAGCCTCGCTGATCGCGATGACCTACTACCTTTGCGTGACTCATTTTCATTTGTCTGCCGGATCACAATTTATCGTCGATGTCGCTTCTTTGGTTCCGACTTGACCTACTTTCTAGGCTATCGCTTCACTCCTGGACACGACAGATTTCTACGCGATGCTAGTCTGCGTACCTCTGTTGATCATATTGTTGCTAGTCATTACCACAAACATTCCCGAGTCCCATGTATTCGTAGATATCTGGGAGGTGACCCCTAGTAGTAGTACCAAAGTAGTAACTGTGGTCGCTCCGGATGATCGCGTTTTCTTCACCTTCCTTGAAACCCATGTCCTTGTCCTGGTTCCTTCGACCCTCTCATTCTGGTCTCGTGCCGGTTTCATCTTGCAGGAGGGTAATTGTTGGCCTACGGCCCCTAATGTCCCTACAGCCCCACAGCACTATCGGTCCCTACAGCCCTACAGCCCAACAACCCTATAAATCTTAGACGAGCCACCAAGCGAGTGAACCGCCCAAGGATGAATTCGTGCAGGAAAGGCAGAGGGAAAGGTTAAGCCCTGCCCATCAATAAACGTAACAGAGCAGTCGAGCTGTGCAAATGCAGTCTTGCTCGGAAGAATTGCGCCACCTCGTAAGGTGTTCAATCCCAATCTCCGACTTTGGCACCGTTAGGTGTCGTTGCTTGGTATGCCGGTGACTTGTCGCCCAGGCCTTCTCCCGGCCCAACGCAGTCAGGTCCCTTCCACAAGCACCCTCGCCCAGCCGCAGTGAGTGCTTCTCGAACACACTCGCCCGGCAGCAGCAGTGAGTGCCTTTCACAAGCACCCTCGCCTGGTGACAGTAAATAACGAGCAACCTTTGTCCGGCGGAATGATGGCCAAGCCATTCGCTCGGCCACATTAATAAGTAGCACACTTGCCTAGCGGCAGGGATGCCGAGCACACTTGACCGACAGTAAAAAATTCCAAGCCCTTGCATGGCCGCAGTGAGAGCCTTACACAAGCACTCGCACCCGGCAGCAGTGTGTACCCCACTTACTTTATTTCCAATTGCTACAGGACTCTTATGTTAGCCTGGTTGTCAGCGGCTTCACCCGGTCCTGCATCAGAACCGGTAGGCTTTCTATGCTGGCCTGATGTTGATCTTCATTTGTTCCTGCATTAGAACCGACAAGCCTCCTATGCTGGCCCTGACTTCCTTCAACTGGCTTCTTAATCTGGCTGCAAAGGTCCACCTGAAAGGGGTGCAGCCCGTCGATAGGCGTTAATCCGGCAGCGAAGAACCAACCGAAAGAGGTACAGCGGCTCTAGTGGCCCGCCCTGCAGCAGTGATCAACAGATTAGTGACCGTCCATCCTCAGAAACTAATACCAGACCACGTTGGCTTCAGGAACAATAAGGTTGACGTGACCCCTGAGTATGTGTGCCACTCAAAGCACGTCTGCCCTCTCTCAAAAGAAAGTTTAGACGACTAAGATTACGGCTCACTATGTAATGGTCCCGGTCTTGTTCTTGTCATAAGTGGACTGTATTTTCCTTGGAAATAGAGTTGGAAATAAAACATAGATTTATCTTCAAACTTTCGTCTTAAGAGTGCAACATTGAAAACTTTCACTACTTTTTCCTATCATTTTTTCCTACTATTTCTTATCTTGATTTAAACTGGAAAAGTGGTAGGTGGTCCCAAACTATTCCGTACGAATTTTCAAAAATACCAGCCTCTTATCCTAGTACGTTAGCTATACGAATAAGAGGACCGCACGCCGCGCGCCATTTCGACATAATGTGACATATCATCACATTTAACCCCAAATTTTTATTTTTTAAAAACATATTGTTATGTACACAATTTCACTTTCTTTGCAAATGGTCAAAAATTTAATTCCGTAGGCGTTTATAATTTAATTCAGTTTCCTCCTTCCTTTTAAAGTCGATTAAAAGGACACGTTCTACTTAGATAACACGTACACTAGAAAATATCCTGCTTATGAAGCAATATAAGAGGAGATCTATGCTTACCAGTGGACTTCTATAGGTAAGAGATAAGAAATAAGAGATAAACAGCTGCTATTTATACAACTCGCTGATGTAATCGCTCCCCACTTAAGTAATGAGCGATCGCGTCATGCGATTTACGTGCTATGTTTGGTCGCATGTAAAGCGTGCGACCCATTACAGCATGGTCTTTGTCAACACTTACTTCCCCGGCCGATGCGGAGGTAATAAAACCATACACATTTTATTATTAAAAAAAATTGGATTTAATTTGATTATTTCTAATCAAATTTTCTGAAGTAAAGTTGTTTCTATACGTCTGAATATTGCTTATGACAACGCACTTATCAAGAACCACACTTTTATTACATGTTGTAGAAAATGACATTAATATAGAGGATAAAGTTAGGAAACTTTGCGTCAAAATGTAAGCACCGTCTCACGAGAGATATGTTCATTTTACAGTTGCCGAAACACTAACTTCAGAATCACGTTCCTGAATACGATGTTTACGATGTTAAATTAAATCATCTTTGTCGTAGTCTCTTTTTATTTTACGAGTACAAATTTTCTCTTCGCTGGATATTCGAAATTGGAATGTTTTTTACAATTTTTTTCGAAGTAATTCGTTTTCCTTCATTAAATATTAAGGGCTACGGTTTTTATTTTAGAAGTAAATGTTTGATTTTAAACGAGAAAACTCTCCCGTGAATTTATGAACGTAATGTAAAGAAAAGTAGAGTATATTAACATATTGCATATAATAATATTAAAATTAATGTCCTACAGACTGAATTTAGACTCGACGGATAGTCTAGAAGTAGACTAGCAATCTGCGCAGAACATGATTATGGTGTTCGAGACTATGCGCAAATAAAGGAACACTATTTATTCCATCACTCTCACAGTCCAATAGGACGGTAATTCAACACGACCGGAGAGATATCAGGTGCAGGACCAACGGCTTTACGTACTTTCCGAGGCACGGGCGTGAAACACTGCTAACGACCTGACTGCTAGTACTGAGAAAATCTTTAATCCTAACAATGATTAAGGCCGGAATTCGAAGGGACCTAATCAGCAATCTCATTTACAACCACTAGACCAACGTGACAGTCAACCAGTCCTTATAACAGGAGAGGTCTATTACCAGCAGAAAAAGAACCAGCGAAGTAATAGAAATTCTTCTCAGTTGGAGGGTTTAAGAAGAGAGTAGAGAATACTGCACCAACCCCATAATTGCTAGTGGCACCTTTTTGTATTTTTAGTCATCATTAGTCGGTCTATTGTACATAGGCCTCCTCCATTGTAGGAAGTAGAAATCTTAAGTTTTCAAAATATTTTTAATTTTACACACATGGATGTTTCATTATATTTAAAATAAAGATCAAAACACAGCAGATTTGGCTGCAGAAATAAGTAAAGATATTAGATTAGGGTGTCACCTTCCCAAACGAACTCCGTTTACAGAAAAAGAATCCTACCATTTAACAAAAACTTATATCCACTTCCCATTCCATCTGGATGGCCACCTACGCAGACATATTAAGAACAGATTACAATACAAAAGTGTACTCACTATAGGAGCATCACAGATCATGTTGAATGCGTGTCGCTGAAATTTTATTTAAAATTGCAATATCAAATTTTAAAATGGAGTTCAATAAATGCGGTTTCAGATATAAATATTCGTATATATCAAAAGATTTGACTGTTGATTTATTTTTCTACAATTTTTCACTTTTACGTGAACATAAAAACCAAAACAAGCTAGACAAATTTATAGCTTCCAACAATTAAATACACAACAGGGGATTGTCTATGAATATTAAAGCTACAGCTATCGAGCTAAACTTAGAAATCTGTGTTCCGTGTTCCAACTTTAATAATTAATAGAATCAGATAATTTGCTTTATTAAATTTGTGGAAATTAATAAACTAACACAGAACGAGAAAAATTTAATGCCTAGCTTTAGTTTATTACCTATTTTGAATAGCACCCATCGCAAAATTTCCTTTTACAATTGCGTGTAATATCACTGCCACTACAGTAGCACAATGCCTTATTGGTTAGCTTTTATAAGCAATTTCAAGGCTTTTTATTGTGTTATTACAGTGGCTGACCTCATTGGTCTAGTATTTATAAGCGCGACTGCTTATTATGAAGTCATGGTTTTTAATCCCGAGCCGGGATAAAAATATCAGTTAATGAATTTTTCTGTCAGGAAATTCTTATGATTCACCACATGCTTCAGAAAACATGTAAAGCCGTTTGTACTGCGCCTGATCTCTCATCGGTCGTGTAGGATTTCTGTGTCACCGGACAATGCGAGTAAGGGATAAAAAGTGAAGTTGTGCTTGGGCATACACTCAGGCCTTATAATCCTGTATGGGCTTGTCCTATTCTGAGCAGAAGGTATTATGACCGTGACCGTATTACAATTCTAGAAAGTTCGCTCCAACGCACATGGGATGATATATAACTATTTCGTCTTTAAATGAGGTCATAAGGTAAAATTATTTTTGGTTCCCGAATTGTCGCTGTGGTCAAATGAATATGAGAACACAGTAGGTAAACGAAGTGGGAGCTTTTCTACGGGGCTCCGTATCGTTCAGACGGAGACTTCTTCTCGAGTATAGGTGTTATGTGAAGTTAAATAAAACTATTATTTTTATGAGAAACAAGAGCTGCTTTGTAGAGTGTATCTTGAAGGGCAGCGTGGAGATGACTGTTGAGCGAGCCACAGAGCGAGTGATGAGCGAGTAATATCAGAGGTCGATTATAGCATGTCTTTTATTTCGGATTTTTAGTTGCACAACTCGTGTGAGCGTATGAGAGACACACACATGCTCTATTCGACCAATGAGCGGATAGGAGGGGAGGAGTGCGGGGTGTATGTTTAGTGTGATATATCATATATTTTATAATCGTATATTCGTTACTCAATTTATCGACATACAACAATTCTTTATAGGCATACAGACAATAATTAATAAGTATATGACAAACACTATAAAGACATACAACAATTCTTCAAATAACAGGCAATAAAACATTAATAAGCTTACGTACTAGACAAAAGTAAGCTTGCGTGACTAAAACTTAAATAACTACATAGATTGTATTAAAAGGCATTTACATTAATAACATCTTAAATCTAGGCTGTTATTTACAATCTCCCCTCGTGCGCAAGCACTAAAAACCGTTTTAGTCCGTCGTTGCGATTGCGATGAGGCGAGAAGCCGGGCGGCGAATCAAACCCGTTGCTGTTCTTACTTCAGTTATTCGGACGCGCCCATCTGGGCCTGGGTGGACTTCCGTCACTTCGCCTCTAGGCCACACTCCTCTAGGCATTGTGCCATCATAAATTATTATGATGTCCCCAACTTTTAGATTTTTATGTTGAGAAGTGGAGCTAGGCTGGGGCATTAAAAGAGGTTTGTATTCCGCTGACCAGCGTGCCCAAAAATTGTCAGCTAGCGCATGAGTGTTTTTCCAGGAGCGTGAGTTTAACTGTGTATCTTTAAATGAGACAAACGGTGACATTATGCTAGAGCGCCCAATGAGAAAGTGACTGGGTATCAGGGTGCTTCTTCATCTAAGTTGGGGTTCACCGGAGTCAATGGCCTCGAATCAATCACAGCTTCAGCTTCCAGCAGTAACGTGTGCAGCACTTCATCAGGAGGAACTTTTTTTTTATAGGATCGGGTACCAAACGAGCACACAGTCCACCTGATGGTAAGTGGTTACTGTGATCCATAGACATCTACATCTATCCTCAATAAAGACTCAAGATGCAGATGCGTTGTCACCCGTGAGGACTAAGATGGAATGCCTCTTTGCAAGTAAAAAGGGTCTCCGGTTCTCTACACTTATCATACGAAACACAGCAGCTTTAAGCTGCTATTTTACGTTGGTTTTCTGTGAGAGCGTGGTCCTTCCCCATTCGAGCCGACCCATTTACCACGTAGACATGGCTCTACCACGTATGCTCAACCTCTCCTTTAGTGTGACTTTTAATTATGTTTTGATCAATCGATCCCAGGCACCGCTCATGTTTGTGGCCCCAGGTGTTAAATATCTCAGAGGCGAGCGAAACTGTGGCAGCGGCGCGATCTAATAGACTGTATTTTGAAAATCGTTTTACCTCACGTAAGTAATCGCTAACGTTACGCTTAATGATTACATGAACTTGTTTCAATATTATTTCTTCCCCTGAAGGGGATAACGGCGTTTCATTTAGTTTCTCCTGCGGCCACGTTGTGGGGTCGTTCCTTATAAACGCGGGTCCGGTAAACCACCTATGTCATGAATTAAAGTCAACAGGTACGCCCTTGGTTACATCATCCGCGACGTTATCTGAGCTGGGTATCCATCGCCAATTGGTTGGAGTGGTTAAGCTTTCGATTTCAGCCTATCGGTGTGCTACAAACGACTTGAACGTGTGCGGGTCTGATTTAATCCAAGCTAATACAGTTTTAGAGTCTGACCAATAATGACATTTTAATATTTTATAACCCGACTCGCGTTTGACGGATTCGGCTAACCGACTGCCTAACACTGCGGCTTGAAGTTCTAACCGGGGAATCGATATTGGTTTTAATGGAGCTACTTTGGCCTTGCCCGTTAACAATGGCGACGTTTTAGTGCCGTCTGTTTTTGCACTTACGAAATATATAACAGCGGAATACACCTTTTCGCTTGCGTCACAGAAAATGTGTAACTCCCCTTCTCCAGAGGGCGTGGCAGGTATGTACCTATTTATTTCTAACTTTTTATCAGTTGTAAGTTATTTATAAATGATAACCAGGTCACGTGATGCTCGGTTGTGATGGGGTCACCCAATATATCCCACTACGCTATATTTCTTGTATAAGACATTTGACTATCATCGTGATAGGCGAAACTAAACCTAGCGGTTCAAATACCGACATTACCGCGCTAGTTACCTGACGCTTGGTAGGTAATGTATCACCTCTAATTGTACTCGTGGGTGTGTTTTTGAGATCGACATTGAAGTCTAACGTGTTACATGTGTGATTCCAAATAAGGCCTAACGTTCTCTCTGTATCACTTTTACCTAGCGTGGTTGTGTCGCTACTACGCGTATCAGTGACGTCGCCTATTACTTTGGGCACGTTTGATGCCCACCCGGGTAACTTGAAGGATGCGTTTAAATGTACTTTGCGCATGTCGTTTACCATTGACTTTGCCTCGCTTTCGGAGCTGAACGTGCCTAAGTAGTCGTCCATATAAAAGATACGTAATATAGCCTTCGCGACCTCGGCACGTTGAAGAATGTGATTTTCTGCGTTTTTATTTTTTACGTAGATGGCGCCCCGAATATTATCGATATCATTCGATACTCTTGCGGCGGCCCCACTCTATCCTCGCTCCTCCATAAAAACCGTAGGTTATCACGGTCATTTTGAATTTTTACTTGTTAAAACATTTTTTTTATGTCGGCTACCACTGCGATTCGACCTTCTCTAAATCTAACTATTACGCCGAATAACGACTGTAGTAAATCAGAGCCTGTTAATAACGCGTCGTTTAGGCTTTTCTCCCCGTATTTGGCCGTCGCGTCGAACACTAGCTATATATTACCCTTCTGAGGGTGCACGACTGTAAAATTAGGTAAGTACCAGCTGCGTGGCGACGTGGCTGAGGTGTCTATTTTTTCAGCATAGCCTGATTCTACATAGGCTGCACTAAAAGTACCGGGAATGGAATATTTCCACTATTCCTGTCATATTAAAATCTTTTTAATTGAAAAGTCCTTGGTTTTTTAAAATTGAATACCATTTATTTATTTTAAAAAAGATTCTCGGTCTTGTCACAAGATTTTGTCAAACTTGTTCAGTTGTTGAGAAAATGGAATTAACTCGGGAAAATTCAAGAGCGATGAATTATTATGACTTTTGAAGTGGTTTAACACAAAAACAGTGTGTTGACCTGATGATTTCTGCATTTGGTAATAAAGCCCCATCCAAAACCACAATTTATCGCTGGTTTGCTGAATTTCAACGTGGACGTGTCAAGCTCAGTGATGATCCCCGTCAATGTCGTCTAAAAACTTCAGTCACCCAAGAAAATGTTGATGCTGTGCGTAAGCTAATTAAGGAAGATCAACATGTGACAAACCGCGAAATTCAGGCAACTTTAGATATTGGCATGAGTCAAATACAAATAATCTTGCATGAACAATAAGGTGTAAAAAAGTTGTTTTCCCGATTGATACCGCATTCGCTCTGTGAAGAGCAAAAAGCGGCTCTCGTTACTTGGTGCGTCAGAACTCTCGAAAGATTCTATGCAGAATCCTCAAATGCTGTATATAACATTATATCACGTGACGAATCCTGGATATATGCGTACGAACCCGAAACAAAAAACCAGTCACGAGTTTGGGTGTTCGAAAATGAGTTAAAGCCAACAAAAATTGTTCGTTCACGGAGTGTTGCAAAGAAAATGGTGGCCACCTTTGTCTCCAAAACCGGCCATGTTACGACTATTCTTCTTGAGGGACAAAGAACGTTTACTGCAGAATGGTATGCTAGCATTTGTTTGCCACAGGTCGTTTCTGAACTCCGTAAAGAGAACTGCAACCGCCGCATCATCCTCCATCACGACAATGCGAGTTCTCACACCGCACATAGAACAAAAGAGTTTATAGAGCAAGAAAACATAGAATTATTAGACCATCCGCCGTACAGCCCCGACCTAAGCCCTAATGATTTCTATACTCTCCCTAAAATATAGAATAAATTGCGTGCGTAAATTGCGCCTACAAAACGGCCATTTTGGAGACCCCAACTTCCGAATGGAATGGTTGCTTAAATGATTGGTTCCATCGTATGGAAAATGTGTCAAATTTCGCGGAGAATACTTCGAAAAACAATAAATACATTTTAAATAGTAATGCTGTATCACTTCCTTGATTCCCGAAATTTTCTCGTATAAGGTTGTTTACCTGTTTATTAAATTCGGTTTTAAGATTTTTATTTTTATATAATTTATTTTCTAAGCTATATAGACTACAGAGGGCTTGTTTTTTTTTATTATTTGGCATCAACTCAGTGTCCGTCCGCCAGAATAAGCCCGCTTTGTACCTATTGCTATTGTCTATCTTTTTACAAGTCCTATCTAAGTTAGCTAGGGCGCGCTGATCCGGGTCGGATTTCGGTCGGCGTGGCTCTATTCCTAGATATTATATGCTAAAAAAATTCTAATAGACTCTAATGTCGGGTCGTCGGCTTGTGAGGGCTGTACGTGATTAATTATTGCGACAGTATTAAGAGGCCGCTCGTTACGACCATGTAACACCCATTCTAAATTAGTTAAAGATGCTACGGGATGATTTTCAATTGCTCCTGGGCGCAAAAAAAAAAACTATTAGAGCATATAAAAGTCCACTGACGAATATATTAAGATAGATTCTGAGGAAGATTTTTCCATAGTTGGCACACTTGGCAGGCGGGTCTCCCTCTGTCTCCTCCAACGACACTCAAGGGACGATATGGGGTTGCGGATATTTTTGCAACGCCACTACACGGTTTATTATATTCTATATTGTATTATATTTTTGTAGGATAAGGGTGACAAACGAGCACACAGTCCACCTGATGGTAAGTGGTTGCTGTGGCCCATAGACATCTACATCTATCTTCGATTAAGGATCAAAATGCAGATGCGTTTTCACCCGTGAGGACTAACATGGAATGCCTCGTTTCCAGTAAAAAGGGTCTCCGGTTCTCTACACTCACCATACGAAATACAGCAGCGTTAAGCTACTATTTTACGCTGGTATTCTGTGAGAGCGTGGTCCTTCCCCGGTCGAGCCGACTCATTCGTACTACAACCATAATATATTGCAGATATCACGACACGGCTCTACCACGTATAAAACTTAGCTTCAAAATGAATTAACTTTGTATCTCATTATTCGCAGAACAAGGTAGATGATTTATTAAGACTTTGTTTGGCCGCCAAAACTTCAAGGCTTAGTTTCTTGTAAGTATATTTGGAAGGTACTCAGATACCCGTCGACATTAGTATCACTCGAAAGATAACTAAAGTAACCTTTAAAAACTGATTAATAATTTGTAAATATGTTATTCCATATTTGTGTGTTCAATCTTAAGAATGGGAGAATTCACACGATGCTTTGGGTATATACTGTGACCTATCCAAAGGCTTAGATTGTATTCACCATTAAACATTAATCAGGAAACTACAACACTACAGTGTAAGAAGTAATGCTCTTAAATTCAGTCGACTAAGAGGGAGCAGTTGGTAATTCTACGAGTCTCATGTCATTATATGTCCGTTGCGCTAAAACATTACCTCTACACTGAGATTCTGCATTATTTCCATTGAGTTATATGTACTACGTACTAGAAAAGCCATTCCGAACATTGACTATGTTCAACTGAAATGTAGTGCAATCCATACAAACTAAATTTTGCGTAAACTGAAGATTTGTGAATTCCATAAAATAATTCCATAAAATAATTATTATAACATTTTATTTAGAAATATGTTTGTTTAGATTAAATTAAGATATTTTATATCAAATCCTTATATTAATTTTATATTAATATCTTCTTTTATATCAAATTAAAGTCTTCGCGCATTCGCGACTACTACTCCCGCGCATGCGCGAATACATGGAGTAGGACACAATTTTTGTTTGGAATGGCTTCTCTAGTACGTAGTACATATAACTCAATGATTATTTCGGTATAAAAATACTGGCCGGAAAGAAACGGCACGTTTAAGAAAATACATAAAAGAGGAGAAAGAAGAAAACAAATAAGGTACGACTAACATTATCAGTGGCGCTTTGTAGACACTAACAATGTTTTAATATCATAGAGTTGTCCACCACTAACTAGATAGAGTAAAGACCTGTCTATTGTCCTGTATCCCGTAGTTGATAGATACAGGTGACTCTGTACCATGTTTTGTGGAATTCCTTTGGGGTGGATATTAAAGGTTTACAACCGATGATGGTACACGTAGACCAGTAGAAATTGTTGACATTGAAACACTTGTTCGTTCAAAAACGTTTCGTTTTCAGTCTGTGCTATTCAACATCTGCCTTATTCGAGTTAGGTATACGACAATCTATTATCTAACAATCAAAGGTTACGGTAACTGAGAACTTATTTCCTCCATATATCCTGCTCAATAACGCTAATAGTTTTCCAACACAAAATTTTGTACGTAAGTTCAAACTCTTAGATTTATGTAGTGCTGAAGTTCGGTTATTGGTTAAATATATTATATCTTATGTGTTATATAAATAGTGACGATAATACCTATTTACTGAAGTAAATTACTATTTAATTGAGTTAATAGATATTAGTAAATACCTAATAACTCCAGTAAATATGTATTAGCTTAAGTAATTATAGGCTAAAATAGGTTTTATCTCCTCGAGTAAATACTCTCTGTCATCTGTCTAATACTCTTACTGAAGTGAATAGGTATTATCGTCACTATTCTTTACTACGTCATTAAAACGATAACATCTATCAGTATTTTATATAATAAGGGTAACAAACACCACACACAGTCAACCTGATAATAAGTCGATGATTTAGCCGATAGATAATCTACATTTATGCTCATTCAACCATGAAAATGCAGATAGGTTTCCTCCCCTAAAGACTATGATGGAATGTCTCGTTTCAAGTAAGAAGGGACTATGGTTCTCTACACTTACCATATGAAATACAGCAGCATTGCTCTTTCACGCTGGTGTTCTGTGAGAGCGTGGTCCTTCCCTGGCCTAAGCGACCCATTAGTACTTCAATAACAATACAGCTGCATTATGCTCTACAACGTAACAAAAATAATGGACATAATTTTAAAATAATATTCATTTGACTTTCAACGACCACTAACCACGGGGTAAAGGCTTTTACTTTCTAAGACACCATGCAAGTCGGTTCTGTCCTCATGCATTTACATGCCACTAAGCAGTACTGCACTTCCTTGTCTCGGTTTATATATAGTGCCAGTAACATAAAGGGGTAAGTGACATCCTGCCTATTGCTTCAGTCAGTTGGTATACCTACTTAGCATTAGATCTATTATCTTGCTTCTGGCACAATTATTTGCCGAGCTAACACATAATTCCGATCCGCGGGTGTCATTAAGAGGTGATTGTGGGAAACGTGGTAAACGGTAGATCAGGGTAAGAACAGCGGCGAGTAGTTGCGTTAAAGGTACAAGCGGTACCTTTGAAGTTGGTATAAGACGGTACTGGTTCTGCGTCCAACAATCTGCCTGGCAAGCGTCACTATTAAGGGAAATATTGAAAAAATCTTTATTTCCTGATATTAAGCAAAAATGTTTCAAAAAAAGTAACTTTTGGTCCACCGAATGTCGCACGCTTACTTCGTTCTGCACTGATATGCATGCAACGGAGAAAAAACCTTAATTTAAAAATTAACCACCCCAAGAGATCCCTCTTCAGCGATAAGACCGCATTATTGTATCTATCTCCTGTTTCTTCTGTGTTTTGAAGTGTATAATAGTGTTTATATACATATATACATACAAACATTTTCTTCAAAAGGATTCGTAGGTGGTAAAAAGTAAAATTTGCTCGTTATTTATGTTGAGACGTAGGAAAAGAGGCTTCATTTTGGCGCGGGGAAACTTAAATTTAGCACAGAAAATCAGTACAATTAAACAGTTTCTCAAAAATTTATAAAAATATTGCAAGTCTTGTTTTTCGGTTTAATGTGTTCCATAGATGACATTAAATCTTTCTTCGTTAGGAGGAATTTTATCAACATACGCGTAATAAATATTGCTCAAAAATATAATAATAAATGTAAAAATAACGAGGCACGCTCACAAAAAAACACCAGACTAAAATAGCAGCTTAATACTGCTGTGGTTTCTTACAGTGAGTGTAGAGAACTAAAAACCCTTTTCTACCGACTTCAAAAAGGAGGAGGTACTCAATTCGCTTGTATGTTCTTTTAAATGTATGTTACCTCATTACTTTTTTCGAGGTGAACCGATTTCGATGACTTTTTTTATTTGAGAGCTAATGCTCCTTTAGTGGCCCCATATAAATTTGATCAAGGTCTGATCAATAGTTTTTGAGTTATAACTAATAACTTATATTGAAGTCGGTTGTACAAAATTAATTTTAAATTATTATTATGAAGCATTCCATTTTAGTCCTCAAGGGTACGAAGTATTTGAATTTGGATAAATGTAGATGTCTATGAGCCACAGCACCCACTTACCATTATGTCGACTGTGTACTCGTTTCTCACCGTTATTCCATAAAAAAAGAATTATAAAGTTCCACCGCGTATAAGCCTCAAATTCCTTAGTATGAATTATTATAGGAAAATAAGATTTTTTAATTTCTTCTTTCAATATTATTCTTAAAATTCGTATAATTGATGATGAGACACAAAGACAAGAAAAGCTTTAAAAGCCCACGCGGGCGAAACGATCCCAAATGAGAACATGTCTGGATGATTAATTGTATCCGGGCGTTTCAAGATTACGCAATAGGAATATTTTATCCCTCTTTAATTTATTGCCTAATTAAATTCCATACGTTAAACTTTCACCATTCCATGGGTTGACTGCTAGAAAATATCTCATGATATTATTTTGTAACTAATAGGGAATACAATAATAGATACATAAATAAATTATAAGTATATTCACGATATGCGGAGTCCGCCAACACATTGCTCTTATACACTTCCAGAAATGAGTATTCAGCGGTGGGACATACATACGGTTTAACTTTAACTACCAATACTATCTAACTGTTATGTTTTTTCTATAGGTGACAAACGACCACACAGTCCAATGAAAAGTGGATG
Organism: Parnassius mnemosyne; assembly: GCA_963668995.1. Lineage (NCBI taxonomy): Eukaryota > Metazoa > Arthropoda > Insecta > Lepidoptera > Papilionidae > Parnassius > Parnassius mnemosyne. The sequence continues at coordinate 45,137,150 of CAVLGL010000024.1, read as the reverse complement.
CTGTAACTATGGGTTACAGCATCCACATGTAAACAATACATATAACTTCGATTAAGAATCAAACTGCAGATGCGTTATTATATCTGAGGACTAAATGGCAAGCCTCATTTTCAAAAAATTTAGAGATAGTTTAATCACTCACCATACGAAACACAGCAACATTCAAATAAAATACATATTAATAAACATGACAAGGAAGTTTCATTCTAAGTGTCGTTTTTAGATGAGTGACGTAAACTGGAGAAATATTTGACTGATAACGAGGAATTTGCTCACACAAATTAATAAATAAAGACCTGCACAGCTATGCAGGTTTATTAACACCAGTATTACTGCGACATGTAACGTCTATTGTGATCGCTCCTTAGGCTATATTTCAATAGAACACATTGAAGGAGTTGCTTAGCCGTGAACAATTTCACTTCTTCTGGGCTAAGGACGTAGTTTCTCAGATTAGTGTTACGTTAGCGCACAAGGTCCGCATTCAGTTAGGATATGCAGAAGTGTTTCTTTCGTGAAGGAACAAAATCGGAACACATCCTGGAGTTGCTTAGTCCGAAGATAGACATGTGCTTTTTTAAGCACCAATGTCCAGTTAGGGCGTTTGTGTTAAGGCAATTATATTATTTTACAGATCAAACGAGGCAAAGCCATACTATATCAGAACTTAAGGTTGAAAATACATCTATATTTTGACTTCATTTTATTTTCATTAAGTGCAGTGTATGCAAACATTCATGTAACATTTGGTCTCTATTAAAAGCATATGTTTCGGCTTTCATACCTGGAATCACGCCAATGGCCCTTGTTCTCGACATTATATTTACATACGCAACATATGGTTCTAAATATTAAATTTTTGACAATACGCTTAGCTAATTAACTTAGTTCTAAAATTATATATAATACTATTTAATATATATGTACTTAATACTATCAACTTGATGGTTGATATTATCTGAAGGCACGGCAGTGCCCCCGCCAAGTCGAGGAAAAAAGCGGCACGACTGTACCATCCTTTTATCGAAGCAGTTCAGGCCATTTTCGACCCCCTATAACTTCGTTGAGGATAAAACTAGAAACCTGAATTTTCAGTAACCAAGGACGCATTGTATAAACACGGTATATTTAAAATTTTATTCAATTTGAACCCGTAGTTTAACAATTATAACTAGTCAAAATTTCTTAATTTTGTCACTCACTGACTGTCCAATCATCAAAACTCTAAGGCACTTCTAGCAGACATAAAAGCTTCAAATTTAGAATGCAATTAGTTTTTAGTGTACGAGGCATTGAAAATTTCGGGAATCAAGGAAGTGACACAACATTACTATTTAAAAATGTATTTATTGCTTTTCGAAGTACTCTACGCGTAATTTGACACATTTTTCCATACGATGGAACCAATCATTGAAGCAACCATTCCATTCGGAAGTTGGGGTCTCCAAAATGGCCGTTTTGTAGACGTCCACAGCTTCTTCAGGTGATGAAAATCTCCGTCTACGCAATTTATTCTTTATTTTAGGGAAAGTATAGAAATCATTAGGGCTTAGGTCGGGGCTTTACGGCGGATGGTCTAATAATTCTATGTGGTCTTGCTCTAAAAACTCTTTTGTTCTGTGTGCGGTGTGAGAACTCGCATTGTCGTGATGGCGGATGATGCGGCGGTTGCAGTTCTCTTTACGGAGTTCAGAAACGACCTGTGGCAAACAAATGCTAGCATACCATTCTGCATTAACCGTTCTTTGTCCCTCAAGAGGAATAGTCGTAACATGGCCGGTTTTGGAGACAAACGTGGCCACCAGTTTTTTTGCAACACTCCGTGTACGAACAATTTTTGTTGACTTTAACTCATTTTCGAACACCCAAACTCGTGACTTGTTTTTGTTTCGGGTTCATACGCGTATATCCAGGATTCGTCACTTGATACGATGTTGTATACAGCATTTAAGGATCCTGCGTGGAATCTTTCGAGAGTTCTGACGCACCAAGTAACGCGAGCCGCTTTTTGCTCTTCACAGAGCGAATGCGGTATCCATCGGGAAAACAACTTTTTACAGCTAATTGTTCATGCAAGATTATTTGTGTTTAACTCATGCCAATATCTAATGTTGCCTGATTTTCGCGGTATGTCACATGTCGATTTTCCTCTATGAGCTTACGCACAGCATCAACGTTTTCTTAGGTGACTGCAGTTTTTTGGACGACCTTGACGGGGATCATCACTGAGCTTGACACATCCACGTAGAAATTCAGAAAACTAGCGATAAATTGTGGTTTTGGATGAGGCTTCATCACCAAATGCAGAAATCATCCGGTCAACACACTGTTTTTGTGTTAAGCCACTTCGAAAGTTTTTTTAAAATTTATTATGATAAATCATCGCTCTTGAATTTTCTCGAGTCAATTCCATATTCTCAACGACTAAACAAATTTGACAAAACCTTGTGACAAGACCGAGAATCTTTTTTTAAATAAATAAATGGTATTCGATTTTTCAATTAAAAATATTTAGTATGACAGGAACAGTGGAAATATTCCATTCCCGATACTTTTAGTGCAGCCTATGTATAAATCAAGGAAAAACTAAAATATTTTATAATTTGGGTCCAGTTTTCTAGATACACTAGCTGCACAAAGAACTTTGTGATCCTATATAAATATATAGGATTACAAAGTTACATTTACAATCAATGAATCAGTGTACCTGTTTATGTATAATATAATGGAATAATAGATGTAGATAGGTACCTACATATAGATATAATTATGTTCAAAGGTAACTTGTAAATTGGTCAACGGAATGAAAGAGCAAAAATGGGACATGTTTTATGAAGTTGTAGCAAAATTCTTCTAAGTTTTTTTTTATAGGATCGGGTGACAAACGAGCACACAGTCCACCTGATGGTAAGTGGCTACTGTGACCCATAGACATCTACATCTATCCTCAATAAAGACTCAAGATGCAGATGCGTTGTCACCCGTGAGGACTAAGATGGAATGCCTCTTTGCCGGTAAAATGGGTCTCCGGTTCTCTACACTCACCATACGAAACACAGCAGCGTTAAGCTGCTATTTTACGCTGGTTTTCTGTGAGAGCGTGGTCCTTCCCCGGCCGAGCCGACTCATTCGTGCTACAACCATAATATAGCTGCAGCATGGCTCTACCACGTAGAAAAGTATTAAGTATACTAGTATTAAGTAGATATATGCATTAAGTATTAAGTAGACTAAATTGCCTGAAAATCCGTAGTTGGTATTCAAGAAGTAGATGGTACTGGAAAGAAAAAACAGTAGGACTATGTACTAAAAGAAATGAGATGCTATCATAAACATAACTTGTAAAAAAAAAGAAGTCTCACAACTCAGTTCTTCTACCGTCAAACGTTTTGAGATCCATGTAATACCAAGTCGGTTAATTTATTCAATCCCTACTTAAGGGTCCTTTTGTCTCAAGTTATAACGTTATTAGCTAACCTAACAACATCCTATAGTGACTATATAAATATTAAAAATCTTTTATGTTTTAAATACAGAGACTTACTTGGCCATCGCACTAAAGAATCTAATTTAATATAATATGTATTACTTGTTAGATACATTGTGTTTTCATGCGATGGCCAAGTCAATCTATTTATTTAAAACACAAAAGATTTTTTATTTTGATATGGTCACTAAAAGATGTTGTTAGGTTAGCTAATTACGTAATAACTTGAGACAGAAAAACCCTCCACCGTCCGTCTCCGTCAAAAATCCACCACTCAACATATGCTTCTTCCCATAGATTGCCTCTTAAGATGGATATTTGCCATAGAAGTCAAGCTTGACAGATAAGTTGGCAACGGAAATTGTAGTTAATGGTAAGTCGATGCTGGGGGTTAGTGACACCAACATCTATACTCGGTAAAAAATGAAAAAGCACATGCGTTAGCACACCTTAGGACTATGATGGAATGCCTTGTTTCCGGTAAAAAGGGTATCCGGTTATCTACATTCAACATTAGAAATACTGCGGCTTTAGTTGCTATTTTATGTTGATATTTTATGCTATGAAAGCGTGGTTCTCTGATTGAGCCGACCTGTAGCGGACAGCGAGGAGGCCGCCGCCCCGTCGCCCCTTCACACCCCGGTGCGCCCCGCGCACCCCGCACACCGGCAGCAGATCACGCGATGTCGCCGACCAATGAGCGCGCGTCATCGCGGACGGCGCTACGCACGACCCGAGACGCTCTCCGGCGAGATATAAGAAGGGCGTCTCGGACGGTTAGCTGTTCATTTCGGAAGCGGCACTCGACGAGAAGAAGACAGCAAGAAAATCAAGAAAATCAAGACTCAAGAAGACTTCATCAAGAAGACTCCCCTCTGTGTAATAGTTTAATTAATAGTGCCACATTTTGTAAATAGTTAGAATACAGTATAGTTCGACAGTACCATCTTTTCTTTGAGCAGTTGCCCCCTAGCGTACACCCCCCTACCCCCTCAATAATACAGTCCACTGCGATCCATAACAAGTTCTTGGTCCATCGTCGCCGGATTCAAGCCAGAAGAAAGAAGAAAGAACATAATTATTGAAGAAAGAACATAATTATAGAAGAGAGAACATAATTATTGAAGAAAGAACATAATTATAGAAGAGAGAACATAATTACAGAAGAAAGAAGATCATTACAGAAGATCTTCGAGGAAGAAAGAAGTACGAAGAGAGAAGATCGTCGGTACTAACTCCTTCCTCGTTTCTTATTTACATCGACGTCATATATATTGTCTGTTTCCAGACAATTCCTGTTTCTTAACCGCGTTTACGCGGCCGGGTGGTTGCTCCCTAACGGTGCCAAACTGTGACCATCTGGTAACGCCCTTGAGGCGGGAACGACGTCCAATACGTGCGTCTTTTTGAAGACGATCGGAGGTCGCAACGAGGGACACCATCATGCGGAAGACAAGAAGCCAGAAGACACGGAACGATGACGAAACGCCAGTAGGAATGCGGATATTCGAGGAAGCACCCGCGTCCCCGTCCGATTATCTCGCGTTGGCTCAAGCGCCCCCCGCCGCGCCGCAGCCTCCGCTCGCGCCCGCATCTATGCCCGCGCCCGCGCCGCCGCGCCCCGCTATGTCCGTGTCTACAACCGATCGCTTGGGAGAAGTTAGCACATCCGCGCCGCGCACAGAAACGCTCGCCGCGATAATAGAAGATCTTCCGACTACGGAAACTAGTTCGATAGTGCGTACCGTCGCGCCTGTAGCAGACGTTGTACATAGGCCCGCGTCCCGCGCCCCGTCGGTCCGTTCAGTCCGTTCAGCCCGGTCGACAGCAAGCGCAGTAGCAAGATTAAAACAAATCGAATATAATGCCGCGGAGGAACTAGCTGCAATTAGGAGGAAGCAATTGCAAATAGAGGAAGATCTCGTCAAGAAGAAATATGCTAGGGATATCGCGCAACTGCAAGAAGAAACCGATAGGGAAAGCCTAAACGAGGACGAATAAGTCGAAAATAGGTTACGCGTTGATAGGTGGTTAGAAAACGTAGAGACTGTGCGGGGGGAGCCGCCCTACCGCCCGCCTCAGCCCGCGCCCCGCATCGAGATAGAGCAGGCCCCACCGAGGAGGGGAACCGGTTACGACCACGCTGAAGATGCCCAGGGGAAGTCGGTCGCGAATGACGTTCAACCGCGCCGCGTAAATAGGATACAGAGGGATAATGGAGTCGCCGTAGAAATGAACCAGGTGGATCGTCGTGTACGAGCTACGTCGCCGTCGCGCATCCAACGCCGCACTCTATCGCCTACACATAGATCGCCACATCGCCTTACGGATCGTAGATTACCGTCGCCGTGTCATAGGGATGTAGGTATACATAGATCGCCATCGCCACATCACCACGCGGATCGTAGATCACCGTCGCCGTGTAATGATGTAGGCAGAGATAAATCGCCACATCGCCTTGCGGATCGTAGATTACCGTCGCCGCGTCATAGGGATGTAGGTGTACATAGGTCGCCGGCGCCACAGCGTAGGCTAGAAGGAAATAGGGATAGAGATAGGTCGCTCACCCCGCGAGGGAAGGATAGGGGCATAGAACGGCTAGCGGAAGCTCTAGAAAACATGGTTAGAGTTAGACCAGCCGCCGCGAAACAGACGCAGGACTTGCCTATTTTTAACGGCTCGGCCGCGGAATGGTTGCATTTAAAGCCGCGATGAAGGAATCCACGCGTTTATATGGATTCACAAATACGGAAAATATGGCAAGATTAAGGAACTGTTTACGCGGTGAGGCTAGAGAAGTAGTATCGGCTCTGCTGTTTACCGCGAAGGATCCAGCAGACATTACGCGGACACTGGAGCAGTGTTTCGGCCGCCCGGAAGTAATTATAGATCGTGCGTTAGAAGAATTGAAACGCCTTCCGCGCCCAGGTCAAACCGCCCAGGAATTAAACTCGTTCGCAATTAAGTTACAAAATATAGTGTGCATTATGCAAAACGTCGACGGCAAGGGTTATTTGCGTAATCCAATGCTGACTAGGGAGGTTACTAGCAAACTTAGCCCTCACTTACGGTCGCGTTGGTGCGATTATGCGGAGCACTACGGAAGTGTGGACGAACCGGACATCGTTACGTTATCCCGGTTCATGATGAGAGAGGCTGACCGTGCGTTAAGTCATGCCTATACGTCCGTAGCGTCGAATAAGGAATCGCCCGTAAGACGAGAGACGCCGCCGTCGAAAAGAATAGTGTTAACACGCCGCGTAGAAGATAGGGCCCGCGACGTAAAGACGTTCTCCGCCCAGGAGGACACCGGTAGTGCCTCATGTATGTGTTGCGGGGGTGAACACCCTATCGTCAAGTGTAAGAAGTTAGAGCAAATGGGCTCGGACGACCGGTGGAATTGGGTTTGGGAAGAGGGGGTATGTTTCAGGTGCTTGAGCAGCAAGCACCGACGTATACGCTGCAAAGCCAAGAAGTGCGGCGTCGACGGTTGTAACGCCCCCCACCACGCTCTTCTTCACACCCGCAAGGCCCGCACGCCTGCAGCGTCGGTTAAACCGGACGAAACCGTGCTCGTCGCGTCGAGTGTTAGCAGTAGTGCGTCCGTATTGTTAAAAGTGTGTCCGATAACCGTGCGCGGACCACGCGGAAAGGAAGTGAACACGTACGCGCTACTTGACGAAGGCTCTACGATATCGCTAATCGACGACGACTTAGCTCGCGAGTTAGGAGCGGAAGGACCGATAAAGCCGCTCAACATTAAAGGCGTAGGTAACGGTCAACGCGAGGCTAATAGTAGATTAGTCAATATAGGGTTACGTGGCAAGACGCGCAGCGAGATGTTTAACATAAACGCGCGAACAATAACCGACTTGAAGATAGGCTCGCAGTCCGTGAGTAGGGAGTGCTTACGATTAAAGCACTTACGTGACTTACCGAGTTCGGTGTGTTACGACGACGCGAAGCCAAGACTGCTATTAGGCGCCGACAATTGGCATTTGATAATTACCCGTGCTTTAAGGATAGGACGTCGAAGGCAGCCTATAGCTGCACGAACGTTATTAGGATGGGTAATTCAGGGAACCGTGCCGCGGTTAACGTGTAGGGAAGACGGCGAGACCGTATTACACGTAGAGAGCGCTAGCGGACGGTCAGATAGGGACATCCAAACGTTTGCCAGTCGGGACGAGGAGCTAACGGAACTCCTCAAACGGCAGTACGAGATAGACTCTATAGGTATCTCGCTGAAGAGTAGGCCGCGACGGGACGAGGAGCGTGCTGTCGACATATTCCAGCGCACCGTCAAGAAGGTCGGCGAGCAATACCAGGTTGGACTGCCATGGAAGGACGACAACGTGCGGATGCCACCCAGCTACGAGATGGCAGCGCGAAGACTACGGACGATCGAGAGGAAGATGGACCAGTCGCCGGAGTTTCGTGACGCCTACACAGCCCAGATAGACAACCTCCTGGCAAAGGGATACGCAAGGGAACCCGAAGGGACAGAGCGAGATGATCCCAAGAGCTGGTACCTGCCACACTTCGCCGTACGGAATCCGAACAAGCCGGGGAAGACGAGATTAGTGTTCGACGCGGCAGCGCGTGCATCCGGCAGATGCCTCGATGCCTTATTTACTCGACGGCCCCGACTTATTACGGAACCTACCGGGCATACTGTTTCGATTTAGGGAAAACGATATAGCGGTGTCCGCGGATATTAGGGAGATGTTCTTGCGTGTAAAGATCGACCGTCGCGACCAGCCCGCGCAGTTGTTTCTTTGGCGAGGAGACGAGCGACACAGCCCACCGCTGGAGTACGTTATGACGTCAATGATTTTCGGTGCGAGGAGCTCGCCGTTTCTCGCACATAGCGTTAGGGATCATAACGCGCGCGTACACGCAGAGACACACCCGTTGGCACTTAATGCTATCACACGTAGCCATTACATGGATGATTATTTAGACAGTTATGGCACGGTAGAGGAAGCGATAAATACGGCGAGGCAGGTTTCGGAAGTACACCAGCAGGCCGGTTTCACCTTGGCAGGATGGAACTCCAACAACGCAGCCCTGTTAGAAGACAAGCCGGAGGACTTACTGGCGCGTAAGCCCAAAGAAGTAGGCTTAAGACAAGACAGCCCAGGCAGAACCCTAGGGTTATTATGGATGGCTGATGAAGACGCCCTAACATTCAACACGTCAATGAATAGGGTGCCGCAAGAAGTGAAGGCGCTACAGCGACCACCGACCAAGAGGGAAGCATTAAGCGCGGTCATGTCCGTTTTTGACCCGCTTGGACTGCTAAGTTACCTCACCATCACCGCCAAGATCCTGCTACAAGACCTATGGCGCATGAAGAAGGTCGGATGGGACGACGAACTACCCGAGGAGGCAGCAGAGGAATTCCAGCGATGGCTGCGAGTCGTCGAGGAGGTATCACGACTACGACTGCCAAGGTGCTATGCCCCTACGGGGGGAGTTGTAGAGCGTCAACTTCACGTCTTCAATGATGCGAGCGAACGTGCGTACGCATCCGCGGCGTATTGGCGTATACGATATCGCGACGGAACGATTAGGGTGCGATTAGTGGCGGCTAAGGCGAAAGTCGCTCCAATTAAAGCGCAAAGTATACCGCGATTAGAGTTGCAGGCGAACTTAATAGGCGCGCGACTCGCGGAATTCGTGCAGGACGAACACAGAGTGGTAGTGGATAGGGTGGTATATTGGACGGACTCTACTACGGCGCTCCACTGGATACAAAACGATACGGCGCGTTACACTCCATACGTTGCTCACCGGTTAGGGGAGATAGCTGAGAAGACATCACCCGAGCAATGGATGTGGATACCGACTGCGGAAAACGTAGCGGATCAGGCAACGCGGATGAATTTCACAACCAAGGAAGAGAGCGACAAGTGGTTTACCGGACCACCCTTCCTCTACGAGCATGAAGACAGATGGCCTCACCGACAGGAAGAGAAGGCGGGGGATGATGAAGAGTTGGAGGAAATCGTGGCGCACCAGAGCGACACCCAGGAAGCTCCACACCTGCCAGACATAGAGAGATTCTCTGCCTACGAGAAGTTAATCAGGGCCACTGCAAGAGTACTACAATTCCTCGATGCGGCACGAGGAAGAGCACGAGGACTGACCTTACAGCACATCCAGAGAGCAGAACGGATGTGGATACAACGCAGCCAGCAAGAAAGCTTCGCTGAAGACATCAGCCGCCTTCAGCGGGGAAAGAATTTGACCACCGGCAGCGCACTAAGGAAGCTCGACCCCATATTGGAGGATGGAGTGCTACGAGCCAGGGGAAGGATCGACGCAGCCGACGTGGACGGTCAAATGAAGAGACCCATTATCCTGAATGGACGTCACCAATTTGTGAAGCTGCTTGTGGAGAAGGCGCATCAAGAAGCAAGCCACGCCAATAGGGAGAGGGTGGTGAACGACCTGCGCACTAGGTATCATATCCTCCGATTACGACCTACAGTACGGGAAGCGGAGCGGAGATGCCTACGATGCAGAATACGGAAGGCGACACCACGACCTGCGGTTACAGGAGACCTACCACCCGAACGGTTAGGGGCGTTTGCGCGACCATTTACGAACACCGGGATTGATTATTTCGGGCCTCTGACGGTTACGATAGGACGACGGCACGAAAAACGGTGGGTGGCACTGTTCACGTGCCTAACGACGCGCGCAGTACATCTAGAGATAGTCTATTCTCTGACCGCGGACTCGGCGATATCGGCATTGCGGCGCATGGCGGCTAGGCGTGGGTGGCCACGGGTTATTTATTCGGATAATGGGACTAATTTTCATGGGGCAAACACAGAATTACGACGGGCAATGGAAGAGTGGGCGCCACAGTTAAAGGATTACGCGCTGACTCGGCGCGTCGATTGGAAGTTCATCGCACCGGGCGCGCCTAACCAGGGAGGCGCATGGGAGCGTCTCGTGCCTTCAGTGAAGACCGCGCTCGAAGCCACTCTCCATCAGAAGAGCCCACGAGAAGAAACGCTGGCAACGCTTCTGACGGAAGCCGAAAATACTATAAATTCTCGACCGTTGACGCACGTACCGGTCGACATCGACGATGAAGAGGCGCTGACACCCAACCACTTCCTACTGTTGGGACCATCGGGCCTGCCAGTCACCGCGCCGTGCACATCTATGGATCGTCGGGCGTGGAGAGCGGCGCAAGGACTCGCCGACGGATACTGGAGGCGCTGGGTGAAGGAGTACCTGCCGACGCTGGTCGCGCGCGGGGACTCCAGAGATGCTCGGCAGCGCCAAATACAGGAAGAGGACCTCGTCGTGGTTGCAGACGGCAACCTACCCAGGAACGTGTGGCCGCGGGGCATCGTAACGAAGACGTTTCCTGGACCAGACGGCGTGGTACGGAACGTCGAGGTCCGGACCAAGGGAGGAGTGCTGCGGCGGCCCGTCAGGAAGATCGCCGTCCTCCCGAGAGAAGCTTAGGCTTGCAGGCTACGCCGGGGGGAGGATGTAGCGGACAGCGAGGAGGCCGCCGCCCCGTCGCCCCTTCACACCCCGGTGCGCCCCGCGCACCCCGCACACCGGCAGCAGATCACGCGATGTCGCCGACCAATGAGCGCGCGGTATCGCGGACGGCGCTACGCACGACCCGAGACGCTCTCCGGCGAGATATAAGAAGGGCGTCTCGGACGGTTAGCTGTTCATTTCGGAAGCGGCACTCGACGAGAAGAAGACAGCAAGAAAATCAAGAAAATCAAGACTCAAGAAGACTCCATCAAGAAGACTCCCCTCTGTGTAATAGTTTAATTAATAGTGCCACATTTTGTAAATAGTTAGAATACAGTATAGTTCGACAGTACCATCTTTTCTTTGAGCAGTTGCCCCCTAGCGTACACCCCCCTACCCCCTCAATAATACAGTCCACTGCGATCCATAACACGACCTATTCGTGCTACAACCATAACAAAGCTGAAGCATGGCTCTGCCACGTATGACGACCTATTTCTCTTTTAATTTTCCTTTGTCAGCTCTTATGACAAAAACAGCATGATATGGGGTAGTTAAATTAGTAAGAAAAGCTTCATTTTGTTACCAAACAATTAATAAAATACTTAACATAATTTAAAATTAAAAATTTTGTACAGCTGACTTCAATATAAGTTATTTAAGAATAACTTAAAAACTATTGGTCTGACCTTGATCAAATTCATATGAGACCACACGAGAAGTACCAGCTTTCAAATAAAAAAAGAATCATCGAAATCGGTTCACCCAGAAAAAAGTTCTGAGGTAACACACATAAAAAAAACGAAAAAAAAAAAAACATACAGTCGAATTGAGTACCGGCTCCTTTTTGGAAGTCGGCAGAAAAATATGTCAAAAGATAAATACAATTTTCCGCGACGAGGGTGAATTTCCTCAGCAGGATGTAAACCCTTGTAGCTTACTAACGTTTCACTAAATTCTTTTTTGTCACTACGACAATCACATAATTTTTAAACATAAACAATAAAAACAAAACATTTTAGAGAAAAAAGAAAACAAAAGTGAAAATAATCACTTTTACAAAGGTTTCACCAAGAATCTATCTTTCAGATAACCTTTGTACGTAAATACAGAGGTGTACATCTATACATGTACCTACTAAAATTTAAGTGTCGGTCTGTAATATGGAATTAACTTTCTTATATTGAGCTAAAGGTGGCTATTTGCATGCACTGCCAATCCATGAATAACCAGTTTTTTTTTTAAATATTTCTGTCTGTCTTGAATGTCTGAACCGAGATAAAGCATTGACAGAAGTGATTTGAAGAAATATAGCCTAATTTGTTATCAGAAAATTATGATTAATAAAATAAACGGACTTTTACTATCTTAAATCTAAATAACGTCACATTAATAGATGTTATCCACACTTTTTCTATATTTTAAAATAAAGAAAATTATTCGAGGTTGAAGCGTTGTACATTCATTCCACCGTACGGTTAACTGCATGCATAAAAATAGCCTAATTATGGTCCATACGTATTATTCGACTTTTAAATTATACCGTGAATACTGGGTCTAGTGAAGTTAGTCCGTAGAATTGTGGTTATTAACTAAATACCAAGGAAATGACGAGAAAATACTGCAATTGTAAATGACAAGAAATACTCCCACAATAAATAATAGCGCTGTTGTTTGTTGTACAACAACTCTATTATATATGTATATCGTCGACCGTTTCTTTAAAAACAAAAGTATTTTTAGTAAAAAACTAAGAGTTACACTCTGCAAACACCATGAAAACACCAAGCTAGTGACTTAACGGAGTCAGTATTTCATTCCTTTAATGTATACGATTTTGCAACAAAGTCCCAGAAAATATACAAAGACTCTCTTATTATATATAATAAAATAATTTATATATATATATATATATATATATATATATATATATAATATATAGCCTGTTAGTTGGAATCTTTTAGCCTCCTGCTCTGATTTCAACCATGTTTCGGTCAGTATAATATTATGTATTTGATAAGGAAAAGACTGTAAAACACACGCAAGTTCATCGAATTTACCAAGTCTAACAATACTACGGGCATAGGCATAAAATCACTTAAGTGAATTTTTGTTAGTTATTATATCAGTATATTTGCTAATAGCTTGGTACGATACTCTGTTGGACGTTATATTTTCAATGACGTTGTTTAAGAAAGCTGTTGATGGAAGTTTTTTGAAGTCTTTTTTATTATTTTTGGTACGCCTTTTATATATTTGATACAAAAATTTAGTTCGCCAATTGCTGTGTGCTGCTCGAGTGTTCGTTTTAAAGTAGTTGTTGTTATTTTTGGGGTGTTTGGTCGGAAAAGATCTAAAATTTGTTGTCTTTTAAGTTTTGATTACTTTTAAGTATTAATTTTGATGTTTCTTGGGATGCAAAACAAACTTTCAGGTGTCTATCCTTACCTGATTGGTATTTTTCCAGCTGATAAATTTTTTGTGGCTCAGTGACGTCACCAAGCAGTATAGTTTTGATGATCTTTAGGACTGCAGTCTTATCTTCTTCTTGTTTCTCATTTAGGTTGGTAGATTTTGATTCTGGTACACCAGCGATTATTATATTTTTCTCCTCATAGTACGTTCGTTGAGTTTGGCTACTATCTCTTCTTGCGCATTCAATATAAGGGACAAACTTGATGGAGTAGTACCTTGAATTAGAATATTAGATTGAATTGACTCTATTTTCTTTTCTGTAATATTACAAATTTTTTTGAGATTGTCCACTTCAAATTTTAGTTTAGTTTTTTCTTTGGTTAAGGTGTCAGTAGTTAACTTCAAATCGTTTATTTGTTGTTTTATAGTCGATACATCCTCGTTGATTTTTTTTTGAAGTTTTCGACTTGCATATTAGTAACTATTGTTATATATGTCAACATTTAACTCATTTAGTTTTGCATTTCTGTCATTTGTTTTGTCATTTCTGCGAATTCAGCCTTTAAGTCATCGTTTTCATTGTCTAATTTTCGTTTATTGCGGAAAGTTATTTGTGATAGCTCAGTTGTATCTTGACATATGGTTTTACTTGCTAGATCTGGGTAAGAACCACATCGTGCCGAAATAGTGTCACTTCCAGTAGGAGATCGTTAAACGTTCATGTTGATCTGTGGTGTACTCACGATAGTTGAGCCTAGCGTGATGTGATACGTTAGCGAGACAAAAAATAAGAGATTGCCTTTTTTACCCAAAGTGGTGCTACGTAGGAGTACAAAGTTTTAAATCACTCGCACAGTACAATCAATCAATGATACAGTTACGTTCACGTTAGAGTTAAAAATTAGAAACTATTGTGACTTGTATTTTTAAAATATCTAGCGACACGTTCACTTCTTGCGCCCTCCAGAGCTCGATTTTATAACAAGTTATGTATGTATAAAACTTGTTCTATTCACTCAGCATAGCCAACCTGGCTTACAAAGCAGGAAACACATAGAATTCTGAGTACAGTGATTTAGTCAACAATCAATCCGTTATTTATAAAAGAAACATGTCGTGTAGTGCCAGATACTGTGTAGTATTGGGAGGTAATATCCGCTTGGCAAGCTTGGCAACTATGGCCTTCCCCTAAAGAACAATGGCCAAATTTCTATAGTAGCTGGACTTGACTTTTATTTTTCATGTCCCAAAGCAAACTATAGCTAGATTGGTTTGTTTTTATGTTGTAAACACCATCCCGTTTGAAAATCATATTTACATAGCCACACATTTTTATAATTACGTCAATAATACTTTTGAGGTTAGTATCACATATGTAATCTTCTTCAGTGGTCTAAAATATGAATTAGATTTGTATTATGATGTACGATTGTGTGCGATGGTTTATGTTAGTGAAATAAAATAAGTAGGTATATAAATATGTATTATTATTGAAGAATTCCACTCGCAGATTTTAGAAATTACTCTGGTATCAAGCAAATGACAAATGATGTTCCGTTGTACGTAATTGAACAGACACTTAGTTTACTATGAAGCTACATAATTATTTTTATGACATGAACCCAGTACATAATAAATCAGTATAGTAGCTGATTTTATGCCTACTTACTAACTGAATTGAATTACAATTAACAACTATTTAGAAAAACGTAAATAATTATAGTCTTTCAATACAAAGTCGTTTCATACGGGAAATGAATCATCATTAGGTGCGTTCCAGTGCGTTCCATTGCGTTCTGGAACCATTATTTTAAATAATTTCGGAACAGCTACAAAAACAAAAATAAAAGGATAACATTTTTGTGACTACTTACAGAGATATATTTTGTGTTTTTGAAGACCTTAAAAAATAAGGATATTTTTCATAAATATGGCATATAGTGACGCTGTCGTTTAGTCGCCTGGTACGATTTGACCAACCTTCTTTCTCCCCTATGAGCTAATCTATGGGAGAAATCTATGGGAATAAGTATTAGAATAATTTATGTTCAGCAGTAGACTTCAAGAGGCTTTAACGGTTACTGTATAAAAAATTATTAGGGAACAGAATAGAATAGAATATAACTCTTTTCAGAACAACTTCTGGACAAATACAAAAACTCCCACATAGTATCTTAAATATTTTCAAAGATTTAAAAACACGGAGATATTTATACTTTTACAGGTTTACATATTCGTGGCAACTATGACAAGTGTCCCTCTATGAGATATCTCGAAATCTGCGATCAGTAGTGGACTTTGATAGGCTGCAATGAAAAACAAATAAAGGTACATGATATTGAACACTAGAAAAAACTAATTTAAAAAAAACAAACTTCGAATTTCAATTTACTAAAATGATTTAACGTCTATGAGCTAATAGTTATCATAAAACTCCAAGGAAATTGGACGAGCAAACAACTGATTAACTCAATTATCAGGTCGGTACAGTGAGTCACTAGGTAAATACATTCTCGCACTTAAGTAAGATGAGGGGAAGAAATCTATTTAAGTGCACTCAGAGCTAGAGCTTAGGTTTGCTTATAGATCTAATATACTATACAGAGAAATTATCTTCAACAACAAACTATATTTTGAACATTGTACGTTAGATCAGTTAGTCTAATTTAATTAAAGAAATACGAAGCAAAATATAAGAAACATTCTAAACTTTTGTATTAAGAACATATTTTAGTTTTCTTATAAATTTCAAATTTTTTATCTTTCATTTATCTTCCTTTTTTATAGAATAAATCTAAAAAACGAGTACACAGTGTGAATAATTGTAAGTGGATGCTGTGGCCCATAAACATCTACATCTATCCTCGATTAAGTATATAATAAGTAAGTAAATAAATAAGTAATGCAGATCGTGCCTCGATTACAGTGGAAAGGAGTCTTCCTGGGTACATACTGAAACATCGAACGTAATATAAAACTAAATTGTTGAATCAAGAAATGACTAGCAGTTATGATCTAAGAAATAACTACTAGGAAATCAATTAAAAGAATCAGGAGTTACTTTGCGTAAATTCATTGTATTAAAGATATAAAATTAAAAAGTAATAGTAAAGTAAGAGCAGCGAAGAAATCTTCAACTTAGAAAAATTATCCGTTTTAATAGAATACGGTGACAATTGAGCACAAAATAACTTATGTCGAGACTTAGAATATAAGATAGCAAAGTAAATTGCGTAACTTTTCTGGTAGATATTTATAAATGTGGTTAAGTAGACAGCTTACATAAATGCTTCAGTCTAGGTTGAGTTGAATATTATAGGTTTTAGTGTTAATGTTTTAGAAATCTCACTTAAGTTTGTCACCAACGAAGATGAATTAGGAATAAACTTGGTGTTCATCTGCCTTTATCGCATAAAATGTAACCTCACTTCTTTGACGCTTGAGGGATGTGTTGGACTTGGGTTTGTAAGTGCTATCAGGCAATCCCTAACTATATGAAGAGCCTCAAAAGACCTTCAAGGTAATCTACGTGACAATTTTGTAGGATTTTGAGCTTCTCGGCTTGGTGATAGGACTCCTTTTTTACTTACTTGCTGCTACAGCTCTTGAAAAACCAACTTCAAACAAAGAATGCTACATTCCTCAAGATTCTGAAGTATCGAAAAAGTCTTACCTTCTCCAAAACCCCCCTCAAATATGAACGAAGTTCTATACTCACTATATATATATCAACACTGAAACCTATAGACATAACAACATTATTTTATATCATTGCTTTATGTCAAAACAAAACTTTTTCTAACTTGTGATGTCGTAATTTGATTAAGTACTTTGTTCTGAAGTACCTCACTTCCTCAGTTATCGCCTAACGAAGTTTGGATTACGTTCTGCTCTCAGATGTGTAGTTAATTATTACCGACGGTGTAAGTGTTCTCAACGTGAATTATAGAAACTGTTTTACGTCTTTTAAATGTTAAACTTAATTGCAGGTAATTAAAACTTCAGCACAAATTTGAATTGAATTAATGCGAAACTTTCTGTAACGTAGCTTTACTGTCGTTGTTTGCTTAAGAACAAACGTTTAGATTTGCATATGTAGAAACGTGTAATTACTTACTTCACTTGTTCAGGCATTTCTTACAAGGGTAGGATCGAGAAGTATTTTTTTAGAATAGTGGTGACAAAAGCGCACAAAGTCCACCTTATGGTAAGTATTTGCTGTGGCCCATAGACATCTACATGTATCCTCAATTAAAAATCAAAATTCAATCTTATTGAGCTGCTATTTTACGCTGGTATTCTGTGAGAGCGTAGTACTTCCTCGGTCGAGCCGACCAATTCGTGTTACAACAATAATATAGCTGCAGCGTGGCTCTACCACGTAAATAAAGTCGTTAATATTTTTATGTCACTTAACAACAGCGTTATCAGTGTGTGTTCCAGTTTGCAAGAGTTGCCAGTATAATAATATGCCTTTAGGCAATTCAACTTAATTTTTAGGGGTAAAAATACATGTTAAATGTTTAAAACAAAAAAATTCACATATTTTTTCTAAACCAGTGTTAAAAGCGAAATTATTTTCTTTGTGTATTATTTATAATCTATGTTGCCAAGCAATGGTACAAGAATTCATTACCCGATTTCTTACTTGAGATTACGATATTCCTTTGTTCGTTTAAAGGGAAAAATTATTTTTAATATAAAAGTAGAAGCCGGCTTCAAGGAACTAAAAATTAACATCATATCAAATTCTGCTTAAATTCTTTTATACATAACACGTAAGGATTTAAATGTGATAATGATTCATTATAACATTGAGTAATCTAATAAGTTTTTTGAAAATAAAAAGCGTTATAAGATCTAAATCTAAAGCGCATATAAAATATCAATTTGAGGCGCTAAGAGCACTGGATAAAAATCCGAACTTCTAAGTCTGGTTCACAGCGACGCTGAGACATAATTTTCTTGCAGTAATGGATAAAAAATAGTTTACGACGCGTCTCTCCATCTTCATTTTATGCAGTTAAATTTTAAAGTAGGAATCTTCATGCCATAATGTATATGAGAATACATTATTAACATCACAATGTTATTACTTCGATTTCGTTACATAGTCGTCTTCCCAATCTTGTAGTGGCGGTATAAGCATCTCGTTTGGTGAGTGTAGAGAAACGTAGAACCCTTTTTACTGGATACGAGGCAATCCATCTTAGTACTCAGGGGCGACAACGCTTCTGCACATTGATTCTTAATCCATGATGGATGTAGATGTCTATGGGCCAGAGCATCCACTTACCATCGGGTGGACTGTGTTTTTATTTGTCGACAGATCTCGCAGCTTTGAATTTGTCATTCCCAGTTATTTTACAAGAACTTCCCTAAAATGTTAACTACATTCTAAAATGAAAGCCGTATGCTGTTTTGCGTCATCTTAAAAAAAAAGCAATATTATTATAAAGGCATGGACATTAAAAAATCATCTACAGAATACTTTTTTTTTAAAATACTATTAATGCTATTGAACATTACTAATATTCCCTTTAACCACTTCTGGTAAGCTTAAAATGCTTTTGTTAGAAGTGGTTCACGACAGTAGTCGAATGGCGGATTCAAATCCACGACCTTTCGAGTTCGCGTTCAGTGCCCTGCCATTAGGCTACTGATGCTTATACTTTGCATCACACAATCACTTTGCAATTAAACAGATTTTTTATTAGAATTAGATTTAATTAAAACAATAAGACAAAAAAATGTTAGTGTACTACGCACGTAGGAAGTCTGCTTTAGCATAACCTTAAATATAGTTATTAGTTTCCACAAAAACTTGAGAGACAGTTACCTAATGAAGCTTTGAGGTATCAGTGTGCGCACGCATCCTAGGTAACAACTTCATGGTGCCGTTTTCATCTGTCGGTGTGCGCGCGTCGTAAAAAAATCACTCTCATAATTTTTCCCAAATCCCCCAAAATAGTATAACTTCAAAAATGTCTAAGTATGTGATCGGGGTCATTATTTTTAATTATTATCGGCATACTGTTAGTAGTACTCTGTGGGATGCACACGACTTCGCGTTCACAAACTGAAATATGCATTAAATTTTTTTCTAAGAGATACCCTTGGACTTAGGTTATACATTGATGTTATGGGTCTCTTTTGCAAAACGAACATAGTTTCAATGTCACCTCTTACGGCACCCATGGAATTATTTGGGATATTCTTACGCCGCCACCACATGGCAAATAACAACATAAATTTATAACTAACAATTTCATTTTTAATTATAAATTAACAACTAAACATAATTATTTGGAGTGGAAGACCGGTACCGTTAAGTCGGTTATTCATCAATGCACTCTAATGGGGCGGCGTTTTGCTTAACTTTGCGGCCCGTCTCCCACATAGCAATCCTTCAATTTTGGAACAGGTAATTAATTTAAGTAACAAGGAAATTGTTACCGTTTATCTGACGTAACGAGGACATAGTACAAAAACAGATATAAATCAAAACTAAAAATTGCAGAACAATTTTAGTTGTGGCTGCGGGTACCGAACCGAGAGAGTGCCCACTTTCTGAGCTACTACGATTCTCAAAATATTCCATATCACTGAAAATCGGTACACATAATGCAAAGCGATAAGTCATTTATCTATGGTCTCTTAGCAACACATATTATTCAAGTAGACCTTATTTAACCCGGGAACGGTGACCTATATGTCTGTGGGACCGGGTGACTTGAAAAATTCGAATAACTTTTTCCCCCGCCGCCGATTTTTGTCGCGATTTCGAGTAGCTGCCTCATTTCCCCTCCCACATCGTCAGTTCACCCGCCAACGTCGGAGCAGGCGTACGTTCCTGAGTTTTGGCACCAGCCCGGTGCAGTACACCGGGGTCACCGAATATGTAAGTAAAACAGGCCGAATTGAATTATTGAATATCCGTTTTTTGTCTGATTTATGTACATTTTTTACTTACCTTTGTTATTTTTTTATTGTATTATCCTATAATCAGTAAGTTTATTGCATGATTTTATCAATATTATCAAAATATCACAAAATTATTCTATCTTGTTTCAAATATAAACTTTGTTACAGTATGTCGTACGAAAGGGAACAGCATCGTCTAGAATCGCTTCTTCATGAACTGCTTGATGACGACAGACCATCAATGTCTTCAGACAGTGAAGCTGGAAGTGACATCGAACTGGAGAATCCTTCACCAAATGACATACAGGATTCGAACAGCGAAGAGGAGCTAAGTGACCGAGAAGCTTCAGGTAACGACAGCGCCTTTTATTTAGGAAAGGATAAAAGTACGAAATGGAGCAAAGAATCTCACCGCCAATCTGTCCGTACTAGAAGTTTCAATATAATAACTCAGTTACCAGGACCTAAACGAGTTATATCTAGTGAAAAGGACCCTCTTGGAATTTGGAGACACTTCTTTGACGATACTATAATTAAGATTATTGTCGAATATACCAACCAATACATTGCTTCCGTGAAAGATAATTACGCTAGAGAAACGTATGCAAAACAGACTGATTTCAACGAGGTATATTGCTTGATTGGTTTGCTTCTATTAGCCGGAGTGAAAAAATCGAATCACCTGAATGCTGAAGAGTTGTTTCGAACGGATGGTGGTTCAGTGGAAATATTTCGGTTTTCAATGTCTGCCCAGAGGTTTCAATTTCTTCTACGAGCTTTGAGGTTTGATGATAGTACTACAAGGATACAAAGAAAAGAACTAGACAAAATTTTCCACATTTGAGAGATATTCGAGAAATTTGTCCAAAATTGTAAGGATAGTTACACTTTATCTGCTTTTGTGACTGTCGATGAAAAGTTGGAAGCTTTTCGTGGAAGGTGCTCATTTAGGCAATACATTCCGAATAAGCCGAATCCATATGGTATCAAAATTCAAGCTCTGTGTGACGCTAAAATGTTTTATACATTCAATATGGAAATATATCCCGGAAAACAGCCAGATGCAGGTCCATACACTCAAGACAATTCTGGCTTGGCTGTGGTTCAAAGATTATGCGAGCCCATTTTCAATACTGGTCGCAACGTCACAACAGACAATTGGTATACCAGTATACCCTTATCTGAAGCATTGCTTGAGAAAAGTCTCACCACAGTCGGAGCAATTCGGAAGAATAAGAAAGAAATTCCCCCTGACTTCAACATGTTGCGTGGTCGAACTGTGAACTCAAATATGTTTGGGTTTCGCGACAATATGGTTTTGGTTTCATATGTTCCAAAAGCAAGAAAAAACGTTCTCCTGATTAGCACAATGCACAATGACGCTACAATTGATGCCGAAAGTCAAAAACCAGATATAATTTTGTGTTACAATGACACCAAGGGCGGCGTTGACGTGGTAGATCGTTTGTGTGCTAATTACAATTGTGCTCGAGGAACAAGACGCTGGCCTATGGCAGTTTTTTATGCTATGCTTAATATCAGTACCATAAACAGTCAGGTGATACATACAGCTAACAATCAAAATTCCAAAATGAAACGTCGTCAATTCATTGAGCATTTGGCTATGAAATTAATTGAACCCCACATAAGAGAACGACAGATGCACTTGCACCTGCCGCGGTCAATGAGACAAAGACTGTCTGAAATTTTGAAGATAGATGAGGTACCTGGAACGGCTGGTCCATCACGAAATGGCCGTGGCTTTGTATGTGGATGGAAAAAAAATAGAAAGACCAAATACACTTGCCACAAGTGCAAGAAACATTTGTGTCTTGAGCACGTAGTGCCTTATTGCAGTATTTGCTTGAGTGAAGAATAGTGATTTTTAAAGAATTTTTTTTGTTATTTTTTGTTGGTAAGATGCCATTTTTTGTTTATTATAAGTAAGTTACTAGAGTGTAAAAACTGATAAGACTGAATAAATTTTTAAAATATGTTGATTATTGAATTTTCAAATTTTTAAAATAGCTATGTGTAAAATCTAACTAATTTTATAGGGTCTATGTGAAGTTGTATAATCATAAGAAAAAGTAAATAAACTAGGCTGTGATTAATGAAATAATGTTGTTTTAATGTCAAATAATTTATAATTAATAAATAAAATGGTCAGGAAATGAAATATTTTGAAAAATCTTCCATTGAAAACCCCGGTGCGTGGGACCGGGATCACCGAAGATGTAAGTCAAATCGACGTCACCGTTGGCGGGTTAATGCAATAATAATAATGTCCTCTAGACCGAATTTCGGTCACGACGGCCAAACTCAACGGAGACTAGCCATCTGGCTGGTTTAAACAGGCTGCAGTGACAGCCAGTCCGGAGAACATTATTATTTGTATTAATTCGTTCATACGAAATGTGGAAAATTATTTTCACAAACACACCTACGACAATTTTCAAGTAATTTATTGCTTCGACTTTCTTCGCTGGTGTCAACAAAAAGATCGTTCCTCTCGATTAAAACCGAAGCACGTATTCAATTTAACGAACGATTCGCAACAAATAAATTTCTTCACCTGATCCGATCTCAGCAAGTCGGGCCATTATTAATCAGATAGTATTCACTGAGAGGCTAGAAGAGGAAATGATATGAATTATTTAAAATAGCTTCGCAAACATTTTGTGTTTATATATATATATGAATATTTTAAAGTTTAAAGTTATAGATTTTATTTTTTATCAATAAGGATTTGTGACTAAAACACAGTATATCTGATGGTAAGCGTTCCATAGACATCTACATCTATATTCAATTAATGATCAAAATGCAGATGAATGTCACACATGAGGACTAAGATAGAATGCCTCGTTTCCAGTGAAGAAACTCACTAGTTCTCTACACTCACCATACAAAACAGCAGCATAACGCTGTTATTTTACGCTGGTATACTGTGAGAGCGTAGTCCCTCCCCGCTCAAGCTGACCCAATCGTGCTGCAACCGTGATATAGATATAACATTGTTCTACCGCGTATAAGTCATTACATAAGTCTACTGCACGCACTTTCGACAGTTTTGATAGTGAGCGTTAATCCTATCTCGTACTGGTTATGCTGTTCTTTATCACTATTTAGGCGATTTCGGTTCGACTTGTGAGGATAGATTTTTCGCCATCAATGGTTCCACAAAATAAAAGAATAGTTTTATTAAATAATATAAATATTTCAATAAAAAGAACACTTATTAAAGTCTTTTTATGCTTTTACCTCGGTTTGGAAAACTATTTCTGTCCTGGAGAACCAGCAAGAAACCCAATTTTTTTTTATATTATCTCACTTGTCTCACTTTTCTAGCCACTTTCGGCTTTAGAGACAATTTTCTGACTCCTACATTGAAGTCCTGATGTTCCGCCCCGCAATGTGCTTGGAAGTGACTATCTCTGCTGATTTTGGCGAGAATAGTACAAGCTCACTTAGGACAGGTTAGAATACCGTGCAGTAATTATATTGTATAGTCGCAGACGGTACGGTTTTAAGCTCCAAGCTTACAAAAAAAAACCTTTTTTGATTTTTATCAAACGAGTATGCATTGCCCTTGTAATATAAAATAAGTTAAAAACGCGATGAATTCCGTAAAAACTAGTTTCATTCAAATACACATCACTATTTTCAATAAATATTTTTTTTGGTTTCCTTTTTGCTCATTAGTAAACAAGATATAGCACGAGATGTTGGCACTTAAAAAAATATATTTGCATATACTCGTTAATTCTTTTTCTCGTTTTTTCTTTTTTCCTGTAGATAATAAAATGGTTAATCCTCTAGATTAATCACTTCACGTAACTTTATTGAATTAAATGCGCTTGGAAAAGTCGTCGTCATAGTACGTCAGCATAGTAACGTTCCGCAACTCATCAAAATAAAATAAATAAATTCTGCGTTTGGGCTCTGTAGACTTCGGACTTGTCGGTCGAGTTCACTCCCGTCACTGCACTTAGCTCATGCACAGAATTAACAATTGTTATACACCGCCTTGCTTTCTTACTTGGGTCTCTGTGTTTGGTTGCTGCCTTGGTGTCCTCACTGTAGTGCGCGAAGTACGCAGTCCCGGGAAACAGTAGTCTCACTGTGTTGCTGTGAAGTGTATCGGACGATGGTTGTGGTGCAAAGAGTGTTTAGTGCGTAACTCTCCTTCTTGGCTTCCTAGTACTTGTATCGGCAATCGTAAGTAGATTTAAACACACACGTCGCCTCAGGCCATTGTTTTTAAATTTAGTGTTATTTGTTAAATTAGGCAACAGATAGGTACACACCCTAGCGTACCAAGGCGCTAGGTGTATAGGTTTTTGTTCTAGGCACACACCTCACCCGCCGAAAGGTGAAGTTCAAGCCCGAAGACGAATGCTTCACCCTCGTACAGGACAAGAAGCGCAAACGCGCTGCACCAAAAAAAGACATTACCAAACTCTGCTCTTTCGTCTCCCGCCACTCTGGCAAAAAAGCCAGCCCCCACGAATCGCGCTCAAGCCCCCACTCAGCCAAAAATTGCTAGGCCGGGCCTAGGTGCGTCAAGTACCTAGGTGACCACGGCATCACTGACTGCTCCCGCACGTCCGAGACGGCTGAACCTCCGAGCTGCGTCGATTGCTTCGAAGAGGAACACTCAGCGAATTATCGCGGGAGTTCCAAAGTGCCGCAAAGGAAGCAGCGCGGAGGTAAAAGTCGTCCCGAACACGCGAGACAAGCCAGTGTGTCACGCTCTCGGCTGCCTGCCCCCAAACTCGCACTGTCCTCGGTGCCCTCTTCCGAGCCTCAAATTGTCACTAAGCCTGCCCAAGTCGCCTGGGTAGCCGAAAAAGGTGCAAGGCCTCCCGCGCCCTCCGCGCAATAACCCAAAGCTTAGGTGAAACCACCGACACTCGTCGCCTCACGGCCAGCGCCACCTTCCCAAGCCCCAAAATCGAAGCCCGTTCTACAACTCTTCTTATTTCGCCGCTGACTTCTATCTAGTCTGCGGTTTCATCAGCAACATTAACGTTGCTGAATTATCCTCTTTGGCCCGCAAGCTACGCAGAGCCACTACCAACTAGAAGATAAGATCAACGCTACGATTGGCTAATTGACGCAATCTGGTCTTTCCAGTGCGCATAAATACCTCAATTAAAAATCAAAATAGCAGTACAACCTTTAGGTAGAACTATACCACGCTCTCTAACTGTTGCGTTTTTTAACGCAATCGGCCTTAGAGACCAAAAAGACGAGATCGCGCGCTGCGTAAACACGATGTAGACGTCACGCTGGTATAAGAGACCTTCTTGAAGTCTAGCCATAGCGACCTTAAGATCGCAAATTACACCATAGTTAGAAATGATAGGTTGAGCAGCCCTAGAGGGGCATCTTGATCTACTACAAAAGGTCCTTGCACTGTGTATGGAACGACGCCCCTCCGTTAACTAACACAGAAGTCTCATATGTAATATGAAATATGTCAGATAGCTCTCTCTGGCTATCCGCCACTCACGATCATATCGGCGTATCTACCGCGACTCAAACGCATAGTTGAATCAGACTTTGAAGAAGTACTCAATCTAGGGTCCAGTGTTATAATAGTTGGAGAATTCAACAGTAAGCATTCCTCCTAGAATACGTGTACAAGCAATCCCAATGGTATGGTTTTGTTCGATCTCACGGAGCGACTAAACTTCGATATTATCGCGCCTGAGACGCCAACTCGCTACCCATTCGCAACCAGTCACGAACCGGACGTCTTTAACGTAGCTATACTTAAAGATAACCGCCTGCCGATATCATCGATTGAACAATATTAGAACTCGACTCGGTACATAGACCAGTCCTAATGCAGCTGGACCGGCCCGCAGGTGCAATCCTTCAGACCAAAACCATGGTTGACTGGCGTGATCTCGAGGTACAACTCAAGTCTACTACTTCCCAGCATTTAGACGAAATCCCTGATAAGATAGACTCAGCAGAAGAGGCCAATAAGGTGATTAGCGAAGATCGAAGAGTTCTCTCGTAGGTTTCGTGTGTCGAGCAATCGACACATGACACCTGACACCTTAGCCTCTACTTACAGACAAATCAATAATTTTAATTAGCGATAGTGACGGCTCCATGGCGCAGTGGCTTAGCAATGAGTTGTTGCGCTGGGGGCCGCGAGTTTGAATCCCGCACGGGACAAGTATTTGTATGGCCTACAAATAATTTTTCCGGGTCTGGATGTTAGTCCTCGTGAAATTTATGTTTGTAAATTGCCTCCACGATACAGAAGAAAATTCTAGTGTGGGGGTAACGTTTTTAAAAAAAAGAAAAATAATAATAATTTTAAATGGTTTACCGCGTAGAGCTATGAAAATAATTAGTTTTAGTTATTAGATTAATATATTTTTTTCTTTTACTATTGTTTGGTTATGCAAATAAAGGGTAAATCTCTATACCTTCCAGACTGGAAAACAGCAGTGTAAGCACTTCTAGTTGGCGGCAGCATTTGGTAAGAGGGGGTACCTACCCAGACACTCTCCTTAGTAGAAAGGCGTCTAACTACATAAAAGAAGTATTCAACCTTATAAATATAGTATTTGGTGCATTATGAGATCTACAGAACTTTCTGAACTGAGGTACTCCAACTTACTTCCTTTTTAAGGAAGTGGAGAGACCTCTTCAAATTATATCCAGTTAATACTGGTTATATTTAAAAATTCTCCAACGACAAATTTAAATTTAATTTAATCTGATCAGTGATGCTTGCGGCAAGATAATTAACGTTATTTTTATCACAAAATTTCATGGCGAGCAAAGTATAAAGATTGAACAAGATATGAATATCTGATATAAATTTTGTTACTCGTAAAATTTCCGCGGTACGTTTTATTATAATATAAAATATCTCACGCCTCATAAAATATCTTCCAGAAATGATAAATTCTTCTTGAGTTTTCGTCAAACTACATTATATTTTAGAAAATATATCGATAGTGACAAATTAAATCATAAAAATTTTCAGTATCATTCTGACCAGCTTCACCGCTTGCAGTGACAGACGGATCTCTGTCTTCAATTTAACTTAAAGGAAAACATTGTGGAAAATATTGTACGTCTTAAAAATTGAAAAATAACAAATGATAAAGTTAAAAACTTGTACAACCGACTTCAATATAAATAAAATAATTTATTGTTGATTTATTTAAAACCGCTCAAACGATTTCGACAAGATTTAAATAGGATCATTTGGAAAGTGTACCCTTTGAAACAAAGAAATAATTTTTTAAATCAGTTCAGGCATCGTTGAGTAATCGGTGAACATCAAAGAGATTTAAAATAAATATATACTATAGAGCGGGCATTGGGAACATTTATATACAAAAACTTTGAGCTAGTGCGCGTGTGACGCCCTCTAGCTACAAATAGCGAAACAAAGCTAAACATTTATTAAGATAACATTTTAGCTATTCCCCAGTAGGTGACGCTAATAAATATAACGTCGTTTTAGGAATGTTACCGTTTCGATATCAAAGTATCGATAACGTTGTTGAAAGTTATTGAGTTTGAAATGCTTTTCGATATAATAATAGGGAATCTCTATGTTTTTAAATTCGTTTCTTTTACATAAATACACTTCAAATCTAAAATATTTTAGGAAAACACTGAACTTAAAAGCCATTTCATGATTTTTCACGTTTCATCGGCTGCAGTATTTAAAGACACTACTCACATCAATAAAAAATTTTACTTTAAGTTTTTACCTTATTTTCTAACTCAGGCCTAAGCCACAACTTCTTGCATCTAATATCTTTAACAGTACAAATTGTTTTATTGTAACAAACCTATAGCACTCTCCTATTGCTGTAGCTGGGATCTATTTTTTTTATTGAAAAGGAGGCAAATGAGCATGCGGCGCACCTAATGGTAAGTGACAACCGCCGCCCATGAACAACCGCAACACCAGGGGAATCGCAGATGCGTTGCCGGCCTTTTAGAAAGGTGTAAACTCTTTTCTTGAAGGTCCTAGTCGTATCTGTCCGGAAAAATCGCCGGTGGTAAACAATTCCACAGAGAATTTCTACGAGGAATAAAACTCCTAGTAAAACGCAGAGTCGTGGACTGCCAAACATCCAGATGGTAAGGATGGTTTTGTGAATTTTGACGCGATGTGCGTTCGTGAAGTTTGGCAGCTGGAATTAATCCGAACAATTCCTCAAAGCACTCCCCGTGCTAAATTCGATAGAAAATGCAAAGGGATGAAAACTTCCATCTGCGCTGGATGCGGTCAAGTGGAAGGAGCTGGCACTGGGGTGCCCCGGCCCAGAGATGAGAACAGTATACCATGTGAGGCCGAACTTTTCTATCTATAATGGCTTTGTCTTTGAAAACCACCAGACAATGAAGCCCGGTGTTAAACCACCAGACAATGAAGCCTGGTATATAAAAGAGAAGACTTGCTGTATTGCTAAACATCAACACAGCAAGTATACTCAGCATGCTCACAAGCAACACAGAAAATCTCATCAGCATGTTAAAATAAAATTTCCCTCCCTTGCTCCACATAAAATAGGCTACTTAGCATAGTTGGTATATGCTACTCATTTTTGTTGGTATGGGTACAGTATCGTTGACTGTTTTACCTCCTTAAATATTGTAAAGGATTAAATCGGCATCCTATATATTTTTTTATCGATATCCTCAACCTATAAACGTCATCAATCACTAACTTTAACATTGGTAACTAAATAGCGACGTTACTGGATAACAGAGTGTACTTAATACAATAAAAATAAATGTTCTAAAATAATCTACTACAAATAATAAAATTTAAAGATTATTCGGTAAATATATGTTATACTTAGGATAATAAACCAAAATCACGTTCATTTTTTGCTCCATGCATATTTTCTTTAAAAATATTTTTTAAATGTATGAAACGAATGCGTCTTGACTTTTTGACGATGTCACTAAGACTAAGTGACAAGAAACTGAGATATATCCTATAGGACAAAAGTTACAGACGACAATTTTGTGTAAATGTCTTTGGTGAACATACATAAACAAAGATTCAGATGAATTGTAAACAACATCCTATTTGAAGTCGGCTAAAAACAAATTTTTAACAGAGTATAGATAAAGTAAATCTCTTGCAACGCACGCACATAAGCAAAATTTCAGTTACAGTAGCAGACAGAGAAAATAACAATATTTAGTACTGCAGGCACGGGTCTCACTTTATTTTCTCTACTTTTACTGTTGTTCTGTTGTAGTAAAAGGCGACAGAGGAAAATAAAAACGGAAGATGGGCAGAAGCATATTCCTGATAATAATACAAAATAAAAAAAACTGCGGTTGTCAAGCCGTCTGCCCAGCGGGGCAACTGTGGCAAAATCTTCTCTATAAGATAATCTATGAGAGAGAGTTTAATAGGCTGTAATGGAATACTATATGTGAAACTACACTTGTGTGAGTTCAGTACCTCATATCACCGAGCAGTTGTTGGACATATTTCTATTAATATAAAATTAAAAAAAGGAATAAAGATAACTATTAATCTTATTCTTGAAATAATTAAAAGTAAGTACTTATATTGAAGTGAAAAAAAAAAAGAAATTATATTCACTATTTTGTTGTCAAAATTCCACGTATTCGGACCAAACGGATTGCTTCGTGTTAGAAATTTCTACTGCAACGAGAAGGCGTTTAACAATTGCGGATGATTTGAACCCGCGGTCCTGCGACGCTACAATAAAACTCTTAGCCCCTCCGCTACTTATCCAAAAAAATAAAAATAACAGGAGTAATTTTTATAGTACAATTATGGGTAACAAGTGAGCACAAAGTCGATCTTATAGTTAGTGAATACGTTAGCCCGTAGACAGAACCTACACTTGTGCTCCATTAAAAATCCAATCACAGATATTAGATGTGTTATTTATATACCATTATATCCATAAAATGCTGCTCCTAATTAAAAAAAATAGATAAAAACTTGAGAGCGTATTGTAATATATTGTAATCCCATCTTGCATAACGATGTCCGTATTATGAAAACCTTTAGAAAGACCCAACTCCGTTCAAAAGTTCGTGCAAATATTTTATGAGGTCATTAGCGAAATACAAAATTTACTATTTGTCCGTTTCTTTATTCAAGCCAGTCACGTACGCAACCCGTACGATCCACAAAATATTTTGACCGTCTAAATTAAATTACTACCCTTAACTCTATCACTCTCTCCAAGCTATACCACATATACCTAAGTCCTATTTTCTCAACTCACATAACTTATGTGGTTGTATCATTCGTTTTTGAACTTTTTTTGTATGAAGTTTTCGTACCTACTGTCTTTTTTGCGGGGCTTCTAATGCGTGAATTCTTTAGTGCCACTTCTTCGCCGAAACAATGTCGAGAGAATTGCGTCCTTATCTACCTCCTGTTTCCTTATCTTACCTAATGTCCTCCTTGAAAAAGAACCATAACATATTGCAGTGCTACGTTTGTGTAATACTCATACATTATTAAGCATAGAATAGGAGAAGATAGGATAACATAGGGTAGAATTGGGTAGGATAGGATAGGAAAAGGTAAGAATAGAAAAGGAAGACAGGACAGGACAGAATAGGAAAGGATAGGATAGGATAGGATAGGAAGTCATAGAATAGGATAGGAAAGTATAGGATGTTGATGTATTTCTGGAATAATTCAAGGCAATATCTGAGTTATTACTCAGATATTGCCTTACACTTCGCCCGCCGGTACGAGGCCGCCACTCGAGAACCTTTTTTCCCCATCGGTTGTCGGTTATTCGAGCTATATGGTCGGCACATTGCCACTTCAGCTTACTAATCCGTTGGGCTATGTCGGTCACTCTGGTTCTACTGCGGATATCCTCATTTCTAAGTTTATCATTCAGAGATACCCCTGGCATAGCCCTCTCCATACATAGCTCGCTGAGCGACATTGAGCTTCTTTATCCGGCCAGCAGTGAAGGACCACGTCTCAGTTCTATAAGTCATCACTGGCAACACGCACTGGATGTACAGTCTAGTTTTCAAGATTTGAGAAGTTGTACCGTAATTTCCCGAACGCTGCCCAGTCGAGTTGATTCCGTAGAGGGTCAAAAATCAACAGATCGCAGACAAGATCAGCTACGTCCTTAAACGGCTACCATAAGGTCATATTATAAGCCACCGAAGAAATTTAGTCGATTTTGTGATACCTTCCGCTATCCCTCTAAAATATGCAGGAATGTACGTGTATAAGCTTGATTGTACATTACTGGATCTTGTGCATAAGTAACCAGTAGCGGTAATCCTTTAACGGTCAGCCACACAGTGGTGTGTCTTTTCTAGTTTAGTGGTGTGGGGAGTAGTTGTTCGGAGGTGACGGGGATAGTGCACTAGGTAAGACACATCATTTAATTTCATCATCACATATCATCTTTGGTTATTAATTTTTATCATCTTTAATATAATGTATATCCGCAAAGTAAAAAAAAAAAAAAACGATAAAATTAGCGTAAAAGATGCTGCGGAAAGTCTGCAGTCTATGGACAATTGCACGATAATACTCGCCGTTATATCAGATTATATTAACCACATCCTTGCAAAAGTACACCGATTCTGGTTTTACGCAGACTTTTAGTAGTGTGACCACTGATGGATATTGATCTTATAATTACAAACAAGCTTCGGAAAACACGTGTTGCAGGTATATTAAAGTTGTAGCTCGAATGGATCGGCTCAACTATAATAGGACCATGCTCTCAGAGAATACAAGCCTAAAATAGCAGCTGAATGGTGCTGTGTTTCGTATGGTGAGTGCAGAGAAACAACAACCATTTTTAATGGAAACGAGGCCTTCCGCCCTAGTCCTCAGCAGTGTCAAAGCATCTGCATTTTGAGTTTTCATCAAGGATGGATGAAGATGTCTATGGGTAATATCCATACATATACTGGTGGACTGTTTACTTGATTGTCACCCTAATAAAAAAAACTACGTTAGATAAAATATAGTAATTAATACGGCCTAAGTAAATTAATAAATGCAATTACATACATCATCATCATCATAATAATAATTACAGCCCCTCAATACTCCACTGCTAAACATAGGCCTACCTCAAGGAATGCCTCAAAGCACGGTCCTGAGCCACCTGCACCCATCAACTTCCTGCATATCTTACCGACCTCGCCACACACTTCGCTTTCCGGTACACAGCTGTCACTCGAGAACTCGAGCTATATGGCCGGCCCATTGCCACTTCAGCTTACTAAACCGTAGGGCTATTTTTGTTACTCTGGTTCTGAGAAACTCTGAGCATAGCCCTCTCAATGGCTCCCTGAGCGGCTTTTAGCATGCGGCTAGCAGTGAACGACCAATTCTCAGACCCAAACCATGTCTCATATCAATATGTCATCACTGGAAACACGTACTGGTTGTACAATCTTGTTTTCAAGTTGTGAGGTTTAATAAAAGTAGTTTTATTCAATAAAACCTTACAATCAGCAATCGCGTTAACGGTCACTAGACCAACGAGGGCATCGTTGTCAAGTAGTTATCGTCTGTATGATGAAGTGTACTCTGTCATTTGTCCAATCGTTCATTAATTGATAAAACAGAAACCTTGAATCTTTGAAAATGGAACTTATGGCGCGGGCTTATACCCTGAGCTAAAATATTACAAACATTTATTTTGCTGCAATACGTTTCTATATCTTTATAAAGCCATTTGAAAACATCGTTATTCGCTCGTTCTCTTTGTGGAAAGAAACAAACCGATCACTTTCAAAGATAATACATATATAACACGTATTCCATTTGCTGACTGATTTAAGGTAAGGCATTGTTACATCCACAGGAAGATAGTTGAATTCTCTGCGAAACGGTTATATTTTAAGAAAATATATGCTAAAGTGTAACTCTTATGTAAAATTAGAAATTTCCTTAAAATGGCACATCTTACATTTTAAGTGATAGGATACTTTATATTGATTTTGTTTTCGAATAAGGGAGAGAAACGAGCACAAAGTCTATCTGATGGTAAGCGGTCACTGTGGCTCATAGACTTTACATATTATCGTTGTAAGGCTCAACCGGGGAAGAACCACGCTCTCACAATTTTTTGTTTTATATGGTGAGTATAGATTACCGAAAACCCTTTTTACTGAAAATGAGGTATTCTAGGACCTCAGGGGTGACAACACTTAATTAAGCATAGGTGTAGATGCCTATGGGTCTAAGCATTCGACATTCGACTGCTGTGGTACCCTCTAAGTCAAATATTTTAAAGCTTTTTTATAGAATAAGGGTGACAAACGAGCACACAGTCCACCTGATGTTAAGTGGTTGCTGTAGCCCATAGACATCTACATCTATCTTCGTTTGCGAATTAAAATGCAGATGCGTTGTCATCTGTGAGGACTATGATAGAATGCCTCTTTTCCAGTAAAAAGGGTCTCCCGTTCTCTACACTCACCATACGAAACACAGCAGCATTATGCTGCTATTTCACGCTGGTATTCTGTGAGAGCGTTGTCCTTCCCCGGTCGAGCCGACCCATTCGTGCTACAACTATACTATTAATATAGCTGCAGTATGGCTGTACCACGTATAAAACTAAACTTCCTTAACCATTAAGCTACTGTCGCTTCAAACTTCGTACAACACGTAACAGTTGTACTAGTAATGTTGCCAACGGATTAAAAAAAGTTAACTTAAACAACAGCGTATTTACGTTCTATTGTTGGAAAAAGCAACGTATAATTTATAAGAGGATTTCTTAGGATACTCATATGGAGTCAACCGCGATGCCCATTTTGTGTATCCAATCAAGACAGGTAGGTGACTCAACTTACTATTAGTCGCGCTTTATGCTCGTTAGTCGCTTTTACTTCATCATCATCATCATCATCATTACAGCCCTTCACAAGTCCACTGCTGAACATAGGCCTCCCCCAAAGAATGCCACACGCTTTTACTTATTTCAAAAAAAATGCTTAGCTAATCGTCGATTTTTTTTAATGATAAGGCGAAAGAAAATACTTTCAACTTTAACTTTATCAGATAAATATAGTCTAAACAGCAGCTTGGACGACAGAGAAAATTTTAAAAGAATCGTTACAGCGATGCGGTTGTTTGAGGCAGTTTTACAAAGCGCAACTTACTCGTACTTTAATTTTTGCAGACTACTTTAAATAAGCGCTATTTTGAAAAAGTACGATTTTGTCATTATCTCTGGAATTCTTTGTACTGTGCAAAAGAAACTTCAAAACTTTAATTTAGAATATAAATACCATTTTTAACATTAAGACTGATTGAGCCTTGTTGGCGGCCTGTTAATACCATCACCCTTACGATTGTCGAACTGTAGTCGACTTGAAACAAAAAAGGCAGATTTTAATTCAAATAGGTTTTTACTTATATATACATCTATTTATACTGAATAGTGAACCAAATAGAGCGTCCCGAGCGGGGACACGTACAGTAGCGTTTTCGATTAGGATATTTTGATTTATGGTAACTTCTGAAATACGGTTTGATTTATTGGAATATATGTACATATTTTATTACGTGGTAGAGGCATGCTGCAGCTATGTTTGTAGCACGAATGGGTCGGCTCGACCATGTAAGGACCACAATCTCACAGAACACCACCGTAAAATAGCAGCTTAATGCTGCTGTGTTTCGTATAGGGAGTGTAGAGGACCGGAAACCCTTTGTACTGAAAACGAGGCATCCTATGTTATTCCTCAAGGGTGACAACGCATATGCTTTTGATAATCGAAAAATAGAAATGTTGATATATTTGGGCCACGTTATCTGTGTGACTGTGTGCTCTTTTGTCACTTATTTTCTATAAAAAAAATCCTAAATCGGCTCTTTTAATCCCTGCTAATATTATAAAAGCGAAAGTGTGTTTGTCGGTTCTAAGGACAAAACCACAAACACGCTTCTTTCACGCAACATTTTTTATATCTTTTAGTGTTTGTAATTTTTCTAGATATAATTTATGGACCGGACAATACGCATATGCTATTTTTTATCCTGGTAAATGCAAGTTTCGTAGGGGATATATCTGGAGCGTTATTCTGTTAAGTTTTTGTGCTCAAAGAGCTAAACATATTTTAATTAAATTAAGGGCTACTAATAATTGTGAAAATTAAATAATACACCAAGAAAACTAAAAGTAATATTAAACATTAAACGAAATGACATTTTGTTCGACGCGACAATCGACAGAGAGAGCAGCGTCACAGACAGCAACCACTGAAGTTAATTTTTATTTTTAATTTAGCGTACACAGGCGTAGGTAAACGTTAAATTCTGTCTAAAATTACACATTAGATACTATTCATCTCGGCAAAATACACAGTTCCTACAGAGGCATGCTGCAGCTGCATTATGGCAGCAGCACGAACGGGTCGACTCCACCAGAGAAGAATCACGATTTCCCATAAACCGTTCTGCAGGACGTTATTAATCATTATGTTGTGTTATGCTTTGTTGTTATGTTGGTTTTTAGCATAGAATAATTTAAATTAGTTCTACTTACCACCATTGAACCGTATCCGTAATTAATGGAGATATTGATAATAAAATAATTGCCTGCCTATTTTAATTGCATAATTAATAATTGCAACAGTTATTTCATGTTACCTTCAAATGTAAGCGAAGTAACATTGATATTAGATAAATTAAATAGAAAATAATGAACATGAGTCTGTAAATTGTGAGAAAGCGATAAACAACCCCTACAAAAGAGATTTAATATTAACTGATATATGTCGAATCAAGGAAAATTTAAAACAACTTCTTATTATTGATTGTTCGAATTAATTCAATTGTTCTTTTCTAGATATTACCTACCCCACCTTTTAGTTTTGGGTGTGATTTATTAGTATTAGTTTTGATATATTAGTAGTAGTTATATTAAAAATAACTACGCTGTGAATTACCGATAACTGAGCAGCAGATTTATTCATTTATTAAAAGTTTGCAATTTAACAGAAACCTCACCTATTATGAAAGGATATTCGCCATATTTGCCGTGCTTGTCAGGCGGGGTGGCAACCGCAGTTTTTTCATTTTTACAGAAAGTTGCTGATGCCTACCTCCTATATCAATTCCACCTGTCATCTCTAACAACACCCACGGAGTGATAGAGGTAGTGGTTTCGCCACGCCACCTACCCACGACACACAAAAGCTGAAAAACGATAAAAGTCCCGCTCCTGACGATATCCTTAACGAAGCTTTGACGCTTGGCAAATATCTATTAGCTGAGCCTCTTATGGAATTGTTTAGGAAAACGTAGAGTTCCCAAAAATTGGAGAGAATCAAGAATTATTCTCTTGTATTAAAAAGGTGACTCTGTGACTGCTAGCATCTATCACCCTATTAGCCTGTTAGCTGCGATATATAAACTTTTCAAATTATGCCTATAAAAACGGACAGGAGATCAAATAGATGAACAGCAACCCACAGAACAAGCCAGCTTTCGTAGAGGATTCTACACCATAGATCATACACTTACTTTAGACTAAATAAATGAAAAAATTCTAGAATTCAATAACCTCTATATTTTGCGTTTTTAGACTACGTAGAAGCATTCGACTCTATATTCCATGACAGTGTATGGAAGGCTCTCAAACAGCAAAAAATATCACAAACGTATAAAGCTATCATAAAAAATGTTTACAGACATAGCACAAGCCGAGTTAAAATTTGATCGTAAAGGACCTGGGATTAAAATACGTAGAGGAGTAAAACAAGGCGATCCTCTTTCACCTAAACATTTTATAGCAGTACAACAACACATTATGAAAGACCTATCCTGGAATATAACAGAAATTAATCTCAATGGTAACTATTTGAACAACCTCCGCTTCGCCGACGATATTGTTAACTTCTCAGATTCACATTACCTACTTGAAGCCATGATACAAGAAATTAACAATGTATGCAGAAAAATAGGCCAAAAACCAAACACCGCAAAAACGAAGGTATCCACAAATAGCACAAAACACCCAGTAAAAGTAGATAAAATAGAGCTTGAATATGTAGAATACTGTAACTACCTAGGCAAACAAACATCTATTAAACTGTCAAGAAATCAAGACGATATCGACAGAAAAATTGCCATAACCTTGAATTTTTGGAAACACAAAGAGGTACTCAATGCAGATCTACCGCTAAATTTAAAAAAGAAAGTCATGGATTGCTACATACTTCCCTGTCTCACAAATGGCTGCCAAAAATTGATCTACAATAGAAAAACAAGGAACAAAATACTAATATGTCAACATGTAATCGAAAGAAATATCCTAAACCTAAAACTAGAAGATAAATATAAAAACAATCACATTCGCATGAAAACTAGAGTGATAGACGCATTTAGTTATGCTCAAAAACTGAAGTGGAAATGGGATGGTCATGTAGTACGATCTATTGATACAAAATGGTCTAAACCCGCAACCATGTGGACAGGACTTATAGGCAAACGCAAACAAGAAAGATCGAAAGAAAGATGGGTTGATGAGATTGAAAAGACAGCAGGAAAATATTAGTTAACAATAGCACAGAACCGAAAAGTGTGGGAAAATATGAAGGACGCCTTTACCGATCGAGAGGACCTTAATTGAAATATATTTTTTTTAATTTCTGTTAAGAAATAAAGAGTTATTATTAGCCTCATTTCCGATTCCGATTTGCCTGCAAAATTTGGCGAGAGTAGATCTTTCTTAAAAAGGGAGAGATCCAAATCTAGTACCTTTACGGACTGATAGAGGAAAAGAGGAAGTAGTCTAAAGTGTTAACATATCATTCTTTACCTATCATCGTTACAGTCTATTAAAAGTTCAATTATATAATAAATCATGAAAAATAAAAAAATAAAGCATAAGGACACTTAGTAATGATGCAATTTAAAATAAGTTTTAAAATAAAAGTCATAAATAATTCAAAAACCTTTTACAAGTTTCAAAAGTTTTGTAGATTAAATTTAAGTGAGGTATGGTTAAGCGGCTCTGTTCCCGCTAGCCGGTCTAACATGTGCTACATGAACAAACAGAAAACCGCTTCTAGAATTTACTTTAATTTAATCAGTAACTCTCTTCTAATTAACTCTAAAAGAATTGCCAACTGCTGTGAATACAGATATGTTTATTTACGTAATTTTAACTCTGTTATTTGTTTTACATTATTATCCTTCATATATTTACGAACTCAAACTTGTCTTAAAGTTACTTATCTTGAATGACATATCTATGAATATATTGTAAAGTGCCCCATGCACAACATCACAAGACAACTTTCGTTACTTACAAAATAGATCCTGAATATTTTTAGATAGTATACAGGGTTATTTTTCAAAGAGTAGCCAAATTTTATAATGTTAAAATGTATAAATAATGATATACCCTTGTTCCAGTTTTTGAAAATATAAGTAAATAAGTGATCTTATGTTTGTTTCTGTTCCAAATTGAATTTGATTTATGGGCAACAACTATGCGTACTGTGCGATCCAATTTATAAAGTTTTGCAAACCGACCGAACCTTACGAATTTTTGTATACGCAGTAAAATAGTAGGCGTTAGATATTTAGGAATGACAATCAGTTACCACAAATTCTAAATTTAAAAGATAAAAAGGACAGAATGTTTGAGATTTATTTTAATTAAATTTTCTTCAACATTCATCTATAATATTTTAAGACTTATCTGTAAATTTAGCCGTATATTGCAAAATAACCCTGTAGATAAAATAAAAAGAACTTCGTATACATACAAAATTGTATCGATTAGACTTTGTTACTTTATTAAGTTGACAGTTAAAGTTGAAGGTAAATAAACATAGAGGTACTTAAACTGGTGATAAAGAATTCCATATCCTGCCAACCGTGACTATTCAGGCAAATTCTCTTTACAGTAAAATTGTGGAGTCCAATCGTGAACTTGCAAGCTGACAAAGAAGTTTTATTTAGAAAAGAAGTGGAAAATTTGCCGATGTCTGCCTTTCCATAAGATTACTATATGGGTGTCTTCAAGGCAAGAGTTAAAAGGCTTTTGTGCCACTTTGTACGTTAATTAGGTAATTAGATTTACTACATTAAAAATGAACCAAAAGAAGAAACTCGTCAGATTGTAAATTTAATGAATTAGCTTATTAAAAATGCACCAAAAGTCGACATTTGTCGATTACAAATTTAATTAATAAATTTATTAAAAATGACCCGTAGGACGAAACTAGTTTATTTTTGCAAACATTATATAATTAGAAGTTAAAAAATGTTAAAGTTATAGTTTTACGTCCCAAAGGTTTCTTATCATTTCTAAGAGGGGTTTAGGGTAAGGAAATGTCCACCGCGTTGCCCCAATGCGTGTTGGCGAACTTTATAAATCTTCTAAATATTTTATTTCTTATTTCTCTGATATGCAGGTTTCTTCATGATTATTTCCTTCACTGTCAAGTACGTGGTAATTATATGAATACTTAATAAAAATATGTGCTTTAATTTATTTATTAAATCATTATATAGTTATGCATATATTTTTGTTATCGTGTAGTGGTGGCTTAAGAAAATCAATTGCCCCATTTTTCACTGTGTGTGGCATAAAAGGTGACTCTAGGAAATGCCAAGCAGATATCATGGCTTCCAAAAATATTTTTATAGTTATCAAATCATTTTTCCGGACTGATACGACTTAGGGACATTCAAGAAAAGATTCCTACTCTTTTCTAAAATGCTTGTAACGCTTGGCTGGTGTTGCTATTGTTCATGGGCGTCGGTAGTCACTTACCAGCTAGAGCAAGTCATACATTACCAGAGAGCCAGGATTATTACATGCTTTTCATCTTAGTCCTCAGAGATGGCATAACTTATATGATTTTAGTTGTTTATATTTGGTTGCTGGTGTTATAGGCTGCAGTAGCCGTTTACAACTCGATAAATTTCCTTGAAATTCAAGCGAAATGCGCCCACTACTCCCGACCCCCACGCCGCTCGCCATCTACGCATCAGCACTGTTTATAAATTTATAATCGACCCCACCGGTTTGGTTCAGATTTAGTTTTTATATTTTATGTTTGCTGGTGATTTTACGGACTGTCCAAATTTCGACGGAGCTATATTTGATTCAAAAAAATTGACATTGATATATCATATCCAGGCGAAGCCGGGGCGGATAGCTAGGGTAAAATAAAAGCTTTTAAATGTAAATTAAAGAATACATGCATATTCGAATTTTATATAGCACTTAGTCACCCAATAAATGGATCGATACTCGATAGTATTCGACAAATACAACTTTTTTGCAGTTGGTACGGCGCGCTTACGTCATCCGAGCAAAGACTCAAGTCAAGTTGTTATACAGACTATTTTTGAACAAAAAATTCTTACGAAAAATGAAGTAAATCCAGTAGCCTAATTTCATACATGATTAACGAAAACTTACCGACGGACTAAAACCAAATTTACGATAAATCCAACTATGCGGGCCTTGTATTAATTTACCATATCCAAGATTATTATAAATATTGCGCTAATTATTCACAAGTAATATCTCAAAAAGCTGAGATACCAAAATTATGTGCCTCGTTACTGAATTTTCCTAACGAAATTGTCTGAGAGATTAATTTACCTGAGAGGATAATATTAAATAAATTTTTTGTTATATATCTGGTAACAATTTATTGTTTTTGTATTTTTTTATTTCTACTTATAAAACAGTTGTATTTATATTTCTTTAAACGAGTTTGTATTTAAGCGACAGTTTTTTATTTTTTTATTTCGTTTTTTGTTTTTTTGTTTTTTTTTGTGTTTAAAAAACGTTATCCCCAAACTAGGATTTTCTCCTGTGTCGTGGAGGCAGTTTACAAACATAAATTGCACAAAGACAAACATCCAGACCCGGAACAATTATTTGTAGGCCATACAAATACTTGTTCCGTGCGGGATTCCAACCCGCGGCCCCCAGCGCAACAACTGATGGCTAAGCCACTGCGCCACTGAGCCGTCAATTAGAATAAGGGTGACACACGAGCACACAGTCCATCTGATGGAAAGTGGATTCTGTGACCCATGGTTATCTACATCTATCCTCGATTAAGAATCATAACGCAAATGCGTTGTCACCCCTGAGGATGAAGATGGGATATCCTTGTTTTTAGTAAAAACTGGTCTCCAGTTCTCTACACTAACCATACGAAACAAAGCAGCATTAATTTGCTAATTTACGCTGGTATTCTGTGAGAGCATGGTATTTCTTCGGCCGAGTCCCCCATTCGTACTACGACCATTACATAGTGCAGCTATGCAGCATGGCTCTATTACGTCAAAATATACCGTCCGCCGGTTTCTTTCCCTTTCTCTTCTACCCCCGGCTTCTAAATCTCCTCTGCCTAGGGCTTCTATCTGGTTGGGTTTTTATTTATTTATGTATTATTTATTTTACTTATAGATTTATGTATATCTATAATTTTCATTTACATATTTATACAGCCTGATGACGGATGAGAAAACTATAAATACCCCAGAATAATAAAGTTTTGCAATAGTTATCTGCATAGCCTACATGATAGAATTCATTTTGCGTCTAGGAGTACATCTGAGTAAATACTACCCTATTTACTATTTCTACCGTCATATATTAGTGCTCCACTGCTGAGGGCCAGGTGCAAAAGGACAAAAGAGCCAGGATAATTACAGCTTGTGAAGTATTCCTTCTTAGCCTTCAGATGTGACAACGCATCTGTAGCGTTCTTTGTATAAAGTTGCCCGCAGTCCATGGACCATAGTAATCATCTATACCTATAGTCTCTATTCCCATTCCCATTGTAAAAATTAAAAATTAAATATAAAGAACGTGGAAAAACACCTTATGTAATGTTGATTCATGAAAACAAAAGGCACAAGTTCTTAACGGACACATTTCCGTAAGGATAAAGTAATTAATATAATTTTAAAGACTAAAGTTTTTATTCAGAATACTTAAACAGGATCTGCAAAGTATGAAACGGTGGTTGTAGAGTGTCTGGGTATAATTAAAATACCTCGGAACGATTTTATTGTTTATTTTACTACAGCGTGAAAATATCTCTGTTGGACTTATTTTTAGATCACTTTAAAAAAAGGAGAACGTTTATTATTTCTGTCTCTATATCTATAATAATTTTTTTGTTAAATGGGTGTACAAAAAGTATGACTTTTTTTTACTTTTAGTCAAGCGCTGGTGGATTATATGCAATTCGCCTGCATGTTTTTTGAATGTATGTTACGGGATGTATTCATCGATTGTGAACTCACTTTGATGATTCTGTCATATTAAATAGGTTTATAGGTAAATTTGGAAAAATACGCCACCGATATGGGTGGCGAAACAATAATAACAATAATCTTTATTTGCAAGAATATGGTTGTACAATGGTGTTTGAGTATAATTCGTTCTACATATTCTACCTTAGTGGTGTGCAAATATTAACGGTCAAGTAACCTAAACAACAACACTTATCGAATTTAACAAAATATATTAATTTATCAAAATATAAAATTATTTAATATTATTTAGTTGATTTGATAATTAATTTATTATGCCACAGTGTCAGAAAATGCCATCAAATATATGAGTATTATTATTTTTTTTTTTTTTTTTTTTATTAATAAAACCAACAGCGATTTAACAATTTTAAGCACTTAAAGTATAAATCTTAAATGTAAGGCCTATTAAAGGTTTTTTTCAGTTATATAAACAAAATATATTATGGACGGTACAATTTAACTATTCTTTGAATTTATTATAATATGTATGTACTAATCCAATTGTATATATATATATATATATATATATATATATGTTCACAGATATGTAACTAAATGTTTATACTAATTACACTTTTGTATATGTGTATGTAGAAGTAATATTTGTATTATTCATTTCTCTGCAAAACTTTTAAATGCAGCTAGATATTAACATTCTTTTATGTAATTTAATTTAATGAAATATGAAATATCACACCTGTTTATTTATTTATTTTTCTAAACCGTTACACTTATGTCAAATTTACACTCAACAATCAAGTAAGAAATGATTATACTAAATGATGCAAAGTATGAATTCATTTTCATATTATAATAGAGTTGATTTATGTTCATTACTATTTATTTATTTTTGTGTAGGGAGTCCTACTAGATGGAGTAACGACCTGGTAAGACATATAGGAAGTCGACGGACGCATGCGGCTCAGAATCGTGCCTTGTGGGATTCACTGGGGGAGGTCCACGTTCAGCAGTGGACTTGTGAAGGGCTGTAATGATGATCATCATGATTAAGCAAATCAAAATGATTTACTCACTCATTATGTCAAGTAAGATTATTATTATAGGTCAATGTCATATATTAATTATTATTCTTACGTCAATAATTAAATAATGTTACATATCCAATTGTCATTAATTTGTTTCTATTTTTACATCAAATTTATTAATTAATTAAATATATAAGTCAAATTTTATATAAAATAATATCAAAAACATTATTTTTTTTAAACATTGGAATCTTGTAATTATGTAATTAATCATATTCTAAAATTATCATTCATTATTACTCGTATGTAGGTCGTTGTCGTTTAAGAACTCTTCTACAGAATGATAACATTTAGTGAGCAACAATAATATGGGGATGAAATTTTTATAGAACTATGTAGACGTAATTGAAGTGTTATATTCCTTAGTTCACTCACAAGGATATTAAAATAACTTATAATAACTTTTAAAAATAGGTAAAACCGACGTGAAAAGACTAAAAAATAAATAAATTTT
This sequence comes from Parnassius mnemosyne, assembly GCA_963668995.1. NCBI lineage: Eukaryota > Metazoa > Arthropoda > Insecta > Lepidoptera > Papilionidae > Parnassius > Parnassius mnemosyne. The sequence goes on along the minus strand of CAVLGL010000024.1, from coordinate 45,092,997 downwards.
ACATTCTGAAGTCGGGCCAATAATTCTACTATACACCATGTAAACAGCGTTATAGGTAAAGTAAAACTATATACGTCCCACTCCTGGACACATCCTCTCTTCCCTTCAGAACATTTCATCGAAACGTTTCACTATGTTTTCCTTCACCATCGAGCAAGTAGTAAGTCAGCACTTAATAATACAATTAATAATTTTATTAGTACCCGTTTGGGGGTTGAATAGAATAAAATAGAATAGAATGATTTTTATTCAATATGGATTATTACATAATACTTATTGAAAGTCATTTTTAATTTACCACTGGTTCGGAAAATACCTCTGTCCTGGAAAGAACCAGCAAGAAACCCAGCAGGACTTTTTTTTAAACATAATTTCACTTAACAATAATATTGTTTATACAATTTTAAATGAATTTTCATAGAACCAGCATGGTGGCGATCACCTTATTCCCAGGGGTTATATTCATTCATGTATTCCTTGATATTATAATAAGCCTTTTTGTACAGTTATTCTTTAATAAAACTTTTAAACTTGTTTATTGACAAACTTTGAACATGTTCTGGGATTCTGTTGTAAAAGCGTATACATTGCCCCATAAATGAATTACTAATTCTGTGGAGTCTAGTAAGTGGCATTACAAGCTAATGTTTGTTCCTAGTGTTTAAGGTATGAACATCCTTATTCTTATTAAAGCTATTTATGTTTTTATGTACATACATTATATTTTATTTTAGCAATACCTTCTCAAATTAACTGCTTCGTAATTTAATCCTAGTGATTAAATTATCGGTGTAGGCGAAACAGCCTGGCTTAGATACTACAAGGTGAAGCGTTATCGGAAGCTAAATATAATTAATATAACAGGTTATTTGAAATGGATCTTAATTTAATATATGTGAATCTTGTTACTACATAATTATGTTGTCCGTCCTCGCCTACGCTGTACACTTCTTCTACTTACTCTCCGCTTGTCTAGTAGAAATACAATAAGGCATTAAATTAAACTAATTTTAATTAAACTTTTTGATTCCTGAGGTTTCCACCCATGCTCACGGGGGAGACTGAGGTGTTTGACGCCCCGATACTATAGTTAGCCCGGCTACCTTCAGTTTTTGAATATTAATTTTTTATACGATCTACGCAGAATGCACATACTGTATCTTGAAGTCTTGCAGTGGTAGGCTTGGGTTTGGATTTAATTTTATTAATTATATGGTCCCAAGCATATGGCAACACTAAAAAGCAAAAGCAGCAAAAACTGACGGTAGCTGGGCTAATTATCTCATCGGGACGTCAAACACCTCAGTCCCTCCCGTCACCATGGGTGCTGTATAGTACCCGAAACGTCGGAAATTAAAATGTTCAATTAAACGCGATAAAATCCGTAAAAATTAGTTTCATTTAATGTGTAGTCTTCGCGTAAATATAAGAAATCAATAAGACATTAATTCCACCGTTTGTACATATATAACAAAATAGTGTTTAAATAATTAATTTATAAATAAATTTATAACTGCATTCTTCATAATTACAGACCTTCACAAGTTCACTGCTGGCCTCCCACAAGGAATGCCACAAAGCCCGGTCCACCATCCATCGACATCCTGCATCTCTTAAGTCGTCACTTAATCTAGGAGGAGGCCCGTCTTAAACTTAGGTTGTTCGTACGAGACTGCCACTTAAGAACCTTTTTTCCCCATCAGTTGTCGGTTTTTGAGATTATCCGAGCAGCTCTCACTAGATTGGCTGACTTTCTCTTGAAAGATGCAGAAAGTCGATAGTTGCGGGTGGCTCAAGACCGTGCTTTGTGGTATTCCTTGTGAGAGGCCTTTGTCAGCAGTGGTCTTGTAAAGGACTGTATTAATGATGATGATGATGAATCTCGTTTAACCTTGACGTAAAATACCTAGACTGGCAGTGTTTCTTCTGAAAATTGTGCTTACGACTGGATCTGCGATCTGAGAAGGAAGAAGTCCATAACCACCAATAGACTTTTACGGACTGATGATGTAGAAGATGATGACCATTTTGAGTGTTTTTTTATTCATCCAATGCAATTCATTATCTAGGACAACATCATCCTTATACTACCAGGTGATATTGTAGTCAAGAACAAGCAGGTCGGCAGTTCTTTGCCCCTTTTGTCGATATTTCACGCATTCAAACTAAACAGTGAACGGCAGGGTCGAGAAGGGACGCCCTAGACGAAGGTTTATCGACCAAATCGGCGATACATTAAAAATGGGCCAGATTAGGAGTACCCTTAACCGACGAGCGTGTATGCGTAGATATATGGATGTAAAAGAGGCGAGAGAGGTGTGTCAGGATCGCGCCAAATGGAAGTCCGTAGTCTCTGCCTACCCCTCTGGGTGACAGGCGTGAGTGTTTATGTATGTATGTCAAACTAAACATTTTTTATAGAATAAGGGTGACAAATAAGGATATAGTCCACCTGATAGTAAATAGTTGAGAAATATGAGTTTTCACCCCTGAGGACTAAGATGGAACGTCTTGTTTCTATTCTCCGGTTTTCTACAGTAATCATACGAAACATTAAGCTGATATTTTACGTTGGTATTGTGTAAAACCGTGGACCTTCCCCGGCCGAATGGACTCATTCCCTCTACATCTATAATATAGCTGCAGCATGGCTCAAAACAAACAGTCAAAACGTGTTTTATTACTCTAAGACAGTTCGATTTTTCATCTAGGGTTTCATCACCACTTACCACTAGGTGACATTGCAGTCAACACAGGCTTAAAATAAGTTAAAAAAATATACACTCGATACTAAATGGGGATACATGTCGATTTATGGTAGTATCGCCCATTGCTTAACAGCGTACTAATTATATTTACAACAATCTCTTTAGGTAATGCCGTATTATGCCAGGAGGCAATTTCTATCGGCGAACCCGACTCCGTGTAGCAATACAAAAAAATTCACGTTGGATGCTGAATATAGGTAAATCTTCCAACGTGTCCGACAACGTTTTGTGAAGACGAGAACAAAGATCTTTTAGTTTTTGTTTTAAAAAAATTGTATGTTTTCATTGTACAAAAACATTATAATCAAAAAGTTTATTTATTTATATATTTTCATAATACTAAAGTTTTTTTTTTTTGTGATTTATCATGCAATCAGTCGATGGACTATGAGCAGATTGGTTGTAGGACAGATTGGCGTGCAGAGAAAACTTCCCCAGCGGGAAGCACTCCATAAGTCTCAACTATACATTGTCAAGTATATGCCTTCTCTTTAGGCGACGAATCGCTTGTGGCATTGTCAACTGCCATGCTAATTGATTTGGATGGTTGCCAAGTCTTGTTTTGTAGTTGCAGCTGTAGCGCCTAATTTCTTCCTTAACTGAGTTCATTTTAAGGTGTTCATGGATTTCAGATGTTCTTATGAACCATGGTGCGTTTGAAAGTTGTTTAAGTATGTAGTTTTGGGTTCTTTGAATGATTTCGATGTTGGAGTCACATGCTGATCCCCAAAGTTGTATGCCGTATGTCCATATCGGTTTTATAATGATGTTATATAGCAGGAGCTTATTGTCTAAGGAAAGTCTGGAATTCCTTGCGAGCATCCAATATAGTCCTCTGTATCTATGGTAGATCTCATCCTTTTTGGTTTCGATGTGCTTCTTCCAAGTGAGCCTTCTATCCAAGTACATGCCCAAGTACCTAACGTTGTCACTTTGCGGGAGCGAATTGTTACGCAATGAGACAGGCGGACAGTTTCCTCGACGCAAGGTAAACGTTACATGGACTGATTTTGTGGCACTAGCCTTTATTTTCCACTTTGATAGCCATTTGTCAATCTCATCTAGACTATGTTGTAGGATTGCTGAAGCATCGTCAGGACTTCTACTGCAAGCAAGAACAGCAGTATCATCCGCAAAGGTAGCCACAGTGACGTTGTCAATTTGTGGTAGGTCATTTGTGTAAATTGTGTAGAGCACAGGACCAAGCACTGAGCCTTGTGGCACACCAGCCTTAATTGGATGGAACGTGGAAGTATGTTCACCTTCTTTGACTTGAAAGATTCTATCGGTCAGGTAAGACTTCAGTAATCCGAAGAATGTATGAGGTAAAAGAAATTTAATTTTAAATAGTAGCCCTGTATGCCAAACCTTATCAAAAGCCTGCTGCACATCCAGGAATGCAGAGGAGCAGTATTCTTTATGTTCTAGTGCATTTCTGATTGTTCTGCAAGCCCTATGTACCTGTTCAACCGTACCATGATCCTGTCGGAATCCAAATTGGTGGTCTGGAATGATACTTCTTTTACGGAGTTCTTTCATAAGCCTTTGCAACAATACTTTTTCACAAACTTTTGATGTTACTGGTAACAAACTGATTGGTCGGTATGAGGTTATTTCATGAACAGGTTTACCAGGCTTCCCTATCATTATAATTTGTGAAACTTCCCACAGTGCTGGGAAGTAGCCAATGCGAATGATTCCATTAATCAAAATGGTGAGGAACATAATACCTTTTTTGGGTAATTCCGAAAGTACTTTTTTGTCAATTAGGTCAAAGCCAGGCGCCTTCTTGGCATCCATACGATTTATTATATTAATAATCTCTCTGGCGTTAGTTGCTGCAATGGGTAGATCCAATTGAAAAGTTTGGCCAAGGACATCTTCAATATCTGTTTCATCACTGTTAGGATCAGTTTCGTTTGGCGTGAATATTTGGGCCAAGTGATCTCCAAAAACATCGGCTTTTTGTTGTTGGCTTCTAGCCCATAAGTTGCCCTCCAGTCTGAGTGGGGGCTTGGGGTTAGTGGGCTGATTGAGATGTTTACAAGCGCGATAAAGGGAATAGTTAGTAGCACTTGTGGCTGTCAATGATTCCAGGAAGGATTCCGTTGAAGTATTATTTGCTTTGATCATGATGTCTTTAAGGTCTTTAATTGCCTTATTAAGCGCTGTTTTGTCTTCCGGATGTCTACTATTGTGCCATACCCTACGTAGCCTTCTTTTTTCAATAATTTGGATTTTGATATCGGATGGAACTGCATTGCGTCTCAGTGATAATACTAAAGTGATAAATGAACACACAAACACCCACAAATTACGATGTTCAGTAATAATAAGTGGCTACGGCTTCTCATGAATACCTACAGCCAACTTCAAATAAAGACGGCTACAGATACGTTGTCACCTATGGCGACTAAGATGGAGTATCTCACAACCAATAATTATAATGGCTAATTATAATCTATACCCTTTAGACTGGATCATATAAAAAGTTCCGCAGAATAACCAACTGTGCATTAGGGTACCGATTTAGAGCTACATCAGAAGCTTCACTGAGGTGTTCAAACAGCCTAGTTATCTCATAGTCACCGCTATGCGATCGGTAGTTACAAGAATAAACAATTTTTTCCATTCCTGTATCTCTATCAATACCCAGATCATAGAGAAAGTGGGGTCTTCAAGGTGATGGAGACGCTTACAGCAGATGTTGTTGCGGACGTAAACACAGACTTCGGTGCGCTGATGGAAATTACGCACCAATGTGTATCCAGGGTAGCCAAGGTACGCCTAATCTAGAGGACATCTGATGGTAGTGGTGCTGCTTGTCAATCTCAAGGTGGTAATGGACTGCATTGAGATAACAGTGCAGGCCTCGGATGTTTGTGAGGTTGACTTTGATGGAGAGGGAGTGCAACAGCTGTACAAATTTACCCTTCTTTTTCCTTTTTTTCATTAATGGTGGCAGTCAATAGCTTTAGAGAATAGCAGTTAGACGAGGTGTACATAAAATAATAATAATATTATAATAATACATAAAAACCTAGGGACGCAAACAGAGTCACAACATCGATGGTACCTATTATGGAGATCGCGGAAACGCCCGAACCTCCCTGGAAATTACCACCAGGCCCTCTCCTCCGATCGCCAACTGGCATGGTAGAGCCATCCAAGGCTTTTTCGTAAGATGGCGGGGCAGTCTTTCATGAGTGGCTCCCTCATTAATTGGGCCCCCAACTATCTACGGTCGGCTAGCGATACAACCGTGCTTCTAATCCCTAAGAAACGGCCGTGTCGCAACCGGTTCGTATGCGCAACGCAACTGTCTAGACCCATTCTCCCTAAGAAATGAGTTTCACCTAACATCATACCGGAACACGATTTGCATCATTTGGCGGTATGTCTTTGCCAGGTGGGTGGTAACTAACCCTCGGCCGAGCCTCTCACTAGTAAAGGACCAACCTGCTACCAGTATGTAGTAACTGTTCGTTTAGCACTACCCAGGGGATACGTGTAGGGAATCAGGATTCAAGTAATTCCTACTAAATCATTCCCATAGTATTTTGTATTATTTTTTATTTTGCCCTATCTGAAACGTTCTAAACTCTAACTTATAACTTAAACTTAAAAATTATATAATGTATGGCAGGTTAGGTATTCTTTGTAACTCCTTGAAAATATAAAAAAAGTAAAACAATTTCTTCTTTTTTATATATTTTTTAAATAGTAGTTGTAGCCAGTTTCAGGAGAATTAATTAAAGGTTTTACGTTTAGCTATGATTGGCTTTGCCTCGTTAACTCGTTTTGGAGGCATTCATGTTTCGATAGAAACTGAAATAACTTTGCAACTTTCGACAAGTTATTTAGAGCATTAGGGGTAAACTACATCTTGTTGTTTACTAATTACTTTATTATTATATCAATATAAATAATAATTTAATACGTTCTTTTAAATTATCAATCAAAAGAAATTAAAAAAAAAATTGTTTTAAAGTTTTAATATACCACGTTTATTTTCTCATTTATTATTTCAAACTTTATTCATATAGATACATGTCGAAATTTATTTTATATATGTACAAGAATGTCACTTTAATGAGATAATTAGAATATTGACAGCGTTATTTGAATTCCTAAAGCGTTAACCTTCGTCACGAAATTGTATTTAAATCGCGTCTTAATAACTTGCAAAGCCGTGGAATAACCATTTGGAGATTGACGTTGGAAAGTCTTGCGGAATATTAAATCTAGGGTTCTATTAATTCGGGATTATTGCTTGTACTGTTTCGATTTATTGTGGTTCACGAATAAAAACAAAAATAAACACAAGTCATTTTATATTTTTACCTTTGAAATTTCTTTGTTTATGGCAAATAAGCAAAGTCGGTATGAAGTTTGTGCACACGTGTGGGATCTCCCCCCCGTCATTTACTCAAATTTTATAGACAACAAATTATAGCAAGAGTATCCTGATCCCCACCAAATATAATTCGGGAGTCTATGGAAATCAAAAAACATTCTTATTTCAATTGATAATGTGATTCGGTGCTACCATCTGCTTGGGTTTCTAAAAATAATAATACATTTATTGTGGTTTGGGAATAAAAATAACAGAAAAACAATTCGTTTTATTTTTTATCTATGCAATTTCTAAAGAACTATTGACATACAAGAGATACAAATAAGCACAGTCCACGTTATAGTATGTAAAGTTTGTGAACACGTACAGAATCGCTGCCGCCATTAAATCAAAATTGATAGAATATAAATCCTTGCAAAAGAACACCGATTCCTACCAAAAATGATTTGATAAGCTATAAAAATAAAAAATAAATAAATTTTCAATTGAAAAGATAATTGGGCGCTACCAAAATCAAATCAAATCAAACAAAACAACGAAACTCCTATTTGAATATTCCTTGAAATACTTGAACTATGTGTTCAATTATAAGACATAAAAGTGTGACAGTAAAAATATAATATTCGCCCAAGAACTTCATGGGTTTATGTACATAATAAATTTGTTTCACAACTTCATAATATTGTGCTTAGTTTACACTAGTGGAAAGTATATAGACTGTAACTTTTTTTTTATAGGAGAGGGGGCAAACGAGCATGCGGCTCACCTGATGGTAAGTGACTACCGCCGCCCATGAACAACTGCAACACCAGGGGAATCGCAGATGCGTTGCCGGCCTTACTAACTAATTCAAGCTGTAAATTGTATTCAATCATCTGATCTACAGTTTTATCATAAGTCTTCAGCAAACATAACACACATTTCATATAAAGAGAAGATATTCGATTAGTAAGAATTTTTTGCTAGAGGACTCCAACATGGTGAATTTTGTGGATTTAAATCCCACATAATCGTTTCGCAATATCGCATAACCGTTTGTATCACCATAACCATAACAACGTTTCACATGTCCACTTCTGAATATAGGCCTTCAAAGACTGCCACATTATGCCGCAATTTTATATTTCTTATTTGTTATTAGGAAGACTGTTTTGTCCATCTCCTAGTTTGTTTCCATCTTTCGCCTCATAATATATGGGTTAGTGGATATTCTTACATCTCTACTACATGTTTCGGTAATCGATAATAACATAACAGTAATACACACACACAATACAGCAATCGTTATTTAAGTTGTTACAAGAAGATGCTATTGCCCATCTCCTGGGTTGGTTCCTCTGTCACCTCTTACGACATTTACAGGATGATATGAGGTAGTGAATGTTCTCTACACAGCTAATGTGCAATTATCGACGCAAAATGCCTACATAACGCTGTAGAAAATTCAAGTGTGTGGGATAGCGATTAAAATAAAACAATATTAACGTTATACAAAGGAACATAAGTGTATTAAATTTGGAAACTTGCTATAGATAGTTTTTAAGTCCGTCGATAATTTGTTGTCAATTCGCTTGATTCGTCTGTTTAACAGTAAATTGAAATGCAATCGTAAATTCATATTAGAAACATGGATGGATGAAGTTTTGTGTAACAATATACGTGGTAGAGCTTTGCTCTTGCTATGTTATGGTTGTAGCACGACTGGGTCGGCTCGACCTGAGTAGGACCAAGCTCTCATAAAATACCATCGTGAAATAGCAGCTTAATGCTGCTATGTTTTGAGTGGTAAGTGCAGAGAACCGGAGACGAGGCATTCCATCTCAGTCCTCGGGGGTGATAATGCAACTGCATTTTGATTCTTTATTTACGATAGATCTATCTCTATGTCTATCGTCTATCGACCAAATCATCTACTCACAATTAAGTGTTGTTGTGCACGTTTGTAACCCTTATTCTTAAAAATACAATTATTTTAAAATAAGGCTTGCACATAAACATTACAGAAGTTTACCAACGGACCATAACATTGAAACTTGACACATTTTTCGTGTTTATCTCTTGAATGTTTTCTGAGTACATTCTTGCATCGGATCTTGCAGCGCAGTCTCTCATTTGTGGTCTCCTATAATGGAATATTCCAGGATAAATGAATGCCATTTATTCATTATGGACAAACTCAGTCAATAATGTGAAAAAAAATATATTTTGAATGGCTATCATTAATTTTATAGCCGACTTAATACAATCATGGTCAATATTGTAAATATATAACAAACTTCTGGTCTACTTAACTCATAGATGGGCGTTGGCAGTAGAGTCCAAGGGGGAGGCACTGGCCGTTAGTTTGGACATTGCGAAGGCCTTCGATCGGGTTTGGCACAAAGCGCTTCTTTCGAAGCTCCCTTCCTATGGGCTTCCCGAGAAATTATGCAATTGGATCACCAGCTTTCTTGCAGATCGGAGCATCAAGGTCGTTGTAGATGGTGCATGCTCCGACTACAAGCCTATTAACGCTGGTGTTCCACAAGGCTGCGTGCTATCACCAACGCTGTTTCTTCTGCATATCAATGATATGTTGCAAGCCGGTAGCATTCATTGCTATGCGGATGACAGCACTGGTGATGCTCTATACACCGGCCGTGCCAATATTTCTCGGGAAAACGTCACTGAGTACCGGAACAAACTTGTGTCTGAAGTCGAGTCTTTGCTGGACAAAGTCTCGGATTGGGGGCGACTAAATCTAGTCCAGTTTAATCCTCAGAAGACACAAGTTTGCGCGTTTACCGCTAAAAAGAACCCCTTTGTCGTATCTCCTCAGTTTCAAGGTACTCCCCTTGTTGCCTCAGCCAGTATCGGAATCCTTGGCGTTGACATATCGAGTAGCGTGCAGTTTCGTGGTCACTTGGAAGAGAAGGCCAAATTGGCCTCTAAAAAGCTTGGCGTGCTCAGCAGAGCGGGACAGTATTTCATGCCGGCTCAACGCCTGCAACTTTACAAGGCGCAGGTTCGGCCTCACATGGAATACTGTTCCCATCTCTGGGCTGGGGCTCCCCAGTGCCAGCTTCTTCCACTTGACCGCATCCAGTCGACGACCGATTCCTTTCCGATCGGCTCGACTCATTGGCACTGCGAAGAGATGTTGCATCTCTTAGCATTTTCTTTCGCATTTACCATGGGGAGTGCTCTGAGGAATTGTTCGGATTAATCCCAGCCGCCAAATTTCACGAACGCACATCGCGGCAGAACTCCCGATATCATCCACACCATCTGGATGATTGGCGGTCCACCACTGTGCGATTTAGAAGATGTTTTCTTCCTCGCACAACTTCCTTGTGGAATAGTTTACCACCAGCGATTTTTCCGGACCGATACGACTTAGGGACCTTCAAGAAAAGAGGCTACTCCTTTTTAAAAGGCCGGCAACGCATCTGCAATTCCCCTGGTGTTGCGGTTGTTCATGGGCGGCGGTAGTCACTTACCATCAGGTGAGCCGCATGTTCGTTTGCCCCCTCTCCTATAAAAAAAAATTAGGTTTCTAATTCGTAATGTATTTTTGTATGTATGAGTATTCAACGCGGCATCTTCACCAACTGTAAACCGATGTCCATGATTACTTTTTATTAAATAAACTATATACCATGTAGTGGCGGTGTAAGTATATCCACTAACCCATATCATACTGTGGGTGTCGTAAGAGGCGACAGAGGGAAACAAATCAGGAGATGGGCAGCAGCATCTTCCTAATAACGAATTAAAATATAAAATAAAAACTACGGTTCCAACCCGCTCGCCAAGCGTGGCAAATATCCCCCATATGAGGCAATATAAGTATAGAGGACTATGACAGACTGGACTTCAATAGGCTGTAACGGTAACGGTAAATAAACTTTATATCAATAATGGTTCCGTTACAATTGAAGATAAATTGATTGATTTGTAAATGTAAATTAACTGATAGAAAAAAATGAAACCTAAGGGTGAAAGAATAGGTAATGATATATTTATGAAGCTACTAAGACGACATTCTAGTCAGAAATTGTAGTCACTTAGCGGTCAGACACCGCAGTCTACTTCACCTAAGGATGCCTGGTTTAGAGGCAAAAGACGTGTCGTATGTCGGGTGGTGTGTCTTTCTTAAAGCAGTGGTGTTCGAAGTAGTGGCGACGGATATAGTAAAATTATTTGAGAGAGCGCCCTCTCGGAGATGCTCTTCAAACTAGGTAAGACAAAAATAATGTAATTTTACTATGCGGATCTTTGCTAATAAATATTAAATATATTTAACATTATTGCCTAGTCCTCTCAAAATCTTTAAATTTAGTCAGTTTTTACCTTTCTTAAAGTTTCATTTTTGAACTTAATTCATAGTACTTCTACTCTAGCTGGCATTATTAAGCAAGTTGGGTTAAGACTCTATATTTTTATCCAGTACATCGACTTTTAAAAAGTATTTTCCTTTTTAAAAGAACTATTAATTAAGAAAATGTAAAAGACTAATTACATTTTTAAACTTTAGTTGTAAAATGTCGCAAACTCACTTGACTAAGTCTCGGGCTCAAGGTATTGGGGTGAATTTTAAATGGGAAGAGTTAATTGAGCTTCTTTTTTTTTGTGGACATAAATCTTGGTAGACACTGAATTCCAAAATATATTTCATAAAAGCGACCGACCCCTGCTTCGCCTGGGTTAAATCGAATAATGTGACGTAATTTATTGTATAGTTTTTTCGATTTCACAAAAAAAAAAACATTCTTAGAGATTTTTGGAAAAAATATAGGCTAAATGGCAGCGATGGCTTTTGCAGGCATATAGACCAGCATAGTTTGCAGTACCATTCGTCTCCGCGATTAAACGCGATTGCTGATCGTAAGATCTCGGGTTTCAATCCCGGGTCAGGCAAAAAAAAAACCTTATTGAGTTTTTTCTGTTAAAAAAATCTCAATATGAGCCCGGAGTCAGGAAGTTGGCGGTGTTTCAATCCCTTGCCGCGGAAATGCATTCCGATAAAGCCGTTGGTCCTGCGCCTGACCTCTCTCCGGTGGTGTCGGTTTGCCGTCCTGGACAAAGAGAGTAAAGGAATAGAGAGTGCAACTGTGCTTGCGCATACATCGAATACTAGGATGTCTCCTCTGATCCTGACCACCGTAATCTTAATTCGGTCTGGAGGAAATTACCAGATGTCTCACACCTTTGATGCTGTTCCTCCACCTTGATCTGAGTATTTCATAACTGACGAAACCGAAATGATCCATTTGTCGAAAACTATAATATCTTTCCAGCATTTTCCATAGTCGTCCTTTACACACTCAAGGAATTAAGCTTGTGCAATGTAATACATCAAGAATTTTACAGCAATCTGCAACAATAGATTTGACTGGTGACGACTCTTCCACTTCAGGAAACTCAGTGAGGATTAATTGCAGTAAAACCAAATTGAATAAGTATATAAAAGTTAATAAATACATAAGGAAAGTACAAAAATTAATAAAAAATAAGATTAATACCAAAAATTATGTTAATTTATGTAAAGAAAAGCAAGCATTGATATATGAACTTAAGTTGTATTCAATTGAGGTGGATAACGTAAGAAAAGTTATGAGACTGACGTAGAGTGCTTTAAATCAGAAATATTATCTCTTACAAATTCCCTTCAAACTGTATCCAAAAAATATAAATCAGCCCTAAACGAAATAAAAGAACAGATACTGGCTATGGATAATCTGGTAAAGACATGTAAATACAATGAGGAGCGTTTTGACTCCTTAGTTAAACATCAATGTGAGTGTCAGCATTCAATACCAGCTTCTTCAGAGTCGGTATGTGCTGATAATATTATACCACCACCAAAACTCTATGACAGTGCCATAGCAGAGGAGCTTAAAATAAAAAAATAACTCAAATATTAACAAATATTAGGAAAAATCTAGGCATAACTTTAAATTACTCTTTTAAGGGACAAAAAATTACAAATAGCTGCATGCCTGGAGCATCTTTTAGTGACATCCTAAATAAAATTATAGTTACTAAATTTTGCCCAAATAGTACAATAATAATTTTTGTTGGTAGAAGAGGCAGTGAAAACAACAAACAGTTATTAAGATATATTGAGCAACTTAATAACTTAAATGTACACAAAATTGTCTGGTTTACACTGCCTTACATACAGGGATTGCCACAGGAAAATAATCTAAGACTTAATTTAAATTTACAAATGAATAATTTAATATGTAAAAATAATTTAAATTTGACATATAATTGTAATGATAATAATGACAAATTTCATTTAGTTGATATAAATAATTTAATAAAAAGGTTTTGGACAAAAGTTAGGTATTACCTATCCAAATATAATTTAAGACTGATAGCAAATGTGCTATCTTATTATTTAATTTTTAACTAAGCCAAGTTTTTGACTACCAAGACTGCTTTTATTGGGCAGGGTAATTATTTGACAATTAATTTGGAATCAGTTCTAACTTATTTAAATGCGACAATAGAGGCAATCTCTAGCAATAATAAGAGTTTAGTTAACTTTGAATGCAGCCCACAAATAAGTAATAAAAATTGTTTACAACTGGTGCATCAAAATATACAAGGCATGATGGGCAAAGAATTAGAAGTTGAATTGTTTTTAAATAGTAACAACATACATATACTTTGTATTACTGAACATTGGCTAAAAGATTATAATTTCATATTTAATTTCAGAAATCACCAGGTGGTCAGTTCTTTCAATAGAGAAAACAGTTTACGTGGTGGCTCCTTAATACTAGCAGATAAATCATTATTATATAAAGAACGTAAGGATATAGTGAGCCTCTCTGTTGGGCGAACTGTAGAAATGGCTTGTGTCGAGCTCGAGCACCTCATTGTTGTAAGTGTTTACAGACCCCAATGTGCTAATTATGACTATTTTGAAAGGATTTTGGAAGATGTTTTGCTCAAACTTAGTAAACAGAACAAGTCTGTTGTAATATGTGGAGACTTTAACGTAAATCTCCTTGAAACTTCTTCCATTAGTGTTAAGTTTAGCTCATTGTTTAAATCGTATAATCTTGTTAATTTATTTTTAGAACCAACACGTATTGCTGGGCCTAGTGCGACCTGTATAGATAATATTTTTACAGATAACATCTGGGCAGCCCTTGCATAAATCAATTATTCAAAATTTAAGTTTAAATCACTGTGGACAGTTGGTATCATTGCCTTACATACACCAGAAACAGAAAAATAAGAAAGTTGTGTTTGTTCCAATAAATGAACATCGCTTGGAGAGGTTTAGAAGTAATATAATAAAAAGACTTCCATCACTTTCATTTAAAAACAGTGCTAATTATTTGTATGGTACGTTATATAAAATAATAACTTGTAAATTTAGTAGGATATTTACTTCTAAAACTTTCTCTTTTAACAGTCGCAAATCATTTAATGAATGGGCGACAGTAGGAATTTATAAGAGTAGGCGAAAGTTATACGAGCTTTATGATGAAAGATCATATAATAGTAGTGTTATATTTAGAGATTATGTAAAAACATATTCTAAAATATTTAAAAAAGTGTGCTCCACTGCTAAGGCTTTACATTTAAGCAACGAAATTAAAACTGCATCCGACAAAATTAAAATGACCTGGAGAATAATAAATAGTGAAACGGGCAAGGTCAAACCGCGCAACTCGGATTTTCAATTGAATATTAACAATAATTTAACGCGATCTGATCAAGAAGTTGCTATGGCTTTTGAGAAACATTTTACTGATGTTCCTTTTTTGACAACTAAATCATTAAACTCTTCTCCTACTGTCGCAGAATCATTGCTCAAACAAAATGTAAAGGCTTGTTCAAATACTATTAAATTCCATAGAGTACTGCCAAAAGATATCGTTAAATATTTTAAAACTATTGATGTTAAGAAAACGGCAGATTTATGGGGGATAAATTTGCTTTGTCACTCTTTCCTCGTTCATTCTTTCTACGTGACCAAACCACCGAAGCATTCCTTTCTTAATCCTTGTCACAACGTCATCTTGCAAACCACACTTTTCTCTTATTACACTATTTCTCACCCTGTCATTCAGATTCAGCCCTAGCATACTCCTTAAGGAACGCATTTCTACAGCATTTATTCTACTCTCATGCTTCTTCTGCCAGACCCAACTTTCACTACCATACATTAAAGTGGGTACTAACACAGCATTATGAATTGCCATACGTGCCTTAGTTGACACATTCTGACTCTTCACAATAGCGTGTAGAGCCCCATTCACTCTATTTCCTGCGTTCACTCGTCGTTCTATATCCTTATCATATCTACCATCCCTGCTGAATAAACATCCCAAATATACAAACTCATCCACTTGCTCAATCAACTCCCCTTCTATTCTTATTTCACATAAAGTTTTAGTTTCTTCTCTTTCAAAAACCATCACTTTCGTCTTACTTGCGTTCACTTTCATACCCCTTTCTTTCAATGACCAATTCATTAAAGTAACCATCATTTGCAACTCGGCCGCCGACGATCCAAATATGACTTGATCATCGGCGTACAAAAGGCATTTGACGGTTGACTCACCCATTCTCAACCCACATTCTTCAACTTTCAAAGTTTGCAAACAACTGTCCATAAATAGGTTAAACAGCCACGGGGAAGCCACACATCTCTGTCTGACACCTTTATGAATGCCAAACCAGTCTGAGTAGACCCCGTTGATCCTGACACAAGCACTAGAGTCCCTATAGAGACCTTAATGCCTGTATCAAGCCAGCGCTCAACCCAAATGAGTTCAGTGTTTGCCATAACACGTTCCTGTCCACTCTGTCATAAGCCTTTTCCAAGTCCAAGAACGCACAAAAAACTTTCTGGTTTTTAGCCAAAAACTTCTCCGCTATCATGCGCATGGAAAAGACTTGATCTGTACACCCCATCCCCTTTCTAAATCCAGCTTGCACATCCCAAATTTTTCCATCAGTTTCTTCCATAACTCTTTCAATTAACACCTTAGCATACAGTTTACCCACAATGCTAAGCAAGCTGATACCACGGTAGTTTTTACAGTCCCGCTGCGACCCCTTTCCCTTATATATTGGGACTATAACGGCTTTGCACCAGTCTTTCGGTACCCGTTTCAGTTCCCAACACAAATTAAACAAGGTGTGCAGCAGGTCTGCAACCACACCCTCACCAGCCCTTAGCATTTCGAGTGATACTCTATCATATCCGGCTGCCTTACCTGCTTTCATGCTTTTCATTGCTTTCATTATTTCATCTACACTTATCTCCCTACCTCTCTCCACTTCTTCCGGAATTTCTATTTCACTTATTTCAGACGACTCTTCACTCTTAAATACGCTTTCAAAGTATTCCTTCCATCTCTTTAAATTCGAAACTTCATCATTCAGCATGCAGCCATTCTCGTCTCGTATAGCATTCATTCTAGGCTGTTTTGAATTTCCCCTGGCAGTTCTTACGAGCTTCCAGAACATTTTAATATTTTCCTGGAAGTTATCAGATATCCTTCTATCATTTTTATCTATCCTTTCTTGCTTTTTCCTTTCAACAACTTCTTTTACTCTCTTATTTATACGTCTAAAGTTTGCCTTTTTTCTTTCAATCTCATCATTCATACCGCCAGAATTACCAGCTTTAGTTGCTAGTAAATCTAGCCATGCTCTCTTCTTTGCTTCAACTTCCATCCGTACCTCATCATCCCACCACAACGTATTACTTTTCCTTTCATTCGTTCTCTTACTTACACCGCATACTTCGGTGGCTGCATCCACCAGAACTTTCTTAATATTATTCCATACATTCTTTAATTCTAAATCATTCATACATAATTTATTCAACCCACTTATATTTTCCCTCAGTCTGCATTTATACTTCTCTTTCACACCTTCATCTTGTAACCTCTCTATTCTTATACGCTGTAACGCAGTGGTAGATACCGATGTCCGATGCCGCCAACGTCTGAATAGACCATTAATTCGGCATAAGACCAAGTAATGATCCGTCCCTACGCTGGACCCCCGGTAAACCCTTGTATCTACCACTGCGCTCCTCATTCTTTCATCCACAATTATAAAATCTATCATGCTCCTATCATCCCCTCTTTCCCATGTATACATGTGAATCCTCTTATGGCGAAAGAAAGTGTTCGCCACAAAAAGATTCTTTTCCACACATACGGTGAGGAGGTCTTCACCATTCTCATTTATTCTTTCATCGCCAAACGTTCCTAATATCCTTTCATAACCAGACCTCTTCACCCCCACCCTTCCATTAAAATCTCCTAACATAATAATATTTTCATTTTCCTTACATTTCATCAACACCAGCATTACCATGTCCCAAAACTGCTCTCGGATATAAGTGGGCTTAGACATATCTGGGGCGTACACCCCTAGCACAAACAACTTCTTTAAGCCCACTTTCATTCGTATCCACAGCAGCCTTGGGCTAACACATTCATACTCTTTCACACATTGACCCATTCTTTCTGAAAGGATGACACCGACTCCCTGGCATGCCCGCTCGGTCTCATTTACTCCAGACCAGTAAGCGGTATACCTGCCATGTGCAGTGACATCTCTTCCCTTTCGTTTCGTCTCGTTTACACATAACACATCTATTCCTCTATCATTCATCATTTCGCATACTTCATCCATCTTATCATTCATTGCTCCACATACATTCAGCGTGGCCAGACGGGCCTCCGCAATCCACTTTTCGCCCCTCCGGGAGACAGGACGTGACGGGTGGCGAACCTCGTCGCCGGTTTTTCTCCCGGAGATTCTTCGCACCCCTGCCCCATTAAAGGGGCGCCGGGAACTCGGGGCCATTTCTTTTTCTACTAGGCTCATGGTGCGAACTAAGGGGGTGGTAGATTTTACAGACAGAAAGACAGACAGACAGACAAAAATTCTAAAAACCACTAATTTGGCTTCAGTACCTTTTCTTTAGTCCCCTGGACTTATTTTTTCGAGAATATATTAGAATTACAGACACGACTTTTCTACAGATTTATTATATGTATAGATTGCCGCACCGACGTCAAATTCTCACCACTCCGTGGGTTGACTGGTAGAGAATGCCTCAAGGTATTAACTCCGCCCTTTGTATTCTTTTATTTTAAGGAATGCAATAAAGAATAAATAAATATATAAATAAATTTTTTTTCTTTATTTCGCGACTATCTTTTAAATCATATAAATTGTGTAATGTAATAAATGGATGGGTTTTATTTAATTTAAAGTTTATTTACTTTTTTTTAGCGTTTAATTGATGGCTTTGTTATAATTTTTTATTTTCAGATAATTTACTACATAAATTAAAAAAATTTACCTTTTTAAATTTGTCAAATTTATTTGATTAGGCATTCCAACTGAAAATTCAGTACTTACAATTCTTTCTATAGACTAGATAGAGATAACTATAATACAACTTTTATACGTGGTAGAGACACGCTGCAGCTATATTAGTAGTATAGTTGTAGCACGAATGCGTCGCCTCGACCGAGGAAGGACCACGCTCTCACAGAATACCAGCGTAAAATAGCAGCTTAACACTTAGTGTTAAGCTTATGTTTCGTATGGTGAGTGTAGAGAGTGCTTATACGTGGCAGAGCCATGCTGAAGCTAATATTAGTAGTATAGTTGTAGCACGAATGGGTCGGCACGACCGGGGAAGGACCACGCTCTCACAGTATACCAGCGTAAAATAGCAGCTTAACAATGCTTTGTTTCGTATGGTGAGTGTAGAGAACCGGAGACCCATTTTACTGGAAAAGAGGCATTCCATCTTAGTCCTCGCGGGTGACGACGCATTTGCACTTTGATACTTCATGGAGGATAAATGTAGACGTCTATGGTTTACAGCAACCACTTATAATCGAGTGGACTGTGTGCTCGTTTGTCACCCTATCTTTAATAAAAAAAAAGAGAACCGGAGACCCTTTTTACTGGAAAAGAGGCATTCCACCTTAGTTCTCACGGGTGACAACGCATCTGAATTTTGGTAGATGTCTATGGGCCGCAGCAACCACTTACCATCAGGTAGACTGTGTGCTCGTTTGATATCCTATCCTATAAAAAAAGAACTCAAAACCCTTTTATTTTTCTACCGACTTCAAAAAGAAGCCGGTACTCAATTCGACTATATGTTTTTTTATGTGTGTTACCACATAACTTTTTACTCAGTGAACCGATTACGATTATTCTTCTTTTATTTGAAATCTGGTGCTTCCCATGTGGTCCCATATAAATTTAATTAAGGTCTAACCAACAGTTTTTGAGCAATTCTTAATAATTTATATTGAAGTCAGTTGTACAAAAGTTTTAATTGTAAATTATTTTTTTTATAATGTATTCAAAATGTTTGTCTCTTTCATGGCCGTTCATAACAATTTTCTTTGTTGTATTTTCTACAAATCCTCTTCGAGTGGATCCCTTTTAGCAAATTGTGAGGCGCCCTACCTTTACCACGAGCACGTGTCATCTGTCCACGTCTGCGGCACAGTGTTTTTTTTTCTTTCTTTAAAACTTCTTCTGTTTCTTTCTTTAAAACAAGTTGCCGGTCTTTTCTTGTGATTTGTTTAGCTACCACGGGACATTAAAAAGCACAATATAACTTGTATGAGTTAAATCCTGTTAAAAATGTATAACGCATATTTTGTTTGAAATAGCCGTTAAAAAAATCGTACGTGCATCTCAAGCTGTACTAGATTTTTATCAATTTACACTATTATATTTACACTACCGAAATTATTTTATTCTTTCTAGTTTTCGAAATAGGATTTAAGTCAATATCAAAGTTGTTTTGTAACATTTTGATTGGACTAAGTAATTTTACAAGCTTCATGAACAAATAATATCGTCCTTATACTTAGATTAAACACTTCACCTACATTTGATCACATACATTGGTTCGGGGGTTTCTAAAGAATCGGTTTACACAATTTTATATAAACTAGAACACCCCTCTTTTTTTGAAGTCTGTTAATGAGAACTGCCTTATGAGAAAAAATATTTCGTTGTGACTGTTAACCAAGTAGTGGTGGTGTAATAATCTACTCCACCATCTCCCAAGAATAAGTCTGTCGTAAGAGGCGACAGAGTCTTACGTCTCACTTATTGCTACAATGGATAAGGAACTCCAAATGGAAAGAAATTTTACAAGATAAATACCAAAGAACAACCTTGAATAGAATAACTAAAAAGTGTCATCAGCGAACTGTAGAATCGACCACCGTAGATTCAGTCCGATTCAAACATCCAATCGCGCAGACAAGGCTGCCTAAAAACTCAATTCTAATTCTAATTAATATAAATATGAATTCCAATTCATTCTGTTTTTAAATAAAAAAATTATACTTACTTATATTTTTAAAACATACTACAAAATTAAATCTAACTAAAAGTTTTAACACAATTAAAAAAGCTATAAGAAAAATGAAAACTATAACGCCGTTATATCCATAGCAATATTACAAATTCTTCGACCGCCGATGTGTGGAAATTTCTTAAAACACTTGGTATTAGTAAGGCTGTTACATCTGATCATGGTCCATCAATCACTTTGGATGAAATAAATCATCATTTTATCTCTACTTCTCCTTTGGATCCCACAGTTCGTTCTACAACAATAGCTTCTATTCAATCCATGCCTTCTCTTCCTATTCCTTTTTTTCACTTTTTACCTGTGACTGAAGATGAGATCCAGAAATCAGTATTACCTATTAAATCCAAGGCTGTGGGTTGCGATGAGGTTAGTAAGGTTATGATATCCATGATCCTTGAGTGCCTTTTGCCTGCAATCACACATATCGTAAACTTTTCCCTTAACTCAGGACAATATCCTACTCAGTGGAAAAAAGCATTTGTGCGACCACTTGCTAAAATACCTAATCCCTTATTATCTACCCATTTTAGACCAATTTCAATTTTGCTGTACCTATCTAAAGTTCTGGAAGCATGTGTTCACAAACAAATCTCTATGTTCAGAACCAAACATAACCTGCAGAATAAATATCAGTCAGGCTTTCGAGCAGGTCATAGTATGGGAATGGATGAGCAGAAGCTTACAGTGATAGTACTTGTTGATTATTCAAATGCTTTTAACACAGTCGATCACGATATACTTATAGCCTTCCTAACTAATCTTAGATTCTCAATCCCAGCTTTGGAATGGTTTTCGTCCTATCTTCGCGGCCGCCAGCAATCAGTTCGATTAAGACAACAGTCTTCAACATGGGCTGACATTGAAACAGGCGTGCCGCAAGGCGGAATACTTTCTCCTATAATGTTTTCTCTATTTATAAATTCTATTACTTTAGTTCTCAACTGTTCGTACCATCTGTATGCAGATGATCTTCAGCTCTATGTGCAATCTAGTGTTAATGACCTTAACCATAATATTCACAAATTCAACCAAAACCTTGATGCCATAAGAGATTGGTCGCACAGAAATGGTGTTTCGGTTAACCCTTTCAAATGTAAGGTAATGGTTATAGGTAGTAGCAGAATATTAGCCAATATTAATAACAATGATCTTTCTCCCGTATTTTACAATGGAGATTTTGTATATATATGTAGATTATATCCGTTTATATTTTGTATATATAAGTATATTTTATCGAGCACTAGATACTAAAATTTAGTTTATATAGCGAACAACAGTTGGCGCTTCATGTTGAGCAATTTGATTTTATTTTAAGAAAAATTATATTCATTGTATAACTTTTAAAAGTATAAGGGGACAAACAGGCATACAGTCTACCCGATAGTAAGTGGTTGCTGTAGCTCATAGACATTTACATCAATCCTCGATGAAGAATCAAAATGCAGATGCGTTGTCACCCCTCTCAGTCCTGGCAGGACTAAAATGGAATGTCGTTTCCAGTAAAAAGGGTCTTCGGTTCTCTACTTTATTAATCAAGCAGAACATAAACGAAACATAATATTCTTGAACCAAAGAGAACAAAAGTAACCAAAAGAGCATAATAAAATTAAGGAAACTAAGGCTTTTCGCTCTTACTACAGAGAACATATTATATTAATTTATAAATAAAAATATATATAATATTAAAAATTTATAAAAAGCACTAAAAACTTAAATTATCATACGGTGCTACTCCCTGCCGTATCGTGCCAAAAATACTGGCTGCATTTACTCGCTGAATGGATATACTTAGCTTTTGTACGAGAAAAAAACCAGTCCTCATATAACAAGCAGCAACTACCAGTTGCGAAATTGTTCCCCTAGGAACTTTACGGCACATGGATCCCACGGACCGAATTTTATTGCCACAAAATGGGACAAGACGAAACTAAAAACAAATTTGTGACTCCTTTAAATTTAAAAAACGAATAGCAGTGCACGTACTTTTGACAGGCTAGAAGATAAATGAATTATTTTTACAAGCCAAAAAAAATAATAATTTCCAAAATTAAAGATATTCGTATTCCTCCTAAATCCATTTTGTTATCTTTAGACGTTGATAGTCTTTTCACAAATGTCCCATCCCCTGACTGTTTGCGTATACTCACAGATCTCTTTGATAAACGTCGTCTACATCCTGGGGAAACAAATGATCTTCTTAAATTAACCTCTTTCTTTATGAAACAAAACTATTTCCGTATAACCGTATCTATCTACAAAAAGAAGTGTTAGCTATGGTTCCCCTCTAAGTCCCCTTATGGCAGACATTTTCATGGATAAGTTCGAAAAACAACATATATTTGTCAATCAAAATATCTTATATTACTATCGATATGTATACGACATAATTATTTGCTGTACTGGCACAAGGAGACAACTTTTTTTTTTTATAGGATAAGGGTGACAATCGAGCACACAGTCCACCTGATGGTAAGTGGTTGCTGTGGCCCATAGACATCTACATCTATCCTCTATTACAAATCAATATGTAGATGAGTTGTCACCCGTGAGGACTAAGATGGAATGCCTCATTTCCAGTAAAGAGGGCCTCCGGCCACCTGCACTCACCAAGCGAAACGCAGAGGTAAACCTCTACTTCACGCTGGTTTTCTGTGAGGTCGTGGTACCACCCCGGTTCGAACCGGTCCATCCGTGCGACAGCAAATGCTGCCGCGTGGCTCTACCACTGTTAATACAACAACTGGATGTTTTCCTCAATAAAATAAATAGAGTCCACAACTTGATAGAGCCAAACTACAAATATATGGTTTAAGCACGAATATATCATACTCTCACAGAAAAAAGGCAGCAATGAGCTGCTGATTGGTACAATTAGCAGCTCATTGCTGCCTTTTTTCGTATTGTGAGTATAGAGAACCGTATATACTTTTAAGTTGAAACAAGGCATTCCATCTTAGTCCTTGGTTCTGGTAACGCATCTGCATTTTAAATTGTAATGGAGGGTAAATGTAGATGTCAATGGGCCACAGTATTCACTTACTATCGGGTGGACTGTGTGGTCGTTTCTCATCATTGTTTTATATAAAAAATAAGAGTTTATTAACTGGACAAAGTTGCAACAAGCATATATGCCAAAAATATACGTAACAGGTTATTAGAAATTGACTAGACTTCTTTTTATTATCCTCACTCAAATAATAACGCACGAGCAGTTTCACATCTTTTCCGTTCACAACACAGTCACTTAAATGAAAAACAAGAGGTTATTCTTGTCTTCGTCGTGCGTCTTACGAACAAAAGATGCGTATGCGTCCACTATGCGAAGGCGGGGTCAAACGCATCGGTGGGCAGTGCATAGCGGTACACCGCGGCGGTGAGTAATCGTCATAGATCACGTCACTGTGAAGTCACGGATCGTACGATGTGGAGCGCTTAGACGTGCGAGTTTACTTGCCTACTCGCTACACTACTCCCCCGCTAAGTCCGTAACTATGGGCGATACTAGTCTGGGAATCTAACAGTGCGCCCACTTCTTGTCTTGATTAGAATTGCTTCGTTAATTTTTTTTATTTTTTTTATTTTTATTTTTATAGTATAAGGGTGACAAACGATCACAAAGTACACCTGATGGTAAGTGGTTGCTGTGGCCCATAGGCATGTTCATCTATTCACGTTTGCGAATCAAAATGTAGATGCGTTGTCACCTGTAAGGACTAAGATGAAATGCCTCGTTTCCAGTAAAAAGGGTCTCCTATTCTCTACACTCACCACACGAAACACAGCAGCTTTAAGTTGCTATTTTACGCTGGTATTCTGTGAGGGCGTGGTCCTTCTCTGGTTGAGCCGACCCATTCGTGTTACATCTATACTATTAATATAGCTTCAATTATATCTACCCGCAACAAGTAAAATGTTTTACATTTATGTATTCTAAACTCAAGCGTCGCTATAAATATTATATTGTGTAGTTAGCGCAGTTTGGCGAAGTTTACTATACGGGAACATTTTTTTTAAATTGTTAAGTGTGTCAAATACCTGTCTGCAGAACGAAGGTGTGATGAAGGGTCTCGGGCTGTGTGTGGACATGTTGCAGTATACTTGCAAGTTTGGCTCGTCCACTCTCTTTCTATCGAGTTTCAGTTTTGATCCGATTTTCAGGAGCTATTGCGACTCGCTGTCGGTTTCTTGTGCGCTGGCCAGCGTCTGGTAATTTATGGGTACATAAATAAGGGCATTAACACGAGAAAGGGTATCTGCGACTACGTTATCTTCTTCAGCTACAAATTTGATGTCAGTGCAGAACTGTCTGATGAAGTTCAGATATTGAAACTGACGTGGCGAGTAGTTTTTGCGGCTTGAGGAAAAAGCAAATGTAAGTGGCTTATGTTCCGTGACGATTGCGAAAGTTCTCGTCTTCGCCATAAAACAAAAATGCTAAATAGCCTCATAAATTGCTAAAAGCTCGCATTCGTACGGGCTATACTTCCTCTGAGCCGGGCTAAGTTTATTGAAAAAAAAAATGCTAAAGGTTGCCACTAGCTGTCCTTGCATTGTTGCAGTACAGCCCCTATAGCCGTATCCGAAGCGCCCGTCTGAATCGATAACTCTGCCTGTGTATCGGGATGAGTTAGCAATGTGACATCTGAAAGGTCTTTCTTACATTGATTAGAAGCTTTCATTAGTGCGGTGTCATCTCGATTGGATGCGATCCTTTAACCTTGGGGCCGGCGATTAGCTGGTTGAGTGGTGCTTGAGTAGAAGCCGCGTGTGGAATGAAGTTCCAATAAAAATTTAACATTCCGAGAAATCTTTTATAGCTTTAACTTTTGTATTAAGTGTCTCTATACCTGCTGCGGAAACCTTGAAACCTAGAAATGTCACCTCAGGTTGTCGTAAAATAAACTTGTTAGTGTTTATCATTACACCGTATTCCGATAATCTTTGGAATAATGACCTGAGATGATGTTCGTGCCGGCTGGTGCTGTTGCTGAATACTAAAATGTCATCCAAGTACACGTAACAAAAATCTAGACCTCTGAGAACTTCGTCCATGAAACCCTGGAAGGACTGTGCGGCATTACGAAGTCCGAAATTCATGAACGGAAATTCGTATAGGCAAAATGGTACCGTGATTGCAGTTTTGGGTATGTCGCTTTCAAATATGAGTAGATACTCACCAGATTGATTATAGGCGTTTACGAAGTCCAGGGTAGAGTAGATCGTACTGTCTACCAGCTGGCTCGTGAAATCTTGTAAGTGCCTCATAGAGTATCTATCCGGTATCGTTCGTACGTTTAAAAACCTACATTCCCCACAGGGGCACCAGCCGTCCATTTTATTGCGTACCTCATGGAGTGGTGAAGACCAAGAGCTTTCAAATCTCCTCGCTGTCCCATCTTACAATTTTTCTTCAAACTCCTTTAAGCTTAGCTATTTTAAGTCACTCTGGGTCTAGTTGATGGAGGCGACTGGATACTGGTGAGCCATCGATAGTAGGAATGTGATGTACCGTAGAATGTTTCACAATATATGGCTTACCAGCAGGTCGAGTGACAACAGGATATACCTTCAATGGACGGTGGTGGACCAAATCGTCAATAACTGTGCGTACAAATGAAAATGCTTCCGAAGAACACGGACATACTGTTCAGGTTGTCAGTGAAGTAGTGCCGTTCACCAATCACTGATTAAGGCAATCAACAAGTAGGTTATAGTACCCTAGAAAATTGACGCCGATGATAGGCTTGGAGACATCGGCTACAACGAAGTGCCATGAGAATGTACGTCGTAGTCCAAGGTCCAGAGTCAAAGGCGAGTATCCCTATGTGTGAATAATAGTTCGATCTGTGGCAAATAACTCATAATAGGTCTTGATTCGAGGCACCAGATCAGCAGATCGTGGAAAGACGAACAGGTCTGAACCCGTATCTATAAGATATTGTACCTTCGTTTTAAGACCGGTTCTGAACAGGCGGCTATAACTGGAGAGTCGTTTACCACCCCTAGTTACTACCTTGGAAGTTTTCCACTATATTGAAAATGAAAGGCTGGACACATTTGCGGGCACGGTTTCTGAAACGGCAATGGTACCAACAAAATTAATGAATTAAATGAAACTAATTTTTACGGATTTTATCGCGTTTAATTTAACTTTTTAATTTCCGACAGTTCGGCACTGAGGTTCCGGGAAGTCTGCAGACTGTGAACATGTTCAAGATCATCCCCACCATTACATAAGATTTGATAGAACACAAATCCTCGCAAAAGAACACCGATTCCTACCAAGGATAATTCGCGAGGCTATTGAAATTAAAAAAAACATCATAATTTCAATAGAGAAGATGGGTGAGTGCTGCCATCTGCTTGGGATCTACTATTATATATATATATATATATATATATATATATATATATATATATATATATCTGACTATTAGCTCATTTTGCGTACATCGGATCACAAATTAATATTCAAAAACTGAAGGTAGCCGGGCTAACTATGACATCGGAACGTCAAACACCTCAGTTCCCCCTTTGACCATGGGCACTGTACCCGAAATCGACCGATTGATAAAACGTATAAGGATTACGTCTTGTATCACACTATTATTATTTTAAGTTATAGCTTTAAGTCATGATGTAATCTGTTGTGTTGTCCAATAAATAAATAAATAAAAATAAAAGAAACTAATTATAACGAACGTTAAGATGACCTAACTATTTACTTGAGTTAACAAAAACAATGAGCTTTACAAATATCATTACATTGTCATATATTTAAAAACATTACGCTCCCACTATACGCGCAATCTAAACGAAGTAGGGATACAAACATTATGGCTGCATAACGTAAACAATGAATCGTGTGAACGACGTGTAGTGGCTTGTGCTCGTCGCGCATCGTACGAAAAAAAAAATCCTGTTTCACCATAATAGCAGCCCAATGCTTTTGTATTTCTTATGGTGTGTGTAGAGTACCGCAGATCTTTTTACTGCAAATGAGGCATTCCATCTTAGACCTTAGGGGTGACAAAGTTTTCGATTCTTAATCGCGGATAGATGTTGATGTCTATGGGCCACAGCATCCATTTACCATCAGGTGGACTATGTGTTTGTTTGTCACCTTATTATAGAAAAAAAAACTGTCACTTAATCTAGTTGGTGGCCGCATTTAACTTCGCTCGAGAGTATTACTTGAGATCGGTTGTCGATATTAGAAAGGATAGTTTGTGAAAATTATTGTTAATTTAATTTATTATATAAGTGATTTACATAGTTACAGCTAGCTACAGCCCATATATAGTATACTAGTTGTTCCCCGCGACTTCGCCCGCGTGGAGTTATTTTTCGCGGCACCCTAAAATGATAGCAGCCCAAGTTACGCCTTATAACATCAGCTATCTGCCAGTGTGTATAAATATTGACAAATATTGACATTAATATTTATACGATACTAACGTTACTCAATTGTTTTGCCTTCCCGGAACCCCTCCACTAACACTTAAACTTTATGGTATGGTATTCAAGTTCAAATTGACTTTTAAGTATTATTACGAATCTCTTGTTTGGGAATATAGAAAAGTGTTGTTTTTAGACTTTTTCAGGCAGTTTTTTAAAAATTTTCTCTCCGTAAGAACCATCTTAGTACTTCAAGGAATATTATAAAAAAAGAATTAGCGACATCGGTTCAGTTGCTCTCGAGATTTGCGCTTAGCAACACATTCACGATTCATTTTTATATTATAGATATACATTCCACTGCTAGAAACCTTTCTTTCCAAAGTTAAAGAGGCTTATGATGCGATTCCGCCTCGCGGCTCCAGGGCAATTCGACAGACTTTTAATGACCTCCAAATTATTTCGCAAACATGCAGATTTCTCACGACGTTTCTTGTCAAACATGTGTCAGTCAAATCAGCAGTTAAAATTTCAATTAACAACTTTCTTGGTGACAATAATTTAAACCAGATTGCTTGAGGATTATTATATATTATATATATAATTATATTATAGGATTTGTTATCTATCGAATCTGATGTTATTACTTGGATGATCCTGAACTTGTCGATATATTGCAGACATATTTTTTCTTTATAGAATGGAATAGAATGATTTTTATTCAATATGGATTATTACATAATACTTATTGAAAGTCATTATTTTAATTACCACTGGTTCGGAAAATACCTCTGTCCTGGGAAGAACCAGCAAGAAACCCAGCGGGACTTTTTTTTTAAACATAATTTCACTTAACAATGATTTTGTTTATACAAATTTAAATGAATTTTCATAGAACCAGCATGGTGGTGATCACCTTATTCCCAGGGGTTATTTTCATTTATGTATTCCTTGATATTATAATAACCCTTTTTGTACAGTTTTTCTTTAATAAAGCTTTTAAACTTGTTTATTGACAAACTTTGAACATGTTCTGGGATTTTGTTGTAAAAGCGTATACATTACCCCATAAATGAATTACTAATTCTGTGGAGTCTAGTAAGTAGCATTACAAGCTTATGTTTGTTCGTAGTGTTTAAGGTATGAACATCCTTTTTTATAACTTATTATCTATTCCTTATAACACACAACACAATACTATTAGTATTACCTACTAATTAAATTAAAATAGCTAGATTAAAAAAAAACAGTTAAAACTTAGCTCTGTGAACTATATTCCAGAACCACATACTCTCAGAACTTATAAACTTAATGTTGTACGTAATGTTGTAGCAAACGCACTACATGTAAGGGGACGAAACTAGTTGCGAGCTAAGATTAGCCTGCTTATGTATTAGATCTCATTGGGGGTTGGTTTTTAAAGGATTACGATCTTAATTTACCAATATTTTCCTAAAAATAATTAAGTTTATTTTTTATTTTATTTTTTTAAGTTTTGAGGTATACATGACGACAAGATGTTCTGTAATCTTCCGAAAGTTGCCCAGTCTAGTCGAATCCGCTGATTCGAACGGTCGAAGTTGGGACTTACTCGAACAATAATTTGTAAACATATTCGACGACAACTTCGAGCGAAGTATTCTCAACCACCACTGGTATAACATGGACCATTACTGGTGGCCATTGTTTTGTCCATATTCATCTTAAGACCTCTTCGTTGGGGGATAATATTGAGGGTCATTATACATAGTGCTGACGTACTCCGGCAATTTTGCCATAAGAACTATATCGTCGACTAATCGAAGGTGAGTGATGAGCTCATCGTTGATGTTCATACCGTATCCTTTCCAGTCCAGAAGCTTTAAATATATTCCAATGCAGCAGTGAAGAGTTTCGGGAATATAATTTCACCCCTTTTTATACCTTTCTACATATATAAAGATTTTGTACTCTAGTAATGTACTCCAATAACCATCGCAGAACTACTGTATGAACACTTTAGCACTTCGTTATGCTGACAATCAATGAGGCTGTCATACATTAAACTAGCTATCAAACTTAGTTCTGTAGCATATGATGTATTTTATTTGATTATAGGCCTTTCACGTTTTGAAACAGCTAGATTAGTTTATTTATTTTCATATCATAATGTAATGTAAAACTGTCTTTATTTTTCAGAAGAGTAATTTATAACTTAGGTCCGAAGGAATCCCCTAGAGAAAAATTTAAAGAAATAAGTATATTAACATTGGCATCTCAATATATTTACAAAAATTTACCGTATGTACACAAAAACATAAATTATTTTATTAAAAATAGTGATTTACATTCTGTAAATACTTACTAGGAACAATCAAAAGTTAGTTAATACCATTTACCAGACTACAAAGAATCAGTAATACCTTAATGGGAAAATATATACGCTTTTACAATAATGTCTTATAAAATATGCAGACCTTATTAAAATTGTTATAAAGATAAAAGTGTTAAATAATAATTATTATACTACTTAGAGAAAATTATTGATAACCCCTTGAAATAAAGGTGATCGCTTTCCAAATTAATTTCAAAAAAATTTAAGTGTATGGATCTAATATTGAAATCATCGTCATCGTCATCATTACAGCCTTTCATAAGTCCACTGCTGAACAAAGGCCTCCCCCAAGGAATGCCACAAAGCACGGTCCTGCATCCACTTCATCTCGTGGGAGGTCGCCCTACACTTCGCCTACCGGTACGAGGCTGCCACTCAAGAACCTTTCTTCCCCATCGGTTGTCGGTTCTTCCAACTATATGGCCGGCCCACTGCCACTTCAGCTTACTAATCCATTGGGCTATGTCGGTTACTCTGGTTCTACTGCGGATATACTCATTTCTAAGTTTATTACGCAGAGAAACCCCGAGCGTAGCCCTCTCCATAACTCGCTGAGCGACCTTGAGCTTCCCCATATGGCCAGCAGTGAAGGACCACATCTCAGATCCGTAAGTCATCACTGGCAACACGCACTGGTTGTACAATTTCGTTTTAAGGTTTTGAGGTATGTCTGACGAGAAGATGTGTCGTAGTTTACCGAACGATGCGCAGCCGAGTTTAATCTGTCGATTGACCTCTCGGTCGAAGTTGGACTTACCTAGTCGGACTATTTGTCCCAGATAAACATAATCGTCAACAACTTCGAGCTTAGTGCTCCCAACAACAACCGGCATAGGTGTGACATGGACATTAAACATGATCTTTTCTTTGTCCATGTTCATCCTAAGACCTATTCGTTGGGAGATACCATTGAGGTCATTGAGCATGGTGCATAGGTCCTCCAGCGATTCTGCCATAAGGACTATATCGTCGGCAAATCGAAGATGAGTGATGTACTCGACATTGACGTTGATACTGTATCCTTTATAGTCCAGTAGCTTGAAAACTTTGTGAAGAGTTTCGGGGATATAACGTCACCCTGTCTTACACCTCTCTGCAATTTGATAGGATTCGTACTCTGATTCTGTACTCGGATAGCCATCGTTGCTCCACTGTACACACACTTCAGTTCTTCGATATACACTCCGACAGTCAACTTGGCACCGCTGAAGGGACTGCAGCACCGCCCAAATTTCGATGAAATCAAAGGCTTTCTCATAGTCCACATACGCCAGACATAGTTGCAAATTGTACTCTTCGGACTTCTGTACAATTTGCCGTAGGATATGTATGTGGTCTATGATGCTAAAGCCTATTCGGAAACCGGCTTGTTCGGGAGGCTGGAAGTCGTCAAGTCTGCGCGCGAGACGATTCGTAATGACTCTCGAAAACAGCACGTAGACGTGGCTCAGAAGGGAAATCGGTCTGTGGTTCTTCAAGAGAACGTTGTCGCCTTTCTTGAAGAACAAGACCACCGCAGTTCTGCTCCACGCCTCCGATGTAACGCCACCATGTAGGACGGAATTAAAGAGCTTCTGAATGACTTCAAGTACCGGTCTTCCACCGGCTTTTAGAAGCTCCGCTTTAATTCCATTCTCGCCTGCAGCCTTGCCGTTTTTAAGGTGCTGGAGAGCTATTCTAATCTCGCTCAGACTGACGTCCGGGATATCTTTGACCGCACGGACCGAATGGACAGTTTCCACGAGCTTGTCGTTCATATCATCCACTGCATTTCAATCTTCTAGGCACTGAAAACGGCTTCGTAGCTCGAGCTGAAAGGTTTCGGGACTTTGGATTAGAGCACGAGGGGGACGGAGCGTGACCTCTCCAATTTAACGTTTAGATTCATTGTGCCTCTCACCATTCGCTGATATTTGCCGGTTTTAACCCTCGCGATCACTGAGACATCACTAAACAGTTGTCGTCTGGTCGTCATAATGAAGTCAATCTCATTTTTTGTCGAACCGTCGGGGCTCGACCAGGTCCACTTCCTGTGAGGCCGCTTCTGGAAGAAAGAGTTTATCATAAAGGGTCCCTCTTTCTCCTTGAAGTCGGCCAGCTGCTGGTCCCTTGGGTTCCGTTGCCCTATTCCGAATATCCCTACTTTCAGCTCACTGTTCTCTTTTGTGCCTAGTTTTGCGTTGAAATTTCCATTAACACCATATAGTGGGTTTTGTAGGAATGCATGGCTCTAGAGATATCCTTCATTTCCTTCACCTCCTCATCGAGATGTGCCGAGGTTGGTGCGTAAACCTGTATGACCTTCAGCGAATACCGTTTGGTGATTCTGAGTATAAGGTACGCAACCCTCGTCGATACACTCTCAATCTTTACAACTTTGTTAACGAGAGACTTGTGGACTATAAATCCGACACCTCCTTGGGATAGATGGTCGCCCACCCGGTGTTAGAACAAATTGCCGGATTCGTGGATTGTCGTGTCCTCCCCATCTCTATGACATTCCAGCGCAACTTGTCTATCTCTTCTTTCAGCTCCAGGATCTTCTCGTCAGTCCTCAGGGTGCGTGCGTTATAATTTGCCAGGTCGAGTCGTCGTAGGTGGCAACCGAACCTCCGCCGGAGATTCTTAGCATGCCCTGCCCCGCCGTTACTATTGTCGCCACCAGGAATAGCGGGGCCGCTGGGGACTGGGGGCCGTCTCTTCGTTACTTTCATGGAGCGTATATTGCCATAGTTTCCACGCTTGGCGAGCGGGTTGGCAACCGCTGTTTTTTTTGTTTTGCTGTTATCAGGAACTTGCTGCTGCCCATCTTCTGTCTCAGGTTCTCTCTGTCGCCTTTTACGACACCCACGGGAAGATATGGGGTAGTGAGTATTCTTACCCGCCACTACACTACATCGCTAACCATACATAAAAACATTGAGACGAATTGAGAAATTTCTCCCTTTTAAGTCGGTTGAATATATCAACATAAATTGTGTTTTTTTTTTAAATATGACGTGTTACTTATCTGTGGAAACTTTATTGTTAATTGTAAGATTAATATGTGTTATGTATTATACTAAAGTTATGTGTTTCCCTTGAAAATAAAATAAATAAATAAATGTTTTTATCATAAATTTAATTCTTCGACAATATACCTAAATAAATGTTAATTATATAAATATTATATTATTTATTTTGTAACGTCCTCGGCAAAATTTTATTGCTCGGGGGGGGGGGGGATTAGTTGCATGTCATTATGACAGTTATACCAATTTTTAAAAGTTTTGTCTGCCTCTGTGTCTGTCAGATAATCTTCTGATGAACCTATGGTAATGATATTTCACGTACAAATATTTAGCAATGTGAGGATGCGGGTCGCTAGTCAATAATGAGCTGCTTTACTTACCATTAAGAGGACTGTCAGTTCGATAGTGAATTCGATTGAGTAAAAAAAAATTGAAAATAATAATTGAAATTGTAAAAATAAATTAAATTAAGTTTAGCCTAAGCAAATTTTCAACTCAACTCATTGGTATGTACACTAAATAGATCATCTAAATCTAATGATTCACTCCAGTACTACTTAAGGCCGGTTCATTGTAATAAGTCCACACGGTTTTAAGGTAAAATTTTGCAATGTCACCTTGATTATATTTATAGTTTTAATTTCTTACAAAATGTCAAGTGTCATTTTAACTTAAATGAAACTAAAAATTTCTTATACTTACGCGAATACTACACATTAAATGAAACTAATTTTAATGAGCTAAATGTAGCCGGGCTAACTATGACATTGGGACGTCAAACACCTCAGTCCCCTCTGTGACCACCGAAACGTCGAAAATTAAAAAGTTAGAATGAAACGCAATAAAATCTGTCAAATTAGTTTCACTAAATATAACTTGTTTTTACACAGACTTTTCGAATTCTATACAGCACCCGTGTTCACGGTGGGACGTCCTGGGTGCTGTAAAGTACTCGAAATATTAGGAATATAAAATAAGTTAATACACGTAATAAAATCCTTAAAAACTAATTTTATTTTAATATGTAGTGTTCGCGTAAACATAAGAAATCATTATAATATTTAAATTGTTAGCTTTGCCCGGAGTAAATATACTTACTTTCTACTTAACATGTAACACAGGTCTAACTAATTTAGGTTCTACGTATTTAATCAACGTCTGGGAATACAACTTGTAATGTTACGAATGGTTCGCAATAAATTTCACTGATATATGTTGGGCACTAAATTGGCATTACACGCTAGTAAATTAAATGTTACATCGATGGTAAAGCACGACGCTTATTTGACTACAGTTAACTAAACAACTGAATGTAGTCAAACAGGCGTCGTGCTTTTAGTTTAGGTTGATGGTCTCTTTCTCTGCCTAGATGTCATCTAGTTATAAACAGTTAAACAACTTAATTTGCTTCTTTCTCTTACTTTATCTATCTTTGATTATGCATATGTGTGCTACCCAGACCTGTCCCAGGAACTACTTCACAAGCTGGAGCGCCTGCTTAATACCTGTATTAGATTTATTTTTGGCCTACTAAGTATGTAGATATCGATGGGCCACAGTGTACACTTACAACCAGGTGGACTGTGTGCTCTTTTGTCACCCTTATTCTTTAAAAAAATTGGCCGCCGGGTTGTCATTTTGTTATAATATGTAATGTGTTATGTGTTGCGTATTTTAACTTCTATCCTTTATTATTTTCTTTCAATTGGTACACCTACGTCAAATTCTTACCACTCCCTTGGTTGACTGTTAGATAATGCCTTTGGGCATTAAGTCCACCTTTTGCATCCTTTTTTTCCTAAGAAAATGCAATAAGGATTGAAAAAAAAAAATTTTTAAAAGGAATCTAGCAAAATGGAATGCCACGGAATCACTTCTGTCTGTCCGTGTAGTACAGATGCGTCTGTTGGTCAGCCAAATTGTGTCCCAGATACAGAATGTATTGGTTCAATCATAGACGGCAGAGTCAATACACCGAATCAATTAAGGATAAAAAGTTTATAGTAGATTATCTCTATTGTACTCTCTACCACCTCATGGTGAGTGGTTGCTGTGTTCCACAGACATTTACATTTAACTTTGATTAAGAATCAAAATGCCGATGCGCTGTCAAGTCCTGAAGACTAAGATGGAATGCCTCGTCTCAAATAAAAGGGTCTCCGTTTAATGTCAGTAGCAAATCATTTACTAAATGGGCGACAGTAGGAATTTATAAAAGTAGGCGAAGGTTATACGAGCTTTATGATGAAAGATCATATAATAGTAGTGTTATATTAAGAGATCATGTAAAAACATATTTTAAAATATTTATAACAGTTTAATTCTGCTGTTTTCGTACGATGAGTGTCAACCCTTTTTTGTTTCTGGTTTCCTAGAACCAGAGCCCCATTCACTGCCAAGGCTTTACATTTAAGCAACAAAATTAAAACTGCATCCGACAAAATTAAAATGACCTGGAGAATAATAAATAGTGAAACGGGCGAGGTCAAACCGCGCAACTCGGATTTTCAATTAAATATTAACAATAATTTAATGCGATCTGATCAAAAAGTTGCTATTGTTTTAGAGAAACATTTTACTGACGTTCCTTTTTTGACAACAAAATCATTAAATTCTTCCTTGCCTAATCATTGCTCAAACAAAATGTAAAGGCTTGTTCAAATATTTTTAAATTCCATAGAGTACTGCCAAAAGATATCGTTAAATATTTAAAAACTATTGATTTTTTTAAAGTGACAAACGAGCACACAGTCCACCTGATGACAAATGGTTGCTGTGGCTCATAGACATCTGCATCTATCCTCGTTTGTGAATTAAAATGCAGATGCGTTGTCAGCCTTGAGGACTAAGATAGAATGCTTCTTTTCCAGTAAAATGGGTCTATGGTTCTCTACAATAACCATAAGAAACACAGCAGCACTAAGCTGCCATTTTACGCTGGTATTCTGTGAGAGCGTGGTCCTTCCCCGGTCGAGCCGACCCATTCGTGCTACAACTATACTATTAATATAGCTGCAGCATGGCTCTACCACGAAAAGGTTAAGAAAACGGCAGACTTATGGGGGATTTCCATTAAAGTTATTTTATCTATAATAGATATATTAGCACCTTATCTAGCCACTATATTTAATATAAGCGTCGAATCTGGCGTGTTTCCTGATTTAATAAAATATAGTAAAGTCATACCTATATTTATATCTGGTAGTACATTAGACCCCGCCAATTTTACATCAATTTCTGTACTACCAACATTAAGTAAAATTTTTTAAAAAGTTATTTTAGATCAGATGTTAGGTTTCCTTAATATTAATAAATTGCTACATAAAAATCAATTCGGTTTTACAAGGGGTCCCTCGACAACTGACGCTGGAGTTGACTTATTAAACATATTTTTTGTACATGGGAGAATTCAGAGGATGCTTTGAGTATATTTTGTGACCTTTCCAAGGCCTTCGACTGTGATCACCATGAGACATTAATCAGGAAACTACAGTACTATGGTGTCAAGAACACAGCGCTTAAACTAATTATTTCATATTTAAGTAATAGAAAGCAGAAGGTTATTATCAATGGTAAAAGTTCTTCCGGGTCACCTGTACTAATGGGTGTTCCTCAGGGCTCGATTTTCGGCCCATTCCTGTTTCTGGTGTATATTAATGACTTACCTCACCTTGTAGGGGATAGTCATGATATAGTATTATTTGCTGATGATACTTCCTTGATTTTTAAACTTAAACGTCAATCATTTAAATGTGACGAAGTGAATAATGCTATATTAAAATTAGTGCATTGGTTTAACGTTAATATTCTGCATTTAAACGGAACTAAAACTAATTGTGTTAAATTTACAATAACGAATGTTAAAAATCTGAATACCAATGTTTTTTTAAATGCGGATGAATTGAGCCCTGTTGTATCCACTATTTTTCTTGGCATCACTCTTGACGCAAAGCTTCAGTGGGGCCCCCACATATCCAAATTATCAAGCAGACTAAGTTCTGCAGCCTATGCTGTAAAAAAGATTAGAGGTATCACTAGTGTCGAGACAGTTAGATTAGTTTATTTTAGTTATTTACAGAGCATAATGTGTTATGGGATTTTGCTATGGGGAAATGCGGCTGATTCAGAAACTATTTTTGTTTTACAGAACAGGGGCCATTAGAGCTATTTACAATCTTAAACCAAAAGAGTCTCTTAGAGATAAATTTAAAGAAATAAATGTATTAACTTTAGCCTCTCAGTATATTTACGAAAATTTAATGTATGTTCACAAAACAAAGATAGTTTTAGTAAAAAAAGTGATATACATTCTGTAAACACTAGGAACAAACACAAGCTAGTGATGCCAGTTTCTCGACTCCACAGAGTAAGTAATTCATTCTTGGGGCAATGTATACGCTATTATAACAAGGTCCCGGAAAGTGTACAGGTTCTCTCAATTACCAAGTTTAAATGTTTTATTAAAATGAAACTGTATAAAAAGGGTTATTATTGTATAAATGAATACATGGTTGATAATAACCCCTGGGAATGAGGTGGTCGCTTCCAAGCAGTTTCTAAAATAAATTTTGTAAATAGTTCGTAATCATTTATATTGTAAAATTTATTTTAAAAA
Organism: Parnassius mnemosyne; assembly: GCA_963668995.1. Lineage (NCBI taxonomy): Eukaryota > Metazoa > Arthropoda > Insecta > Lepidoptera > Papilionidae > Parnassius > Parnassius mnemosyne. The sequence goes on along the minus strand of CAVLGL010000024.1, from coordinate 45,055,081 downwards.
AAAGTCCCGCTGGATTTCTTGCTGGTTCTTCCCAGGACAGAGGGTTTTTTTTCGAACCAGTGGTAAAGTAAAAAATAAATTTCAATAAGAATTACACATGTAATATATATTAAATAAAAAATTATTCTATTCTATTCTAATGATTTCTTATATTTATGCGAACGCTACATATTAAATGAAACAAATTTTACCAATTTCACCGCGTTTAATTTTAACTTTTTTAATTCCCGACGTTTTTCGACGTTCATGTTAAAACTGAATCAACTCTTGACGTAAAATACCGCAGTCCCCCTCGTGACCATGGGTGCTGTAAATCACCCAAAACGTCGGAAATTAAAAAAAGTTAAAATTAAACGCCATAAAGTCCTTAAAATTTGTTACATTGAATGGGGCTCTGGTGCTAGGAAACCAGAAACAAAAAATGGTTGACACTCATCGTACGAAAACAGCAGAATTAAACTGTTATTTTATGCTAGTATTCTGTGAGAGGGTGATTCCCTTCCCTGTTTCAAAACATTGATTTATAGAACCAATAAAAGAGACAAAATAATAAAATAGTTTGTGAAAATGATATTATATATTGCTTTGTTCAATAACTGGTACATTAATATTAGAAAAAACATAAGCTAGCTAAACTAAAACCGATCACTTGTTTGCACAGTCAATAATTCAATTAATGGGCAATGTATATGGTTTTTGTTAAGACTATAAATATGGAGATATGCGATCACCAAGTGTGAATTTATGGTTGATAATAACCTCTGGGAATAATTTGCTCTCAAAAGTAATATTACTTAAAGCTAGCCCGTTGCATTTTTAATGGTTCTGGATTTAGTTTTAGGAGACTAAGCCAAAAGTGTTAAGGTACAATTACGTAGCCGACTGCAGGCAGCAGCAGAAGACGACCTGCCGTCGCTACACTACTGGTTTATATGTAGTTTTATGAAATACCTTCCGTAACTACCGACTCGTCGTTTGCCGTTACGGGCCGAGCGGTAGACGACACTGTCGTCCGACCGCAGATCAGTGATGCCGCCAACGCCCGAGCGACACCTTGAATTTTTCTCAAAAATTTAGTTTCACCGATTCCGTGGAAGAGAAACTGGCTTAGCTTTCTATTGACGTCAGTGGAGTTTGGTGTTGATACGTATTTTTACAGAAAGATTACACTATTGTAAGCACACACATAAAGTCTCAATATACGGAAACCCGTAATTTTTGAGAAAAGAATAATTGAAAATCAATTATTCTTGCAATGTTTATGTCTAATCTGCTAATAAACAATAGAGATCTCGATTCTTTCCGAAAAAGGTCGATTTTTAAATCGATTCAAATCGTAAGCTGATGTATCGGTTCACAAAAAATCGATTTCTAAAATATCTATATTTTTTTAATGTTTCTGTTTATAATGTAAATATAAACCCATTTTATGAAAAACAAGAAATGATAATGCCATGATAAATGATCTCTTATTGAAATTTGTTTTATTTAACAGTACCTATTAGGGCAGATAACAAATAAAATAGGTTAGGTTCAACTTATGTCAAAGAACCGAATTGATTGACTCCGACTCCACCTGGTACGAGTCTGTCCTACCCCTAGAGTGGTTTTATAGAGCCAGAGGCGCGTAGGGGGAGCAGCCTCCGCCTGCTGTAACAAATTTTGCGATTTGTTACGCTAAGGCGTAGAGGTTGCTCTTCCCGCAGCGCCGGAGACGTAGCAGTCTCAAGATAGATACAGAAATCCTTATGAATCCGTCCCCTTATTTTTTTATGATGAAGGGGATTTTTTTCTCATAAAATGGATTTATATTTACATTATAAATGCAATCATGAAAAAATATCGATATTTTAGAAATCGATTTTTTGGGAATCGATACATCAGCTTACAATTCGAATCTATTTAAAAAATCGATCTTTTTCGGAAAGAATCGACATCCCTATTGACGTCGACAATGACATTACAAAATGGCGCCAGTTCATTAGCAGATTAGACAAACATTGCAAGAATAATTGATTTTCAATTATTCTTTTCTCAATAATTACGCGTTTCCGTATATTGAGACTTTGTGTGTGTGTGTAATCTTTCTGTACGTACGCGACGTTACGTCACCTGCTGCTGCTGCCTGCGGTCGGCTACGGAATTTTACCTTTAAGGTTTTTAATTAGTCATAAAAGAAGTAATTAATTTCAATATTTGAAACAACATTAGTCCAAAATATGGAGTGCAAACTCGAGAATCCTAGATTTTTTTAGTATAGTAAATGGTAATTGCTTTAATAGTGTTATTTTAAAAATGTTTCGTAGTCTAATATAGATATCAATATTTATTGATCTAAATCAAACAGGACGAGTTATTTGTTAAAACTTTTTTTAATAGAATGAGGGCGACATACTAGCACATGAGACTAAGATGGAATGCCTGGTTTGCAGTAAAAAGTAACCATAAGATACACAGTAGCATTAAGCTATTTTATGCTGGTATTTTATAAGGGCGTGGTCTTATCTCGGTCGAGCCGACCCATTTGCCATAATATAGCTGAAGCGTGGCTCTACCACGTATATATTTTATTAATTTTCGAGGTTAAGCAGATACCACAAATCAGCTAGCTACTCGGAACAGGTCCAAAAACTAGGTAAAGATGGAAAATGATGGAAGAATAACTTCATCCACAATTTTCCATCTTTACCTAGAGCCCATTGCCTACGCAATCATAAACCCAATACCCCATCAGCCGCCTTTTACGACACGCTAGGCAAAGAACACAGTTGGCACATTCTTTTTTGTTTTATGTCCCACATAAACATGCGTCCAATAAGACGTATACCAACACGAGAAGCAACTCATCGTAAATCTGTACCATAGAAACACAGTATAATTATTATCCACATATGTGATAGAACAATATAATTTCTATAGATTTTTATAATATCGGGGACATAAACAATTATTTATAATAGATATTTATGTAATTGATTATATTGACGTGTCGTCTAAACCTTGTTATTATGTATGTCTATTTATGAAACGGTCTAACCTTTTACTCTTATATAAGGACATTATATAATAATAATAATGTATTCCAGACCGAATTTTGATCACGGCAGTCAGCCTTAACGGAAACTACCCATCTGCGCAGGACAGTGTGGCGTACCTTGACTATCCTGGATTCTCCCTGGAGCACAAATTCCATTAACGTGCCGGAGTATGTTTGTACATCCGCAATGACATCTGCTTCTAGCGTCTCTGTCACCTTGAAGACCCCACTTTTTTGACAATCTGGGTGATGGTAGATACAGGTATTGATAAAGTCCTTTATGCTTGTGTCTATCAATCGCACAGCGGGGACCAGGAAACAACACGATTATTTGATCACCTTAGTGAGGCTGTTAACGTGGCGCTAAATCGGTATCCTACTGCACAGTTGGTCTTTCTGGAGGACTTTAATGCTTATCACCAAGACTGGCTGTTCCCATACCAAAAGAACGACCATGCTGGAAGAGAAGCGTGGAATTTTGCTTTGACGCTAGGTCTTTCTCAGACGGTAAAGGTGGCGACTAGGGTACCCGATGTAGACGGACACACAGCAAATTGCTTGGACCTTCTGCTGACTACCAAACCAGACAGATATGAAGTACAGGTTACTTTTCCTTTGGCTACAACTGACCACTGTCTGGTGAAATCTGTATCGTCATATTCTCCACCTGATTACGAGTGCCAAGTTGTTTGACGAATATGACGGTATAAGTCAGCTGATTGGAATGAGATGTAACACTTTTTCTCATCTTATCCTTGGCGGGAGATCTGTTTCTCTTCTGCGAATCCGTCAAACTGCACGATTGCGATAACGGATGTGTTGCGTCAGGCTATGGAGTATTTTATCCCCTTCTCTGACGCTTCCACCGGTATTTAGCTTACATATCCTGGGTTGACGCTCGTAACCGCAAAACTCCGGATATTAGCTCCAAGAAAAGAACTTTTAACCAGACCGCCAAGTCCTACAAAAAAGCATTACGGAAAGCTAGTCTCAATCGCATTTTTTTAAAGGATCGGGTGACAAACGATTACACAGTCCACCTGATGGTAAGTGGTTACTGTGACCCATAGACATCTACATCTATCCTCAATAAAGACTCAAGATGCAGATGCGTTGTCACCCGTGAGGACTAAGATGGAATGCCTCTTTGCCAGTAAAAAGGGGCTCCGGTTCTCTACACTCACTATACGAAACACAGCAGCGTTAAGCTGCTATTTTACGCTGGTTTTCTGTGAGAGCGTGGTCCTTCCCCGTTCGAACCGACCCATTCGTGCTACAACCATAATATAGCTGCAGCATGGCTCTACCATGTAGATTAATCATATTGCCGCAAAACTCTCTGCCAGGCCATCTGGAATTAGAGCTTTTTGGTCTCTCGCCAAAGCGGTCGAGACAAACTTTTGTCGGTCTACACTGCCTCCACTAGTAAAACCGGATGACACACTGGTGCATACGGCTAAAGAGAAAGCGGACTTGTTCGGCGTTAAGCTGCTATTTTATGCTGGTTTTCTGTGATAAGAGCGTGGTCCTTCCCCGTTCGAGCCGACCCATTCGTGCTACAACCATAATATAGCAGCAGCATGGCTCTACCACGTAGATTAAATATATAGCCGCAAAACTCTCTGCCAGTCTATCTGGCACTAGAGCTTTTTGGTCTCTAGCCAAAGCGGTCGAGACAAACTTTTGTCGGTCTACACTGCCTCCGCTAGTAAAACCGGATGGCACACTTGCGCATACGGCTAAAGAGAAAGCGGACTTGTTCGCGTCTCTCTTTGCCTACAATTCACGTCTGGACAGCGGCAAAACGTTCCACCCAAATTACTCACTGCGGGACCTCTACGTCGGAGATTCGTGTAACAAATAAGAAGTTTCTTAAAACCTTGCAGTGTCTAGACGTGAATAAAGCTAGAGGACTAGACGGTATACCAGCTATAGTTCTAAAGGCTTGTGCACTTGAGTTGTCTCCTGTGTTGGCACGCTTGTTTCGCCTCTCATTTACGACTGGAATAGTGCAAAAAATTCTGGAAGCTGGCCAACGTGCAGCCTGTTCCAAAAAAAAGCAGCCGTGCCGACCCTGCCAATTATCGGCCAATCTGAATTACCTCCATACTCTGCATGATTATGGAGCGTATATTGAATACCCGCTTAATAGCATACCTAGAACAGAATTACCTTCTTAGTGACCGGCAATATGGGTTTCACCGAAATCGGTCAGCTGGGGACCTTCTATCATATGCCACACACGTATGGGGCAAGGCACTCGAGAATAGTGGGGAATCACTTGCTGTTTCCCTTGATGTCTCGAAGGCCTTTGACAGAGTTTGGCACACACACAAGTTTTTAACAGTAGTAGAGCCACGCGGCAACTTTTGCTGTCGCACGGATGGGCCGGCTCGAACCGGGGTGCTACCACGACTTCACAGAATACCAGCGTGAAGTAAAGGTTGTAGTGTTATGCTACTTACTTATCATTTTACATTATTTTAAATTCATTTTTTCCATTCTGTTTTAATTTTCTGTATTCACTTCAAAACTGGATATTTTACATCACCTTTATTTCCATAGGATCCTGTAACGATTTTAAACCATAAGAACACAATAACAAATCATTTCTACTTCGTATTTTCACATTATCAGCACTTTTAAATTGGTGTCAATGGAGTCTACCTTTTTTCGATCTTTTAGTTAGTTTTCCGTAACTCTACAATCTCGGGCTTTGTGTGGGCAGTTGCGCTACCTTTTTTCCTATATCAATAATATCTCATTTTCCACTTAAATCTTGTCGTTTTCTTATTATAAGCCTAAAACCAAAATTTGACATGTTTTGACATTGTTGTTTATTTGGTTTCCATAGTAATTATATTCAAATTTGCTACCGATCTGTTGTTCCTATTTCGATAATTCCACATAAATACTCTTTTCTCTTGACCATTTACAAAAAATTTGCGTTTAATTTAAATAATTTTTCCGTTCTCTCTAGAAAGGTATAAAAGCCGAACAATCGGTGAAGAAAGGCAGTCACGCTTCAGTTCTCGAATTGGAAGCATCTCCTAAAGGCCTTATCCCGGGGCCGCACTGCCCCGGGATCCTGCAAGCCTCCACCTACACGTGAAGTCTTCGGCGAAGCCTTCTTCAAGCGCGGAGCCGCACCACTCCGGAATCCTACAAGCCTCCATCTACTTTGGAAGTCGTCGGCAGTCTACTTCAAGCGCGGGGGCCACACTACTCCGGGCGCTACGACTGCTTACTCCAGGCGCCGAGTGCACCTACCGCTGGCGCTACCTTTGTGCGCTGCAACTGCTGACTCTAAGCGTTGAGCGCACCTACTCCAGGCGCTACGTGCGCCGGCTCCGGACGCTGCGTGTGCTGGCTCCAGGCGCTGCGTGCCGTTGCTGCTAAGAAACCTACCTCTTCAAGCGCAACCGGCGTGTGCTGGCTTCAGGCGCTGCGTGTCGTCGCTGCTAAGAAACCTACCTCTACAATCGCAACGTGTATCGCTTCGACTTTTAGGCTCCACTACAACTCTATATTCCCCTATTCTCCTACCTTTATTTTTTTGTAATCTAATTGTACTCTCACTTCATTCATCATCATCCTCATTTCATTTTTTTATAAAATTGTAAATATCTTTGAATTTTAAATATATTTTTGTTTTGTTGTATTTTTGTTGTTTTGTTGTTCTTAGGTTAGATTCTTTTTGTTCTTTATTGTCGTTTCACGACATTTGGCGCCCAACGTGGGGCCCAAAAATGTCGTGAAATGCAGTTTTAACACAAGATGCGTTAAGTACAATGTCTTTTCTTTCGTGTAAAATATTTGGGTCAAAAAAAAAAACACCACAGATTTGTTTTTGTTTTGTTGTTTTGGTTTTGTTTTGTCCATCGAGATAAGATTAAAAAATACCGAGTCTTTACCGCAAGAATAGAAATTTAAATAAATTTATTATGGTTATTTTTGACGACATTTTTGCGCCCAACGTGGGGCCCAAAAATGTCGTGAAACGACAATAAAGAACAAAAAGAATCTAACCTAAGAACAACAAAACAACAAAAATACAACAAAACAAAAATATATTTAAAATTCAAAGATATTTACAATTTTATAAAAAAATGAAATGAGGATGATGATGAATGAAGTGAGAGTACAATTAGATTACAAAAAAATAAAGGTAGGAGAATAGGGGAATATAGAGTTTTAGTGGAGCCTAAAAGTCGAAGCGATACACGTTGCGATTGTAGAGGTAGGTTTCTTAGCAGCGACGACACGCAGCGCCTGAAGCCAGCACACGCCGAATGCGCTTGTAGAGGTAGGTTTCTTAGCAGCAATGGCACGCAGCGCCTGGAGCCAGCACACGCAGCGTCCGGAGCCGGCGCACGTAGCGCCTGGAGTAGGTGCGCTCAACGCTTAGAGTCAGCAGTTGCAGCGCACAAAGGTAGCGCCAGCGGTAGGTGCACTCGGCGCCTGGAGTAAGCAGTCGTAGCGCCCGGAGTAGTGTGGCCCCCGCGCTTGAAGTAGACTGCCGACGACTTCCAAAGTAGATGGAGGCTTGTAGGATTCCGGAGTGGTGCGGCTCCGCGCTTGAAGAAGGCTTCGCCGAAGACTTCACGTGTAGGTGGAGGCTTGCAGGATCCCGGGGCAGTGCGGCCCCGGGATAAGGCCTTTAGGAGATGCTTCCAATTCGAGAACTGAAGCGTGACTTCCTTTCTTCACCGATTGTTCGGCTTTTATACCTTTCTAGAGAGAACGGAAAAATTATTTAAATTAAACGCAAATTTTTTGTAAATGGTCAAGAGAAAAGAGTATTTATGTGGAATTATCGAAATAGGAACAACAGATCGGTAGCAAATTTGAATATAATTACTATGGAAACCAAATAAACAACAATGTCAAAACATGTCAAATTTTGGTTTTAGGCTTATAATAAGAAAACGGCAAGATTTAAGTGGAAAATGAGATATTATTGATATAGGAAAAAAGGTAGCGCAACTGCCCACACAAAGCCTGAGATTGTAGAGTTACGGAAAACTAACTAAAAGATCGAAAAAAGGTAGACTCCATTGACACCAATTTAAAAGTGCTGATAATGTGAAAATACGAAGTAGAAATGATTTGTTATTGTGTTCTTATGGTTTAAAATCGTTACAGGATCCTATGGAAATAAAGGTGATGTAAAATATCCAGTTTTGAAGTGAATACAGAAAATCAAAACAGAATGGAAAAAATGAATTTAAAATAATGTAAAATGATAAGTAAGTAGCATAACACTACAAGGTTTACCTCTGTGTTTCATTTGGTGAATGCAGGTGGCCGGAGGCCCTTTTTACTGGAAATGAGGCATTCCATCTTAGTCCTCACGGGTGACAACGCATCTGCATTTTGATTTGTAATAGAGGATGGATGTAGATGTCTATGGGCCGCAGCAACCACTTACCATCAGGTGGACTGTGTGCTCGTTTGTCATCCTTATCCTATAAAAAAAAACACTCGCCTTTTGGGTAAGCTTTCAGCGTACGGCTTATCGCCTAGTCTGATTGAATGGGCAAAGGACTTTCTGAGTGAACGGTCTCTCCGTGTCATCGCCGATGGCTGCTAATCCGAGCCTATGGCGACTATAGCCGGTGTTCCTCAGGGGTCCGTTCTCTCCGCAACTTTGTTCCTGCTGCATATTAATGATCTGCTTATGCCAGTTATCTATGGGTATGCAGACGATAGCACAGTTGTTGAGAGATACCAAGTCCTCCGGCCAGTCGAGATCAAATCCAGTCCGAAAGAGACCATTGCTTCTCTTTCGGACTGGATTTGATCTTGACTGGCCCGACTGGCTAAAGCGTGTGAAGCTCACACTAAAGGCAGCTCCGAAAGGGGCGATGCTAATCTTGTGAAGTTCCAAAACACAAGCATGTCTCTTGACTGCAAAAAAGAGCCAGCTCACCTTGGCTCCTTCTTTCCGAAACGTATCACTGAAATATACCAACCACCTTCAGTTGTTAGGGCTTGAAATATCCTCAAATTTGAACTTCAGGCGATTCATTGAATCGAAGACCAAAGCAACTGCAAGGATGCTAGGATTCCTTGTAAAGGCGTGGCTATACTTCACGCTGGGACAGCTGCTTACTTTATATAAAGCGCAAGTCCGGTCGTGCATGGAGTATTGCTGCCATATATGGGCTGGTGCTGCAAAATGCCACCTAGCAGCGTTGGACTTTATGAAAAGGCGTGCTAAGAGGCTTATTGGTGACCCGAATTTGGTTAAAACCAATCTTTCCAGCCTCGAACACAGACGTAAAGTAGCCAGCCTTTCGGTTTTCTACAGGATGCATTTCGGAGAGTGTGCGCAGGAATTGCATAATTAAATTCCTCCCTCTTCCTTCCACCATCGGACAACCAGACGTTTGGCCAGTCTCCACCCTTTCGTTATTGACTTACCACGCATTCGAACCAAACGGTTCGCCACGTCGTTCATCATGCGTACAGCAAAGGAGTGGAATAAGTTGCCAGCATCTGTCTTGCCATTCGATTACAGTGTGGGTGTTATCAAGGCAAGAGTGAATAGGCTTTTAATAAGTCACTGCGCTTCATAATCTTAGACTACATCACCACTTATCATCAGGTGGGATCGTAGATAAGCGCTGGCTTAGTAGAATGTTAAATATTATTTACTACTAGCGCTTTCACCCTGGCTACGCACGAGTGATTTTTGGATCTTAACAACAGTACCACCTTCCGGATCCTAATGTGAATATAACCCTTATAGAGACCCTTTCAACACACACAAAAATATTCATCAAAATCGGTCGAGCCGTTTTTAAGTTTTAGCTGGACTTACCACGACGACGAAGACGAAGTTTTAGCAATCCATTTTTATATACATATAGAGATTTATAGTACCACTTCCGTCATCGTGAATATGGACAATTAATAAAAGCTTATAAGCTGAAATGATAATGATATTGAAAAATATTTATTATATAAACCCCATCATTAAAGGTTTTTAGTTTTAAAAATATGCCCGATTGCCAGAATGTGACAAAATATTATTTTTTTGTTAAGTTGGCAATATTCTAATTTTACAAAAAAGAAAACAAACATTGTTTGAGTGTGTGTTAGTGTACCACAAAACATATAGAAAAAAAAGGAAATATTTATTGGAAGCGAAAAAACAATACGCACAGCATATGACTCAGCATTGTCATGTAGTGGAATAACCGTAACGGTGCCCTTTTCTTAAATGTCCAAATAGTACATAGCCAAATAAATATAAGTTTTATCTATGAATGATTATTTAATTTTGAACACAGTGAAATAAGAAAAAGTCACATATTTGTAAATTATAGAGATAAAAAAATAACAAAGATAACTCTGCCATCGTGGGTTTTTTCTATGAATTAAATTTCTTTGTTACATCGATACAAAATTTATGAAATTCTTGTTTTTCTGTAGTCTCTTAAATAAATTTCTGTATCATATATATTTTTAAAATTTTTAAAAGTTTACTCACCTTTCTTTTAATTGTAATACATCATGCCTTCTATATTTATTTATTTATTTGTTCAGTAAACACAAAAATCCATAGGAGTTTAGCATATGTCATGAACTATGTGATTGATCAGGGTACCGTTTATAATACCCGGACAATATTAATAATGACAAGACAAATCGGCATATCCAATTAAAACTGATTTAAACTTAATAATTTATCACATTGTCTATTCAGTAATACGTAACGGACATTATTCATAAAGCATGAGAAATTCAATTATTTTAAGAGTTTTCATCATATTTGAATTTTTTAAACTGTCTGGACATTATGAATAATGCACTGTTGATCACTTGGTCCACAACATATACATATAATGCTTATGTTCAGCACTGGACCGTAACAACGAACAATAAGATCATTTCATATGAGTGCGTGAACTGATAACAATACCACAAGTACGTGTAATGCGAGCAACAATGTGTCGAGTAGCGCAATGTACGGTTGTCATACGAGTACGTTTATTTGTCACACAGAGTAAATTCATTTTAGCAGCTGTGTGGCAAAAAGGAATTAAAAATCAATGTTGGTATGATTTTTTTAAATACTGCAATTAAACATTACTAATATTCCCTTAAACCACTTCTGGTAAGCTTAAATTGCTTGTGTTAGAAGTGGTTCACGACAGTAGTCGAATGGCGGATTCGAACCCACGACCTTTCGAGTTCGCGGTCCACGCCCTGCCATTAGGCTACTGACGCTTATAAAATTAATTTGTTTATTTATTTCATTCTGTAAAAATTATTTTGTTTATTCATTTCATTAAAGCCTATCAAAGCCCACAGTTGAATATATTATGTCTTCACATAATTTGCCTCATAATGGGCTTTTTTTGTCATAGTCGACAAAATTATGTGTGGTAGAGCCATGCTGCAGATAGATCATGGTTGCTTCACGAATAGGTCAACTCGAAGAAATACGATGGGAAACAAGACAATCCACCTTAGTCTTCAGAGGCGACAAATAATCTGCATTTTAATTATCTCCGTCGATGTGATTAAATGTAGAGAAAGAAAATACCAATGAATTCACATTCGTGTCACAGCGACACATTTTCAAGCCAACTTTAAACGGTCCTTATCAAAGCTACTTTATAAAAGGTTTATTTCGGTTATATATTGAGACATTATTAAAAAGAAGTCACGGGTGAGTAGCGTACACCATTAATCTTGTATAATAAAAGTGTCATTGTAAACGTAACGCGGGAATATAAGTGATAAATACGGAACGTCGAATAAATGGCGTGTGACCGACTGTTGGCGATGTTTCAGGAATGAGGTTTATATTGTTTTCCTTTTGTTTAAACGAAAATAAAATATATTTTTCGAATTTTGAAATAGTTTTTATTAACCTTCATCACGTTATTTTAATATATCAAATTCCGCTGTGTTTGTCTGTAGTTATTGTAATAGTAAATAAAATAATTGAACCGTAATAACCGATTTAAAGTATGTAATATAAATATATATGTGTCGTGTAATATTGTTACCATTAAATAAATTAAACTGTGGTCATATAACTAAACAAATTATAAATATAATTACTAAACATTTACCATATGTAAAGTCAATTATCCTAAGTTAAATAAAGGCCTACCCAAAATATTATAAATAGTTTATATAGATATATAATATTTTGTCGATTATTGTAACTAATACGTACACTAAACTGTGGTAATAGTATTAAAGAAATTATTAATATTATCGATAATATCAATATTTAAAAAGTTTAAAATTAAATTGTCTTGAGTTAAAAGTATTCCCGAATTACGTCAATCTCAAAATATTATAATTATATATATATATAACTTTTCTCAAAATCGAAAATGCGTTATTTTCCTGGGGGACTAAAATGGAATGCCTCGTTTCCAGTAAAAAGAGTCTGCGGTACTATATTTGATTGGAACCCAATTGGAACTGATGTTGTGGTACTTTTCTAAGATTTCGATGTAATTTTAGGTAGACGTTAGCAAACGTAATTTGCTAACTTCTACCTAAAAATCCTGTTGGATGAGAAATATAATAAAGTCGGGTCAGCTCGATCGGAAAATGACCATGTTCTAACAGATTATCATCGAAAAATAGCAGCTTAATTTTGCTGTGCTTCGTATAGTGAGGGTGGAGAACCGAACCGAGACCCTTTTACCGGTAACGAAGCATTCTATCTTTGTCCTCAGGCGTGATAATGCATCCACATTAATTTAAATTCCTATTCGAGGATAAAGAAAGGTGTCTAAGGCAACAACATCCACTTAACATTACGTGGACTGTGTGCTTGTTTGTCACCATGGTATTGAAACAAGATTAACACGTTTAGGATTATTCAGAAAAAAAAGTGAAGAGTATCATAACATCATTAATGTCTAGAATTAGGGACAGGTAAAGCAAGACAGAATAGATCTAGCTATTTTTTCTGATTTTTTTATAATCTGAGGAAAGACAATTTATAAATTTTGAGTTCAGTGTACTTGGATGGTATTTTATTACATGCCTTAAGCGCAAAGCGCGTATATATGTTCTACTAGCAAAACTCAAGATTACAACGTTTTGTCGCATAAAATTGTATCTAGTAATTATACATAATAAACAATCAATACCTTCTAATTACCAAGATGCTCAAAGTTACTATAATTAACGAAATTATTCTCGAGTCAAATTATAATGAACGGTTCACAACGTTAATTAGTTCGATGATCAGGGTAGTGTAATTAAATTACTAAGGTTTCCACTTCCCAAGTGAATAAATTTTTATCCCTGTGATCTTATTAGGTATCGACTGAAGTAATTATTCGCGTTCTACGTTTTTTTCCCTACTTTCGTAAAAACGTAATATATACGTACGTTTAAATAATGGATCATCATTTTTGTTAGCCTGTTATAAAGTTCACTGCTTAATGATGGTCTTCTTTCAAGGCCAGTTCTTTGAATTGACAACAGGTATGGCGTAACTCTCATAAACAGTTCGGCGATTGGTGATCATATTTCCGGGCTTTGGCCAATTTACAACAGTCCATCTCTTGTAAACTGGTCCGTTGCCTTTCGTTAGACTTGATTTCTCTTAAATTCTATAGAAATGATCAGAAAATACTGTGTGGGATACTTATTATTAAATGATCTCTGTTAGAAGCAATTAGATAGGTACCTCTCGCAAGAGGGACAGGTGTCCGCTAAGCAGATAATCACTAATGTTTTCTGAAGTTAAATACTAAATATTTCGTCATAGTTTAAGTCGAGTCTAATATATTATACAGAGTTTAAATTTATCATCATCTTCAGCTGAATGCGAAGAATTAGAAGACGAAAGAAAAGCACGGGCACACAGGGCACAGCCAGTAACAGCGGCTGCCACCGAAGTTTTAACATTCAAAATGTGATCACCTATAAATCACCTTAACAAGTCCATCCAAAGTTCGTCTCTACGAACTCGGTATCGCGTAGCTGATCAAATATAATTAGGTTTCAAGGTCCAGATAGAAGTCCAGTTTTTGAAAATGTTGGTTTTTCTATTGTCAGATAAAAGTTATCCATCAAATATTATTATAACCTAACTGTATACAAAAGTAAAGCAATTGAACTATTATATTCATACAAATCTAAATGTATTATTTGTTTATGTTGTATGTCATCCTATAAATCTCGGCTCATAGTACAATATTAAGTAGCCAAATAAAGTACAATAGAAGGTGAAGGTAATCTGCTCAGACACAATTTTCTAATTTAGTGGGTAATAAGTATTACTTTATAAGATATTAACCATTATTAAAAGCTTAATTACGCGTTTCATATGCTGCTTCAATAAAAAAAAGCAAGAATCAAATAGAATTCTTTAGAATTTCTATTTACGCGAACAACACGGGCACATGAGTAATGTGGCACGGGTTCAATCCCCGCCGGTACATATAAATTCTAATTGCAACTTTATTTATTTATTTAATATTTTTGATTGCACCCCATCCATAAATTACAGAAATTATATATATATATGTATATAAAAGATGTATGCAATGGGCCTTATTGCTGACAGCAATTTCTTCAAGACAAGCAATGAATGAACAGGATTGACAAGGGGAGGGCAAGGACGACATTGTTAGGAAACATTGTTGTTGAGTACATGGCTCTACAACGTAAAAATGTATTATTATTATCATAGGCAACGACTTCTATAAATACATAAATGGCTTTGCTAACCCTCTAATAGACTACTTTTTTAATATTTCAAATATTCACAATCGAGCAGTTGTCGATTTGACTGTTTTATTTTGGCTATACAGACAGCCATAATATCATAATGATATAGTGACCATGTAGTGGTGGTGTAATAATCATAATAATAATAATGCACTACCCCAAATCTCCCCGTAGGTGTGGAAAGAGGAAAGAGGCGGTGGGAAACAAATCAGGAGGCACCTTCCTAATGATAAATAAAAAACTGTGGTTGCCAGCTCGCCTGCCAAGCGTGACAACTATAGAAAATATGTACAGCAGTGAACATTTGATAGATTGTAATGAATAAGGTCATTATGCTGCAGCACGGTGTCATGAAATTTTGTTTATTTTGTACTATGTTTATTTTGTTAGTTTTTAAAACTAAATAACTCGATAAAGTTACACATTTATCTCGACCGTAAAAAGCTGAAGCATAACTAAATAAAAACAAACGTGTATCAGTCTATTTTATATGTCTATTTGCATTCCGTGTAACCGCTTGGTCTTTCCAGTGTAGCATGGAGTGGTGCAATTTAACTGGACTTGTTTACTTCCTTTTTGAATGGCTCAGTGAGCCTTTGAACTTTGTTAAATGTACTTCGATTTCCATATTTACGTCCATTTAAAAACTTTACCTTTACCGTTTTGAGTATTGAATTTCGTTTTAAAACGGTCTACTTGATGGTTTCTTATATTAACGCAAACACTACACATTTAATAAGACTACTTTTACAGATTCTATCGCCTTTAATTAACTTATTTTTTTTTTATTAATTCCCCATGGTCACGGATGACTGAGGTGATTGACGTGTTAACCCGGAGTACCTTCAGTTTCTTTAATTATTAATTTTGGTCCGATCTACGCAGAAAGAACTTACTGTGTCTTGAAGTCTTACAGTGGTTTGCTTGGGTTTAGTTTTAACTTTATTAATTACAGGATCCCAAGCAGGTAGTAGTACCCAGCCTCACTCACTTTGGAAATTAGGAAGTTTTTTAATTTTTTCGCGAGAATTTGTGGTTTATTAAATCTAATATAATGGCGGGGGCTGTCTAGGATATGATCACAAACATCAGACTTCTCGGAACGTTGGTATTTCACGTCAGCTATGTGTTCTTTTACGCGGGTTTTGATAGATCGCTTTATTAGCCCTGTATATGAGAGACCACGTTCACAATCAAGCTTGTACACTTCTGCATCTTGTAGAGGAATATTGGACTTGACGGATGGTAAGAACTGAATAATCTTCTTCGGAGATTTGAAGAATGTTCTAATAGAAGCTCGCTTTAAGATGTAGCCAATCCTGTCTGTGACACCTCTGACATAGTGTAGTGCAGCAGGCACACGCTCGACTGTGGCCGACTTCACTCGGTCACTGTGACGTAGGCGCGGTACCTGAAGCTTGTTATCGTGCAGAACCTACTTGACGTGCTGAAGCTCGGCAGCGAGGTATTCGCTGTCACAGATCCCTCGTGCTCTCTGTAACCAAGATTTGCCCACGGCAGCTATCTGTGAAGGATGATGGTGGGATTCGCCGTTTAAACATCAGTTCGTATGGTCTTTTTCAATACACAGTGTGATCTATGGTGTTATTAGGATTTCGAATGACTAACACATCTAGGAAAGCTAAAAAATTATTTGCTTCTCACTCCATAGAAAATTTAATTTTAGAGTTTATGGAATTAAGATATTCTAAAAATGCAGTTACTTTGTCTGATGGTAAAATTGTGAAAGTATCGTCTACTTCGCTTGTGGAAGCTTAGAGTTACAGGTGTAGTAAGCAGGGCGTTCTCGTCAAGATCCTCCATGAAAATATCAGCGACAATGGGAAATACCGATGAGCCCATCGCAACACTATTTGAGGGGTCCAAGATTGAAAGACTAAATTTCAACATAATGTTTATTCAATGCGTTTATTAAATTTAAATATATAAATAAAATCGTTGTTATAATATCGAAAAAACTGCTTTTTATAGTTCTGTACCCCAAGGGTAACCAAGTGGACCCTATTACTAAACCTCCGTAGTTCGTCCGTCCGTCCGTCTACCTAGTTAGAGGGCTGTATGTCATGATCCGTAACAGGTAGATAGTTGAAAGTTTCACAATATTTGTTTTTCTGTTGCCGCTATAACATCAAATAATGAAAATAAAAATAATTGAAAATTAATGGGGGCTCCCCTACTGGAAACGTGATTAACGATGGTACGGAACCCTTCATGCGCGAGTTCCACTCGCACTTGGCCGTTTATTATTGGGCTCAGTGGTTTATTCGCATGTAATTTAGGGTGCGTACAGATTAAGTAACATGTTGTGTAACTTTTGTTTTATAACACGTCCACATTATGTAACATTGTTTTTCAACATAGCAACATATAACAATACTGTACACATTAGAATAACAATACAATATAACAATGTTATATGACAATTTCGTTTTTTGTTGCCCCGCGCGAAGCCTCCGTCGTATCTCGAGTTAAATAACATTCGTTTTATAACATTCAGCCTCCACATTACTGAAACATGTTATGTAACAACATTTTATAATACATATGTTATGTTGTATAATGTGTACGCACCGTAAGACATAAATAACTATTTTAAATTTTTGTTTTTCAGTCTGTACGCGCCAATATTTGGAATGGCTGGACCGATTGTGACGAAACTTCACGGAGAGATAGATAGCAATAAATAAATATATTTCATCTAAAAATTTTGGCGCTTTTTTATGAAATCGTAACTATTATTAAATCAATGGCAATTGATGATATCTGGAATAAAAAAAAATAATTAAAAAGCAAATTAATAGAATATTATTAAATATTACACCAAACTAATAGATCCTACCCCGATGAAGCGAGAGCAGGTGGCAAGTATGAACTAGAAAGAAGTACTTGTTTTCTCTCCTCTATCGCCGTAGAAAGGATATGACTTAAATGGAATAATGTTTGACACGTGGATTGACTATAGCAATACCAGACGTTACTGATTTCTATTACCGAATTTGGTTACGTTGACGTAAACTACCACCTATCGGAAGTCATGAGAATTATCTTATACTATAGCCCAAAGTCGCCTCTTACAACACCCACGAGACGAAATGGGGTGATGAATTCTCTTACGTTGTCACCTCATTATTCGAAGGGTAATATTTTTTTTTAAATAAAAGTGGCATATGAACACATTTTCCATCTGATGATGTGTGGATGTTGTGTTAACATAGGTACTTTATTTTATAGGATAAGGGTTACAAACGGACACACATTCCGCCTGATAGCAAGTGGGTTAATTTATTCAGTCCCTACTTAAGGGTCTTTCTGTCTTAAGTTATTACATAATTAGCTAACCTAACAACATCTTATAGTGACCACATCAATATTAAAAAACCTTTTATATTTTAAATAAATAGATTGACTTGGCCAACTTTGTACAGTAGAAGAACTGAGTTGCGAGACTTGGTTTTTTTTACAAGTTATGTTTTTGACGGTATTTTTTACTTTTAAGTTACTTGTGTATTCTTGTATTTTTTAGGTTGACTGTATTAAATTCAATTAAAAATTGAAGTCATGCTGGCGGAACAGATACTGATACCACTTAATACAGTTTTTCTGTATTCTTAGAGTTAAACAATTTTAAATAAAGGTAAAATGCGACCGTTTCTAAGACCTTTATATCTCAGTAATTGAAAAGAGAATATAAAAGTCTAAGCTTTCATCAATCTTTAACGTGAATATGTAAGGGATCCTTGACGTTTTTATGTATCTGAAAAGTCTTAAAGGCGCTTCGAAATTACTTATGATAATTACAAAATTAAAAATTTTGTACAGCCGACTTCAATATAAGTTATTAAGAATAACTCAAAAACGATTGGTCCGACCTTGATCAAATTCATATGCTACCACACGACAAGTATCAGATTTCATACAAAAAAGAGAATCATCGAAGTCGGTTCACCCAGTAAAAAGTTATGAGATAACACACATAACAAAACATACAGTCGAATTGAGTACCGTCTCCTTTTTGGAAGTCGACAGAAAACTGTCTTCTAATTAGAATACAAAAATAGGGTAATATATATGTTAACCTCTCGCACGAGCGGGGGTTAGTCTACTCCTAATTCTCACATTTTTACATTATCAATAGGACTAGATTAACACCTATTCTGCTCTCCTGTCCAGCGAGCAGTTTGAAAAATGGCTTTGAGGGAGAGCGCAGGACGTGTTGATCCCCAGGGCAAGTCTGAGGAGTTCTTCCTTCACGTGGTTGCCGCCTGTTGGTTCAATAGGAAACAGACACAATAGAAACTCTTAGATGATCCTGATTTTCTTTTCATTTTATCCCACTTCCTTTTTTCCTATCCTAACTCAATCCAAGGTGTTAAGCGTGCCGATGGATGCGTGGCTAGGGGGGGGGGGGGGGGGGGGGGGAGTCCAGTCGCAAACGGTGCCTATCCGAGACCAGGGCGATTAGGGTAGTATTTTAGCCCTTCTCCCGGCATGCGGGGCTCTACCGGGGAGTGACCGAATTTTTCTCTAGCTAATCGTGGGACCAAAATGGACGAAGATCGACATTTGGAAAAATAAATTCTCCTTTAATGGAATTGACTGTAGGCCTGGGAGTGGGTCTTTTAGCCTCACCAACACCCTGCAACCCTACGCCCCAATCTCGAACGAGCCGAGAAGTGGAGGGCAACAAAGTGTCTGCAACCGAACCACAGTTGGAAACGAACCAGGGAGTGGAAAATAAAAAGTAAAATAGGCCTTATAAGCTCAGTGGGACAGTATGGAAGAGGTGCTGAAGGCTGATAGCAGCTAAGATAGGAGCCGAAGAGGCCCTCTTTCTCTGCCAGAAGCCCTGGGATGAAAGTCTTCTGGCCAAACCTCCCCCAGTTCCAAATGCAGTCGTTCTGAAGAGAAGTCGCCCAAAGACCAGCCCAGGAAATGTGTGAAGCTGGCAACGGGGGAGAAGAAGCTCAGCTTCAGTGTCGTAGCTGTCTCCGCGCGTGTAGGAATTCGCAATACGAATCCTATGATCATAGAGGAGTAGCGGCTGGTCCACCGGGCACTAACGCAGGCTATTTCTAACACGGCAGTGGAGCGCAGCTAGGTTGGATTCTGGTAACGTGCCCGAATAAAACAAGGCAGCACTGGATTGTGGGTGAGTTTAGAGAAATGAAACCCTAGCCGGAGGTAAAGCTCTCAATAATTCCCGAGAAAACTTCCTAAACCTCAACTAGGCATTACCTATCTGCCCCACATTTAAGCTGACTCTCCAGAGGAGGCGACTGTGCTGTTGAGGGCACAAAATGAAGGGCTGCATACCCAGCTGTAGAAAATCCTCCACCGTTGGGACGAGGAGAATAGGTTACTAGTAAACTTCTCTCTAGACAATCCATCGGCGGAGGCTCTCCGGGCGGCGGACGGCATAATGGTTACCGCTACTAGCGTCAACCCATTTCCCAGGGTCACATATGACTCTGGCCTCAAACTCTTTCAGAGTCCTACGAAGGCCTTGTAATAAGAATTTGTGTAGGACTACAAAGATAATAAGGCCAAACCTAGTGCAACAACAATCCCCACTTGTCTTATATGGTTAAACCGACTTCGACTGGCCTGTTGGTCTAGTGGTTAGTGACCCTGACTGCTACGCCGGAGGTCGTGGGTTCGATTCCCACCCAGGACAAATGTTTGTGTGATGAGCACGATCATTTGTTCTGTGTCTGGGTGTAATTTATCTATAATATTTATGTATTTAGAAATATATAAGTATGTTTATCAGTTGTCTAGTACCCATAACACAAGCTCTGCTTCGCTTGGGACTAGATGGCGTTGTTTGATAGTTGTGGAATATTATTATATGGTTAAACCATATAAGACAAGTGGGGATGATGGAATAATGCCCATCCATCTACAGAGGGCTATCGATATCTTCCTTATCTGGTGAGAATCTTCAGAGCAAATTTTGCATAGGGATATATTCCAGAATGATGGACAATTGTCAAAGTTCTATTTATACCTGAGGCTGGTAGAATGGACTACGCTTTACGAAAGTCCTTTCGACCTGTAAGCCTTTCTTTCCTTCTTCTTACGACTTTGAAAATTGTTAAAGGTAGATATATTAGGGATGTAGCTCTAGCTATGAGACGTATACACTACAACCAGCATGCTTACCGCAGAGGCAAGCTAACGGAAACAGCACTGATCAGTGTTATTGACAGGGTGGAAAAAGCGCTAGAGTATAATGAAACAGATAATTGTGCCTTAGACGATTTCGAAAGTAGCCCTACATCAATGCTGGTGGGCCTGACATCTAAAAATGTTGACCCCACAACCATCAAATCAAGTCGATGCTCTCAAACGAAACGCAAAATAGAGCTGTTTCAAACTTTGATTGAGATTACAGCTACAAGAGGCTGTCCACAAGGAGGTGTTTTGCCACCCTCCTTTGGACTCTTGCTGGTTCTTCCCGGGATATATGTATCTTCCAGCCCAGTGATAAATAAAAAATACTTTCAATAAGTATTATGTAATAATCTATATTGAAACAACAATATTGTAAACGCAGTTTAAATTTATTTTAAGTAATTTTAGTTTTTCACTTCTTAGATTCTTGGATGGTTTAGATTCACAATTCAACCCGGTAGGTGACGCTGTTTTCGAGATTTAGAAATTACACTGCTAATCCGGGGCTGACCGCTAATTATAGATATACTAAAAGTACCTATATCTTTTAGTAAATTCGTAACTAGAAGTATCTCAGATTACTTTGTGGTAGACACTCACAGTCTGCCTATGGTTCTGTCTAAGTAGGTACTGCTCTCTACTAGATATTAATTCTGGATTTAAAATACCTGATATATGAAACACTAACAGTTGGACATATCTAGCATTGCAATGATCAGTTTGCGACGAAAAGCTCGAGGCAAAGTGTTTTGTTAGAAGAGAAATAAGAAAGAATTTTACATATTTGGCAGAGCCACACTGCAGCTCTGTTATGGTTGAAGCACGTAATGGTCAGCTCGACCGGAACAGTACCGTGCTGACACAGAATACCAGCAAAAGAATAGGGCGAACCTTTTTACTAGTAACAAGGCATTCTTTCATTTCGAGGGTAGATGTGGATATATTTGTGCCACAGTATCCACTTACAATTAGGTAGACTGTGTGCTCGTTTGTCACACTCATTTTATAAAACAAAAGAATTCTGTTTGATTTTCGTTTACGCGATAGACGGTACTCCAACTTCAGTCGTAACGAATAGAACTCCAAGAAATAAGTTTTATTTATCATGTAATAAGTTGGACAAGTAGTTCATTAGTCTGCTTAAACAGGTGATTTGAACAGGGAAACAAAGTTTGTACGTGAAGTTCCAGCGAACGGGATGAGTTCAAGTCGGATGCGAAAGTGAAGCAGTATAGAAACGTTTTGAAACTTTAGCCGGAAATGTTCACTTTAAATCTTTATTGTTACAAAAATAATTATTTTTAGAGGTTTTGAGCCCACTTAAAAAAAAGGTTTACAATTCAGTTGTTTTTTTTTGTTTTTTTTTTAATAGGATAAGGGTGAAAATCGAGCACACAGTCCACCTGATGGTAAGTGGTTGCTGCGGCCCGTAGACATCTACATCTATCCTCGTTTGCGAATCAAAATGCAGATGCGTTGTCACCCGTGAGGACAAAGACGGAATACCTCATTCACAGTAAAAAGGGCCTTGTTTGTACGTGAAGCGATGTCCCGATTTGATGATTCTTTTTTTTTGTAAAATACATACTATAAGTTGCTACTATATAAATTTGGAGGGAAACTTCACTTCCAAGTTTTTAATGTGACTGTTTAGACGGTATTGAGATTAAAGTAAAAAAAAAGTTTAATAATAACTAAACTACGACATTTTTTGTGGTTGATTCTATAATTCAGACCGATTTAAACTAACTTTCTACAATGAATTGTCTAACTAAGTACTTATGTATGTAAATATTTTTTTATTATTAACTAGCTGTTCCCCGCGACTTCGCTCGCGTGTAATATGGGGTTTAAATTATTTTGCGCGAAACTCTCATACTTTTTGTAAAATAAAAATAGCCTAAGTTACTCCTTATTATATCAGTTATCTGCCAGTGAAAGTCCCGTCAAAATCAGTCCTGCTTTTTCTGAGATTAGCCAGAACAAACAGACACATAAACACTCACGCTTGTCACCCAGAGGGGTAGGCAGAGACTATGGACTTCCATTTGGCACGATCCCGACACAACTCTCTTGCTTCCTCCACATCCATATACCTACGCATACACGCTCGTCGGTTAAAGGTACTGTTCGCGCTAAACGCTAATTTCAAGAACGAACACGAGAGGGCGCGCGGCTCAGTGTCATACCGGTTTGACATTCGGTCGTGCGTAAAACGCCCAAGGGCAGTCAGTCGTCCTTAGGCAGTGCTCACGATTGGCACTCTGTCATTTTGTCGGGAACTCGGAATAATTCGGCGCGGCCAGTAAATATACGGTCTACCATTGTGAAGCGCATTCCTGCTGGAGAGCTTCCCAGGGACTCATTGTGTTTGACTTAGAATCTGCATAAGTGCATTAGGCAATATTAGCTAGTGCGGCCTCTGATATTGTAGAACTAACTGTTGCGACGCGAAACGGTAGTGACCTTTAATAATCCGTAAACTCCGTGTGCGTTTTGTGCGTTAACCTTATAACCCGCGATAGTTAGTGGCTTCTGTAAGTTAGTTAATCGCACGATAGAGTTAATTGACTGTCATCGTGAAGAACGAGGAAAGTGACTGTGGTCCGGCGCCGAAGCAGTCTGAAGCGGTGCAGCATTTTGGAGCAGCTTGGAACTCGGCCGCGGCTAGTCGCCTATGCTTGACAAGGCCCCACACATTCAAACCTCACTGTACACTACTCGCCATCCACTATTACACACACTCACGGCCTGCCCAAGCCTTGGTGCGAAGTTAGCTTCGGATAATGGTAAGTACTATGTCTTTCTAGCGTCCTCCCATCTGGTTTATTATAATTAGGAATTTCCACGTGGCCACATTGAGGCCCAACCTACTTCTGCTCGGGAAGTCTTCTGCTCATGGGCCCCAGAGGATTGGATCCTTTAAGGGAGCAGCCGTAGGCCGTAACAAACTGGTAGCAGAGCGTGGTTCCGGGTTCGATTCCCGGTCGATCCCGACCATAGTGTTTGATAAAAATTAAACAATTCTGGTGGCAGGGAGCGTTGGTTTGATTGGTTTAATTTGTATCTACAATCACGCCCGTCCGTAATACGTAAAAATATTTTTTGTACGTAATAATAAAATTATTTCCCTTTGTTGTTTTTTGCTTGCCTTTTTTTTTGGTTAGTGGTTAATTTGAAAAACCGCGCCCTAGGTTGCGCAAGCGGGAGTTTTTCTAGAGATATACGTCATGTAGGTAGATAGTTATTTTTACGTAATCGGTTAATTATCGTTGTCGGATAGTTGTAGTGGATTACTTATCGAAGGGTCGATTTCCGAGCTAGGCATTTTTTATTGATCGACCGTGATGTGTATCTTCGTTTATACTGTAAGTTGTGTTTGAGCTAAAGAATAGTGATTTGTATTTGCGCAATATGAATTTAACTTGATTTGATCGCACTAGTATTTGTTATTTGTTAATTTGATTTGTGTCTTTGTTTTTGAGCTAACTTGTATTTGGTTGATACGTAGTAATTCGTATTTGTGTAATTTCTATTCAACTCGATTTGATAGGAACTGCATTTATTAACTGTTAATTTTTGTTGTATTTTTTATTTGTTATCTTTGTAATTATTAATTATTTGCCGTGTAGTGGCGGTTAAGAATATCCACTACCCCATATCTTCCCGTGGGTGTCGTAAAAGGCGACAAAGGGAAACAGGCAGGAGATGGGCAGCAGCATCTTCCTGATAGTAGCCAAAATAACAATAAAAAACTGCGGTTGCCAACCCGCTCGCCAAGCGTGGCAACTATGGCAATATACCCCCAAATGAAGAGAGCAACAAAGAGACGGCCCCCAGTCCCCGCCGGCCCCGCTATTCCTGGCTACGGTGGCGACCATGGTAACGGCGGGGCAGGGGGTGCTAAGAATCTCCGGTGGAGGTTCGGTTGCCACCAACGACGACTCGACCTGGCAACGTACAACGCACGCACCCTGAGGACTGACGAGAAGATCGTGGAGCTGGAAGAAGAGATAGACAAGTTGCGCTGGCATATTATAGGATTATCCGAAGTCCGAAGAGAGGGGGAGGACACGGTAATCCTCGAATCCGGCAACTTGCTCTATTACCGGGAGGGCGACCATCTGTCCCAAGGAGGTGTCGGATTGATCGTCCACAAGTCTCTCGTTAACAACGTTGTAAAGATTGAGAGTGTGTCGACGAGGGTTGCGTACCTTATACTCAGAATCACCAAACGGTATTCGCTGAAGGTCATACAGGTTTACGCACCAACCTCGGCACACCCCGATCAGGAGGTAAGGGAAATGTATGAGGATATCTCTAGAGCCATGCATTCCTCCAAAACCCAATTTACGGTGTTAATGGGAGACTTCAATGCTAAACTAGGCACAAGAGAGAACGGTGAGCTGAAAGTAGGGAAATTTGGAATAGGGCAACGGAACCCAAGGGGCCAGCAGCTGGCCGACTTCATGGAGAAAGAGGGACTCTTTATGATGAACTCTTTCTTCCAGAAGCGGCCCCACAGGAAGTGGACCTGGTCGAGCCCCGACGGTTCGACAAAAAATGAGATTGACTTCATTATGACGACCAGACGACAACTGTTCAGTGATGTCTCAGTGATCGCGAGGGTGAAAACCGGCAGCGATCACCGAATGGTTAGAGGCACACTGAACCTAAACGTTAAGTTGGAGAGGTCTCTTCTAATGAAGTCAACGCTCCGTCCCCCTCGTGCTCTAATCCAAAGTCCCGAAACCTTTCAGCTCGAGTTACAAAACCGTTTTCAGTGCCTAGAAGACTGCAATGAAGTGGACGATTTGAATGACAAGCTCGTGGAAACTGTCCATGCGGTCGGAGCTAAGTTCTGCAAGACCCGCCGCAGAAGAACACAAAAACTCTCCGATCACACTCTTAATCTCATGGCTGTTAGACGGGAGATGTGGCTACATTCTTCAACAGATTTAACAGCATACAGGCAACTGAACAGACAGATCTCCAAATGCATGCGGCAGGACTTACGCAAATTCAATACAGCTCGTATTGAAGAAGCGATCGAGCGAAATCAAGGCTCCAAAGTATTGGCCAGAGATCTGTCTGCCAGAAAGAGCCAACTGTCAAAGCTGAAGACAGAATGTGGCAGCATCGTTTCCGGGACACCTGAGATTTTGAGTGAGATTGAGAGGTTCTATGGGCAGCTGTACACATCATCGTTGGAGCCACACGCAAGTGTGAGTAACGATCCAAGAGCGAGTCTCATCCGACACTATTCCGAAGATATCCCGGACGTCAGTCTGAGCGAGATTAGAATGGCTCTCCAGCACCTTAAAAACGGCAAGGCCCCAGGCGAGGATGGAATTACAGCGGAGCTTCTGAAAGCGGGTGGAAAACCGGTACTTGAAGTCCTTCAGAAGCTCTTTAATTCCGTCCTCCATGGTGGCATTACACCGGAGGCGTGGAGCAGAAGTGCGGTGGTCTTGTTCTTCAAGAAAGGCGACAACGCTCTCTTGAAGAACTACAGACCGATTTCCCTTCTGAGCCGCGTCTACGTGCTGTTTTCGAGAGTCATTACGAATCGTCTCGCGCGCAGACTTGACGACTTCCAGCCTCCCGAACAAGCCGGTTTCCGAAAAGGGTTTAGCACCATAGACCACATACATACCCTTCGGCAAATTGTACAGAAGTCCGAGGAGTACAATTTGCCACTATGTCTGGCATATGTGGACTATGAGAAAGCCTTTGATTCCGTCGAAATTTGGGCGGTGCTGCAGTCCCTTCAGCGATGCCAAGTTGACTGTCGGTATATCGAAGTGTTGAAGTGCTTGTACAGTAGGGCTACGATGGCTATCCGAGTACAGAACCAGAGTACGAAACCTATCCAATTGCAGAGAGGTGTAAGACAGGGTGACGTCATATCCCCGAAACTCTTTACCGCTGCATTGGAAGATGTTTTCAAGCTTCTGGACTGGAAAGGATACGGTATCAACATCAATGGCGAGTACATCACTCACCTTCGATTTGCCGACGATATAGTCCTTATGGCAGAATCGCTGGAGGACCTAAGCACTATGCTCAATGACCTCAATAGTGTTTCCCAACGGATAGGTCTTAAGATGAACATGGACAAAACAAAGATCATGTTTAATGTCCATGTCACACCTATGCCGGTAGTTGTTGGGAACACTGGGCTCGAAGTTGTTGACGAGTATGTTTACCTGGGACAAATAGTCCGACTAGGTAAGTCCAACTTCGACCGAGAGGTCAATCGACGGATTCAACTCGGTTGGGCAGCGTTCGGGAAATTACGGCACATCTTCTCGTCAGGTATACCTCAAAACTTGAAAACGAGACTGTACACCCAGTGCGTGTTGCCAGTGATGACATACGGAACTGAGACGTGGTCCGTCACTGCTGGCCGGATGAGGAAGCTCAAGGTCGCTCAGCGAGCTATGGAGAGGGCTATGCTCGGAGTTTCACTGCGTGATAAACTTAGGAATGAGGATATCCGCAGTAGAACCAGAGTGACCGACATAGCCCAACGGATTAGTAAGCTGAAGTGGCAGTGGGCCGGCCATATAGCTCGAAGAACCGACAACCGATGGGGAAGAAAGGTTCTCGAGTGGCAGCCTCGTACCGGTAGGCGAAGTGTAGGGCGTCCCCCCACGAGATGGAGTGACGACCTGGTAAGACATGCAGGAAGTCGATGGATGCAGGTGGCTCAGGACCGTGTTTTGTGGCATTCTTTGGGGGAGGCCTATGTTCAGCAGTGGACTTGTGAAGGGCTGTAATGATGATGATAATGATGATGACGTGGCCACATTGAGGCCCGACCTACTTCTGCTCGGGAAGTCTTCTGCTCATGGGCCCCAGAGGATTGGATCCTTTAAGGGAGCAGCCATAGGCCGTAACAGGTACTCTTGATTTGGCCCATTTTCAATATATCGATAAACAGAAAGACAGACAACAATTTTAAAAATTGTATTTTGTTGTATGTCGTATGAAAGTATATACGGTACTGTATATACTTTCATACGCATTTAGTAAAAAGCTGTAATTTTGACATTACCAGCGGACACTTCAGTTTTATATATTTGTATTGATATAGACTAGCGATTTGACCCAACTTCACCTGCATATGATCTATTAATATGGCATTAATTTGAGATAACCAAAGGTCATTTTGTTAAATTTTCGTATATTCCATCTGTCCCAAGGAGGTGTCGCAGTTACCGTTCACAAGTCTCACGTTAACAACTTTGTAATGATTGGGAGTGAGTCGATGAGAGTTGCGTACCTTATACTCAAAATCACCAAATGGTATTCGCTGAAGGTTATACAGGTTTACGCAATAACTTCGGCATATCCCAATGATCAGGGGGTGGAAATGTATGAGGATATATCTAGAGTCGTGCATTCCTACGAAACCCACTATTCGGTGATAATAGGAGACTTCAACGCAAAGGTGGGCACAATAGAGAACGGTGAAATGAAGGTAGGAAACTTGGAAACAGGGCAACGAAGCCCAAAGGGTCATCAGCTGGCCGACTTTACGGAGAAATAAGAACTCTTTATGATGAACTCTTTCTTCCAGAAGAAATTTGGTCGATCCCCAAATGTTCGACATAAAATAAGATTTACTTCTTTACAACGATCAGACGATAACGGTTCAGTAACGTCTCAGTAACCGCAAGGGTGAAACCGGTAGCGATCACTGAATGGTGAGAGGCACACTGAACCTAAACGTTAAGTTGGAGAGGTCATGTCTCAGAAGTCAAGCTAGGTCTTCCCCATCATGATCGGATCCAAAGTCCCGAAAACTTCCAGATCGAGTTTTAAAATCGTTTCATTGTCTAGAAGGTTGCATTACAGTGGACAATATGAATAACAAACTCTTGGAAACAGTCCATGCGGTCGAAGTTAAGTTTTGCAAGACCCGCTACAGAAGAAAACAAAAACTCTCCGATCACACACTCAGTCTGGTGTGTATGCAGTGGAGCAGAAGTGCAATTTTCTTGCTCTTTAACACACTCCTTTGAAGAACTACAAATCTATTTCCCTTCTGAGCCACGCCTACATGCTGTTTTCGAGAGTCATTACGAATCATCACGCATGTAGAATCGACGACTTCCAGCCTTCCGAACAAGCCGGTTTCCGAAAAGGCTTTAGCAAAATAGACCATATGTATACCCTTCGGCAAAATGTACAGAAGACCGAAGAGTACAATTTGCCACTTAGTCTTGGGTATGTGAATTAAGAGGAAGCCTTTCATTCCGTTGAAATTTGGGCGGTACTGAAGTCCCTTTAGTGACGCCAAGTTAACTGTCGGTATATCGAAGTGATGAAGTGTTTGCACAGTAGGGCTACCATGGCTATCCGAGCACAGAACCAGAGCACGAAACCTATCCAACTGCAGAGAGATGTAAGACAGGTGACGTTATGTCCCCGAAACTATTCACCGCAGCATTGGAAGACGTTTTCAAGCTACTGGACTGGAATGGATACGGCATTAACATCAATCGCGAGTACATCACTTACCTTCGATTTGCCAATGATAAAGTCCTTATGACAGAATCGCTGGAAGACCTAAGCACTATGCCCAAAGATCTTAATAGGGCCTCCCAACGGATAGGTCTTAAGATGAACATGGATAAAACAACGATAATATGTAACGTCCATGTCACACCGATACCGGTAGTTGTTGGGAGCAATAAGCTCGAAGTTGTTGACAAGTATGTTTATTTTCCGATACAACACGACAAACATTACGACTAGGTAAGTCCAACTTCGAACGAGAGTTCAACATCTTCTCTACTGGTTTACCTCAAAACTTTAAAATTAGATTGTAAAACCAGTGCGTGTTGCCAGTGATGACCTGTGGATCTGAGACTTAATCCTTCACTGCTGTATGAGGAAGCTCAATATAACTCAGCGAGCTATGGAGAGGACTATGCTTGGGGTTTCTCGAACTTAGAAATGAGGATATCCGCAGTAGAACCACAGTGTCTGTCATAGCCTAACGGATTAGTAAGCTGAAGTTGGAATGGTCTGGCCATATATAGCTCTAAAAAACGACAACCTATGGGAAGAAAGATTCTCGAGAGGCAGCCTCCTACCGAAGTGTAGGGCGACCCGATACTAGTTGGAGTGACGACCTGGTAATACATGCAGGAAGTCGACGGATGCAGGTGGCTCAGTACCGTGCTTTGTGACATTTCTTAGGAAAGTCTTTGTTCAGCAGTGGACTTGTGAACGGCTGTAATGGTGATGATTATTTTACCGTAGCTTGACCAGCCGAGTTGAATCCGTCGATTAACCTCTCGGTCGAAGTTGGACTTACCTAGTCGGACTATTTGTCCCAGGAAAACATACTCCTCAACAATTTCGAGCTTAGTGCTCATACTAACTACCGGCTTAGGAGTGACATGGACGTTAAACATGTTTTTTTTTTGTCCATGTTCATCTTAAGACCTATCCGTTGGGAGACACTATTGAGGTCATTGAGCATAGTGCTTACGTCCTCCAGCGATTCTACCATAACGACTATATCGTCGGCAAATCGAAAGTGAGTGATGTACTCACCATTGATGTTAATACCGTATCCTTTCCAGTCCAGTAGCTTGAAAACGTCTTCCAATGCAGCGGTGAAAAGTTTCGGGGATATAACATCACCCTGTCTTACACCTCTCTGCAGTTGGATAGGTTTCGTACTCTCATTCTGCACTCGGATAGCCATCGTAGCTCTACTGTACAAACACTTCAGCACTTCGATATATCGACAGTCAACTTGACACCGCTGAAGGAACTGCAGCACCGCCCAAATTTCGACGGAATCAAAGGCTTTCTGATAGTCCACATACGTGAGGCAAAGTAGGCAGATTATATTCCTCTGTCATCTGTACAATCCGCCGTAGGGTTTGTATGTGGTCCATGGTGCTAAAGCCTTTTCGGAAACCGGCTTGTTCGGAAGGCTGAAAGTCGTCGAGTCTGCGTGCGAGACGATTCGTAATGACTCTCGAAAACAGCACGTAGACGCGGCTCAGAAGGGAAATCGGTCTGTAGTTCTTCAAGAGAGCGTTGTCGCCTTTCTTGAAGAACAAGACCACCGCACTTCTGCTCCACGGCTTCGGAGTAGTGCCACCATGGAGGACGGATTAAAGAGCTTCTGAAGAACTTCAAGTACCGGTTTTCCACCCGCTTTCAAAAGCTCCGCTGTTATTCCATCCTCGCCCGGGGACTGGAGAGCCATTCTAATCTCGCTCAGACTGACGTCCGGGATATCTTGGGAATAGTATAGGAGTAAGACTCGTTCTTGGATCGTTATTCACACTTGCGTGTGGCTTCAACGATGACGTGCGCTGCTCATAGAACCTCTCAATCTCACTCAAAATCTCAGGTGTCCCACCTACCATACTGCCACACTCGGTCTTCAGCTTTGACAGTTGGCTCTTTCTGGCAGACAGATCTCTGGCCAATACTTTGGAGCCTTGATTCCGCTCGATCGTTTCTTCAATACAAGCTGTATTGAAGTTGCGCAAGTCCCGCCGCATACATTTGGAGATCTGTCTGTTCAGTTGCCTGTATGCTGTCAAATCTGTTGAAGAATGTATCTTCATCTCCCATCTAACAGCCATGAGATTAAGAGTGTGATCGGTGAGTTTTTGTGTTCTTCTGCGGCGGGTCTTGCAGATCTTAGCTCCGACCGTATGGGCAGTTTCCGAGAGCTTGTCATTCGTATCGTCCACTACATTGCAGTCTTCCAGGCACTGAAAACGGTTTTGTAATTCAAGCTGAAAGGTTTCGGACTTTGGAATAGAACACGAGGGGGACGGAGTATTGACTTCATTAGACGAGACTTCTCCAACTTAACGTTAAGGTTTAAAATGCCTCTAACCATTTGGTGATCGCTACCAATTTTCACCCTCGCGATCACGGAGACATCACTGAATAGTTGTTGTCTGGTCGTACTAATGAAGTCAATCTCATTTTTTGTGGAACCGTCGGGGCTCGATTAGGTCTACTTCCTGTGGGGCCGCTTCTAGAAGAAAGAGTTCATCATAAAGAGTCCCTCTTTCTCCATGACGTCGGCCAGCTGCTGGCTCCTTGGGTTCCGTTGCCCTATTCCAAATTTCTCTACTTTCAGCTCACCGTTCTCTCTTGTGCCTAGTTTTGCATTGAAATCTCCCATTAACACCGTATATTGGGTTTTGGAGGAATGCATGGCTTTAGAGATATCCTTATGCATTTCCTTCACCTCCTCATCGGGATGTGCCGAGGTTGGTGCGTAAACCTGTATGACCTTTAGCGAATACCGTTTGGTGATTCTGAGTATAAGGTACGCAACCCTCGTCGACACAGTCCCAGTCTTTACAACGTTGTTAACGAGAGACTTGTAGACGATAAATTCGACACCTCCTTGGGACAGATGGTTGCCCTCCCGGTGATAGACCAAGTTGCCGGATTCGAGGATTACCGTGTCCTCCCCCTCTCTTCAAACTTCGGATAATCCTATAATATGCCAGCTTAACTTGTCTATCTCTTCTTCCAGCTCCACGATCTTCTCGTCAGTCCTCAGGGTGCGTGCGATGTATGTTGCCAGGTCGAGTCGTCTTAGGTGGCAACCGAACCTCCACCGGAGATTCTTAGCACCCTCTGCCCCGCCGTTACTATGATCGCCACCGTAACCAGGAAAAGCGGGGCCACCGGGGACTGGCGGCCGTCTCTTTGTTGCTCTAATCATTGGGGGGGGGGAGGGGGGGGGGGGTTATTTGCCATATTTACCACGCTTGTCGAGCGGGTTGGTTATCAGGAAGATGCTGCTGCCCATCTCCTGCCTGTTTCCCTTTGTCGCCTTTTACGAAACCCACGGGAAGATATGGGGTAGTGGATATTCTTACGCACCACTACACGGCACAATTTGTCTCGAGTATATATTTAATATAATCCTCTTTTATTTTACAATCTAGTCCTTTGAACTTATGATATTCTTAGGTCAACGTAAAAGGGTAAAATAGGTAGTTAAACGTTTCATGTAATGTTAAAACCGACTTCAAAATATACGTCCAAATAACAGCTACTAAAGTTGAAACCCCGTTTAATTCTTCGAAACCCTTTTGTCTTAGCACCGACTTCAGAAGCTATAACGTGTTTTTGTTTTTAGTTTTTAAAGAACAATAGTTTTTATTGTTTATTAAATTAAATAAAAATAAACAGTCTCGATATTATAATAATATTATGTACAATTTACTTATATTATATTTATCTCTTAAAACTTCGTTAACATATCTCCACTAAAAAGGATTTTAATCAAGGTTGTGTGCGATTTCAATTAAACTTTTAATAAAACTGTACTTAAAGCAAATCTCAGTGTGTGCCACAACAAACTGAAATCATTCCTTATTCCTTATTTCCTTATTCCTTACAGAACGGTTGGAGAACATTTGTGAATCGAAGAATGACAGCCCTGATTTCAGAAGCTTTTATGTGGAAAATATTATAATTTTTTAGTTGTTAAAATCGGTTCTTATTTTTCCTGAATTCTATTTTATAATGATACAGTCCAGGAATTCACCGGACGTGTAAGTTTATGTATGAGTTGGAAGAAGACAAATGATCAGTAAAAGTAACTTGTATTACATGTTTCATCATTCATTCATTCCTTACAATCCGTCAAAAGTCCACTGTATGAGCATGCTGTAGGTCTCGTCCACTGATTGCCTCATATGTGTGATATTTGTGATATTTCTCGATAAGAGGCAACCAACCAGATCTCATATTTTTTTAGGGAAAAATGTAATTTTCGAATAATTTTGAAGCCTGTTATTTATTATTTTATTGCTTGAATGAAAGAAGAAGAAAAAAGAACTAAAATACAAGCACATTTCATAATTTATTATTTTTTCATAAAAATGAATTCAAAAACCATCCTACAGTCCACTTGATTTTATGAGTCTACTGACTGCGGCACCAATCAACTGAACAGCTGCATCAATTGGAAACAATAGGTTCATTAATTAAAAGCGTAAATTCTCTATATTCTTAATTCCGTAGTGAAATGTAATGTTTTAAATAATTATTTTTTATATTCTTAACGCAATAGTGAAATGCGGCAAAAAAGAACTTCATATTACTTAACATACGAAATAAAAGAATAACGTATCTCCAGTATTAATCCAGATGTAGGGCTTACAATTTTAAATAAATTCGGTCAAAACCACAGTAAAAGACAGTTTGTAACAATTATAATTACTCCTAAACTGATTCGTCCCAAACATCAAACGACCGTATCTCAAAAGTGACTTTTTGTGAAATGGATTCTATTTGCGTACCAACATCAAATTTATTACGATTTCAAACAATCTGACTTAAACTCGAAAACGGTAGCTGATGTAACGGCTTTAC
Source organism: Parnassius mnemosyne (assembly GCA_963668995.1). Taxonomy (NCBI): domain Eukaryota; kingdom Metazoa; phylum Arthropoda; class Insecta; order Lepidoptera; family Papilionidae; genus Parnassius; species Parnassius mnemosyne. The sequence goes on along the minus strand of CAVLGL010000024.1, from coordinate 45,020,733 downwards.
TTATAATCGTTGATCATGTATATACCAATCTCTTTCTATTGTCATTCAGTGAAGGGAGAGAGATAGAAAGAGTGCAACTGTAAGCATTTTTCACGTGACTACATCTTTAAATTTGCTTCCATAGTGGAAGGCAATTCAAATTTTGTACGTGGTAGAGCCATGCTGCAACTATATTTTTGGTATAGTTGTAACACGAATGGGTCGGCCCGACCGAGGAAGGACCACGCTCTTCACGAAGTAAGAAATTTAAATAAATAATGCAATATCGGTCCATACTCGTCAAAAAGCCAAATCAAAATATAATATAAATATTCTGATTGATGTGAAATGAAAAGGGCTTCTCAAGACCAATCCAGTGTTACCCATTAAACACCATATGATAAAGAAAAAGCGGTGTTGGAAACGTTAAATAATGAAGGCTTCCGAGCGGTTCAATGGCACCGCCAGTACAACTGCATCTGAGGCAGCCGAGCTTTTGCAAGTGGATGATGTCTTCTATATCAACTTCTATATCAACGCCGGACTGTATAGACATCGATTGTGTTCGATTGCCGATTATGAAGACACATTGGGCAGCAGCTAGTGTAAATTTTACTACTCACTATGTCAACAATCTACTCGGATATAAGTGTGATATGTGTGACCATTTATGGTTTCTGCGCTCATTGAAGCCACTAAAGAAAAAACACTTACCACTGCTTAGTAATTCCTTCCCAGAAGAGGCAGTGGCTGACTTTAAACTGTGCGGTACGTGCATGAAATCACTGGACTTTGACACGTTGTCACGATCAAACGGATTTTTGTGTCCACCTAAGCAACATGGCTTGCCTACATTTTATCCAATCAGTGCCAGTCTAGTATCACTGCGTCTACTATTCATGCAGATACGTTGGTTGCGTTACGGTGGCAGCTACGCAATTATCGAACAAGTAATTAGTGTACCCATCGAGGAGGACACTATAGTGCATCAGCTACCGCGTCAATTGGATGATGATTGGGCGTTCACTGTTAACATCAATCACAGCGTGGACTCATACAACAGCAGTGCTATTGTGACAGAGATATGCAGCTTCGCCGACGACGCTTTAATCGGCTACAAGAATCACATTGGAGCTGCTAAACTCCGGAAAAGCTTCACAAAATGAGTTTGGTAGACTGTCTTATAAGAATCTGCTTGCAGTGGGCTACCCTTACATTATTACGACTAACATTGATGCTGAGGATGGCAAAGTAAACGGCGCGATTGGTGTGTTAAATTAAGTAGAGTTGCTCAGTGAAGACGATCTATTTGCGGAGTCAGAGTGTAGGCAAAGTTTTGTAGTTATGTTCCTGACCAGCATTTTTTATACTTATCACCGCCATTAAAGCACAAAACTTGGGTGCGCACTCAGCAGACATCTACACCGATTCGATCATCAACTGATCGGATTACTTGGTAATTAACGTGATGTGGATGGAAGATTTCAAGCCAGTGCTGGCATTGATCTGAGATCATATCGTAACACAGCTAAGCGCACACAAATTGTAACTACATCATCGGCGACGGTATCATCATCACCAAATTACCCATTACGTATACGTATTCACCCAAAAAACACGGCCGTGTCCACGACACAGCCTTTCCCCAATTTTAAATTGACTTTGATTTTTATGAGTAAGGTTACTTATATTCTCTATTACCTGTCTAATTTTTTATAGAATAAGCGTGACAAATAGGCACAGTCCACAAGATGGTAAGTAGATGCTTAGGTCTATAGATATCTACATCAATCCTCGATTAAGAATCAAAATACAGATGCGTTGTTACCCCTAAGGACAAAGAATGAATGCTTCGTTTCTAGTAAGTCTCTCTGGTTCTCTGAGCATGCTGCATTGAGCTGCTACTTTACGCTGGTATTTTATGATAGCGTGGTTCTTCCTCAATCGAGCCGACCCATTCATGCTACAACTATATTGCTGCAACTTAACTCTATCACGTTTAAAACTATTACTATATTATCTACTACCATTATACTAACTATAGTTGTATTAATAATATACTTGTATTAACAAATCAATCAATAAAAAATATGAAGGAATTAAATATAAATAGATATAATAATAACGACGCCAGTTAGTGAATGCAGTTCAAATTCCTCGAACGGTTATTACTACGAGCTGAATGCCGCAGCAATGATTCGAATGGTTATATCCGTAATAAAGATAGTACTTATCGTAAAATTTAAATGTAGTCGGACTTGGCGTTTTTAAAAATGTTAAAATCCAATAAATATACACATAGTTCAAATACAAATTACAATACAAATAAGATACACTTCACGGTCGATCAACAAAAAATGCCTAGCTCGGAAATCGAGCCTTTGATAAGTAATTCACTACAACTATCCGACAACGATAATTAACCGATTACGTAAAAATAACCATCTACCTACATGACGTATATCTCTAGAAAAACTCCCGCTTGCGCAACCTAGGGCGCGGCTCTTCAATCTAACCAAAAACTAACCAAAAAAAGGCAAGCAACAAAGCAACAAAGGAAAATAATTTTATTATTACGTACAAACAAATATTTTTACGTATTACGGACGGGCGTGATTGTAGATACAAATTAAACCAATCAAACCAATGCTCCCTGCCACCAGAATTGTTTAATTTTTATCAAACCCTATGGTCGGGATCGACCGGGGAATCGAACCCGGAACCACGCTCTGCTACCAATTTTTTACGCCCTACGGCTGCTCCCTTAAAGGGTCAAATCCTCTAGGGCCCATGAGCAGAAGACTTCCCGAGCAGACGTAGGTCGGGCCTCAATGTGGCCACGTAGCATTTCTCTAATTACACTAAACTATATGGGGGAGCGTTCTATACTACGGCCAGCTTACTTACCTATATCCAAGGCGACTGGTCCCTCCGGAGTCGGTCGTGTCGCATGTGGTTGTGTAGTGCAAGGGAAATAAGGTGATGTGATGTGTATCTGGGTGTGACTGATGGTGATTGACCCTAGACCTTGGCCGTCGGCAGCAGCCCGGGCGTCGACACCGCTCCAAATTGAGGGAACCTTCCGCGGCGTTGTCCACAGTCACTTTCCTCGTTCGTCACGATGACAGTCAATTAATTCTATCGTACGATTAACTAACTTACAGAAGCCACTAACTCTCGTTGGGTATAAAATTAACGCACAAAACGCACACGGAGTTTCCGGATCAAAGGTCACTACCGTTTCGCGTAGCAACAGTTATTTCTAGAATATCAAAGGCCGCACTAGCTAATATTGCCGAATGCACTTATGCAGATTCTGAGTCAGAGAAAATGAGTCCCTGGGAAGCTCTCCAGCAGGAATGCGTGCCACAAATCATAGACCGTATATTTACTGTCCACGCCTAATTATTCCGAGTTCCCGACAAAAATGACAGCGTGCTAACGTTAGCGCCGCTGACAGACGACACACTGCACCTTTACGCGTTTTCAACCCCACCGCTCGAGTGACGTCAAAACCGGTATGGCACCGAGCGTCGCGCCCCCTAGACGTCGACTCCGACAACAGCGTTTGGCGCGAACAAACCTCCGTCCCGGACATAAGGATTTAGGTCCGCGAGCAAACCGGTCAGCGGGACAAGGTCGCGACGGCAAGTTACAAGACCGAATCTACAACCAAACTAGGCCACCTTAGGCACCCCATCAGATCTCGCAACCCTAACTAACGCCTCAAATTACCGCCCCAACGTGGGCAAGCCGGAGGGTTGAACTGGATGCCCTTCCTGGACATCGCAGCCCATTAATAAGTCCTATTCTGGACAGAAGTCCGACGACCTCTTTCAAACACCTATCTGTGCCCCTACGATTAGTTCCGCAATCCGACCGGATCAGGTCTGCAAACAGCGACGCGACACAAAGCGGCCCAGAGTGGCCTCCTAAGCTTCAGTGCAGAGAGCATCCACAATTTCACATGAACGTCGTCTGTGGAGAGCCGAACGAAGCGCACAGATAGTCCCTAGTATGAATTTTCAACAAGTAGGCCTAGCCAGGCCACCCACCATATTATCATTTACTAAAATAGTGCGGCAGCTGATTTCAATCTGATAATCTCCAAAACTAGCTAGCCTGTTAGACATATGCTAGCTCATATTTCAACTAATTTTTCAAAGCATCAATGTTCAACTACATAATCAATTCAACCAAATTAATCAACGATGTACATAGGTCAACTTGACAAATTAAACAAAACAATAACGTAAGAGTATGCCCTATTTCTCATTTACGTAACTTAGACAGTGCCAACAAAATGTAAACCAAAGGAGAATTCACTTTTATTTACCTCGGCACAAATAGGATTATCTAATTTCAGCCTTCTTTTTCACAAAGCAAAATGATTAAACACTATCACAAACATATACATAATTTTCCAAATAGCGCGACATTCAATTTCAAATGAATTCAAATTTTCTTTTCAGCAACCAGGCGCAACAATCAAATGCAGCGATTAAATATATTTACAAAACATATGCAGCAGCATTTAAAGGATAAAAGATTAAATTCGATTCTTTTAATCACAACCGCTACAAATAGCAAAATTTCGCGGAAAGCCCAATGCATTTTTTAATTTTAATACAAAGAATTCTTAACTAAGTGCTCCACGAAACCAAACCTAATACCCCTTGACAGCGTGATTCAACGCTCCAGGGGGGCCCTAATCTTCCCACCACCAAGTGGAGGCCACACGGCGTGAACCCGAGACCAATAGAGCGCGAACCGCTAACAATCGCCACTCGGGTTGTACGCCTTCACTGAGGCCGTCGGCAACAGAACATTTTGACAAGTGGACTGTTGACGGCTTAAGGCTCAGTGGAGGCGGCCGTGGTAGGAGCTAAGCAGCTAGCCAGGGCCGCCTCCAACAAATGGGGAACAGTGGTACACCAGTCGCGGCCACTCATCTAACAAGAGTGAGAAGGGTCCAGCGGACCGATGAGGGGCCGTGAAGTTCCTCTCCACACGCTGAGGGGGGGGTGATGACACCCCCGCCCCTGGGGAAATTACCCCCCGACTGGTCGGGGGAGGGGTCCCTTTCAAACTAAGGGGCCTGGTGGCTGGCCGGCGGGCGCCGATTGTCGCCCGGCAGAGGGCGTGGCTGAGCGCTCCCACCCGTGGGGGTCGAGGGCCTGGCAGAGCCCCGAGAGGAGACGTCGTTCGCACCCAGGCACAAAACTGCATGGTGATTGCCCTGGCAATGCAGACAGGGCCACCGATGCGGACAGTCTCGCTGGAGGTACCCTCCCAAACATGAGCAGCACCGGCGGCGCTCCTTGGCGATAGTTCGCCTCGCCGGAACCGGCTTACCTTATAATTTCGGGCACGACGTTACCCGGTGATCAGATGCTCGACAATAGGAGCAGGGGGGGGGGGGGTGTTGACGACGACTTGCCTGGCGGACTCAGCCTCTCACTGGGCACGGCTCGTAAGTCGTCAACGGTGCCCGTCGCGTTCTCGATCTGCCGGCACTGCTCCTCCAAAATACGCAGCAGGTCATAGAAGGGCGGAATATAGGAGGCCTCGTCCCCGCCGTACCTCTCCTCAAAATGGATTCTAAGGTCGAGAGGTAGACGGGACAGCACGATGTGGAGCAACAAAAAAGCCCATTCGCCCACTGGCAATTCCAGCCGCCTCAACGTATTACAGGCCACCAAGACTGGATCCAACAGGTCCGGACGTAGTCTGGCCCGGTCACTTAGCAGCGGGAGGCTTAGAAGCTGCTTAACATGTTCGTCCGCAATTCGCCGGACGTTGGCGTATCTTCTGGCTAGGAGGTTCCGAGCAGTCTGGTAGGCGTCGTCCGACAATCTCAAGTAGCCGACGACGCCCAGGGCCTCCCCCTCCAGTGAGGCCAAGAGGTGCGCCATCTTTTGGCTCGGAGTCAAGTCACTCCGGGCGTCCACTAGGCTGTCGAAAAGACCAACGAAGGTCAGCCATTCGGAAAGGACCCCGGGGAACTTTGGCAGGTCCAGAGTTGAGAGTCATCCCAACAGCTCCGGCTGAGCTTCCGAGAGGACTCGGGCGGCCACTCATCCGAGCTTCACGCGCCTCCTCGACATACCTGCCTTCAGCCTCGATCAACTCGTCCGTGAGCGAAAAGAACTGCTCATAATCCGCGAAGCAGGAGTCCAGGACTCCCTTCTCCACATCCGAATCCTCGAGCTCAGCGTAAGCCTCCTCTACTGCTGCCCTTCGAGCATCCACCTGCTCGAACCGCTTCATCAAGTTATGGACCCTATCCGGTCGACCTATCAAAGCATGGGCGCCTGTGGCCCAGCGCAACTCAGTCCGCAGGCAACGGATTAGTAGCTTGGGCGATGACATCACTACTAAATACAAATTACGACGCGGTTCGAGCACAAATTACAAAGATAACAAATAAAAAATACAACAAAAAATTAACAGTTAATAAATGCAGTTCCTATCAAATCGCGTTGAATAGAAATTACACAAATACGAATTACTACGTATCAACCAAATAAAAGTTAGCACAAAAGAAAAGACACAAATCAAATTAACAAATAACAAATACTAGTGCGATCAAATCAAGTTAAATTCAAATTGCGCAAATACAATTACTACTTTTTAGTTCAAATACAAATTACAATACAAATAAGATACACATCACGGTCGATCAACAAAAAATGCCTAGCTCGGAAATCGAGCCTTCGATAAGTAATCCACTACAACTATCCGACAACGATAATTAACCGATTACGTAAAAATAACCATCTACCTACATGACGTATATCTCTAGAAAAACTCCCGCTTGCGCAACCTAGGGCGCGGCTTTTCAATCTAACCAAAAACTAACCAAAAAAAAAGGCAAGCAACAAAGCAACAAAGGAAAATAATTTTATTATTACGTACAAACAAATATTTTTACGTATTACGGACGGGCGTGATTGTAGATACAAATTAAACCAATCAAACCAATGCTCCCTGCCACCAGAATTGTTTAATTTTTATCAAACCCTATGGTCGGGATCGACCGGGGAATCGAACCCGGAATCACGCTCTGCTACCAGTTTTTTACGCCCTACGGCTGCTCCCTTAAAGGGTCAAATCCTCTAGGGCCCATGAGCAGAAGACTTCCCGAGCAGACGTAGGTCGGGCCTCAATGTGGCCACGTGGAATTTCTTTAATTACACTAAACTATATGGGGGAGCGTTCTATACTACGGCCAGTCGACCGGGAGGATATTAGACGGAGCTTACTTACCTATATCCAAGGCGACTGGTCCCTCCGGAGTCGGTCGGGTCGCATGTGGTTGTGCAGTGCAAGGGAAATAAGGTGATGTGATGTGTATCTGGGTGTGACTGATGGTGATTGACCCTAGACCTTGGCCGTCGGCAGCAGCCCGGGCGTCGACACCGCTCCAAATTGAGGGAACCTTCCGCGGCGTTGTCCACAGTCACTTTCCTCGTTCGTCACAATGACAGTCAATTAACTTTATCGTACGATTAACTAACTTACAGAAGCCACTAACTCTCGTTGGGTATAAGGTTAAGGCACATAACGCACACGGAGTTTCCGGATCAAAGTTCACTACCGTTTCGCGTAGCAACAGTTGTTTCTAGAATATCAAAGGCCGCACTAGCTAATATTGCCGAATGCACTTATGCAGATTCTGAGTCAGACACAATGAGTCCCTGGGAAGCTCTCCAGCAGGAATGCGTGCCACAAATCCTAGACCGTATATTTACTGTCCGCGCCTAATTATTCCGAGTTCCCGACAAAATTGACAGCGTGCTAACGTTAGCACCGCTGACAGACGACACACTGCACCTTTACGCGTTTTCAACCCCACCGCTCGAGCGACGTCAAAACCGGTATGGCACCGAGCGTCGCGCCCCCTAGACGTCGATTCCGACAACAGCGTTTGGCGCGAACATATATCAATATCAAAATATTTTTGTTTTATAATTAATTTCATTTGAAAATTTCAATTGTACCGTATTTAAACTGCACACATGTTTTTTTCTTTAATTTTATGCTTATTACGTTCTTTATATTTAACAATCTCACAATGCTTTAAGACCGTGAACATTCACAGTCTTAAAGCATGACAATATACAGCATGTTCTATGTTTATGAATACTGTTTTATAATATGATGTTTCATATTAAAGCAGATTTCATTATTAAACCGCAAATATTGGTAACGTTGATTTGAGCTGACATTTGATTCTGAGTTCAAACGTATTTGCAATATTCATGGAAGCTCAAAATTCGATATTAGCATTGAATTTCTGCGGCATTGAAATCAGCTGCGATTATTAAGCATGTCAAACATACGTGTTATTATAATTTGCTAAAATAATTTAAGTGATAATGTTGTGTATTTACAAGCGATACGCGACGCGATAGGATAGGACCTATAAGATTAATAATAATCAAAGAACATTTATTTTATAATTTTTTCGTTTTCTCTAAAATAATATCCAACATTTTCAGACTCAATTTCAAATTTGGTAAAACTTGGTTTGCCTACATTCACTCAATGAAATGATGATTTGTCTTACCTACTTTGAAGAACACCTCCCGCCCTCCCTCAATTGCGTGCACTATCCCCGTCACCCCTTATCCCAGCACCACTACACTAGGAAAGACACTCCACCGATGACAACATTACACGTGTTTCGCCTTTATATGAGGCATCCCCGGGTGAAGTAAATTATGCGCTAGCTGACTGTTAAGTGAGTGGCGAGCCTAAACAGCTGATATTTATACAGCTCACTGACGCTACCGCTCCTCACTTAAGTAGTGAGCGACTGCAATATAAAAATGCGAGCAATCATCACCTGACGTACGCAGCCGCTTGTAAAATTTATAGTAAACCGCTGCAAAATACCTGCAACTTTTTACCTACTTTAATATTATGAATTTCCGCAAAGTAACCCCTGATTCTATTAATAATGGATAACATTTTGCCAAGATCTATATCTTTTCGTAATGTTTCATCACAATCGATTCAACCATTTTGACGAATAGCCTGAACAGACATTCTATTGCTACTCTAGTCTCTACAATTACCATACTAATCACAGCAGCATTAAGCTGCTATTTTACGCTGGTATTCTGTGAGATATTTTTAATGACGATAAAGACGACACCTGTGGAGTTACTTTATTTATTTATTCTTTAATGCATTCATTAATTTAAAAGAATTGGTGGACTTAATGCCTTGAAGCTATCTCTACTAATCAACCTATGGAGTGGTGAGAATTTGAAGTAGATGTAGCAATATAGAATAAAAACGAAATAATTAATTACGTTATATATACATTTTACTAATATATATGTCGGAGCGTCTATAAAATACCCGGTTGGATCGAGGTGAAATTGAGGGTATATCGAGAAACCCTCATTTGAAGGTGCAGTATAAAGTTCACTGTACGTGCAGTGCGCGAGAGAATCCGCTTAAGTCATTCAACCAGTGTGGTCATTCTACAAGTGCTAAAATAGTGTCGTGGTTCGGTTCGTTGTTGTAATTCTTATAGTGCAATCAAGGAGAATTAGTGTTGGTGAGAGGCTGCCCTGTGTTACATTTAGATAAGTAGTGCTGCTGTTGGTTTACATATTTTAGTGTTATGTAATTACGTACCTCACGTTAAAATGGTGTGTGATTGTGGCGGAGACGTGTTACGATGTGGTCGAACTGTAATTGCTATATACTTAATGTATACTCGTAGTGCGTTTACGCTGTCTTACTGCTGATAGTGATTAACTGCGTAAGCAAGAGAGCAAGTTGAACATCTGCTCTCACACTTTTATTATTTTTAACAATTAATGCTGTCCTGATGTATTTCCGAGATCACAAGTGGAATTCTCTCTTGAAATTCTCCGACATCTGAGGTAGGATCTCGTGTTGTAATTTCCGGCATATACAATAAAGAAACTATAGAAATATCTTCTATTTATACATAAATACATATCAACATACATATGTAAATAGTACATATAAATATCTATGAATATATACATCTAACAATATAAATATAATAATAATAAAGTTTATTTCATATATACACATCCATGCACATTTGTTAGTAATTAACATAAACTAAGTTAGTAAAAATATAGAAAAAATAATAATATTGTTACCTTTGCAAGACATAGTTAACAATATATAAATGACATGGATGATTCATGTAAGAAGCGTTGTATGTAGTAGATGAATACGCACCAACTTTTTAAAAGCAAACTTATTGTCGCTTTTAAAAAGTCAAATGCGACAAATAGTTAATCTCCTCTGCACAGAAAAGAAAAAGTAATAATAAATTTCACTTTTTCTTCTCCATGCAGAGTTCCGATCGTAGATTAAAAAAAATCTGTTACAAATACCGTATATTTTCTTGTCTAACTATTCATAGTATAATGATGTTGACGCCTATAATATTTTGCGAGTTTTTTCACTACTGGCCGTATCAGGAAGCTCAAAGTTGCTTCGAGAGCTATGGAACAGGCTATCCTCGAAGTTTCTCTACGTAATACAAATCGAAATGAGTATATTCACAGTAAAACTAGAATTAGTGACATGGCCCAACGGATAGTAAGCTGAAGTGGCATCGGGCCGGCCATACAGCTCTAAGAATCGACAACCGATGGGAAGAAAGGTGCTTGAGTGGAAACCTCGTGCCAGTAAGTGAAATGTAGAGCGGCTACCCACCAAATGGAGAAAGACGTGGTAAGAAATGCTAGAATTCAATGGATGCAGGTGGCTTAGGACTACCTTCCCGACTTTGCCGTTCATTTCTGAAACATAAATTTGCTTTGTCACTCTTTCCTCGTTCATTCTTTCTACGTGACCAAACCACCGAAGCATGCCTTTTTTAATCCTAGTCACAACGTCATCTTGCAAACCACACTTTTCTCTTATCACACTATTTCTCAGCCTGTCATTCAGATCATTAATCCTGACGTATAGCTTCAATATAATTAATAAAGGTACTTTCAAAAACAATTAAAAAATAAAAATGGGAATACTAATATCATTCTAAGGAAGAAACCCCCTAGCGTTATTGATCAACGTTATCGTTCAACAAAAGGAGTTTTCGTATGCTTCAGTTGGGTAGGTATTAAGTTTCTTTGTTATAGAGTAAGGGGACATACGAGCAAACAGTACACCTGATGGTATATTGATGCGGTGGCTCGTAAACATCTATATTTATTCTCGATTAAGGATCAAAATTCAGAATGCGATGTCACCCCTGAGGCTGAGATGAAATACCTCGCTTTCAATGAAAAGTGAGCTCTATAACAGATCTTTCAAGTTAACCCAATTTCCCATCATATAAAAAGTATTTTTATGATAATATCAACTTCCTCAATAGCAAAATAAAATATTGAATGCATTATTATATTGTAGGTTAAACATTTTTAAAGCCTTAAGATCTTCGAATCCACATGTCACAAGCTATGTCTCTTTTTTTTATAAATCTGACCTGACATACGAACTTAGAGTATACTTTACGATAGGTGGCTTTATTTATAAAATAATAGTTGCAAACGAACACAAAGGCAACCGGATGGTAAGTGAATGATGTGGCTCATAAACATCTAGATCTATCTTTGGTTAAAAAACAAAATGCAGATGTGTTTTCACACCTGAGGACTAAGATGGAATGCTTCATTTCCAGTAAAAAGGGTCTCCGGTTCTCTAAACTCACTATACGAAACACATCAGCATTAAGCTCCTATTTTACGCATGTATTCTTCAAGAGTATGATCCTTACCCAGTAAAGCCGACCCTTTCATGCTACAACTACAATAGCTGAAGCATGGTATTAAATAAATACCACGTACTGAGGACTAAGATAAAATGCCTCACAGTCTGTATTTATAATGGTTCTAAGTAATTTTCCGACCGGAACGCAGCAGTGCAAGCTCTGCTGTTTGGCAGTAGAAATATGTTACACAATGATACTCAGTGATACAGACTCCTAGGTAATAATTTAAAATTAAAAATTTTGTACATCCAATTTCAATATAAATTACTAAGAATAACTCAAAAACAAATGTTTAATAATTGATAAAATTAAAAAATATATGGGACCACATGTTTAGCATCAGCATTCAAATAAAAAAAGAATCATCGAAATCGGTTCACTCAGTAAGAAGTTAAGAGGTAACACACATAAAAAAACATACAGTCAAATTGAGTACCGGCTCCTTTTTAAAGTCGGTAGAAAAGGAGTCCTACCACTTTGCAAAAAAAAAAAAACATTCAGATAAAATATTTTTTGTTCAGTTACGAAACTACCGACCGTGTGAGTCAATTCGAAAAATTTCAATATAAACACTTCTAGCAATAAATCCCCTAACTAGGGTAAAAATGGGTAAAGAGTCGCTAACTCTCGTACATAAATCGGCGCCGTAGCCGCAATCTCATCAATCCTATTACACCGCATTGATTCGATAAGGAATGCTACGAAATGGATTTATTTTTTTTATGTCAGGTTCAACTTTGTTTTAATATGGAAAACACGATTAGTTTAAATTTGTAATCATTTATGTATAAATAAAGGCGGACTGAATTTTGTTATGATAGGACTGATGCACTGCAAGGACGGCACTGAAATTATGTTTGTTTACTAAAATTTAATATATGTACACAAGAACAAACATATGACGTGACATAATATTATTTGAATTGGAAAAGATACTGCGTAACATAAACAAAATACTGTTGAATAAAAACCCACTTCCTTTTTGAAGTTAAATAATAAAACGCGCTATTTTTGTAAATTAATTCCTATAAGGTTCAAATAAATATCCTAAAGCGACGCCGGGTTCCTTGACTTATTTTAATAATTCGGGTTCAAAACTCGTGTTATTTGTTTGTACGAAGAAACAAGCGAAATTTGTCTTAAAAGTGTAGGCAGTAAAGGAATGATTTAATATTCAAAGTTAAATTAAAATCGAGAGTTACGAAATTACAGTTTTCTACGACAAACGATTATAACTCCTACAAATAATTTCGTTCTCTTTTGACTATCTCATTAGTCTATTGGCCCTGAACACATTTGCTGATTATGTAGTCCTGGTTTCAAATACCGGGCTAGCCCAAAATCAGTAATTGAGTTTTCTATTAAAAAATTCTCAGTAGCAGCCCGGAGTGAACAAGTTGGCGGTGTTTCACTCCCGTGCCTCGGAAAGCACGTAAAGCCATTGGTCCTGTACTTAAGCTCTCTACGGTCGAATTACTTCCCATCAGACTTTGGCCTGAACCGAGATTCGAACCTGTGACCACATGATCGCCTTACTTTAGTTTAAACGCCTTAATTAAACAAGTAAACTATTTTTAATATATCTTGCTAATTTCTAAAGAAAACTGCAGAGGTTGTTTTGTTTCCCTGGTCACTCGGGAGCTAGAATATGGCTTTGAAATATGTTAGTGGATATTTTATTTACTCTTAAAAATGAGCAAGAATATACTTTATAATTCAGTTATGAGGTAGATTAAATATTATTCTAGTTTATTTTTTAAGAATAAAGGTGTCAATGAGCACACAGTCGACCCGATGGTAAGTAAAGGCTGTGGCCCATAGACATCTACATCTATTCTCGATTAATATGCATATGCAGATAAAAATCACATTTTATTTTTTACTTTAGGTCAAGAAGATTGAGTACATTTTAGTATAACAACTTCTAATGATTCCCATTGCCCCTTTCTTTTAGCACGTAGAAGTAGAAAAAGGTGGAGTTGGCACCAAAGATATTTAAAGAATATGGCTGGGTAATCGAGATCCAGTGATTAGTAAAGTGAAATCCAAAAATAAGCATACCATTGTAAAACTTAGAGATATTGTAAACTCTTTTTGCATAGATCAGAACAGAAATTTATAGCCACCTAATAAAACAGGATGTACAACGCTTGAGTTTCCATTTAAACATATTTTTATGTGTTAGAGCAATGCTGCAGCTTTATAGTTATAGCACAAATGGTTCGGATCGACCAGAATAGGATCACGCTTTGACAGAATTCCAGAGTAAAATGGCAGCTTAATGCTACTGTCATTCGTATGGTGAGTGTAGAAAACCGGAGATCCTTTTAACTGGAAACGAGGCATTAAATTTTAGTCCTCAGAGGGAACAACGCATCTGCATTTTCATTCTTAATTGACAATAAATGTAGATTTCTATGCAACACGGCATCCACTTACCGTCATGTAGATTGTGTACTCGTTTGTCATACTAATTCTACAAAAAATATATTAACTTCCACTGTAATTTTTTAAACAGTTTTGTCTTAACCAGTCAGCTTTAGTGTCTATAACAAAGGTCGGATCAAGTATGCTTTTACCCATTTCCCTGTCCCATGAATCATGTCTAAACTATTGTGTCTTTTTCGCGGACAAAGAAACTTTTAACATTTCTTATATTATAGTGTTTACTTCCCAATCACGAGTATTTGCCATGCTTGATAAAATTTATAATTACGGTGATCGATTGATGAATTTCGCCTTTTATACCCTTATCGAGAGCAACTTTGATTTTCAAAATTGGCTGTTACAGAACGTCCATTTCACGTCCCGAAAGGTCGGGAGCTGGCACAAAAAAGGTTATCGATGACATTAATAAATTGAAAGCTTCAATCAATGTGCAACTTGACGTACTGGGGCTAGTGATGTTCCTATGTATACTACAAGGCCGGCAATTCAGAATAAAAACTGTGTCTCAACTGAGAATAGCGCGGGAACGGCCGTGGGCGGGTAGCCGGCGCGGTAAAAATGCCACGCTGTTTATTTACATTAACGATAATTACTGTTTTAGGAAAATATGAAATAAAGTTTACTACTTATCTGAAATCAACTTTATAACATGTTGATAAATTATGTACATTAATAATTACAACGGTTTTTAGTCACATCAAACGAAATCAGTGTTAGATTTTCTAAAACAAAGTTCGCGTTTAACCAAACAAAGAATTAGACATCCCGCCCGCACGCAGTTAAATAAAAGAGTGTCTGTCTATTACAGATATTTTTTTTAATCTCCAGGTCTGACTAGACTTTGAAATTCTATGAATGTAGCTTCAATAATATTTTAAATAAAACTAAACCTTCCTTCGAATAAAACATTATATTTGTAACATGATTTTAAAGGGACCTTATATTAAGTTTTAATAAATTTTAACCTAAATGTAACCTGGAACCTACCCTAAAAATATATACATGATGTGTTCGTCTACAAATAATTGTTAATTGTAAATCACATTCATTTCTTACACAATAATGTAACAATTGTTGACGAACCTTATTTATAAATAAAATTTGTTTTTTAAAACAAAAGCAAAAAAAATAAATATATCAATTTATAAAAATAAATTGATAAATATATAAAATATATTATTTAACCAATCCTTATATATTATATATCAATAAATATAATCCACATGTGTGTGCGTGTGTGCGTGTGTGAGTTTTATCTATATTAGGCTTTTCATCCTAGCCCACTGCAGTACAAATCTCCCACTAACTTTCCGTTTGGCTGGTAGGAAATGCCATATGACATTTAGTCCGCCGTTTGTGGCTTTACTACAAATTTTTTTAATTAATTAATGAAGTAAATAAATAAACAAATCTCAGTATTTTCTCAAAATCGTTCAATTACGCTTGCATCGTGACTTAAAAATTTTAAGAAAGGTAATACAATTAATCGAAGAATAAATTACGATCTGTATGTTTAAATTAGAATTCTAATAGCTCCGGGATTAAGGGCTCGCCGTAAATTTTACAGTACTCGAGCAGCCCGGGTTCGACCCCCGCTCGCACCAATGATATAGACATAGCAATGTTAAACTCCAAATTTTAACACGCTTTTTACTTTATTATAGAATATGCTTGAGTTACCGTTGAGACTAATTTCATTTTCTTTTTCCGTACTTTGTTCTTGAGAATGTTACTAAATAAATTGCATTTCAAAATATTTTTTAATGATTATTTATAATAGCACACAAAACCTCCTGAACTAAATAGGAGCTAATTATTTCAATATAACAGACAGACACTACAATTGTATTTATAGGAATAGATTAAAATAACCTTCCAAGTGCGAGTCGGACTCGCGCATAAAGGGCCCTTTAATTTTTTATTTATTTAAATTTTTATTATTTTTTGTTATAGCGGCAGCAGAAATATTTTTCTTTATAAAAGAGGGGACAAAGGAGCATGTAGCTCACCTGATGGTAAGTGACTACCGCCGCCCATGAACAACTGCAACAGCAGGGGAATTGCAGATGCGTTGCCGGCCTTTTAGATAGGTGTAAGCTCTTTTCATGAAAATTTCTACTATCTACCTAATATGGCTCATAAGATATAGCCCGCTGACAGACAGAAGGACGGACGGACGGACGAATGGACGGATGAACAGCGGACGCTTAGTAATAGGATGACCTTGATTACTCTTTGGGTACGTAACCCTAAACAAAACCAATACGAAAATCATTACATTGACTTTCATAAAAAACATTCAAAGCTTAACAATAGCATGCATTGCTAGAGACACGGACGCAATCAGCGTGTATAATCCTTTCCCGATTGAACACCATCGATTTTGGCGCGAACTGCTCAGGATTATCTAAATCGTTTTGTAGTAACATTTCGACGTGAGTTATGTAGCGTGTGGAAGGAAAAGGGGAGATCTCCCGCAGGGCAAGGTGTTCTGCCCGTGGAGCGGCCAATGCTCCGAGTAGTAGTTCGGAGCTATTATATATACTGCTTTAACTTCTGAACTTTGTTAGCGCGATTTAGGCTTCGATGTGTTTCGCTTGTGGCGCGACATCAGCACCGCCACAATTACAACTCGCTTAGTTGATTTGAGGTCAGATTTCTAAAACAGTTTTCATTTATATATGTGTTTGATTGAAACATTGCTGCTTTGCTAAAACATTGCGCTGTGGCTTTACCGCGTATACTATGCATGCGTTAGAGCCACGCCGCAGCTATATTATTTGCAGCATGAATGGGTCTGCAGGACCGGGGAAGGACCACACTCTCACAGAATATCAGCGTAAAGTGGCAGCTCAATGATGCTGTGTTTCGTATGGTGATTCTGTGAACCAGATACAGGGCAGGGGTGACAACTCATCTATATTTTGATTTTTAATCAAGGACAGATGTTAGGGATAAATGTCTATGGACCACAGTATCTACTTACGATCAAGTTGGCTATGTGCTCGTTTGTCAACCTTATACTAAAAATAAAAATAAATTTAATAATTAGTTAAGTGCAAGTGATCACATTAAGTGTTCTGGGTCATCAGCCCCCCACTAAATTACCAGATAATTTATAACAATTGATCGTGTTAGGGTGAATTTTTTGTAATATTCAATGTTTATAATCTGCACTAGATTCCTCATAAAGATCCTATTGAATGATAGTTATAAATTTTTCCTGGAAAATTTGTTTGAAACCTATAAAAATAGATAACACATTTCTGCAAATTTCATAAATATTAATATATTTTAAGGATTCGGTGGAGGGCAGTCATTTCTTAGTATTTCGTTTAAAAATGTGTAATAAATTATGTTCAAAACAATTAAATATACGTTTAGATAATGGCGATTAAATAAATTTTTGTTGTCACTACATATTATTATGATCTAATAAAAACTAATTTCTTATTTTATTTTGCAAAACGAACGTAATAGAAATTTTTAAACTACACATATTACTTGCTTAACTGCTCGGTATAACTTATTTAACCTTTTTTTTTTTACAAAATACAATTAATTGCTTGAAATTAATTCGGATACTTATGCCTGTGTTGGGTAGAAAACGAAGTAATCATATAAGTTATCCATTTTGCTAATTTTGACATGGAGGACAAAAAGTTTTCTCTTAATATTCACTTCTTGGCACCCAAATGGGAATTTTAGATTGCCAGGCATTGCAGTTATATTGTTTATATTGTTATATAGTCTTTCGAAGTTTTGTGGCCTACATTTTTCATTTATATAATTTTAGATCTAAAAACTAAAATTACAGTTTATTTTTTGATATGATGTCGAAATTACAAACTAAAATAATGTTACATTATTCAGGGAATCTGTAAAGTTTTGACTGCCGGAAATTTCAATCGGATGTAAAACCATTACGTCTCGTTGGCTGAAACAAAGATTTTGGACATTTAATGAGCCGTGTCGGTTAGAATGAAAAACGTTTGGTTGACAACCATCAATTACTTCGTAAAACGTGTAAAGTTTGACATTTTAATACACTTTTTCTTCTTGCACGTTCTATTTTAATGTTTACCTCTTTTTAAACACCACTTTGTGTGTCGTTGAAAATATATAGCCATTGTAGTTCAAGTACGAAGTCGTTTTGTTGCAAAAGTTAACGGAAAGTAAATCTTTCAGATCTTGTAGCATCTGTCAAATAGAGGTGTATCTATTTTCAAAATATAATAATCTTAACCGAACTTAGAACAATATTTAGATGCAAATGTGTTTAATGATGCGATGGGCAATCTACTTGCTAAACGTGGTAATTATGGTAGATTCCAATAACTCTTGTCTAGGTTATGCCAGACGATAATAAACCTTTTTTTTTCTCAACATTAGCATATAAACCTACTGCAGGATTGACCTGCATTTAGGACGTTTTGCCGTAATTACTATGCTGGTCCGACACATTGATGATTGCATTATAAAACGCTTCTTATTAAAAAAAAAGACTAAACAATAATGAAAACAAGAAGTCAAACACACAGCATATATTATACTTTTGAACATTTTTGTCTTTACGTGTATGACTTCGACTATTGAAAGTACTACAATCACTCACTTGACAGAATTCGCAACAACGAAAATTTCATAAATATAAAGAAAAAAAGAAGGAGAGAGTCTTGGCTTTATTATAGGTATATTTGGAACTTAACTTGATTTATTATAATTTTTTTACGTTTGCAAATTACTTCTGAAGTAACTAATGTTACGAATGAGGGTAGAAAATATAGAGAAAAAATTTAGGGTACCATTCTATACCCCCCCCCCACTCTTTAGTTAATTTTAGTCAGAATAAGAATAATTTATTTCTTGGATTATAGTAATATTACATGTTAATACATCTACACATATAAATAAAATTGAAGTGTCTGTAATATCTGTCCGTTCTTTGCAAACCATTAAGTCATGAACAACCACTTTCAAAATATTTGACTGCCTGTCTGTCGATCCGGGCTAATCCTCAGAATCACTGAATCGATTTTAATGAAACTATAGAACAGATAGAGATCAATACCTGGAGGGATCTAGGCAATATTTTTATCTAAAAAATTGACATTAATACATGGTATCAGGGCAAAGTCGGGCTATTATGTAATAAAGTTCAACTATGTCCTACCCTGTGGAAAGCACATCATTTTTTGCATATTAATTAAAGTACCTAAAAATAACTGTATCAAATGCGAATTCAATAAACTTTACAATTTTCTTCACCTTAAAATTTATTTTGGTTACATTAATTCTTCTGTAGGTCTTGTTTTCATTTTAATTTAGTTCTAGCCTTCTCAATTTGAAGAATGTTTGATATCTTCTTGCACCTGTTTTATTCATTTTAAATTTTTGCTGAGATAAAAGAACGTTTAGTGAAAAATATTTTTATGAGACTCAGGCCAGTTATAATTTATTTAGAAAAACGGTTATTTAATAACAAGTTTAGATACGAATGTTCCAATTCAAAATTTTTTCTCCACTTTTTTACGAGCCATATTGAAATGACCATTGGGAATATTTTTGCGTATTTCAATAATTTTTACGATATCGAATTTCGCCACTGAAGAACCAGTGGTTAATTAAGCATAAGAGTGACTTTCAAAAAGTATTATAATAATCTATATTGTAAAAAAAGTTTTCTCTTTCAGTTTCTATTGTGCCACACAGCCTTACCGATGCTCAAAAGCATGCTCACTTGAAATAGTGTTGTGACATAATTACAAAATTTGAAGCAGTCGTCGTCTTTGTGTGTTTACGATATCATCATCACCATTACAGCATTTTGCAAGTCCACTACTAAACATAGGCCTCCCCTGCGGTATGTCACACAGCACGGTCCTGAGCCACCCACATCCATCAACTTTCTGCATAACTTAGCAGGTGGTCACTCCATCTAGTTTTGGGGGAATCCTTCACTTCGTCTACTGGTGCGAGACTGCCGAAACGGTATTATTACAGGTGTCAAATTATGGATTACCAAAATCATCCAGAAACGGAGAAGAAGAACGAATTTCGGTCGCTAGTTTTAACACTTTGACTCGTTTCTTGACAGAATCGAAGTAGTATTAAACCCGACTGGTTGAATGGTATACAACCAATTGCTTACTTAAAGTTTTTACAAACGTCCGAACACGGGATTCCGTGGAATACTGATTCACAATGACTACGATTCCACATACTTAGCACTTAAAATGAGAAAATTAGTGTACAGAAACCTGATAAGTGTTTTGGGTTACCCACCTTACAACTCTAAATAAACTCCGACATCTTCGCGAAATCTTTTGCGAAATTTTTTTATTCCCTCATTTATTCTTTCAATGGATATAGGTCTTTTCTTCGGGACATGCGCTTTTCCGCGCACGAACTCACAGAATACCAGTGAGAAGTAGAAGTTTACTTCTGTATTTCGCCTAGTGAGTGCAGATGGCCGGAGGCCTAACCCCCCCCCCCCACCATGGTAGCGGAATTAAAAGGAACACTACCCCAGGAAGGTACCAGCATCCCTGGATAATCCCTCGCTGGGCATCCACGCTCAAGCTACCGTACTTTATCTGAGCGTGGATGCTCAGGCTGCCCCGCGTATTTTGGGGGCGGCAAAATTCCGCTCAAGACAAAATATGCTCGGGGCAAGCGGAGCAAGATGACAAAGGCCAAGTCCAAATGGCTGCAGACTCCGTGCTACAACAGGTCCTATCCGCAGAGATCGTGATACTCGGTGATTTTAACGCCCACCACGCCGACTTGGTTCCCGTTTAACCGATCATGCGGGTAGATCTGTCTATGACTTTGCCTTGGCATATGGTCTAACACAACAGGTTACTTCGCCTACGCGGATCCCAGATGTGGAGGATTATGTACCTTCCCTGTTGAACCTTCTGCTGACCTCTCATCGGGGCGGATATCAGGTCTCCGTCGATTCCCCTCTGGGCTCTTCTGACCATTGTCTGATCTGGAGTACGGTGTCACTCACGCTTCCATCTCAGTTGCGATCTGCAGCTTGCCGCCGTGCTTGGCACTATAGGTTGGCCGAATAGGACAGGATGCGGTTTTTTATTACATCCTACCCTTGGGGGCGGGTTGGTTTCTCGCCGGATGATCCCAACGTTGTTGCTAATTCTGTCGCTGATGTGGTAGTTCAAGGAATGGAATTATTTATTCCATCATCTGTGGTGCCTATCGGAGGCAGAAATCAGCCATGGTTTGGTCACTCCTGTCAAATTGCATCACGCTATAAGCAGAAAAGCTACCGAATCTGGGCTGACTCATCAATGTCCCGGGATGTAAATACCAGCGCACTTAAGAAGAAGTATAATTCCGCCTCCAGGTCCTTCAAAAATGCCATTGCCAAGGCAAAGTCAGAGCACATCGGCAGAATTGGCTAGAAACTAGTTCGCCTCCCTTCGAGAACACGTGCATTCTGGTCTCTCGCCAAGGCTGTCCAAGGGAACTTCTGTCAGCCATCTCTGCCATCTCTGCACAGGGTGAAAGACTCACTGGCCCATGACGCAAAAGAGAAAGCCGATCTGCTAGGCTCTCTTTTTGCTTTCAACTCGACTCTAGATGACGGGGGTACACACCGCCGACCATCCCACGGTGTGAGTGCTCCATGCAGGAAGTGCTGTTTACACAGCGCTTGGTGCGTAAAGCACTCTTCTCCCTAAATGGCTACAAGTCGAGTAGGCCTGATGGAGTCCCACCTATTGTGCTGAAGACGTGTGCTCCGTAGTTGGCATCGGTTTTAACGCGTCTTTTCCGGTACTCTTACTCCCTTGGCGTAGTCCCGAACTCATGGAAGACAGCTTTGGTGTACCCGATCCCTTAAAAAAGGCGACCGCTCAGATCCGTCCAACTACAGGCCTATGGCTATCTCCTCCTTGTTCCCCAAAGTAATAGAAACCATTATTAACAGCCAGCTCATGCGATACCTTGACGATCACTAGCTGATTAGTGAACGCCAGTACGGTTTTTGTCGAGGTCACTAAGCCGGTGATCTTTTGGGTTACCTAACTCTTAGATTGGCGGAGGCAGTGGAGTCCAAAGGGGAGGTGTTGGCCGTTAGTTTGGGCATAGCTAGGGTTTGGCACAAAGCACTTTTTTCGAAGCTGCCTTCCTATGGGTTTCACGAGAAATTGTGCAATTGGATCACCAGTTTTCTTGCAATTCGGAGCATCAAGGTCGTAGTAGACGGTACATGCTCTGAATTCAAGCCTATCAACGCTGGTGCTCCACAAGGCTGCGTGCTCTCACCAACAATGTTTCTTCTGCATATCAATGATATGTTGCAAACCATTAACATTCATTGCTATGCGGACGACAGCACTGGTGACGCTTTATACACCGGCCGTGCCAATATGTCTCGGGTAAACGTCGCTGAGTACCGGAAAAAACTTGTGTTTGAAGTCGAGACTTTGTTGAACAAAGTCCCAGACTTGGATCGACTAAATTTAGTCCAGTTCAATCCCCAGAAGACACGAGTTGGCACGTTTACCACTCAAAAGAACCCCTTTGTCGTACCTCCTCAGATTCAAGGCATTCCCTTTGTTGCCTCAGCCAGTATCGGAATCCTCGGTGTCGAGATATCGAGTGACGTGCAGTTTCGTGGGCACTTGGAAGAGAAGGCCAAATTAGCCTCTAAAAAGCTTGGCGTGCTCAGCAGAGCGGGACAGTATTTCATGACGGCATACCGCTTGCAACTTTACAAGGTGCAGGTTCGGCCTCCCATGGAATATTGTTACCATCTCTGGGCAGGGGCTTCCCAGTGCCAGCTTCTTCCACTTGATTCCATCCAGCGCAGAGCGGTTCGAATCGTCGACGACCGAGTTCTTTCCGATCGGCTTGACTCACTGGCACTGCGTAGAGATTTTGCTCTTTGCGTATTTTATCGCATCTATCACGGGGAGTGCTCTGAGTAATATTTCGGACTAATACCAGCCGCTCAATTTCACCATCGCACATCGCGACAAAACTCGAGATACCTCGAGTTTTGTCGAGATACATACCATCTGGATGATAGCCGGTCCACCACTGTGCGATTTAGAAGAAGTTTTCTCCCTCGCTCAACTTCCTTGTGGAATCGATTACCATCAGCGGTTTTTCCGGACGATACGACTTAGAGACCTTCAAGAAAAGAGCCTAGTCCTTTTTAAAAGCCCGGCATAGCATCTGCAATTGACCTTATGTTGCAGTTGTTCATGGGCGGCGGTAGTCACTTACCATCAGGTGAGTCGCATGCTCGTTTGCCCTCTCTCCTGTAAAAAAAAAAACTGGAAAACATGTTTTGTAAATTATTTTAAAACGTAAACTTTGATTTAATTTAACACTTAATTTAATAACGCTACTTAGAACTTTGATTCGTCTGTAAATTATTTATAACAGCAAATATATATTTAATAAATTGTAAAATTATTATATATTTAATAAATTGGAGAATAATTTAAGTATTGGGTTTCTAGCTTAAATTTTTTTGTAGACGTAAGGGTAACAGATGTGCACTTAAGGTAAGTGGATTGTTTAACCGAGCATCTCTGACGTTTGAGGTAGAGAAAAACAGGGAAGAGCTCTGTTTTTTTTTAATAAAATAGGAGTAACAACCGAGCACGCAGTCCACCTGATGGTGAGTGGATACTGTGTCCCATAGACAACTTTATATATAATATAGCTGCAGCGTGGCAGCCCACTTAAAATTCCTAAGATAATATTACATTTTACGGCTCACTTTCATTTGCTTTTCCCCGTGGATCTGTAAAGATGGACATTTAAGAACGCCGATTCTAACTTGATGTTCACACTATTAAATAAAACGTGTTTTTGTTAAAAAAAAATTATTCTATAGTAAAAAAAGTATTTAATATTATGTATAGTCGAATTAGTAGACAAAATATGTTTCATTGAAAGATAAAACGCCTATTTTCGGATTAAAATAATGAAATATCATATATTTATTTTCCGAAAATCTTATCTTAAAGTTTTAAGTCGAGGAAACATACAGTGTTTTGTATTTGCGAAAATATAAGAAATCATTACCTTTAACAACATGGCTATTATCTACACTATCATCAATACAGCCCTTCACAAGTCCACTGCTGAATATAGCTCTCTCCTAAGGAATACCACAAATCAAGGTCCTTAGCCACATGCATGCATCGACTTCCTGTATGTCCTACTAGGTCGTCACACCATCTAGTGGGGGGTCGACCTAACTTCGCCTACCAATACGAGGCTGCCACTCGAGAACCTTTTTTTCCCATCGGTTGTCCGTTCTTCGAGCTATATGGCCGGCCTATTGCCACTTCAGCTTACTAATGCGTTGAGCTATGTCGGTCACTCTAGTTCTACTGCACATATCCTCATTTCTTAGTTTATCACGTAGAAACCCCAAGCATAGCCCTTCCCATAGCTCGCTGAGCAACCTTGAGAGTCCTCATACCGCCAGCTGTGAAAATCCACATCTCAGTTCCATAAGACGTCACTAGCAGCACGCACTGGTTGTACAATCTAGTTTTCATGTTTTGAGGTTTACCAGACGAGAAGTAAATAAATAACTGTATTTTTAAATTTTCAATAGTTTGCATTCAGACCGTAAAGCTTTCACAGAACTACACTTACCTGTACACAATAAATGTAACGACTTCGAGTTTTCTGGGAACTACTTTCGAAGCAATATTCCTACTTTGTACGGAGTGACTACAACCACAGCAAAGTTTCTTCTAGGTAAATACAAGCAAAGTATAAACGAAGGCACTTTTCGAAATTCGTTGATATTTTTTTATAGAATAAGGGTGACAAACGAGTACACAGTCCATCTGATAGTAAGTATTCCGTTACTGTTACACCATATCAATGTACAATATTGATTGCCTCATAGGGGGATATACGAAACAGTTGCCACGCTTTTCAGGAAATTTGGTAACCGCAGTATTCTCCTCCTTAGATGTCACTAGTAAAACGCTTCTGGTTCGTTCTCCCTTTGTCGCCTCTTACGACAGCCATGCCACGATATAGGGTAGTGGATATTCTTACACCGCCACTACATGGTTAATAAAATTCGAACATTTGAAATTAAGAAAAGGTTTACCCTTAAGGAAAATCCACTCTATCACGGAAGAGCACAATGTCCGGCATTGGATTTCGGCCAATAAAGAGGAAAAAGAAACCAATCAAAAAATAATCAACTGGATACTGAAAATGTTTGCTTTGAAAATTTTAAATGGAGTTTCTCATTGTTAGACATTAAGTCCGCTTTTTGTATTCTTTTGTAACAGAGAAGACGTATTTAATTAATTATGCGCTTGTTTAAAGTTATGGAGAATGAATTATTCGCGTCTGCTTATATTTTCATAATTGAGTCATATAGTAATAAATATTATTTTCTATTATATTAACCGCGTAGGTGCGATATAAAAATATTCTAGTGTTGTAAGAGGTGACAGAGGGAAACGAACAAGGTGATGGGCAGAAGCATCTTCCTAATAACAGCTAGGAAATAAAAAACTGCGTTTGCTAACCCTTCTGCCTAGCATAGGGCCTATGGAAAATAGTCCTCTATGAGGTAGTCTATGGATTAGGACTATGTTTAGCAGTAAGCTTTTGATAAGAAGTAATTGTAACTGTAAAGCTTCTTTTATTCATCGTTTAAAAATCCACTGCTGAACATATCCCCGCCGAAGAGATTGCCTAATCCGAAGGATATTTGTGGTAGTTGCACGGAACGCTTGGCAAGCGGGTTGTCTAACGCAGTTCTTATTACTTTGGTTTGTTATCATAAAGATCTTGCTGCACACCTCTGTCGTCTCTTTCAAAACCTACGGGTTGACATAGGATATTGCATTTTCCTACGACGCTAAAAGTGTTTCTGTATTATAACATATCGGGTAAATAGATGTTTAGTGATATTGACGTGACTGGATGGTGGTAAGACTTCTTTTCCGCTATGTACTGATCTGATGGATGGTCAGTTTAAGTCCAGCCTGTGAGACTTTCCCTGTTAGTCTTCAGAGGTGACAACGCATCTGTAATCTTATTTACTTAATGGTGGTTGATGTCTTGGCATGGCATGGGCAACAGCGACTTTCCATTACGTGCGCTGTTTGTATATATGTCACTTTGGTTTTATAAAAAAAACATTATGCCACTAGTTTTCACTGGTATCCTGAGTATTTCTTGTGTTCTCTTTGAGCGTGGTTCTTCACTAGTTGAACCATTCGTGTCACAGCTATAAAATGCAGTACCGTAGATCACAACATATATAGTATAAGGTTTATATTAAGTATTATATTTATATTGCATTTTAAGTTAAGACAAACAAAAAGAACTTTATTTTATTATGTGTGAATATATTAATATCGTTTTTTGTGAAACACGTGGAAAATCGTCTCGTATGTCTGGGTTTTATCACTATAATAGAGCTATTTACGGCTATGAAAGAGTGATACAATTTCTCTTCAAAACAAAGAAAATGGAGTCGTTTAGAACAAAAACACTAAATTATATAAAATGTTCTTATGCGACAAAGACATATTTTAGTTGAGAAAACATTCAAACTTTTATGCCTTTTTTTCTTATTGCATGAAGAGCTTTTCTGTCTCTGTTTTTATTAGAAGAGGAGGCAAATAATTGTAAGTGTCATGATAGTTATACGCGGTAGAGCCATGCTGCAGCTATATTAGTAGTATATTTATAGCATGAATGGGTCGGCTCGACCGGGGAAGGACCACGCTCTCACAGAATACCAGCGTAAAACAGCAGCTTAACACTGCTGTGTTTCGTATGGTCAGTGTAGAGAACCGGAGGATAGATGTAGATGTCTATGGGCCACAGCAACCACATACCATCAGGTGGACCGTGTGCTCGTTTGTCACCCTATCCTATAAAAAAAGTGGTAAGATGGTAAATGACAGCCGTAGCCCATGAACATTCACATCATGAAGGCAGGCGCATTACCGGCATTTTAGAAAGGAGTAAGCTTTTCTTGTCGACTTGTAGTCGTATCGATCCGGAAAGAATTAGGTCATTGCGGTATCTGGCGTTAACCACGAGTCTATACTCTGACACAATTAATGTTGTTTTTTTTCACCAGAATATAAAATTTAACTTTAATGTTTCCGTTTTGGATTTTACTTTCTACGCAAAAGAAATACGCTACTGTCTTGTTGTGGTTGTAGCACGAATGGGTCAGCTCGAACGAGAAGGGACGTTGCTCTCATAGAGTACCAGCCTAAAATAGATGCTGTGTGTTGTATGGTGAGTGTATTCTTCGTTCAGCAGAGGATGTGCTGTAATGATGCTGATAATGTTTTTAAATTGGTTTTCGGTAAACAATTAATCAACAACACCTTGTTCGTCTACCAAAGCGTATTTTTATAAAGTTATGTGATTAATGAACTTACAGTCCATCATAACTTAAATGGCTACTGCATTGTATATCTGCAGACAACTTCCGACAAAGAAGGATCAAAATGCGTTGCCATCTCTTTAAAACTAAATGAAGGTATGATACAGTAATGCCACCTATAGCTTGTGTTATTTTACTTTATTATGTACAAATATATGATGCACGCTTTTACGAGACCCATTAAAATTACAGGCTGTGAGACTTTCCTACTTACTCCTCCAAGATGCCAAAGCCTTCTTTGTTTACTTCTGTAGCCTTCTTTATTTGAAGTTGGCTAAAGGTTTCCATAGACTACAGTAGCCGCTTTCTATCAGGTAGCATGTGTAAATTTATTTGTATTTAAATTTATATAAAAAAATATACAAGAACCTACTGTGAATATCACAACGCTATAATAAAGCGTCCGGATAGCTCGAAATAAAAAAAGTGGGATACAGGCAGTTTAATTCGATGAATTCAAATAAAAATATAGAAGATTTACCGATTTTTATCGTATAAAAACATCGCGTCAATTGATCAGTCGCTATGGAATATAATATTTCTGTTCTCTACTTTTTCTTCACACATATTTGAAAATATCTTACTTTTCATTAGTAGAACGTTTATTTATTTATTTATTCTTTAATGCAGCCTTATCAAATAAAATACTATAAACGGTGGACTTAATCCATATTGGCATTTCCTCTCTGGTTTCTGATGATGCTTCTGATAATGCTATTTTACGGCTTTTACAGCTTTATTAGTCTAAGGGCTCGCGGACTTTCAGGCCGCAAGTTAAATAGGAGTGACTTTATATTATACTGCATCGTTACTTGTGTAACGATGACTCCTAGGACAGTGTACAACAGTCCACGTGCATGAGTTATCTAACGGCCGTCCGAACAGGGCGTGGCGGACCCCGGCTCTGACGGCGTACTCGTATCGTTCGATATTCTGGGTGATGAGAACCGCCCAGGGACGCGGTTGTACGGTATGTACGCGGTGTGAAGGGGTGTGCGTCGCGTCCGTCTGCGGACTTGCTGCGTCCCAAACGTTGTTGGTCTGACAGTGTTCGTGGCACTAGGTGAGTGTGTAGTGTTTATATGTAAATGACTGACGACATTTAACGCGGGTTTCGATTAGAATGTTACGGGGCCGCGTAACATTCGGAATCGGATCGCAGGTGGCTGTATTTACCACTAGCTGTTTGGGATGTATCTCGGTGCTCTCGAAATAGCGTCGAGAAATTTTCTTGAAATACTTAGAGATCGTCGGAAGTTGACAGTCTCTGTGTAAGTTGTAGTTTTGCTGGTAAAGCCGAGCTCCGGTGGCTATGCGAATGAATCTATTTTGGACGACTAGGAGGTCATTCGAATTACTATGGACCGCGTGCCCAAAAACTACGCTTGCGTAAGGCATAATAGGATGAACGCACGCTTTGTAAAGATAGAGATTGTGTCTTAAGGCCAATTTATTTACGTGGTAGAGCCATGCTGCAGCTATATTAATAGTACAGTTGTAACACGAATGGGTCGACTCGACCGGGGAAGGACCACGCTCTCACAAAATACCAGCGTAAAATAGCAGCTTAACGCTGCTGTGTTTCGTATGTTGAGTGTAGAGAACCGGAGACCCCTTTTACTGGAAATGAGGCATTCTATCTTAGTCCTCACGGGTGACAACGCATCTACATTTTAATTCGCAAATGAAGATAGATGTAAATGTCTATGGGCCACACCAACCACTTACCATCAAGTGGACTGTGTGCTAGTTTGCCACCCTTATTCTATAAAAAAAACAGTTTGCTATTGCTGTTAACTAGCGGATGGAGGCGAGTTTATCGATCTCCTATCGAGTTTTAGTAAAAATACCGCAGAAATAGGTGCCTTTACCTTAACACAATTAAAGCTTATGCGGTAAAATATTATCTATCCTAAAACTCAACGTATCTTATATCCTTCCAGGCTTTGTTTGGTCTATCCTGCATCGTGAAGGCAGTTTACATACATAAATTTCACAAGGACAAAGATAAAGGCAAATACATGTTGAGCGTTTTTTGTCACTATCAGTAGGAGCAACATTTCAGTATCACAGACAGACACTCAATTTTATTTATATGTATAGCCTATAATGAGATATTTCGATTAAACATCACATAATGAGTTAATCAGTATTTTGATTAAAATAAATTAAAACACGTCTGTATTAGATATTGTAATCAAGATTCTCCCTTTTGCTCGCCCTATCGCAACTCGCGAGCCATCCTATTGTACTGGTACGGCAGCTAAATAAGCTTTGTTTTTTCATTAATCTCCAGAGATTATAGTCTGTATTTTGCACGAAAGTCACGTTATAGGCTTTATTATAATAACCTACGATCGAATAATAGAGTATTATTATGTTTGTATAAGACAATATTTTTATTTTTTAGAAAATAAATAACAGTGAAAATTTGTATATGAATGTATAATATTATCACATCAAAATACAATAGAAAGCTTTTGTACAAAATAGATTCATCTGGTTAGCGCTCGCTGTAAATTTCATAGTACGCGAGCAACCCGGGTTCGATCCCCGGTGGCACCTATGAAATAGTAATTGCAATTTTAAGTTCTGATTTACCACGTGCTCGACAGTGAAGGAAAACATCGTGAGGAAACCTACATGTCTAAGAAATAAGAAAAAAAATTCGAAGACATTTGAAGTTCGCCAACACGCATTGGGGCTGCGTGGCAGACATTGTCTTGCCCTAAACCCTCTCAGAAATGAGGGGAGGCCTGTGCCCGGTAGTGGGACGTATATAGGCTGTAACTTTAACTTTTAGATTCATCATCATCATCGTTGTTTAAGCCAAAAAGTGTACTGCTGAATGTAGGCCTCCCCCAAGGAATGTCACAAAGCACGACCACATGCATCCATCGACTTCCTGCGTGTCTTACCATGTCGTCAATCAATCTAGCTGGTAGGGGGCCGCTCTACACTTTATCTCCAAGTATATCTATTACTCTGGTTCTATTGCGGATATCCTCACTTTTAAGTATATCGCTCAGTGAAACGTCGAGCATAGACCTCTCCATAGCTAGCCGAGCGACCTTGAGCTTAATCATATGGCCAGCAGTATAGGACCACGTCTTAGATCCATAAGTAATCAATGACGAGTGACAAAATAGATTATGAAAGATAAGAGAGCGATGGCTACCACATGAATGATACTCGTAAACAGGTGTTGCTTGTGGGGGCTGATCTGCTTGGGTTCTGGTTGGTGGCTGCATATACTTATATGTATATGTACATGGACAGCCTTGTTACAAAATTATAAATAATAGTGTGTTTGCCAACCCTCTTGAAAAAATTACCCTACGAAACTATTTATGAGGGAGGCTTACGTTCAGCAATGGACTTTTATAGACTGTTATAGATAGATGAAATTTCTTTGTTGGAAATTGAAAAAAAAATAATTATTAACTAGTTTTGTGTAGGTACTGCTTGATAATGTATGTTATAATTCTTGCTGCTAAAGGAAAAGTAAGGAACCTTCACAAGTTTAAATATCTTTTAAGCACAATCGAAGTAAGTAAGAGAGGACTTTTTTTTGGAAAAGGCTACCCCCACACTAGGATTTTCTCCTGTATTGTGGAGGCAGTTTGCAAATACAAATTGCACAAGGGCAAACATCCAGACCCGGAACAATAATTTGTAGGCCATACAAATTACAAATACTTGTTCCGTGCAGGATTCGAACCCGCGGCCCCCAGCGCAGCAAGGCATTGCTAAGCCATTGTGCCGCGGAGCCGTCACCAACTGTAATTAGAGCTGACAAAATTACAGATGAGAGGAGTTATAATGCGATAACTAATGAATAAGCATACTCAATGGGATTGTATCTGGTCTCCTATATTGCCCTTGTGATGACCTTCAGAGATCATGATTGATAATAAAAGAATTTTTTAATATGGCTGTTGCAAAATAGGTCG
Source organism: Parnassius mnemosyne (assembly GCA_963668995.1). Classification (NCBI taxonomy): domain Eukaryota; kingdom Metazoa; phylum Arthropoda; class Insecta; order Lepidoptera; family Papilionidae; genus Parnassius; species Parnassius mnemosyne. The sequence continues at coordinate 44,989,139 of CAVLGL010000024.1, read as the reverse complement.
GCTCGACCAGGGAATGAGGCAGAATAATGTTGTGTTTCGTGTGGTGAGTGTAGCAAAACCGGATACCCATTTTACTGGCTACGGGGCATTTCATCTTAGTCGTCAAGAGTGACAATGCATCTGTATTTTGATTCCGAATTGAGGATAGGTACTGCGTGCTCGTTTGTCACCCTTAAACTATAAAATAAAAAAAATATAAAAAAGGGATGATGATGCTGCTCCTACTGAAAGAAACCGCTCCGGTGCGCAGTGGCTTAGCAATGAGTTGCGGCACTCAGGGCCGCTGGAATAATAGAACAAGTATTATATATGGCCTACAAATAATTGTTCCGGGTCTGTACATTTGTCCTTGTAAATTTCATGTATGTAAACTGCCTCCACGATACAAGAGAAAATTCTAGTGTGTGTTAATGTTAAAAACTATAAAAATTATCTAACGAAATAATAAATCCGGTTTTACGTTAAAATCTATATACAAATTTGTCTTCGCTTGTGAACTTGTTATGAATTCAATCTGATTTGCGACTGACATGTCCTTTAAGATATTTCTAACGTCAGCTGTCATTTATATCTTACTTTATTTTCCACGCCTGGCGACTTTATCTAAGTTGCAATCTAATTAAAATTCAAAGTTACAATTGGCCTTGTCTTTCAAGTTTATCATTTACAAGTTAAAATGTTCTTCAATAAGTTTTTATTTTGTGTTTTTTTATTATTATTATAATGTTATAGTATTTATGTAAATAATAATATGTTTTTATTATTTTTATTGCTCATGCATTTGATATTCATACTTTGTAAATGACGACAGAGGAAAAGAAATCCTGGAGATGGGCAACAGCGTCTTCCTAATAACAACTTAAAAGAAATTCCGGTTGCCAACTACAATCCTTATGAGACTTTCTATGGAGAGGTATTTGTTCAGCAGTGTACTTTTGATAGGCTGTGATGGTAACGCTCTGGTTAGGTAGGTAGTATTATTCGTGCTTTTTATATAATTTTCTAACAATGCTTCTATATAACAGTACTCTATTCCTTTCATAACTTCAAGTAGCTACTTACGCTAAGAGTAACAGTTATTGTTGGATGGCGAAACCATACTTACCTTTAAGTTCGCGGTCTGTACCCCCAATCCATTACTTTCGCTTCATTTATGTGCAAATAAAAGAAGTTTTTCAATTAAAAACAACTTCCGAGTTTATTTCCTTTTTGCGTTACATTTTTTTCATAAAATAAGGCTGCTATTTTACGCTGGTATTCTGTGAGTGCGTGTCGCTTTCCCGGCAGAGCCGACCCATTCGTGCTACAACCATAATATCGCTACAGTATGGCTTTACGACGTGCATTTGTCCAAAATAATATTAATAAATATCCACATGTTACCACTATACTGTACCAATTTGGTATGGATATCAGAAGTTTGAAAATCAAGTCAATCAAATCAAGATGTCTGTCTTCGTTCTGGGAAAATATTAAAAACTGATCCAGCTTTGAATAACAAAAATCAAGTCCTCGAGTTATTTCTTCTACAAATCTTTCTTGGTAAATTATGTTAGTAAAATAGAATAAATCTATATTATGATATTAATTTATATATTTTCCAGGATAGTATGAAGCACTTGTATATGTGTATACCAAGTTTGGCTTATCACGAATGACCTTTAGAATAGTGTTGGAGCTCTCTCGTACTCTACGCATAAGAGACGCGATTCGTTGACGTATTACAGCGTGAAAATCTCAGTATGCGCTATCACAAACATACCTGGTGCACTGCAAAATCGCGGGGGCCCCAACATCACTCTGAAGGCATTATTAAATTAAACTCGGAGAGCATTGATAGCCCGTTGCTGTTGTAAATTGTTTGATAGACGGCTATATACAGTGTAATTTTAACTTCTGAAGAACGACACTCTCGTAACAGCCACCTCGATTAAATTTATTGGTGGATCACAAGCCACATAACGTCCCTTTTTTTTGGAACACCATAATCTTCCTTACATTATAAATAAGGCCATGTTATTCCGCAAACTAATCACACACTAAGATTAATTTTCTGAGAGAAGCAATAGAGGAACTCAGCAGCACCATGTCGTCAACGTAACTGATGCTATTAGCACAGTGTCCGTTAAGAGTTAGTGCGGTATTCTGAGACATGGCCATATTAATGAACCAAATACAGAGATTCTGGAGTCGCTTAAGTTTGTTAAGTCGCTCCTCGGTGATATCAAGGCAACAAATGTCACCATAGTCGAGGACAGGGAGTAGTAAAGATTGTGCAAGCGTAATTTTGGTGGAAATAGTTAGGAAGTAGTAAAGCCTCCGGAGTGAAACATATGCTGCAAACATTTTACGACTTACTGCATTAATTTGGGGAGTCCAAGAAGTAGAAGTAGTTGGAGTCCAAAAGGATACCTAAATTTTTAACAACGTAATTATAATGTATAGGAACATAAATATATAACGGGTTGTGCTTGAAATTTTTTTATTGTGAAAATCATTCTTGAACTCCCAATAATTATAGCTTGAAATTTGAAAGGATTCACCGTTAACCCATAAGAATGACTCTAGTCGAGAATACAAGCCAGATACCTATTGATACTTGCCACTGCTTTGAGAAGATCTTTAATGGTCGCTTGTAAGTATATTTGGAGATCGTCTGCATACAAGTAGTCTAATGACCATCATCATCATCACTATCATTAAATCCCTTCACAAGTCCACTGCTCAACATAGGCCTACCTCAAAGAATACCACAAAGCACGGTCCTGAGTCACCTGCATCTATCGGATTTCTGCATGTCTTACCAGTTCATCACTCCATGTAGTAGGGGGAGGGGGGCTGCACTGGGGTGCAACCGACTTTAATATAAGTGTGGGCACTTCCCCTACCAGTACGAACGAGAACCTTGCTTCCCTATCGGTTGTCGGTTCTTCGAGCTATATGACCGGCCCACTGCCACTTCAGCTTACTAATCCGTTGGGCTATGTCGGTTACTCTGGTTCTTCTGCGGACAACCTCATTTCTAAGTTTATCACGCAGAGAAACCCCGACCTCTTCATAGCTCGCTGAGCAACCTTGAGTTTCCTCATACGGCCAGCAGTGAAGGACCACGTCTCAGATCCATAGGTCAACTCTGGCAATATATGCTCGTTGTACAATCTCGTTTTCAAGTTTTGAGGTATACTTGACAAGAAGATATGTCGTAATCTCCCGAAAGATGCCCAGCCGAGTTCAATCCGTCGATTGACCTCTCGGTCGAAGTTGGATTTAGCTAGTCGGATTATTTGTACCAGATAAACATACACGTCAACTATTTTGAACTAAGTGCTCACATAAAATGTTTGTCCATATTCATCTTAAAGCTTATATGTTGGAAAGAATACTTATTGAAAGTTATTTGTGCTTTACTGGTTTGATAAAATCTCAGTCCTGGGAAGAACCAGCAAGAAACACTGTGGTACTGGTATTTTTTTAAACAATTATTATTTTATTATTTTTAATTTAAAATTAAAAATTTTGTACAGCCGACTTTAATATAAGTTATTAAGAATAACTCAAATAACTTAAAAACTATTGGTCTGACCTTGATCAAATTCACACGGAAACACACGAGAAGTATCAACTTTCATATAAAACAAGAATCATCGAAAGCGGTCCACCCAGTAAAAAGTTATGAGATAACACACATAAAAAAAACATTCGCGTCGAATTGAGTACCGTCTCCTTTTTGGAAGTCAGCAGAAAACATTTAGAAACTTCCTGGTAGCAGTCAGTCAAAAAAACTGAACAAGAAAAATGTATAAATGAAAACTTTCAATTACCTTAATCAACTCTTTCTACGTGGTAAGCCACGCATATAGGTATACCAGGAATGGGTCGGCTTCACCGGGGAAGGTTCACGCTCATACAGAATACCAGCGTTATATAGCAGTTCAATGCTGTAGTGTTTTGTATGGTAAATGTACAGAACCGATACCCCTTTTAATGAAATCGAGGCATTCTATCTTAGTCATCAGGAGTGACGACGCATCTGCAGTTTGATTCTTAATCAAAGAATGATATGGGCCATGCGCCTATGGGCCACAGTATCTACTTATCATCGGGTGGAATATTAGCTCGTTTGTATTCTTATACTTTAAAAAAAATTCTACGACTATCCTATTTCATTACTTTATTTTATTTTTTACACTTTATAGTTAAAACAAAAATTAAAAGACAACGTTACGTGGTAAAATCAATTTGCATTACTAGGTGGAAGGACTTCTTTTATGCCTAGGGTTTCATCTAGTTTATTATCACCTATTTCTGCCACCAAATATTATTACGGGCACTGCTGTATTCTGGTTTGTAATTTATAAAAAGTTCACATAATACTAGCGTGAATTAGCAGCTGTTGCGTCACATACAGTGAGTTTCGTGAATCACAAAATTATTTTACTCTAATTGAGACTTGCAATGTTGATCCTTAGGAGTGACAACGCATCTGTATTCTCATTTTTAATTAAGGAAACATGTGACTTTGAACCACATTTCATTAACTGTCAGGTGTATTGGGACATAAATACGTGAAAGGAAAACTTTGTATCCCTCTTTAAGCCTATAACGCGGGGAGTATTTTTTATAGAATAAGGGTGACAAACGAGCACACGGTGCACCTGAAGGTAAATGGATGCTGTGGCCCATACATTATCTACATTTATCTTCAACTAAAATCAAAATTATTTTCAGTTCTCTACACTCACCATATAAAACACTGCACTGTGGAATACATTAGTTAATATAACATTATATATTTGGCATTGAGCTGCTATTTCACGCTGGTATTTTGTGAAAGTGTGGTCCTTCTCCGGTCAAGCCAACCCATTTATACTAGAATCATAATATAGCTGCAGCGTGGTTCTAGCACATACAAAAATTTAGTTTTATAGTAATGTCTTTTTATGCCAAATAAATAATGATATATTAACTAGTGTATTCCAAAAGAAGTGTGCGCGACGTATACAATGAGGATTCTACTGTCACCCTATAGTTATGGGACGTTGAATGGCAATAGACAGTTCAGTTGTTATGAACTGATATCAAATTTGATTAGTTACAGAATAATGATCGTCTTCGAGTTAATATCTGTTCAGTAAACATCTTTAACCAGAATGAACATCAGGTCGGTCAATTATTCAATGTCGTACATCATCGCTCTTGTGGCTACAGAATTGCAATCAATTGTTGGCTATTCACTGTTTACGTCCGTATTAAGGATACCGTAAATGTTAATGAAATATTAACTTACAATGATAGAAACTAGACACTCGCCGTAAATCCGACGGCACGACGGCAGTAGCTTAGCAGTGAGGGCCGCGGTTTCGAATCCCACGCGGAACAAGTATTTGTATGGCCTATAAATAATTGTTTCGGGTCTGGATGTTTGTTCTTGTGAAATTTATGTGTGTAAACTACCTATACGATAAAGAAGAAATCCTAGTGTGGGGGTAACATTTTTTGGACACATGTAATATACAGCCTATATCGATTTTTTTACTTTGTTAAATCGATTTATTACAGTAATTTATTTTTGGTCAAAATTAAATAAAACGTTCATGAGGCGTGCACTTTAGATGTTTACAAATTTTTTTAGAATCGTTGTGATTTGAAACTTGGTTAATCGACAAAGCGACAATAAAAAGAGACGGACATATTATACAGCTGTAGCATTTAGCCTACGAGATAATGAGATAGAACATAGTATACAGTGTTTCCTATTATCTCGGTCTACTTTTCTGAAGGTTTCACTTCTATTTCGTGTGAACACACATGTTTTTTGTAATACGCGAGCCATCCGGGTTCGATCAACGTCGTCATCGAATAAAATGGTTTAGTGCTTGGCGGGAAAAGAAAACGGCATGTCTGAGAAATTAAAAAAATAGAAAGACACGTGAAGCTCATCTTTGCCAAGGATTAGTTTTTTTTTTTAATAAACATGTTATAACTTCATGGCTTGATCCAATGTCTATAATATTGGAATAGTCATTTGGGCAATACCACAAAAATAAATTGCTAAATATTTAGTGCTGCAAAATTAAATTTCACGCCAAAATAGCTTGATAAAATATTAGAAAACTACCAGCTTTTAGTTAAGCTAGCAGTTCTATAACACTTAAACTTATAACTGCTTAATACAGCACCAAATAGAAGCATCAATAATTTAGTGCTCATCTTTAGCAGAGTGATGAAATATTGACATGCAGGTACGCTATCACCTTATGATATAAGATAATTATTAGTGCTCAGTTGGTGCTGCAAGCATATGCGAGAAATAAGCGCTAAAAAATATTTTCATATGTGTACCGTAAACCGCCAGTTTGACAGGTTCAGCAAAGTATATGTTCCAAAATTAACATCGTGGTGAGTTATCACCAAATGATATAGGATCATAATTCAGTGATCATTTAGTGCTGTCGATATACGAAAAAGTAAAGAAAAAAGAAGCAAAGAATTTTTTTAAAAAACAAAAATTTTTCATAATTGTTTTTGTTTAGTTTTTGACACTCAATAATAGTTTCAATCTAATTTTTTATTGAACTATTCAATGAAAATTAATAAAATATTATATATTTATAAATTCAGTTAAGTATACCAATTATTAATACAATAATTATTTAAATTCGAACAAAGTTTGAATTTTTTCAAAATCCATAATCTCGATGAATGGTGAGAGGCACACTGAACCTAAACGTTAAGTTGGAGAGTTCACGTCTAATGAAGTCAACGCTCCATCCCTCTTGTGCTCTAATCCAGAGTCCCGAAACCTTTCAGCTCGAGCTACAAAACCGTTTTCAGTGCGTAAAAGATTGCAATGCAGTAGACGACATGAATGACATGCTCGTGGAAACTGTCCATGCGGTCGAAGCTAAGTTTTGCAAGACCCACCGCAGAAGAACACAAAAACTCTCTGATCACACTCTTAATGTCATGGCTGTTAGACGGGACATTCCTCGTCTAACCTACCCTTGCAGCTTCATTTAGCTGTAGTCTTATGTAGATTTGACAGCATAAAACCAACTGAACAGACAGATCTACAAACGCATGCGGCGGAATATACGCAACTTTAATACTGCTCGTATTGAAGAAGCGATCGAGTGGAACCAGTGCTCCAAAGTCTTTACTGTAGATCTGTCCGCCAGAAAGAACCAATTGTCAAAGCTGAAGATAGAGTGTGGCAGCATCGTTTCCGGGACACCTGAGATTTTGAGTGAGATTGAGATGTTCTATGAGCAGGTGTAAACATCATCGTTGGGGCGCAAGTGTGAGTGAGTGATCAAAGAGCAAGTCTTATGCGATACTATTCCGATGATATCCCGGGCGTCAGTCTTAGCAAGATCAGAATGGCTCTCGAGCACCTTAAAAACGGCAATGTCCCAGGCGGTGATGGAATTACAGCGGAGCCTCTAAAAGCGAGTAGAAAACTGGTACTTGAAATCCTTCAGAAGGTCTTTAATTCCGTCCTCCACGGTGGCACTACAACAGAGGCGAGGTGCAGAGGTGCGGTTGACACCTTTCTTGTTCTTTAAGAAAAGTGTCAACGCTCTCTTGAAGAACTACAGACCGATTTCCCTTCTGAGCCGCGTCTACGTGCTGTTTTGTCTCGCTTGCATAATGGACCACTTCCATCCTCCCCAACAAGCCGGTTTCCGAAAAGTTTTAGCACCATAGACTACGAATATATCCTTCAGCAAATTGTACAGAATACCGAGAAGTAAGATTTGCCAATATGTCTGGCGTTTGTGGACTATGAGATAGCATTTGATTTCATCGAAATGTGGGTGGTGCTGCAGTCCTTTCAGCGATGTCAAGTTGACTGTTGGTATATCGAAGTGCTGAAGTGCTTGTACAGTAGGGCTACGATGGCTATCCGAGTACAGAACCAGAGTACGAAACCTATCCAATTGCAGAGTGGTGTAAGACAAGGTGACGTTATATCCCCGAAACTCTTCACCGCTGCATTGGAAGACGGTTTTATGCTTCTGGACTGGAAAGGATACGTTATTAACATCAATGGCGAGTACATCACTTACGTTCGCTTTGCCGACGATATAGTCCTTATGGCAGAATCGCTAGATAACCGAAGCACTATGCTCAATGACCTCAAAAGTGTTTCCCAACGAATAGGTCTTAAAATGAGCATGGACAAAAGAAAGATCATGTTTAATGTCCATGTCACACCTATGCCGGTAGTTGTTGGGAGCAATAAGCTCGAAGTTGTTGACGATTATGTTTACCTGGGACAACAGAAGAGAGAGGAATGATATCCCAATAATCAACCCAAATTGTTTTATTATAGTAAATATCCCTAAAACTTTATTTTACTTCTTTCTCTGTCTTAAAGATTAACTGGTTAAGAAAATATTTTCTTTTAAAAGTTTATTTCGAGGCAATTTTGCAGCGTTTGCCCGGTCAAGCGAGACTCCATGGGATTTATCTCACCTCATTTTGGAAAAAAAGGAAGAGTATTACCTTTTAAGATATAGTTATAAACTCACTGAAGATGTATTCAAGAGATCAGAAAACAAAAGAGTAAAATCTAAAGTATAAAATATTTAAAAAGCCAAGTTAGAATTTTTAAAGCACTTTTGGTAATTCTTACCTCATAATAATATTATTTCAGTAAAATTGATAATACAAATCTGTTATACGAGTGTGACTCTGAAAGTTCTTAGAAAATCAAAAACTGAACACAGTAGCAAGTTTTATTATATTATATATTATTTTTATTATATTATATATTATTATTAGTTTTATTATAACTTTTCAAAATAATGTCCATTTACATCAATACATCGCTGCATCCAATGGAACCACTGAGAAAAGCACTTTGCCCACTCATCCTTAGGGGTCTCTTCGATGGCATTTTGAAATACAGCCACTGCTTCGTCGGCGTCCATAAAACGAAGTTTTCCTCGAAGTTTTTCTTTCATTTTCGGAAATAAATAAAAACCGAAAGGTGCGTGGTCGGGCTATAGGGCGGGTGACCCAGTAATTCTACGTCTGACGTTACCCAGGAGTCGAGTGTTTGCTTGGCGGTGTGCGATGAGGTTTCTAATTACTTTGCAAAATGTCTTACGTTAATCACACTTCATAATATAGGGTAATGCAATTATAGCAACACTACGTGGTACATTTACGTGTTAGAGCCATGCTGCAGCTATGTTATGGTTGTAGTACGAATGGGTCGGCTCGACCGGAGAAGCACCACGCTCTCACATAATACCAGCGTAAGATAACTTAATGCTTCTATGTTTCGTATGGTGAGTGTAGAGAACCGGAGGCCCTTTCACTGGAAACGAGGCATTCCATCTTAGTCCTTACAGGTGACGACGCATGTGCATTTTGATTCGTAATCGAAGATAGATGTTGATGTCCGTGGGCCACAGCAACCACTTACCATCAGGTGGACTGTGTGCTCGTTTGTCACCCTTATCCTATAAAAAAAAAACTAAATACTATATTAGTTACCTTAAACGTACCGCTGAGGTACAATATGCCTAGCCTCATTTGAAGTGTGGTTTTATAATTTCCTATTATTATTTAGTTATAGAATAAAGGTAACAAACGAGAACACACGTTCACCTGATGGTAAGTGGATACTATGGCCCGTAGACATTTATATTTATGCTCGATTAAGTATAAAAATACAGATGCGTTTTCACCCCTGAGGACTAAGATGAAATGCCTCGTTTCCAGTAAAAAGGGGCTCTATTGTCTACACTCACCATACGAAATACAGCAGCATTAGGCTGCTAGTTTACTTTTGTATTATGTGAATGTGATTATGGTTCAGTACAAACAGCTACTCATTCCTAAATCGTTTTCTATTCAATATTATACGAGCTTGTTCTATATACTATTTTGAGTCGTTAGGAAATTTCGATAGTGTGACTTAGGCTACCGTTGCTATCCGATCCATAAACACTATTTTATAGAGCTTAATTTGCTCAAATTAAAAGTAATAATTGTAACAAAAACCGGCCAAGTGCGAGTCGGATTCGCGCACCGAGGGTTCCGAACAAATCCGTAGGTATATAAGTTTAACTTTATTAAATATATTTTTATTATATGAAGTAACTAAAAATTAATACTTTTCGCAATTTTTCCTTCATCTGTGCTATAATACGTTGCTTCGTACCAAATTTTAAGATTCTGAGTTCACGGGAAGTACCCTGTAGGTTTTGATTCCCTTGCGAATGTCGAAAATTTGCGGCATAAACGGCTGTATCTTTTGATTTCGTTGGCTTAGAAGTTTGATTATTCACAGCTCCAAGGGAGAGTAGACTTGAGTATTTGATATGAATTTCAGCTTGGTACCTCTACGCGTTCCTGAGAAAAATGGTCTTGACAGACAGACAGACAGATGGAAAACAAAATGATCCTATAAGGGTTCCGTTTTTTTCTTTTGAGGTACGGAACCCTAAAAAAACATTTTGTTGACTGTGTAGTGGCGGTGTAAGAATATTCACTACTCCATATCTTCCCGTGGGTAGTAGTAAAAGACGACAGAGGGAAACCAACCTGGAGATGGGCAGCAGCCTATTTGTAATAATAACTAAAAATAGGAAAATATGCAGTTTTCACCCTGCCTGCCAAGCGTAGGAACTATGGGAATTACCCCCTTTTGAGGGAATTGATGGAGAGGCTTATATTTTGCAGTGGACTTTTGATAGACTGTAACGGTAAGTAAATTTTGAAATGCTACTACACACATGATTTTTTTTTATAGGATAAGGGTGACGAACGAGCACACAGCCCACCTGATGGTAAGTGGTTGCTGCGGGCCATAGACATCTACATATATCCTCTATTAACAAATCAAAATGCAGATGCGTTGTCACTCGTGAGGACTAAGATGGAATGCCTCATTTCCAGTAAAAAGGGCCTCCAGCCACCTGCACTCACCAAGCGAAACGCAGAAGTAAACCTCTACTTCACGCTGGTATTCTGTGAGGTCGTGGTACCATCTCGGTTCGAGGCGGCCCATCCGTGCAACAGCAAAAGCCGCCACGTGGCTCTACCACTGTTAAATGTTTGGTTGCCACTGTAGACATGATAAGTTTTTGTTATAAGTACTGCATATACTTTAGTTAAAAGCTGTTATTATGACATTACAAACATGCACTTTAATTTTATTTATTTGTGTAGATTGAAATTTCAAAGTCAACAACTGGGACGTTGTTTAAACATATAGATTTAAAATCTTCACCCCCTATTTATTCCACTCTTATTTATACTCTAAAAAAGACATTTAAATACTGTTCAGTTATTCCTTAAAATTGCTAAACGTTTATAATAAAACATGCGTCAAATATAGGACATTCTCATTATTTGAACTCAGTGACAACATTTATATAATACTAGCTTCTACTCGCGGCTGTTCTCGCGGTTAGTAAAATCGGACCAATTTTTTATTGCATCATGGATAAAAAGGCTGTCATTTGAGATAGACAAATTTTGTTTACAAGGAATACCAATATACCCTATGTTCTATTCTAGTATGTTTCCATAATACTTCAAAGATTCGTCAAAATTCATTCAAATAGTTTTAACTTACTTGAGTCACAAACATACAAACATTTACAGTTATAACATTAGTAGAACTTTGTTGTAATGTGATATTGTGATAGTCATTTTTCAGTATTTATTTTCCCTATTATGTAAATCCTTGAAATGGGATTTACATAATAGGGAAAATAAATACCACAGAACTCGTTGCAAAGGGCATACGATTTTCAAGATTTTTTTTTAAATATTCCAATTTAAAGAATTCAGATTCAATGTAAAAAAATAGAACTGAATGACAGATGGTGCTTTTGAAGTCTTTATGAAAATCATCTGGGGGCACAACAGTGCCCCCGCCAAGTCGAGCAAAACAGCGGCACGGCCGTACCATCCTTTTCTCGAAGCAGTTCAGGCCATTTTTGAAACCCTATAACTTCGTTGTGGATAAAACTAGAAGCCTTAATTTTTCACTAAACTATCCAATTTCATATAATATGTATTACTTGAAAGCTACATTGTGTTTTCATGCGATGGCCATGTCAATCTATTTATTTAATACGAGTATATAAAAGATTTTTAGAATTGATGTGGTCACTATAAGATGTTGTTAGGTTAACTAATTACGTAATAACTTAAGACAGAAGGACTCTTAAGTATGGAATGAATAAATTAACTGACTTGGTATTACATGGACCTCACAACTTTTTACAGTAGAAGAACTGATAGTTATGCTTTTTATGGCATTCTTTTTAGTTCCAGTTTTATTTCGTTTAATTTAAAATATCGCTTGTGAAATCTTAATAACTTTAAAGTCATCATCGCTTTGAGATCCTATTAACTTTAAAGTCAAGTCATTATATTACAGTTTTAAATCCGGTTTAACATGAAATCATCATATATGTGAGATACTAGTCTTGTTAGTTTTTTTGCCACTATGTAAATAAACAAAAACTTTATTGACGTAAGTACGTACGTGGCAAAAAACTATTTTTATAAGAAAATATTACATTAAGAAGCATTATCATGTTTATACGTAGTAGAGCCACACCAGCTATATAATGGTAGTAGCATGAATGGGTCAGCTCAACCGTGTAAGGTCCATGATGTCACAGAGTCATCATCATCATCATCATTACAGCCCTTCACAAGTCCACTGCTGAACATAGGCCTCCCACAAGGAATGTCACAAAGCACGGTCCTGAGCCAACTGCATCCGTCGACTTCCTGCATATCTTACCAGGTCGTCACTCCATCTAGTGGGGGGACGCCCAACACTTCGTCTGCCGGTACGAGGCTGCCACTGGAGAAACTTTTTTCCCCATCGGTTGTCGGTTCTTCGAGCTATATGGCCGGCCCATTGCCACTTCAGCTTACTAATCTGTTGGGCTATGTCGGTCACTCTGGTTCTACTGCGGATATCCTCATTTCTGAGTTTATCACGCAGAGAAACTCCGAGCATAGCCCTCTCCATAGGTCGCTGAGCGACCTTGAGCTTCCTCATCCGGCCAGCAGTGAAGGACCACGTCTCAGTTCCGTATGTAATCACTGGCAACACGCACTGGTTGTACAGTCTCGTTTTCAAGTTTTTAGGTATACCTGACGAGAAGATATGCCGTAATTTCCCGAACGCTGCCCAACCGAGTTGAATACGTCGATTGACCTCTCGGTCGAAGACTATTTATCACAGGTAGACATACTCAGCAACAACTTCGAGCTTAGTGCTCCCAACAACTACTGGTATAGGTGTGACATTAAACATGATCTTTATTTTGTCCATGTTCATCTTAAGACCTATCCGTTGGGAAATACTATTGAGGTCATTAAGCATAGTGCTTAGGTCCTCCAGCGATTGTGCCATAAGGACTATATCGTCGGCAAATCAAAGGTGAGTGATATACTCGCCATTAATGTTGATACCGCATCCTTTCAAGTCCAGAAGCTTGAAAACGTCTTCCAATGCAGCGGTGAAGAGTTTCGGGGATATGACGTCACCCTGTCTTACACCTCTCTGCAATTGGATAGGTTTCGTTCTCTGGTTCTGTACTCGGATAGCCATCGTAGCCCTACTGTACAAGCACTTCAGCACTTCGATATACCGACAGTCAACTTGGCACCGCTGAAGGGACTTCAGCACCGCCCAAATTTCGACGGAATCAAAGGCTTTCTCATAGTCCACATACGCCAGACATAGTGGCAAATTGTACAGAGTACCAGCGTAAAATAGCAGTATAATGCTGCCATCTTTCGTATGGTGAGTGTAAAGTACCAGAGACCAATTTTACTGAACTCGAAGCATTTCGTCTTAGCTCGTGTGGATATACATAGCGTGCACTTACCATCATGTAGACTATGTGTACCAAAAACAATACAGCAACATCCACATTCTTAATAGAAAAATCATTGAAGAAAATTGGTCTTAGGTGAGAAACTTGTGGTACTCAAGATTTTATGGTTTTTTTTTTTATAGGATCGGGTGACAAACGAGCACACAGTCCACCTGATGGTAAGTGGCTACTGTGACCCATAGACATTTACATCTATCCTCAATAAAGACTCAAGATGCAGATGCGTTGTCACCCGTGAGGACTAAGATGGAATGCCTCTTTGCCAGTAAAAAGGGTCTCCGGTTCTCTACACTCACCATACGAAACACAGCAGCGTTAAGCTGCTATTTTACGCTGGTTTTCTGTGAGAGCGTGGTCCTTCCCCGGTCGAGCCGACCCATTCGTGCTACAACCATAATATAGCTGCAGCATGGCTCTACCACGTTATAAAATCTGATCTATATCCGCGAACAATTGTTGCTTGTCTTCTATTAGATATATATATATATATATATATATATATATATATATATATATATATATATATGAGTTTATGCCGCGGGCGTAAGTCTCCGTTGATACCTAATGCCTTTAATTTGTTTAACAGCAAAAAGTGATCCACTCTGTCGAAGGTCTTTTCAAAATCCGTATAGATCACGTCAACTTGTGCACCTATTCATTCTGTTTAGTATGTCGTTTGTAAAAAAAATGCTGATATTAGTTGTAGTAGAACGATTGCTCATCAAATCCATGTTGTTTATTAGGAATTGCTCAGGTAATAATAGAAACGAATAAAACTTTTGTTATCTATTTACTTCGTGACTGAATGTTTGGAATGTATTCATTATTTAAACATTCTGAACTGATAAGTGTGGTAATAAAATTTAGTTTTCGTCGATGACTTTATTAATCAGTCATGGTAGCTTAGAGTCTAAGCGATCGCTATAAATTTTACAGCACGCGAACAATTTCCCGCGTTCGATCCACGCGGCACTAATAAAATTGTCAATTACAAATTTAAGTGCTGATTTACCAAGTGCTCAGCGGTGAAGTAAAACATCGCGGGCGGGAGGTGTTCTTCAAACAGGGTGGAACACATTATTTTATTTTATTACGCCGATATTAGCAAATTTTTTAACATATTTTTTTAACTCCTGCAATCTTACATGGTTCATTTTTTGCGTTTGTTATTCCCGCGATTGGAACGCATTAAATCATCGAATTTCCATCGCTTACCACATCGGGAGTGTAAATCAATTGCATTACTGTGACTCGATTGAATCACAAGAGCGATATGAATGTAAATGGCTTGAGGTAAATTAATTTCGGAAATGCTTTGATTGATTTTCTTTTATATTAACGTACACATCTTTCAGAATATCACACACAGAATATCTCACTGAATAGTAGAGTAAAGTAACGTTTAACTTGTAAGGGTATTCATCTCGAATACCGGGCTTTTTAGTTTTTTTATGCTACTTAGACCAACAAACACGTCGCTTATAACTGAAATTGTAAATTATATAAACTACAAAAAAGAGCCTTATCGCAGCTAACAAAACAGCTGAGGACCTTCAAGCGGCAGAACAGATTTTGGTAAAACCTCGCTACCACCGATAGGAAACCTGTATTTAAATAAAAATACCGCACTCGAATTTGTTCACCTAATAAAAAAGTAAATAATATAAACATTAGCCTTAGCAGCTTATGGAAAATGAGGTCACCGTAACTTCATAGTCCGGAGCAAACTATACAGTATATTGTACATATAAATAAAATTGAACAGCCTGTCTATAATATCGAAGTAACTGCCTTATAAGCTATTAAACATGAATAACATTTTTTTAAATTTTGGTCTGTCTGTCTGTCTAGTCTAATCTTCGGAATAGCTGAACCGACTTTAGTGAAACTTCATGAACAGATAGAGATCAATTCTAGAAAATATCTAGCTTCATTTTATCCAAAAAGTGAATAAAAAAGAAAAATTGATGAAAAAAATGGTCGCTGATTATCTTAAATTTAAATAACGCCGTATTTATAGATCATACCCAGGTGACGCCACTGCGCAATACCATCTCACTACTTATGCTTTTTTAAGTGCTCATTAAAACATATTATACTCGATAGTGAGGGAAACACAGAATGTAACCTGCGTATCTAATGGATAAAACATTTTGATATATTCTAATAGGTTTAGGCATCCTCTCCCCTTGAAAGGGTCATGAAGAAGTTAATCCGCCGCGTTACTGTAATTCAAGTTGGCAAACTTTCTGGAAGCAAAAGTTTTAGAAGTATTTTTATTTATAATATAGTAGTAACTTTGCTTAGTAAAAACCTTTTATTCACCCTTTCTTTGAAGACAAATTAAAATCGGATGTAATGTACGTGGTACAGCCATGCTGCAAATTTATTATGTTTGTAGCACGAATCGGTCGGTTCTACCTGGGAAGGACAGATTTAATGCGTTCCTGATAGAGTAATATCCCGTAGCTGCTTGCTTTACCATTCTGTTTATATTTGAAGTGAATTAATATGACAACGTTCTGCGCTATGAGGAATGAACTATATTGAAATTGAATGCAAGCATAGAAATCGATATGCGTTTACTAGTTATCATCCCGTAGCTGTCATAAAACGTGACAGAGGGACATGAAATAGGAAATGGGCAGCAGCATCTATTTTTATACAATAACAAAACGACAAACGAACTTAGAGTCCACGTGATGGTAAGTGGCTACTGATGCCCATTGACATATGGAGCCAACTTCAAACAAAGCAGTAATTTTCATTGGCTTTATGTACTGTTTAGACTGGAACACGACAGTACAACTGCTACGTTTATTATAATCATAAAATTTTTGTAGGATTAGCAGTTACTGACAATATTTGAACGGTGGAGTCAAACACGCGATTTTATAATTTGGCGTTCGTACATTTAATCTTGTCGTTTAAATTATTACATAAGATTTTTACTTACAGCCTTGATACTTGCATCGTATCTTCCCGGACGTCAAGAATCTACAGGCTTATGACAGCTATTTCCTGCTTGGATTGATTTTGGTACTGATTTGCTGCAGGGCAGTATATTTTCTCCGAATTTTTTTTTTTTCATATACCAATGTTACATTTGCCTGTTACTCATACCATGTTTACTAGGAACATCATACCTTCACCTTAATATAAAATAACAACGCTATATATAGTACACACACATATATATATATAAGCATTACATATATTGTTGTTATTACGATTTGCCAATTACGGCAAAGGTCATACATCATACAGCCAAAAATAACTGATGCCTTTCATTGTAACATTTTTTAGACTGCTAAATCCAGTGGACAGTGGATGACAATAGTTAATGTGCTGAGGCTGATAAAATACTTGAGATTTATATTGCCATCGAAGGTACTAGTTCAGACATAAGACAGACTGAAATAAAGCAGAGGGAGAGAGTAATAAATAATTATATATTTAATAATAAAAATAACGAAAAGGTACTTCATATAAACGTCCCAATTATAAATACAGGCTCTCACTACTCATGACACCATCTACATCATCTGGTGCTTTTGCTATGCTTGCATCCAGGGGATGTGGATGGTATCGTAGTGTCGCACGGGTGACTGGGAGGGATCAGTCGGTAATTCTACGAGTCTCATTATGGTCGTTGGGCTAAACCATTACCTCTACAATGAGATTCTGCCTAAGTAAGACAAGCGACGTGGTTCTGTTCGTTGTAGTATTTCTTCTAGTGTAAGAAAGGAAGATCGTGTTGCTGAGAGGCTGCTTTGATTGAGATGGGTAGTGTTGATATTGTTTTGCATATTTTGATGTTTTCATTTAATTATGTCCTTCACGTTACACCAATGTATTGGTCGGACTGTATGTGTAGTGCAATAAGCTGTCTTATTTCTGATAATGATTAATTGCGTAAGCAAGAGAACAAGTTGAACATCCGTTCTCACACTTTTATTAATTTTACAATTAACATACAGAGTAATTTCTAATATGAGTAACATTCTTTTATTTAAATAATTTTGGAATAATTTTTAACAATATAATATCTACAAAAGATATTTCAACAAAATACCTTGCACGGCAAAATTTTCATTCACGAAAATTCTATCTTACTATCCGAAACTCAATAAAGTCAGGACATGAAAATTTGTCAAGTCCTTTCGTAGTTGTTAATGCAACGTACATTCAACTTCACTTTATTGCATATTGCATGTATGTATATATTTTTTTATAAAACTGAAGTATCAAAGGATCTTACAGTCTACCTGAAGGTCAGTGGCTACTGGAGCCCATGGCCACCTGCAGCCACCATCAAATAAAGAAGGCTACATATGAGTCGTCAGCTCTGAGGTATAAGATGGAATACCTCACAACCTGTAACCACGCTAGTTCTCAATCCCCTTCAGACCTTCTAAGATTCCTATATTCCAAAGCAGAACGTTTCCCTTACAATATGTTTGTCGAGATCCATTTTCCATGACCCACTTTTAGATAATTTTAAAAGTTTAATTATATCAAATATGGTTAAGACTTTAATTTTTTTCTGATATTGCGTACTTTAAAAAAAGTTAATCTATGTGAATTTTTATACGTCCGCCTCCTCGATACTGGAGAAATCCCGAGTGTGTGCGTAAGTGTTTTCAAATGATAACAAATAAAGGCCACGTTCTGCGAATAATCTAAATTAACACGAGAAAAACAAAGACGTTACAAAGTTTGTCGAGTCACGTCTTCGGGTGAATTTTATATATATTATAGAATAGTTACGCTAAGCCTTTTCACTCTTGCTTTTAAGACGCCATTGTTGTAATGGGACGAAAACACAAACGCTGGCATAACTCCACTCCTTTGCTGTATTTATAACGAAAGGCGAAGCGAAGCGTTTGGTTACTATACGTTAAACAACATAGGGTAAGACTCTCTGATCGCCTGCTTCTCCGATCGTGGAATGGGTAGGGAAGAATTAAGAAATAATATTTAAGTCATTTCATTTTTGTTTAATAATAACAAACACATTTAATAAAAAGGTGTTTTTACAATTTAGTATAATATCTACAAAATTAAAATACTCTTCAGAAAACCCAGTTATATATTACTTATTATTTATTGCGTAATTTAAAAATATGATTTCTTTATAATTTCCATTAATTGCTTTAATCCAACGTAACTAACAACTTTACTCAATAACTATAATATAGTATATAACTTAATTTAGTCTCAGGTCTATAAAATATAAAAAATATTGTAATATCCAAAAAGAGTGGTTAAGTTGTAAAAAAAAACATTTAACTTTTTTTTTATAGAAATAAGGTGACAAACGGGCACACATTCCACCAGATAGTAAGTGGTTGCTGTGGCCCATAAACATCTACAACGATCCTCGTTTGCAAATCAAAATGCAAATGCGTTGTCAGCCTTGAGGACTTTGATGGAAAGCCTCTTTTCCAGTAAAAAGGGTCTCCGGTTCTCTACACTCACCATACGAAACACAGCAGCATTAAGCTGCTATTTTACGCAGGTATTCTGTGAAAGCGTGGTCCTTCCCCGGTGGAGCCGACCCATTCATGCTACAACCATAATATAGCTGCAGCATGGCTCTACCACGTATATACAATTACACTTACAATTAGTCCTCCGGTGCCGTGTCACCAGGAACGACGGAATTAAATATAAATCCATAATAATAATTTTATTGAATTTTTAAGTAATACAAGATATCGTGAAAATTTTCATTTCAGTTCATCCATCCATGTATAACAGCCTATAAAAGTCAACTACTGAACATAGGCCTCTTCTATAGATTGCATTATAATGGAACTTTACCATAGTTGCCACGCTTGGAAGGTGTGTTGGCAACCACAGTTTTTTTATTATTTTGATGTCCAAGATCTGTTACAATTTCCCTCTGTCACTGTCTCCCAATGAAATCATGTAAGTCCCCTTTAAGTAAACTTAGAAGTAAACTTTAAATCAATCAATATGAAAATCTGTCATTATAAGTGGTTATCAGCATGAAATTTTAAAGTGTAAGAGCTAATTATAGACCCCATTTCACAAGCCTTTGTTCGCCAATCAAAGTAGTTTGATGAAGGTGAAGTTTGACATCGAAGTGTAATGAAATTTTGAGCACAATTATGTTCACTCCTGTGATGGAGTAGGTGAATGTTTAAAATAAATTTTAGTATGAAGTTTAGATGTACTAAGAATATTATGTATTCTTGTGAATTGAGTTTATTCAAGGCTTTTATTGAGCAGTATACTTGTGAGGAGCTGTTATATTTTAATAGATGTAATGATGACTATCGAGCTCAAAATAATTCTGTTTGAATATCATATATCTACCATTAATTATCATTATATTATTTTATTTAGTTAATTAAGTCACCTGCCACTAATTTTCACCACTCTATGAATTGACTGGTAGGTAAAGCTAACTGGTATGTTAGCATTATCTACCAGCAACTGCCACTTTATGAGCAATTAAGTTTTTATATAAAAAATAAGTTAATTAACAATACATATAAATAAAATTGAAGTGTCTGTTTGTAATGACAAAATTACAATTTTTTACAAAATGCATATGAAAGTATATACTGTAATTAATAACAAAAATACAATTTTTAAAGTTTTTGTCTGTCTGTCTGTCTGTCTGTCTGTCTGTCCGTCTGTCTGTCTGTTTGTTCCGGCTAACCTCCGAAACGGCTGGACCGATTTTGACGGGATTTTCACTTGCAGATAGCTGATGTCACAAGTAGTAACTTAGGCTACTTTTATTTCAGTAAAAGTCAATTCAATTCATAGAGTGGTGAAAATTAGTGGCAGGTGACTTAATTAACTAAATAAAATAATATAATGATAATTAATGGTAGATATATGATAGTAAAACAGAATTATTTTGAGCTCGATAGTCATCATTACATCTATTAAAATATAACAGCTCCTCACAAGTATACTGGAATTATTTTCTGTCGTCGTTTTTCTGCCCGATTACAATGCAACAATTTTATGATTAACCATCAAGGCTTCACTGCTTACTATAGGATAGTATTGTAGTCAAATTGATTCTTGGGGCACTTTTACAACAAAATCCCAGTAAATATTAAACAAAATCGGTTTTCAGCAATTTTTTAAACTTCATAAAACAAATTATTTTATTTTACGAAATATTGTATAAAAGGGTTATATATATATTAAGGAATTTATTGATGATTTCCCTGGGAATGAGGTGATAACTACCAAGGTATTTCTAATATGTTTTGTTTTGTTTATTACTGTGTAACATATGAAATAATATCGTAAACTGTTTTATAAAAAGTAGTCACGCTGGATTTCAGGCTAGTTCTTCCCAGGGCAGAGGTATTTTTGTAACTCGTTGTAAATTAAACATAAAAATGGCCTTCAATATGTATAATTTATAATCTTTATTGAATAAAATGTTTTTGTTTCTATATCATAGGGTTATAACAAGTAAAAACACTTATAAAATTAAATTTCTCGATCTGTCCTTTGTTTATTTAAATGTATTCT
Organism: Parnassius mnemosyne; assembly: GCA_963668995.1. Classification (NCBI taxonomy): domain Eukaryota; kingdom Metazoa; phylum Arthropoda; class Insecta; order Lepidoptera; family Papilionidae; genus Parnassius; species Parnassius mnemosyne. The sequence goes on along the minus strand of CAVLGL010000024.1, from coordinate 44,967,720 downwards.
GTTCCTAACAGTACAATTTTATTATCTTTAATCTATGGAAGGTAGTGAAAGTTGGGTGTGGCAAAATAAATAAGAGAATAGAATAAATGCTGCAGAAATTCAGACATTAAGGAGCATGTTGAGGCTGAATCTGAATGACCGAGTTAAATAATTCTATACTATTCCCAGACGAAAGCTATTTCTTTGGATGACAGGCATGAGTGTTTATGATATGATACATAATTTTCAAACTTGTTTATCTTGCGAAAATTTGTCATTATCACAAACATTTTCCTCATCACATACTTTTTCTCGAAATGCCAAACTTCTTCACGTCGACGCATCATAATTATTGATGAACGAAGTAATGCAGATAGAGTGATAGCTGAAGATGATAGTTCTCTGCACTCATCATACAAAACACAGCAGCATTGAGCTCCTATTTTACGCAAGTATTCCGTGAGAGCGCGGTGTTTCACCGGTCGAGCTGACCCATTCTTGCTATAACCATAATATAGATGCAGCGTGGCTCTACCACGTATTAAGCTTGTTATAATATAATAAAGAATACTTTTAAACTAAATAATCGCAGAAACGCCTATTTGCAGTCGACCAAGCGTACGTTGTTGCATACACTATTACAACATTACCTTTGTTATATCAGCTGGGTATAAACCGAACCTGTTATATTCTAACAAAGCTAGAGCGTCTGCTTTGTTGAATGTAATTGTTCAAATACATTACTGTTGCAGCTGCAACAATTCCTGTATGCTAAGACCTAATTAAATTGCTCGTTCCGTGTTGATTTAATATAGAGTTTACCTTTACTCTTCATAATTTAATTAATTTATGCCACCCGTTTTTTTATACCATATTTTATGGCGCTTAAAATAAAAATGTATATTTTGGACAACAAGGATCCATAATAATTATGTATTACTACTTCGCTTAAGTAGGGTCTATTAATGTTGTATTTTTTAGATTTAAGATAATCAAAGACCATTTGTTTTATAATATATTATTTAAAAAAAAGTCTCTGCAATATTAGGTAAAATATAGCCTAAATAACTTTTTTTATTGATCTCTACTTATGTATGTACCTTAACACAATGTAAGGCAGTTATTTTTATATTACAGTCAGACACTTCCATTTTCTTTATATAATGCATAGATTATAAGTAAAAATTAAGTAAAGTAAGAAAAACAAGTAAGATAAGAAAAAAAATAAGTAAATAGGAAATTAAAAGTTACCAGGATATCCGTGACTGGTCGACGCTGCTGGTGAAAAGAGAACGTGTTGTTTTCTCGCTCAAAGGCAAATTGCTCAAAGGCAATAGCCATTCAGCGAGGAAACGCAGCCAGCGTTCTTGCCCGTGTACCGCGATGAGTAGGTCTGTATGATAAAAACGAGTTCCCGCCATGTCTTGGCGGGAGGGCTTAGTAACCGTGGCTTGGTCACCCACGATGAACAAAGACGAACCCACATGGTTGGCCAGAAGAGTAGGGCAACCCCGAGGTGGCCGCCTCGATTGGGCTTACCTAGCCTACTCCGGAGGTCCATAGGTGGACTGTGACGAGAGACGTGTTCTCTCCTCCTTCTATAGGAAGAGATAACAGCAGAAATGGGGTCGCGTAGGAATAGGAGTGTATGACGAGGCGCCACTCGCCCTATCCTTTGTGACACTAGCGGAACCACACCGTTGATGCTCCGTGGTAAGCTGCTGGGGGAGAGCAGTGAAAGTATAACGAGGCTCCGCTCTCGTTACCCTTACCAGCCGAATCTTGGTTGATCATGAATGTTAGGTTGGAGGCCACCGAGGAGGAGCACCGGGCTCTGGCGCACCTTACCTGAGAAGAAGATGGGGGACGAGTCGTCCTTTCTCAAGAAGAGAACGGTAAAAGTGTTCCCGTAGTTCTGCTTATATGCAGTGAACGTGGAAGAACATGAGGTTTTAGTCGGTGCGAGTCCCCGTGCGTCAGGTATGCGTAGACATTTACCAATGTAAGCTGGCTGAAGCCCTCTCTTTCAAATGTTTCTTACAGCTTACCAGGCTTTGTCTTGATTAGAAATGATAGATTAGGTAAGGGTGGGGGAGTTGTTGCAATTTATCTACGGTCCGACTTACGTTATTCTGTAATTGCATCCTCACCTTCACAATACTCTGCTTCGGCTGAATATTTATTCTTGGAAATTCAGGTGGGGCGTTCCAAATTAGCACTTGGGGTTGTTTACTGTCCTCCTTCTGTTGATTACTTCTCCAGCCTAGAAATGGTCTTAGATTCTGTATGTGCAGACTATACACATCACATTATCATGGGCGACTTCAATACTGACCTCCTCAAAACTTTTTCGCAATCAAGTAAGCTCATAAATATCTTGTCTTCAGTAAATTTATCCATCCTTCCCTGCTCTCCTACTCACCATAACCTTGACTCCCCGGATACCTGGCTAGATCTAATAATCACGTCCTGTCCTAATCTAGTCAATAAATATGGTCAGTTGTCAGCTTCCGGCTTTTCGTGTCATGATTTACTTTACCTTGCATATAGGTTGAAGTTTGCAAAAGTTGAACCCGAGGTACTTTTGGTTCGCTGTTACAATAAAGTTAACCCAACGAAGCTTCTGATTGATGCAAAGGCCATCGACTTCTCGCCTGTGTATTGTGCGTCATCAGTTGATGATAAAGTATCTATTTTCACTAAATTAACACTGAAACTGTTTGATGCGCATGCACCGGTGAAATCTATTAGGGCTAAGCGGCCTCCAGCTCCGTGGATAACGAAGGGTGTGCGCATGGCGATGACTCGACGCAACCGAGCTTTCAGAAGGTTTAAGCGTGACAGGAGCGATGAGAATTGGGACTTGTACAAAATTGCTCGCAATCGTTGCAACCAAATGGTAAGGGCGGCAAAGCGTCGTTACTTCTTTGACAATATATCTAGTGCTTCTTCGGCGGATACTTGGAAATTTCTTAATTCTCTTGGTCTATGTAAATCCTCCACTATGAAACATAATATCCCATTCCCTCTAAATGACATAGATTCCTATTTTTCTACAGGTTCCTCACTCTCTCCAGTTATTAAGTCCCAGTCAATCTTAGAAATTAATTCCAAGGCCAAACCTTTACAAATACCCTTCTTATTCTCGCTTGTCTCTGTTAACGATGTTCGTAAAACATTTGCTTCTATTAAATCAAAAGCAGTGGGTTGTGATAATGTGAGTCGTACTATGATCTCTTTAGTTCTCGAACTCTTTCTTCCAGTCATTACTCACATCATTAATTTTTCTCTGTTGTCAGGGGTATTTCCTTCTTTGTGGTGTAAAGCCTATATAATTCCGCTTCCTAAAATTTCAAACCCCTTGCAACTCAATAATTATAGACCTATTTCTATTCTTCCATTCTTATCAAAGATCCTGGAATCTATAGTTCACCGGCAAGTATCAGGTTTTATATATAATAATAACTTGCTCACTCAATTTCAGTCGGGCTTTCGTCCCGGACATAGCACCACCACTGCACTTCTTAAAGTTACAGAGGACATTCGGGATGGCTTGGAGAATAGAAAGGTCACTGTGCTTGTTCTCGTGGACTTTTCTAATGCCTTCAACATGGTTGACCATGATATTCTCCTCGCTATGCTCGGTAATCTAAACTTCTCCTCCATTGCTTTAAATTGGTTCTCTTCCTACCTTTGTGGTCGCCAACAAGCTGTTCGAGTTGGTAATCATTTGTCTGACTGGTGTCAGCTTGTATCTGGCGTGCCACAGGGTGGAATATTATCTCCTTTATTGTTCTCTATTTTTATTAACTTCCTTTCCTCTCAACTTTGCTGTTCTTACCATTTCTACGCCGACGACTTGCAAATTTATACTCAGACTGATGTGGATCACATTGATAATGCTGTTATCAATATTAATACAGATTTATTAAATTTAAGCAATTGGGCTAGCAAATTTGGCATTCTAGTGAATCCTAACAAATGCCAAGCAATTTTAATAGGAAGTGCTCGTCAGTTATCTAAACTTGATATTTGTTCTGTCGCTCCTGTCATGTTTGATGGATCATGCATCCCTTATTCCAGCACTGTGAAAAACCTAGGCCTCTGTATGGACTCATCTCTCAATTGGTCCACTCACATTCAAACAATAAGTGCTTCAGTTACTGCTAAGTTGGGTGCCCTAAATCGCCTTAGAAACTTCCTTCCGGTCAAGGTAAAGATAACTCTGGTGCAGTCTCTTATTTTGCCCATTATTAATTATGCTGATGTGTGTTGTACTGATCTTAATGAGAACCTTCTAGACAAGCTGGATCGTCTCGTAAACAACTGTGTCCGATTCATCTTCTGTCTTCGCAAGTTTGACCATGTTTCCTCCTTTAGATTTCAGCTAAATTGGCTTCCCATTCGCCAACGGAGGCAAGTCAGGACACTTCTCACACTTTTTTCTATTTTATTTGACAATCGTTGTCCCGACTATTTGAAACGTAAGTTTAAATTTCTATCTGATACGCATAATAGACCTCTACGTTCTTCGGAGACTCTTACGCTCTCCATTCCACTTCACCGTTCCGGTTTCTCTTCTTCCTCGTTTGCTGTACGAGCTGCGCGACTTTGGAATGCACTGCCTGAAACTTTGAGACAACGCTCCAAGAAAGTAACATTTAAAAAGTATGTTAAAGAACATTTTCTGAAAGTCGTAAAGAACTCCTAAGTTGGCGTCATCATCTGAGTTAATCTGTGTTAATAGCTAATATGTTTTTTACGTATATATGTATATTTGTGTGTATATATGTATTTATATGTGAATTTGTGTATATATATATGTGTGTATGTGGTTTGTATATATATATATATATATATATATATATATATATATATATATATATATACATATATATGTATATGTATGTATGGTATTTGTATTTTTTATTTTTATGTTTATATGCTATAATTCCTAAATTCATTATATTTCTTATTCTGTACTGTTATGTATTATAATAACCGCCTTCGATGTTTTTCCACTCCTCAAGGTTGACAGGCAGAGAATGCTTTAAGCATTATGTCCGCCTTTTGTACTTATATATTTTATAAGGTTCAAAAAAGTTAAATAAATAAATAAATGTAAGAAAAAGAAACAAAGGGACTGTATGATAATTTAAGTATGCAGTTTTAGTTTTTTTTTTTAATTATGGTAATGAATATTGTACATTGTTTGAATGTTATGTAAAAAGGCATAAAAGCATCTGCAATAAAAGGGGACACTGATTGCTTGGTTAGCTTCCTTGGCTAAATGTATCTCCCACATCATGGACATGGGCAATCTATATGTCAAATGTCATCTTAAAATGGTTACTAGATATTATATTCACATAACATTGTAATTAAAAGGCTAATTCTATTGTAGAAGCAGTTATATTTTTTAATTTTCGTACATGTTAGGAGGGTGCATGCATACAGCCGCTCAAGTTACCTCGGGGTACCTATGAGCCGGACTGAAAACCAATGAGATAAGTAAATTTCGCATTCCAATCAGCAACTTATTTTATATATTCTGTTATATTCGTAATGTGGTTGATATATCGTTTTATTTATCCTTTTCCTTTTATTACTTTTTTATATATTGTGTTGTCTTTCTTTCTGAACCGTCCAGTCTTTTATACTGAATATAATAGAACAGACTCATTTTTATTCAATTTATACTACAAGAATACTTATTGACAGTAATTTAAACTTTATCACTGGTTCGGAATAAACTTCTACCCTGGGCAGAACTAGCAAGAAATCCAGCGGGACTTTTTAAAACATAAATTAACAGTAGAATATTTTATGCAATTAAATATGAAAACATTTAGTAACAGCATGATACCGGGTTATTATCAATTGTGTTATGTTTAATGGTATAATAACGCTTATAAACAATTTTAGCTTTACAATAATTTCAAACTCTTTAATTGCTAGTTTCTACATATTGTATACTTGAGTATAATAAAAATTTAAATATATTTTTTTTTATATAATCGAGTGACAAACGAGCACACAGTCCACCTGATGGTAAGTAGATGATGTGGCCCATGGACATCTACATTTATCTTCGTTTGCGAATCAAAACGCAGATGCGTTGTCACTCGTGAGGACTAAGATGGAATGCCTCTTTTCCAGTAAAAAGGGTCTCCGGTTCTCTACACTCACCATACGAAACACAGCAGTATTAAACTGCTATTTGACGCTGGTATTCTGTAAGAGCGTGGTCCTTCCCCGGTCGAGCCGACCCATTGGTGCTACAACTATACTACTAATATAGCTGCAGCATGGCTCTACCACGTAAAGAATAATATTTTACTTACTTTCACATATAAGGATATAATATGTGAAAATTTCGTCCTCTGGGTGTTGTATGAGGCGATTATGAGAAATACTATAAGAATATTATGATAATTATGGCTTCTTTCTCACAGTTAACTTGATGGTAAGTGGCTACTGGAGCCAACTTGAAACAAAAAAGGCTACAGAGGCGCTATCAACTTTGAGAACTAGGATAGAATACATCACAGTCTGTACCTCAATTAAGAAAGTGGCATCTTTCAACGGATTCCTAGGCTAAAAACGGGTCCTACTACATAAACAATTTTCTTTAACCCTTTTAAATAAATAGTAACTTTTGTTTGACAAATACATTAAAAGAAAAACTAACTGTTCTAGCAAATGTTGTTTGCCATATAAAAATATTTTTTTAGTTATAAAAATCGCGATTAAAAAACTAGCGTTGATTGTAGAAGAGTGAAAATTTGAAGTTTTATGTATTTTTCAATGCTAAATCATAATAAAATTAAAATTAAAATTTTTGTCAAAAAATAAGAAAAATGGTGGGTCACTATTATCCTTTAGGGGTTTGAAAAATAGCTGTTGGCCGATTCTCAGACCTACCCGATATGCACACAAAATTTCATACAAATCGGTTCAGCCGTTTCGGATGAGTTTGGTAACAAGCATCGCGACACGAGAATTTTATATATTAGATAGAAATACATTAAAGGAGCTGTTTTACATATTAATGATCCGCAAAGGGACATGATAAATTATCCAGTAGGCCACGTCACGCGTCGTGAGTGGAGAGGAGGCTGCCAGACCGCACATTATAAAAATCCTTAGATACACTGTATAAAATGCCAGCTCCGAGTATCGTTAATAAGTCACTTATATGCAGAAGTTTAAAGTTAGTGAACAAACGAAAAACATAATTTTGCACTTTATAGTATGTTATGTGATAAATAAATCGACTGTCTCGTTAGTTTGGTAGCCGCGTTTATTGATCAGGAGGTCGCGGGTTCTAGTCTGGTTGTTAGTCCTTGTGAAATTTATGTATGTAAACTGCCTCCAAGATACAGGAGAAAATCTTAGTGTGAGGGTAACTCTTTTGTATTTAAAGCTATCTTTGTTTGAAGTTGGCTCCAGGTGTCCATGGATGCAGTAGCCACTAACCATCAGGTGACCTGTAAGTTATTTTGTGCTTCAGTTTCATATAAAAAAAATTATCTTGTTAGTCGTTTATTTAAGCTAGTGTAAAGCTATAAAAGTACGTAATGATGTCGAAACCGTAGAAATAATAGATGTCATTTAGACTAAATTAAGAGTATGCGATAGAAGCCGTAGTAGGTTACCCTAATTTATTTTAGCTTTGATTTACTTTAAGGTCCGTTGTTGTTTAGGGGCTAATCATTCGCTATAAATACAGTACGCGGGCAATCCGGATTCGATTTCTGCTCGCACCAATGAAATTTGAATAGCTATTATAAGTACTGTTGTACCACGTAATCTGCATAAACGAAAATACCGTAAGGAAATTTGCATATCTGAGGCATGAAATATTTTGAGGGCATGTGACGTCCGTGGAGACGAAACAAAGTAAAGTTTTTTTTTATTTCTTTATAGAAACATAAAGCTTTAGCAAACATGCATAAACAGAAGAGCTAATTTAATTATTTTTAATTAAGTTATTACAAAAACCAGTTCAGTTTTCATTTACTAATGGTAACACTCTTGATCACAGGGCAGAAATACTGATATACATATTCGTTTATGTGATATATTTTAAAGGTACCTAATATTAAAACAGTCTGACAATGAACGATAATGATTAAACCTAGAGACTTTGTAAGTTGCTTGATGGTCGATAAAAAAAATACTAGCAATGCTATTAACATTACTCTTTACCTATCCACATTCGCCTTGCTAAATCCCTTATAAACACAGCGCGTGCGCAGCCCGCCTTCGATTCCAGCTGGCACCAATGAAATTGTTAATTTTAATTTTAAGTGTTGATTTACGACGTGTTCGGCGCTGAACGAAAACATCGTGAAGAATCCTGCGTGTCTGAATAATAAGAAGAAAACAATTTCGAACACATGTGAATTTCGAAATTTTTTTTTCACCAACTTCCGAATCGGTTATGTAGTTATTCTATTCTTTTAAGTTATTTTAAGTCTGGTTTTTCTTGTTATTAAAAGTTTCTTATTTTTTTTCAATGTGTATATCTTATGTAAATAAGAGAATGAACTCGTAATTTGTCCTTTACTTTACTAACTTACAAGCTCATGTACAATTTTTTGGGGTGTCTCTGAATTTCGATCAAATATTTCTTTTAAATTTAACGTTGCTGTCTGTTTGATATATCTTTCTTTTCCGTTCGACTGAATCAATTCGGAGGCAAAAATGTTATCTGTCTGATTCAGACCTTTCACATACACAAATAGCATCTATTTCCCGTTGCATCGCTACTCTTCGGCTCATAGCCTGAAAAAGCGATACAATCGATTTATTCGACAGTTGTACAAGCTTGTAAGGTTTGTTGGCCGACTCCATAAAATAGGTAAGTTAACAATATAACTTTTCATTTTTTTTTATCTACGTTACTTGCTATCTTCGTAAACCAATTTTGATGATTCTCTTTTTAACAGAATTATTTAGACGTCATTGAGATGTGACATTCTTTTCAAAAGCGTAAAAAAAGGAATATATAAAATAATTACACATTTCTTTATAGAATAAGACTACCCAACGAGCACATAGTACGCCTGATGGTAAGTGGGTACTGTGGCCCATAGATATTTACATTTATCCTCGATTAATAATCCGTTGACCTCTCGCTCCAATTTAGACTTTAGGTAAGTCTAAATTGTTCCAAGTAAATATACAGGAACGTCAACTTCAAGATTAGTGTTCCTAACAACTACCGGCATAGGTGTGACATGACCGTTACATATGATCTTTGTTTTGTCCATGTTCATTTTAATATCTATCCGTTGGGTATATAATGCTATGCTCAATAGTACCTACTATTGAACATATTGTTTAGATCCTCGAGCGATATTGACATAAGGACTATACGGTCGAAAAATTGAAAGCGAATGATGTACTCGCCGTGGATCTTAATATCGTATACAACCCAGTCCAGTTACTTGAAAAAACTGATACCTGAAGAGAATCTATCCCATATTTTCTTATACCGTTACCATGTAGCATATGGTTTGATATATTTGTTTCAGATTTACGAATAATTAACTATTTGTGAGGTAGAAATACACCCATATATAACGAACAAAGTTTATTTATTTCTCTCACATTGTTATTGCCACAAGATGCTGGAAAATATCTTAAAAAATATTACGCTTGAAAAATATACACTTTAGTTTTGAGCGTAAATATTTTTCAGCAAAGATAAATCACTGTTTTTATTATTATTTATAATTACTGCATTAAAAATACAAACTATTCATCTTGGAGTAAATAGAAACGACACCACATATGCAGAAATATAATTTTCCAAAGAATGTTTCGGTTCTGATTTATTTAAACTTAAATATAAAATGTATAAAAATTAAACCGAATGATGACGACTAAAGATAATTTATAACCCCATTTCACTCTCTTGCGTTTATCTTAAATTTTACTATGTAGTTTTCTGCCATATATTTGGTATCAACTTTATTTCCTTTTTATTTGTCTTTTTGTGTCCATTGTTTATTGCTTGCATAATCAAGTCTTACTTCGTCGTTTTGCGTCTTTTTCTCTTATTATAACTCATTTTTTAAATTCACCACATATATTTTAAGTTTATTTATCTATGACTTCATCAATTCAATGCTTCTGTTGGGTCAAATAATATTGACGTCATTAATTGACAATTATGTTTATACTTAAAACCTTAGTCCTCAGCGGTGACCATGAGCATGTGCGATGGCATCTTTTTTTTCTTTTTTTTTTAAAGGATCGGGTGATAAACGAGCACACAGTCCACCTGATGGTAAGTGGTTACTGTGACCCATAGACATCTACATCTATCCTCAATACAGACTCAAGATGCAGATGCGTTGTCACCCGTGAGGACTAAGATGGAATGCCTCTTTGCCAGTAAAAAGGGTGTCCGGTTCTCTACACTCACCATACGAAACACAGCAGCGTTAAGCTGCTATCTTACGCTGGTTTTCTGTGAGAGCGTGGTCCTTCCCCGGTCGAGCCGACCCATTCGTGCTACAACCATAATATAGCTGCAGCATGGCTCTACCACGTAGATCCATATATGTCACACGTTTATTTTTGCTAAATTTTTTCCGAAAAATATTATTTATTTATCGCATATATTGAATCCACCGTTACAGTTGCAATGGAGGGTCCAACGACCTCTAAAGTGTTAAAGTGCGCGAATTGTAATTTAGTTATAAACGAGGTTCTGGCGTTTATACAGAACAAGTGTGATGTGATGGATGAAGATTCAATGATCAGACTAAGTATTACAGCATTTAAACCAGAAGACATTAGTGCAGCTAAAAATCTTCTGTTTACATCAGTTAAGACTTCGGGAAGACAGATTAAGCGCAAAAGGGAAGGTAAAACCCAACGAGACCTAGAGGACATAATAGCTCTGATAAAACAGAAAGACCCTGAAGAATTGCCAATTTTTGTCGCTCGCGACCTACAAAAACTACCTCCGGTCACTTTTGACCATATAGACGTGACAAGATTGCTGAAGGACATTATTATCCTCAGACATGAAGTTGAAACGATCAGGGAGACGTATACACCTATAGACCAGTTTTCAAAATTAAAAAATGAAATCATCAACCTACAACAAACACCGATAGTCAACAATCTCCAGCAGGATAACTTTTTTAATACAAAGCGAGGTACAAACTGCATACTGAATGGCTCCGAATATAACTGTGATAGTGGCCCTACAGAATTTTTACACTTTACTCAAGAGACGGTAAACAACAAAAATAACAATCCGACCGTTACTGACAAAGCGGCAGGAGGACGAACTGAGCAACACTCACTGTCCCTGTCGCATTTGATATCTGCAGGCAATTTATCTGTTGCACCGAGTCCGGCCAGCATGCGCGTGGAGGAGCCCACTGCGGTTTCGGCTGTCGAAACCGCGGTACAAATCCATGGCGCTTCAGCTACTGCTGTGACTAATACCTCTGCAGGTGTCGGTGTAGAGAACGATCAGCTGATACAATCACCGCAATTGCAAAGCGCTTTGAATAGGCGGAATGAAGATTGGCAAATTGTACAGAGGAAAAAGCGTCAAAACAGATTTTTAGGTAGAAAAGGAACGTGCACCGTTATTGAAAGTAGTTTTAAGGCTGCGAATACCAGTGTTCCTATCTTTATAAATAATGTGCACCAAGAAACATGTGAAGAAGACATAGTATCCTACATAAAAAGTAAAACGAAAGTGGAGGTGACCCTTCATAAGATCAAATCCAAGCAACAGGGAGAATACAACTCATATAAAATATATGTACCTAATAATAATTTAAGTTTGTTCTTGGACTGTAACCTGTGGCCCAATGGTATAACATTCCGTCGTTTTATTGAATTTAGAAAGAGACATTCAAACAGACAAGAGAATTCTGATACTGGCGCAAAAATAATGAACTTAAATGGATAGTACGACTAACAATATTAATTTAAAATTAATTAGCTTTAATTGTAAGTCTTTCAAAAGATCCATTGACGCAGTAAAAGTGCTTGGTCAAAGTGCCGATATTATTGCGCTGCAAGAAACTTGGCTCCTACCTCACGAGATACCGGAACTTGGTAAAATAAGCAACGACTTTGGTTTTTGCGGTAAATCAGCTGTGGACATATCTAGTGGAATACTGTGTGGGCGACCGTACGGTGGCGTAGCACTGTTATGGAGAAACAGTAAGTTTAAGTGTGTGTCTGTGATTCCATGTGAAAGTAATCGAATTAGTGCGATTAAGGCGTGTGTGTTGGAACGGCTAATACTTATTTTCACTGTTTATATGCCTACAGACTCATCTGACAATCTCTTAGAATATGTTCAATGTTTAAGTGAAATTGCATCTATAGTTGAAAGTTGCAATATCGAAACCGTATATATTTTAGGAGATTTTAACGCTCACCCCGGGGGATTGTTTGGCAATGAACTTCTAGACTTCTGTAGTGAACAAAATTGGACATGTGTGGATATTCAAATGTTAGGTATAGATTCCAATGCATACACTTTTGTTAGTGAAGCGCACGGAAGCCATAGATGGCTTGATCACTGTGTTGTTACTGAAGCTGCACTAAGCAAGGTGCTAACGGTAAAAGTACATTATGGTGTCTACTGGTCTGATCACTACCCGCTAGAAATTCAATGCAACATAAAAACCGTTTGTGAGACTATTGAGCTGCCGCGTGCTAAAGTAAATAAGGTTCTATGGGGAGAAAGAGACCTAAGCCAAATAGAAATGTTTACCAAATATTGTAATGATAAACTGCGAAAGGTTGGCTTTCCACATGAGTTCGATCAGTGTGGCGATTGTTTGTGTAGTAATAGTGACGCGGCACACCTGGCCGCGATAGACTCGCTTTACAGTGATATTGTAACAACGTTACAGGAGGCTGCTGTGGTCAGCTATGTTGGTCGTTTGGGAGGTGGCAAACCACATCGCGGTCGTCTTATTGTAGGTTGGAACAAGTATGTTCGTGACTCTCACAGGAACGCTAGGCAAAAGTATCTAACCTGGGTATGTAATGGTCGGCCTAGTAATGGTACCATTTTTAATGAAATGTATGATTCGAGAAAAATTTTCAAAGGCAAATTAAAGTATTGTCAGAATAATCAAGAGCAAATAAAAATGAATATTTTAGCTTCAAAACACAGGAATAAAGATTTTAGGGGATTTTGGCAACAAACAAAACAACTAAGTCCAAAGCCTAGCGTCCCTGTGAGTGTTAACGGCATCAGTGAACCACGGAATATAGCGAACATGTTCAGATGTCACTTTCAAGTGGAGTCTCCGCTAAAAAGTACGCAGGTAGTGGATGAGGAGGTCGTGGTGTCGGAGGTGCCGGACCGCGTCACAGCTAAGCAAGTTGCTCTAATGATAAAAGGAATGACGCGAGGGAAGTCTCCTGGACACGACGGCCTTAGCATTGAACATTTTCACAATGCGGGGCCACACCTACCGAGACTCTTAGGGCTGCTGTTCACGCTATGCATTAGGCATTCCTATCTGCCAAATGAGCTAATGAAGACGGTGATAGTGCCTATTATTAAAAATAAAACTAGTGATACTTCCGACAAGTGCAACTACCGTCCGATATCATTAGCTACAACCACATCTAAGGTGCTTGATGGCCTGCTTGAGAGACAACTTAAAGAGCATCTCCACCTACATGACGCTCAGTTCGGCTTCAGACCAGGACTTTCGACTGAATGCGCAATTATGTCTCTCAAACAGACTGTTAGGTACTACACGGATAGAAACACGCCTGTGTATGCAGCCTTTCTTGATCTCACTAAGGCATTTGACCTAGTTAGATATGATATTCTTTGGCGTAAATTAAAAGACACAGGTATGCCGGGTGGGTTGATCAATATTTTTAAATATTGGTATGAACACCAAACTAACCGGGTTAGATGGCTTGGTGAGCTTTCTGACGAGTACGGGTTGGAGTGTGGAGTGAGACAGGGAGGGCTAACTTCTCCTTCTCTCTTCAACTTGTATGTGAATAGGTTGATTGTTGAGCTGAGCGACACAAGGGTCGGCTGCTCGATTGATGGTCACTGCATCAACAGTATCAGTTATGCAGATGACATGGTATTGCTAAGCCCATCAATCGCAGGTCTCAGAAAACTAATAGGTGTATGTGAGAGGTACGCTTTGTCACACGGACTCCTGTACAATGTTAAAAAGAGCGAGCTCTTGATCTTTCAAGCTAGGCGTCGTAAGCTGGGAGATGTGCCACGTGTGCTGCTAAATGGCGTCGCTCTAGGCAGGGTAAATGCGTTTAAATATCTTGGCCATGTGGTTACCGAGGATTTAAAAGACGATGCTGACATCGAAAGGGAAAGGAGGGCGATGGCGGTCCGCTGTAATATGCTGGCACGCAGATTCGCGCGGTGTAGCTTTGGAGTAAAGATAACTCTCTTTAAAGCCTTTTGCCAAACTCTATACACTTGCAATCTGTGGGTCAACTACACGCAGCGGGCCATCAACGCTCTCCGAGTACAATATAATAACGCATTCAGGGTGCTGGTGGCGCTCCCGCGCTGCTGTAGTGCGTCTGCGATGTTTGCGCACGCGCACACGGACGGCTTCCACGCCGTGCTGCGACGCCGCATCGCCTCACTGATGCTCCGTACGCGGGGGAGCGCCAACACCATCCTGAACGTGCTCAGCGATAAGCCTGACAGTCCCCTTCTGTGGCACTGGTTACAAATGCATGTGCCCAGTGCCCCAGAGGGTGGCAGATACATGAATTAAACTATAGATTAATTTTATTCAAGTAATTAATATATTAAAGAATCGAATTAAGTTATATCGAATTGATTTAGATTGAATTAAATTTTATTTTATTTTTGATTTTATTGTAATTTAATTTTTTTTGGTATAGATTTGATTTAAGTTTTGTTAATTTAATTTAATTTAATTTAATTTATTTAATGTTCTCAATTACTAACCTAATATAAGTCATACTAACAACTTATGGATCTTTGATATCTGAAATAAAGAATTATTATTATTATTATTATTAGATCTGAATTTGGATTCTTAATAATTTAGGATAAATATAAATGTGTATGTGCCATAGCATCGACTTACCGTCAGGTTGACTGTGTGATCGTTTGTCACCCTGATCCCAATAAAAAGTGTATATGTTTTATTAGAATCAGGGTATTGATTTAGTTAACCTTGTTCACGACAAATGAAAATTTATTTAACAGAACGTACCCGTATCTCAGTCTATGAGCTATCTTTAGTAACTATTTGTAATTTCAACCTTACTAAACCTAGGTATATATGGAGGCTCATTTTGTATAGTTTTATAAAAATTCTTTTCTCCTTTGATTTCTCATAAAAATATGAAAGGAAAACATTGTAAGGAAAAATAAAATATTTTAAGGATATGAAAAACTCGCAAACACGCAAATAAGCAGCACCATTGTCTTGCTCCATAGCTCTCCGAGTTACGAGAATGCATTTTCAGGCTTTCTGTCAAACTAATTTAAAAATGATATTATCTATAAATTGTTACAAATACAACGTTAAAGAAGTTTTTATCTGCCGAAAATCACAAAGAAATTGAGTTCGGCGTTTGTGAACTTATTTGTAATAGCGTAGAAGCCAATCAAGGTACTAATTAATTTCACGCGAATGCTTTAGTTTCCAGTTAATTGATTTTGTCAAAGTCGTGATTTTCTCCAAATTTTACTGATATTGTTTAAACTTCACACGAGGTACACCTTGCTGATCGGAGCATGAACCCGCAGGTGGATGGAGGAAAATCAAAAAGACAATTTGACGGCTCCTTCGCGTGACAGCATTCGTTTCCGCGCTGAGGGCAGCGGGTTCGAATCCCGGACAATTAAGTATGTGTATGGCTTACAAATAATTTATTCAGGTCTGTATGTATGTCCTTTTACAATTTATTTTAGTAAACTACCTCCACGAAATACGAGAAAATCTTAGTGTGGTAGTAAATTTTGAAAAAAGAACTGGCCAAGTGCATATCGGGCCACGCACAATGTAGAGGTAAGGTTCCACGTATTACGTAATACGCGGGATTTCTTGATAATGAGCATAATAAGTGAGTTCGCGGTTTGATCGTTATAACGACTAAAAATGGGCCAAAATAGAAAAAATTTTACGTGGTAGAGCCACGCTGCAGCTAAATTGTGGTTGCACGAATGGGTCGGCTCGACCATGGAAAGACCACGCTCTCACAGAATACCAGCGTAAAATAGCAGCTTAATGTTGCTGTGTTTCGTGCGGTACTGTACAGAACTGGAGACCTTTTTTACTGAAAACGAGGCATTCCATCGTAGTCCTCGGTGTTCACAACGCATCTGCATTTTGATCTTAATCGAAGATAAAAGTAAATATCTATGGGCCACAGCATCCACTTACCATCAGGTAGACTGTGTGCTCGTTTGTCACCCCATTCTATAAAAAATATCGTAACACGAAGACTTATTTTAATTCAAAATATTTAAAAAAAAATAGATTTTGAAAATAATAGAAATTACATCAAATCATTCACATGCCAAGGTACAAAGATGATCATGGTTGACTATCTATCTATATACTCCCGCCAGTGCAACACCAAGATATACATAATATATTATGACCATAACGAACCTACACGTAAACAATCACTGCAATAAGTTATTTTGAGGTCGCTTACGTAAACCGGTACGACTTAGGAACCTTCAAGAAACGAACCTACTCCTTTTTGAAACGCCAGCAACGCATCTGCAATTCCCCTGGTGTTGCAATTGTTCATGGGTCGCGCTAGTCACTTACCATCATGTTAGCCGCATGCTAGTTTCCCACCTCTTCTATAAAAAAAAACCAAGAGTGTGACGAATGAAACTGAATAAGGCTATGTGACTGTATGAATACTTTAAAAGAGGCCTACAATAACTACCAACTAAAAAAATAAGTGAAAGTAGTTTTTAAGTAAGACAGAGCATCCCTACCTAAACCTAAATAGTAAAGCTATAGTAAAGAAAGGTTCTCGAGTGGCAGCCTCGTACCGGCAGGCGAAGTGTAGGGCGTCCCCCCACTAGATGGAGTGACGACCTGGTAAGATATGCAGGAAGTCGATGGATGCAGGTGGCTCAGGACCGTGCTTTGTGGCATTCTTTGGGGGAGGCCTATGTTCAGCAGTGGACTTGTGAAGGGCCGTAATGATGATGATGATGATGATAGTAGTAATGCATAGAAGTTGTTTTCCACATAAAATGTTTAATTTTTACAGTTTACACTATTATTACAAATTTGTTATAGGTCCTTTTCCATGGAGTTGTTACGAAATTTTTACTAATCCAAGTGCATTTTATAAGTTGATCGACTATTAACTTCTTAGTTCTACTTAGCAGTGATAGTTTTCCTTTTAACAATATTATATATACTACTATCGTGTATACTTTTTGATTTTAGTTGATAAAGGGGGGGGGGGGGGAGGGATACATGACTCTAATTAAAAATAGCATTTTAAAGCTGCATATTTCGAAAACTGACCCCTAAATCGAAAATATGTTGTTGAACACCCCCAGTGTTTTTAAACGACCTATCCAACAATACCCCTCATGATGGAATAGACGGGTAAAAAAAAACAAATCATCCTCCATTTACTTGTATGGAAAGTACCCAAAATAAAAATGTTTAAAGATTTTATTTCATAGTTTATTAGGCATGATTAATATCTATATCTATGCTAAATTACATTTTTGTAGCATCTAGAACCTCTGAGTAAAACGCGGACGGACGAACGGACTAACATGGCGAAATTTTAAGGGTTCCTTATTGTGTAACTACGCAACCCTAAAAAGTAATCCATTTAAGAACGATAAGTAGAATTTTCACAGACCGGATATGATAAGCATTACAATGGTATAATATAGTGGTAATGGGATAGATGCTAGAGCGTATTATGGCTGCAGCCCGAATGGGTCGGCTCGTCTGGTACAGGACTGCGGTCGAACACAATACTGGCGTGCAATAGCAGCTTAACGCTGCTGTGTTTGGTGAGTATCGAGAATTGGAGTCTCCTGTTACTGGTAACGAGGCATTCGTTCTTAGTTTTCAGGGGTGGCAACTCATTTGCATTTTGGTTCTTTATTGAAGATTAATGTAGGCCGCTTAATGTTGCTGTGTTTCGTTTGGTGAGTAAAGAGTACCGGATACTCTTTTTACTGGTAACGAGGCATTCCATTTTAATCCTCAGGGGTAATAACGCATCTGGATTTTGTTTCTTAGTCGAGGATAGATGTAGGTGTCTATGGACTACACCATCAACTTACCATTAAGTGGACTGTGTGCTCGTTTGTCACCCGTATTCTCCAAAATAGTAATAAATAAATAAATAAATAATTACCATACACTCACTTGCCATGAGTAGACGTTTGTTACCCTCACTTCTTTAAAAAAAAAGCTAGAGTATCGGTTTATAGACATTAATCCGACTTACCAGTGTAGTAAGCACCTACGTACAAATTTTCTAAGTAAAATGGCATCAACGTTCATATTGCGTACAGTAAAGGAGTGGAATAATTTGTCAGCATCTGTTTTCCCACTCAGGGCGAGAATGAATAGGCTTTAGTTCAACTAAGTCTCTCCGCTTCAGCATCTTCGGATGCATCACCACTTATCATCAAGTGGGATAACTGTCAAGCACTGGCTGATAATAGTAAAATAAACATTGAAAACTATTGAAATTCAATAAGATTAAATTAATTATTGCTGTAGAATTGCGATAATAAGTAAGTATTTATGACTTATTATAGGCTGTAATGTATGGATATCTTAAATGATGTATAAAAAAAGCAAAAATATAAAAAGGACACCTTGTAAAAGAAATTGTAGTTTGTGCTATCCATAAATGAATTGAAAAAAGAAATTAGGTAGATATAAACATGCATGAACAATGTTTTCCTATCGAATAATTATTTATAAATTGATTGAAATAACATGATTTTCACTAAAATGAAAATTATTTTGTATAGCCCTCATATCAATTTGAAAAAATATGCCGCAATTTAGTCATTTTATTAAATTATCTAAGCTGTTACACACGGGGACATATGTGAGGAACGTGCCATACTTCACGTAACACATATGTTACATAAATTTTTAGACACAATGTACGTGTTGCTACAACACTATTGTATCAATTTTTTGTGAACTAGTATTCAATGAAATTTTGAGGTTTTTAGGTATAGTATGTTTGCCTGATGATTTTAAAATTGCGATTTTTATTTTGATACCATCGACACCAATCATCTCATTGAAAACAGCCCAAATTTAGACCAATATCTCTTTTGTTATTAATAGAAAGTAAAGCAGAAATAAAAATAATTAAAATGATTATAACAAGTTCCACTTATAGCTGCAAAAGTCTGTGCAAAGATATAGAAATATACTTGGTAGAGCCATGCTGCAAGAACCGGGGAAAGACCACACTCTCACAGAATACCAGCGTAAAATAGCAGCTTAACACTGATGTGTTTCCCATGGTGAGTTTAGAGAAACGGAGACCCTTTTTACTGGAAAAGAGGCATTCCATCATAGTCCTTACGGATGACAACGCATCTGCATTTTGATTCGCAAACGAGGATAAATGTAGATGACTATGGGCCACAGCAACCACTTACCATGAGGTGGACTGTGTGTTTAATTGTTACCCTATCCTATAAAAAAATAAATTCAAGTCTTCAGACGCTATTGTAAGAAAATTATTTATCGACTTGTAATGGCAGCTAAAGTGAATCTGCTGCCCCAAATTGTCCCGTGAGTGATGAGGAAGGCGACTGAATCAGCAGATTAGCAGCAGCATCTTCTGGATTAGACTATCTGATGTTACTTAGCTGAAGTGGATTATGGAGAGGACAGTCACAAATAAATAAAGTACTCGAATGTCAGAAATTAAAAATAAATGAAAATTAAATTCGATGATATCCCTATAATCAATTTTGCTTGATGTGTTGTATTCTCAAATAATATTGTAAGAAATCGTTATAATGGTTGATTTCAAATTCGACATTTTACTTCTTCCCGTTATTATAGAAATATTTACTTCAATCCTTGTGTATCCCGTTCTGAGATGATCTTAATTGAGTTCACTAACGACCCGCGATCAAGAAATTTTTCTTTTTTTTTTTGCGCAATTGGGATATAAACAGTAGAATAATTCTGACGCTCCCGTTTCTTGCTTCGAAATTACGAAAGGAAATTTTTTTGAAATACTTTCGTAACAAAGTTACAAACAATAATTGTTCTGCTGTATTTTCACTTTTACAATTTAAGTATTTCCTTTATGCATAAATGATTTCGTAAAGGGCTGCTACTTCCTTTAGTGGTGTCTTAGAAATAAAGTTATATACAAAAAATATTACAATATTTAAAAAATACTACCAATGCTATTAAAATTACTACTATTCCATTTAGCCACGCTTAGTAAGCTTTCAATGCATGTGTTAGATAGGCGTGATTCACGACAGTAGTCGAATGGCGGTTTCAAACCCACACTAGGATTTTCTCTTGTATCGTGGCGGCAGTTTACATACATAAATTTCATAAGGATGAACATCCTATATATAAATGTGAATTATATCTACACTATACTAGCTCGAAGAACCAAAAACCGATGGAGAATAAAGGTTATCAAGTGGGCAACCTGGGAATGTAAGTGAAGACCGGCTACTTCCCTATTAGATGGAGTGTTGACCTGGTATGAGATGCAGGAAGTCTTTGGATGAAAGTGTCTTAGGACAAGGACCATGCTTTGTGGCACACCTTGGGGAGGCCTATGTTAAGCAGTGGACATGTGAAGGGCAGTTATGATGATGATGATGATGATGATGATATCTGACTTTGTGTATGTACAAGTTTCAAATTATACCCAAACTAAATATTTATCACGATTGTTCTTTAAATCCTTTTGAAATTTTAGAACAAAGTTAAGGTATTATGTTAAGTTTAACCTCGCAGCTCTATGCTTTATCTTAAAGTTTTATAGTCAGTGGTATATTGGTAGTAAATAGTTATCTTAATACATATATAAAAATCTCGTGTCACGATGCTCGTTCACGCTAATCTCCGAAGCCGCTCAAGCGATTTTAATGAAATTTTGTAAATATGTATTGCTTGTTACAACGTGAGATATAGGATACTTTTTATCCTGATAAGTGACCTTCAATTTTATGAACAAGGTCTGTCTAGTCAGCTAACATTATTATAAAATTTAAAAACAAAGCAAATCTAATATGTTAAGCATTCAATATAGCCATACGTTTTACCCTCGATAGTAAAATCAAGTTATATTGTAAGCCCTAAAGGCTTATATTATATATATTGCTTAAAATCGTAGCCTATGCCCCACAGCTAGGCAAAGGCCTCCTCTCATTTCTGAGGATATTGAATCCGGGTTGCTTACCTACAGTGAAATTTACGCTGAAGGCTTAACCTCTAAGGTAGTTTCTATACGACGTAGAGACATGCTGCATTAGTAGTATAGTTGTAGCACGAATGGGTCGGCTCAACCAGCGAAGGACCACGCTCTCACAGAAAACCAGCGTAAAATAGCAGCTTAATATTGCTGTGTTTCGTATGGTGAGTGTAGAGAACCGGAGACCCTTTTTACTGAAAACGAGGCATTCCATTTTAGTCCTCACAGGTGACAACGCACCTGCATCTTTAGTCTTTATTCAGGATAGATGTGGATGTCTATGGGTCACAGTAAACACTTACCATCATGTGGACTGTGTGCTCGTTTGTCAACCTGTCCTATAAAAAGAATAAACATATACCTTTATCCTCGATTACGAATCAAAATGCAGATGCGTTGTTACCCGTGAGGACTAAAATTGAATGCCTAGTTCCCAGTCCAACGGGTATCCGGTTATTTACACTCATTTCTACGTGGCGTGGTGGACTCATCATAAGAAACGCAATAGCATTAATATGTTACTTCTCGCAGGTATTCAATATTTGGTATTATGCTGGTATTGTTGCTTTAGTCATTGGGGGGTATTTGCCATAGTTGCCACGCTTGGCGAGCGGGTTGGCAACCGCAGTTTTTTTATTATAATTTTGGCTATTATCAGGAAGATGCTGCTGCCCATCTTCTGCCTGTTTCCCTTTGTCGCCTTTTACGACACCCACGGGAGGATATGGGGTAGTGGATATTCTTGACCGCCACTACACGGCACCTTCAGACATACCTCAAAACCTTAAAACGAAATTGTACAACCAGTGCGTGTTGCCAGTGATGACTTACGGAACTGAGACGTGGTCCTTCACTGCTGGCCGTATGAGGAAGCTCAAGGTCGCTCAGCGAGCTATGGAGAGGGCTATGCTCGGAGTTTCTCTGCGTGATAAACTTAGGAATGAGGATATCCGCAGTAGAACCAGAATAACCGACATAGCCCAACGAATTAGTAAGCTGAAGTGGCAGTGGGCCGGCCATATAGCTCGAAGAGCCGACAACCGATGGGGAAGAAAGGTTCTCGAGTGGCAGCCTCGTACCGGTAGGCGAAGTGTAGGGCGTCCCCCCACGAGATGGAGTGACGACCTGGTAAGACATGCAGGAAGTCGATGGATGCTGGTGGCTAAGGACCGTGCTTTGTGGCATTCTTTGGGGGAGGCCTATGTTCAGCAGTGGACTTGTGAAGGGCTGTAATGATAATGATGATGCTGGTATTATTGGCGTGGCTTGGCGGCGTCTTTCATATGTAACGAAAACATATCAATGTAGTCCATGCCATTGAAGTTTCATAGAAGGCACAATTATTTCCGACTTAATTAGCAAATATCACTACAACATTAGCTATTTACAAAATATTCATCGTTGATCTAATGGTCGTAAACACGACTGATGATCTTAAGGTCCCGTATTCGAATCCTGGGTTAGGTCAAAAACAGTTAATGGTTTTTTTTCTGGCAAGAACTTCTCACTAGCAGTCTGGATACAGAAAGTTGGCGGTGTGTCACCCCCGTGCCTCGGAAAGCTCGTAAAGCCGTTGGCCCTACGCCTGATCTCACTCCAGTCAGGTCGTGACCGTCCCTTACCGTCACATCGTAATATGACAGTAAGGGAAATAGAGAGTGCACCTGTGCTTATGCATACTCGGGCGCTATAATCCTATCTTGCGCAGATTTCCAGCCGGTTTCCTTAAGACTGGCTGCCGTGGCGAAATTTGTTCTGGAGCACATTATTTATTATTATTAAGTTTCCTGTGTAAATTTATTCATAAAATGTATTCTTTAGTATCTAACATAAAAAAAACACTCGTAAAAAAGAAAATAAAATAAAGTTTTGCTACACCAGCCGAAATCTTGCTTACAAAATCCATTGAATTCATAAATACAAATTACAAAAATATAATTCCTTTACTGATATTGCTCTCCATTCAATTGATTTGAGAGAAAAGAGAATTTTTCCCTTTCCATTTTTATAAATGCTAATAGACGATCCCTTTTGTTGTTCACGAAAAAATTAGATCGTTCACAAAAAACATGTATGATGCTAACAGACCATCCCTTTTGTTGTTCACGAAAAAATTAGATCGTTCGCGAAAAAACATGTGTGAGAACAAAATAATGTAGTGCATACTGTTTACCCTTGATATATTATAATTTTAAATTATTAAATAAAATCGAAGTTTATTCTTTTTCGTAAAGAACAATGGCCATTTTGGACATGAGACTGTTACCAAAATGATAGAACACGTCAATTTAATTAATGGTATCGTCAGTTTTTTTTAAATGCTGGTGAAATAATAAATAATCGTCTTCCAATAAATACAACTTTGCTTATAAGAACGCAGTCTTAAATATGTTATTATTAAACGTATCCGTAATTTTTAACATTCCAAAACAGAGAGTATATCACTAAGTCTTACCAGAGAAGTCCATAGGTACTAAAGTGTATATAATCTAATAAAAATACTCTGTGATATTTTCACTACGTTTAATCCATATTTTTTCAAAAGTCGATTCGATCGATTTTGTTTCGGAATCGAAATTAAAACCAATTATATATACCTATGTTAATTATTGAATCCGTCGGCCGTCGGATTTCGGTTTCAACTCGGCTGGGCAGCGTTCGGGAAGCTACGACACATCTTCTCGTCAGACATACCTCAAAACCTTAAAACGAAATTGTACAACCAGTGCGTGTTGCCAGTGATGACTTACGGAACTGAAACGTGGTCCTTCACTGCTGGCCGTATGAGGAAGCTCAAGGTCGCTCAGCGAGCTGTGGAGATGGCTATGCTCGGAGTTTCTCTGCGTGATAAACTTAGGAATGAGTATATCCGCAGTAGAACCAGAATAACCGACAAAGCCCAACGGATTAGTAAGCTGAAGTGGCAGTGGACCGGCCATATAGCTCGAAGAACCGACAACCGATGGGGAAGAAAGGTTCTCGAGTGGCAGCCTCGTACCGGTAGGCGAAGTGTAGCGCGTCCCCACACGAGATGGAGTGACGACCTGGTAAGACATGCAGGAAGTCGATGGATGCAGGTGGCTCAGGACTGTGCTTTGTGGCATTCTTTGGGGGAGGCCTATGTTCAGCAGTGGAATTGTGAAGGGCTGTAATGATGATAATGATGATGTTTATTATTGAACTTAGTAAAGCCTTTCATTTAATAATGATACAACTTATTATACAACTTATTATACCACATAATTTTCATACGTGGTAGAGTCATGCTGCAGCTATATTAATAGTATAGTTTTTGCACCAATGGGTCGGCTCGAGCGGGGAAGGACCACGCTCTCACTGAATACCAGCGTGAAATAGCAGCTTAACACTGCCGTGTTCCGTATGGTGAGTGCAGAGAACCAGAGACTCTTTTTACTGGAAAAGAGGCATTCTATCTTAGTGTTCGCGGGTGACAACGCATGCGCACTTTGATTCTTTATTGAAGACAGATGTAGATGTCTATGGGTCTCAGCAACCACTTACCATCAGGTTGACTGTGTGCTCGTTTATATTATTGCTGCTTTTTTACGCTGGTATTCTGTGAGAGCGTGGTCCTTCCCCGGTCGAGCCGACCCATTCGTGCAACAACTATACTATTAATATAGCTGCAGCATGACTCTACCACGTAAAAAAAAAAATGTTTCATTCAATGTTCAATTTCATTTAGTTACATTTTTGATTCATCTTTTTACACTTAAGCAATTCACTCTCCATACAAATGAACGTCCTTTTAAAATAGCTTTTAGTCATTCATTTACAAGTCATTTTCCTTTTTCTCTTTTATACTTAAAGATAAATTGTCATGTACGCTAGCGTAGTCATACATATCTATACAAAGTAAAGTTAGTATCTACAGTTCGTACAGCTGGGTACGGGTTTCCCTCATGTTTTAGGCGGTGTATTTTATCAACTGCACAGCTGCAGTTCATGTTGGCAGAATTCAAATTATAACTTTGAATTTTTTTTGCGTGTTCATGCAGGTTTCCTCGTATATTTCTCTTTACTGCTTAGTATTGATAGATTAGCAGTTAAAATGACAATTACAATTTTCATTAGAGGCAGATAGAAATTGCACCTGGATTTTTTCACGTAACTTAAGGTGAGTGGTTAGCTTCTAAACCACCAGGGCGTTTTTAAATCGTTTATTTTTTAAATTTTAAGTTTTTAGTGCGTATGTTTTATTAATTACAACCAATCAAACCATGTAGAGACAGTGTAAGGTGTGTATGATATATAAGATAAGTGATATCTAATAACCTATTTTATCATCCCGTGGGTATCTTAAGAGGCGTCAAATGGAAATTAATACAAAAGATGGGCAGCTGCATCTTTTCTTACAATAACAATTCAAAATAAAACACAACTTAAAATGAACCTAACAGCAGTACATAATCAAAAGGTGTATTTAATGCTAAAAGTATTCCCTGCCAGTCAAACTTAAGCACTCTCTGCCAGTCAACTTTACACAGAACATGTGATATCACGTAATATATTCATTAATTAATTAATTCATTTATTTTCATTAATGAGGATTGCGCTAGTCTTTCTAGGATCGCGACAACATGTTTGTGCAACCAGGCTATTACCATCCTGTGACGAATGTGAACGGGTATTCTCGTCCATAGGCACGAAAGTTTGAGTCATATGTATTTGATATGGCAAGACTATTGGTTCTAGCACCTCATTACAGTATTTTTCAGCCGTCATCTGCGTGTCCTGTATCCAAATGAGGTCCGTTCTTCCACCAAATGGAATTCCTGCCAACACCACATTGGTATGGATAAACTTCTTGAGGGTGTTAAAATCGGCTTGTGCGACTAGGAACTCTCCAATCATGTAATCTCCTCGAATCAGAATGAAAACTAATTCGAGATTCATCGGTGAAAAGCACCAACGACCATTGAAGATGTTCCCAGTTCACAATTACACAGTTACTAGTCACAATTAGTACATTGGTTTAACACCAACAATTTGCACTTAAAATGCAATAAGAAAAAATGTATTAAATTTACAATACCTAATGTTAAACATTCAAATACTAATGTGCTCTTCAATGGGGATGGGATGAGTCTTGTGGTTACCACTAATTTTTTGGTATTACTATTGACGCGACTCTTCAGTGGGGTCCCCATATATCTAAATTAGCAAACAGACTTAGTTCTGCAGTATATTGAGACTGCTATATTAATTTATTTTAGTTACTTTCATAGTGTGATGTCTTATGTAATTTTGCTATGGGGTAATGCGACTGACATTTTTTTTTTGTAAAAGAGAGCCGTACCTCCGTATTATAACTTAAATTGTAATGAGTCACTTAGATATATTTATGAAATTGTTATGTATTTACATAAAAATATAAATAGCTTTGATAAAAATAAAGATGTTTATACTTAAACCCTAGGAACAAAAATAAGCTTATAATACCAGTTACTTGACTTTGTTTGCTTTACTTGACAGAATTAGTAATTCATTTATGGGGCAACGTATACGCTTTTACAACAAAATCCCAGAGAATGAACAAAATTTGTCAGTAAACAACACTAAATATTAAATTAACAGAAAATTGTACAAAAAGGGTTATTATAATATCAAAGAATACATAACATGTAAGTGAAAAAAAACCCTGGGAATGAGGTGATCGCCACCATGCTGGTTCTATTAAAACTCAGTTAAAATTTGTACAAAGGAAAAAACAAAATTACTGTACAGTGAAATATGTTTAAAAAACGTCCGCTGGGTTTCTTGCTCGCTTTTTCCAGGACAGAGGTATATTTCAAACCAGTGGTAAATAAAAAAATCTTTTCAATAAGTATTATGTAATAATCTATATTGAATAAAAATTATTCTATTCTATTCTATTCCATTCTACATGTTCTCTAGCCCAATGCAGGCTTGGTCCACGATTTCCTCTTCTTAGAGCTGGTACCCGAAGTGATCGACGAGCATGAAGGTTCGCTTCGTGTAGTCTCCTCCACATAGTATGATCTTCCACGAGTACCTGGTGTTAAGTGATAGTCTGCCCCTATTTCAACAACACCTTCAGAAATGTCTGTCATTTTTTTTCTTAATTCTTTATCAGCTTAGCTGACGGATAGTCATTATTAATATTTGAATCAAACACTTTTTTGGGCAGTTTTTTGAGAATTACCTGTATGCGCAGTACAGGTAGGACAGGCAAACAGTCATATACCTGCTTATTGAGTGTACTGCTACATTTCAACAAAGTTTCATGATACATACAAAACTTCATGTAAAATGTGTCATGAGCTCTCGGACCATTTAAATTTCTCCAGCCCCGTAGTCAAACACTTAACGACTTTGCTAACTAAGTACTATAATATGAGACTAGGGCTATTAAATAAAAATAACAATTAAGGGCCCGTTTTTTAATCGTCAATTAAAAGTTCATCATCATCATCATCATCATTACAGCCCTTCACAAGTCCACTGCTGAACATAGGCCTCCCCCAAAGAATGCCACAAAGCACGGTCCTGAGCCACCTGCATCCATCGACTTCCTGCATATCTTACCAGGTCGTCACTCCATCTAGTGGGGGGACGCCCTACACTTCGCCTGCCGGTACGAGGCTGCCACTCGAGAACCTTTCTTCCCCATCGGTTGTCGGTTCTTCGAGCTATATGGCCGGCCCATTGCCACTTCAGCTTACTAATCCGTTGGGCTATGTCGGTCACTCTAGTTCTACTGCGGATATCCTCATTTCTGAGTTTATCACGCAGAGAAACTCCGAGCATAGCCCTCTCCATAGCTCGCTGAGCGACCTTGAGCTTCCTCATCCGGCCAGCAGTGAAGGACCACGTCTCAGTTCCGTATGTCATCACTGGCAACACGCACTGGGTGTACAGTCTCGTTTTCAAGTTTTGAGGTATACCTGACGAGAAGTTGTGCCGTAATTTCCCGAACGCTGCCCAACCGAGTTGAATCCGTCGATTGACCTCTCGGTCGAAGTTGGACTTACCTAGTCGGACTATTTGTCCCAGGTAAACATACTCGTCAACAACTTCGAGCTTAGTGTTCCCAACAACTACCGGCATAGGTGTGACATGGACATTAAACATGATCTTTGTTTTGTCCATGTTCATCTTAAGACCTATCCGTTGGGAAACACTATTGAGGTCATTGAGCATAGTGCTTAGGTCCTCCAGCGATTCTGCCATAAGGACTATATCGTCGGCAAATCGAAGGTGAGTGATGTACTCGCCATTGATGTTGATACCGTATCCTTTCCAGTCCAGAAGCTTGAAAACATCTTCCAATGCAGCGGTAAAGAGTTTCGGGGATATGACGTCACCCTGTCTTACACCTAATTAAAAGTTATCCATCTAATAAATTAACAATAATCCATCCAACAGAGCCTATAAAAGTCCACAGCTGAACAAAGGGCTCTCCTATAGATGGCCAAAAAATGGCCATAGTTCCCATGCTTGGCAGGGAGATTGGCGGCCGTATTTTTTATTATATCTTCCTGACCGGTTATTACTGAGAATTTCTTGACAGCAAAACCCAATAAATAATTTCGACACAACCCAGGATTCTACCTGCGACGATGTAGTAAAGAAAGAAGAAGTATAATATAA
This sequence comes from Parnassius mnemosyne, assembly GCA_963668995.1. NCBI lineage: Eukaryota > Metazoa > Arthropoda > Insecta > Lepidoptera > Papilionidae > Parnassius > Parnassius mnemosyne. The sequence goes on along the minus strand of CAVLGL010000024.1, from coordinate 44,938,641 downwards.
TGATGGAAGTGGTTATATTTAGTCAATCAATTAATAAAACAGTAAAGATTTCGCTCTATAAGAAATCAATCTATGACACAATGTGATTGTAGTGTTTTATGCGGACACATTAGCTGGACAAACATAATGTCACATCACTGGCAAGGATAATATTATCCATGGCGTGAATGTCTCCACAACAAACCGCTCTATTAACGTCAAAATAGATATATATATATATATATATCTTAACACGCAGAATTAATATTTTTTATACTTTATACTTTTTGATTTATATAATATAATATAATCTCCAAAACGGCTCAACTGATTTTAACGGAACCGCTTCAACAAAGCGTGGCATCTCTTCAGTCTCAGGTCCATTAGACGAGCATTCAAACGTGTCCTGTTTTTCATCGATATGCCTGAACCCCTAAGTCTTCATTTAACACCCTTTTCACCGTGGTTCTACTTAACCCCATCTGAAGGGCCAACAGTTTCTGCTTACGTTTGGGATTTCTTTGAATTCGCGCCTTCACAGCTTTTATCACTGCTGGAGTCCTAACAGACCGAGGGCGACCATTTCTTGACCTGTCATCTACACTAGAGTCTTCATTGTATCGTTTGATGGTACGATAAACGAATCTTTTGGTTATATTAAAATTTTTCACTGTGTCAAAAATTTGAATTGGCGCGTAACCGCAACGTTGCAACGCAATAACTGCAACACGGTCTTCTATAAGCGTCCACTCCATATTTAAAAATGAGTAAAATTCTAAAAAGTATACATGAACAATTCGAAATTCGAATTCAATCAACTTTTTTGTGGCCAGCATTCTAAAAGAAAAGTTTTTCTGTGTGACAATACTTATGACCTGACTAGGTATATCCCGTGGGTGCTGTAGGAGAATTAGCAGCATGTTCCCGATTACATCTCAATTTAATAAAAAATTGCAGTCTTCAACCCGCTTTCCAAGCGTGGAATCTTTGAAAACTATCCTCTCTGTGAGTAAATCTGTAGAGAAAGGCTTATATGAATATATGGGTGGACGAACAAATTTCCAATATACTTTATAAATCCATGAACATCTTTATCTATTTATACATTGTAGAGCCACGCTGCAGCTATATTACGGGTGTAGCACGAATTGGTTGGCTAGACCGGAGAGGAACCACGCTCTCACGGACTGCCAGCGTGAAATAGCTGCTTAATGCTGATGTATTTCGCTTGGTGAGTGGAGAGAGCTAAAGACCCCATTTACTTAAATTAAAGCTTTCCACTGTAGTCTTCAGGAGTGACAACGCATCTGCATTTTGATGATGATGCATTGCTGCATTCTGAAGATGCCAATGGGTCTCATCATCCACTTACTGACTGTGTGTTCGTTTGTGTACCAAGTATAAAAATGCCTATTGGCATGTAGAGTCATTTTGTAGCTATCTTATAGTTGTAGTACAAATTGGTCGGCTTGACCGGAGAGGAATGTTGCTCCAAACTGCCAGCGTGAAATACAGCTTAATGCTGTTGTGTTTCATATGATGAATGCTAGAAAACCGGATACTTTTTTATGTACTGGAAATAAGGAAGCCCAGCTTAGTTTTCGTATTTGAAGATGCATCTGCATTTGTAGTCTTAATCTTAGATAGATATAGGTGACTATGGGCCCCAACATCCATTTACTATCAGGTGAACTATGTGCTCATATGTCGCCCTTGTTCTTTAACAAAAAACATTAAGTTCGTCCTTTGTAATAAATAATGTTTATTTATTACAAAAGACGAATTTAATGTTCTTTTGTAATGAATATTTTAATTAAGACAAAGTGTAGTTAAATAAATTTTCTTTACAATCAAATATGTTTTAAAATGTTAGCTCAAGTTTATTCTACAACAATTTCGCAAACAGTTCCCTGCAGTAGTCTTTTGAACGAGGTGGCCTGAAAACGACTTCCTTTAGAATACGAATTTACCACAACCTGTGTACTATATACAGGAATGCGAGGTAGAAAATTTTATATTCTACTGAGTGTTTTTTTTTTTTAGTTTCGTAGTTTAATATCAATTTTTAAAAAGGTCCACCTGATGATAAGTTAATGCTGTGGCTCATAGACACCTTCATCTAGGTGGTTAGAGCCAAAAAGCAATTACGTTTTTACTACTAAGGACTAAAATGGAAGGGCTCATAAAATATATGACGGCTCCGTAGCGCAGTGGCTTGGCAATGAGTTGCTGCACTGGTGGCCGCGGTTTCGAATCTCGCACGGAACAAGTAGGCCATACAATCTGCAAATAATTATTCCGCGTCTGGATGTTCCTCATTGTGCAATTTATGTTTGTAAACTGCCTACACGATATAGGAGAAAATCCTAGTGTGGGGGTAATGTTTTTTGAATAAAAAAATATATAGTAAAATTTTCATATTTGCACAGGTATTGTATTCTGTGGTATGCCACGATTATATTTTGTGCAGTGTTGTAGTTGTGTACTGTACTGTTACTGTAGTTCCCCTGCGGTCAAGCCGATTTATTCGTGCTGTGCCATAATGTTGTTGCAGGAGGTCTTAAAGTATACCCGAATTTTTTTTTAAAAACGTTACCCCCTCACAAGCATTTTCTCACAAGGAAAAACATCCAGACCCGGAACAATTAAGTATTTCTAGGCCATACAAATACTTGTTCCGTGCGGGATTCGAAACCGCGGCCCCCAGCGCAACAACTGATTGCTAAGCCACTGCGCCACGGAGCCGTCTATACTTAATATGACTTCACATCTTACTTATTACTACAAGCCTGAAAGGTTTAGATCGCCAGCTTAGTAACTAAGTGTGAGGCATTTAATCTTTGCCTTCAGCGATGACAACGTCTTTGTAGCCTTCTTTATTTAAAGTTAGTGGCAGGTGTCTATGGGCTGCAGTAACTTACCTTCAGGTGGAACTGTATGTTCCTTTGTGCTTTCAATTTTATAATAACCGGCCAAGTGCGAGTTCGACTCGGGCATGAAGGGTTCCGTACCATCACAATACACGTTTCGAGTAAGAGCGCCCTCATTCATTTTTATTTTATTTTTATTTTTATTATTTTGTTATAGCGGCAACAGAAATACACATTATGTGTAAATTTCAAGTGTCTACCTAACCTTCGGATCATGAGATACAGCCCGTTGATAGGCAGATGGACGGACGGATAGCGGAGGCGTAGTAATAGGGTCACATTGGTTACCCTTCGTGTACGGAACCCTAAAAGTGACACAAAATAGAGTCTAGAGCTAAAATTTGACACCTAAAATTCCATTTAAATTCAAACCCAGACAGAGTTTTATCCTAGCGGCGGTTGATAATAATATGTCTGTATATTATCAAATTTAGTCGTCAATCCCGCGTTTCGTAGAACCGTCGGTGCTAATCTAATGTCCGTTCTGGCGGGTTGTTATACCTAGTTTTACGTTATGATTTCTTATATTTACGTGAACACTACACATTTAAATAAAACTAATTTTACGGATTTTATCGCGTATATTAACTTATTTTATTTCCTGACGTTTCAAGCACTTTACAGCACCCAATGGTCACGGGGGGGACTGGGTGCTGTAAAGTGCTTAAAACGTCGGGAAATAAAATAAGTTAATATACGCGATAAAATCCGTAAAATTAGTTTTATTTAAATGTGTAGTGTTTAATTTGTGGTAGTCTAAGGCTGCATCACTACTTACCACTATATAGGATTGAAGTCAAGCACAAAGTCACAACATACTAAAAACTTTATATTAATACTAATGGTAATGAAATGCTTGAATTAACAGAAAAATATAAAATAAAATTATTAAATCATATTTTTAATAAGCGTCACAATACAGATACAGACTACTTAATGGTACGTGGGAGCTGTGGCTCATAAACATCTACATCGATACTCGATTAACTTAGTTGGAATGTCTCGTTTTCAGTACTAAAAAGGTCTCCGGTTCTCTACACTCACAATACGAAACACAACGGCGTTAACCTGCTATTTTACACTGGTATTGCGTGAAGACCCATTCTTGCTACAGCCATAACTGCAGCGTGGCTCAGTGCTCTAAGGTGACAACAACTCATCGATATTTTGATTCTTAATTATTTAGATGTATGGGTCCCAGCATCCACTTACCATCAGTTGGACTGTGTGCTCGTTTGTCACCCTTATACTTAAAAAAAAAAACCATATTCATAATAGCAAAAATATATTTTCTATGTTGAAAATATTAGTTCCCATGTATTTCAAATAGTTAAACACTGTATTTTTAATGATGTTCCTGAGTACTGGTACGCCACGGTGCAGCAGAATGATTGTAATAAATTTACGGTTTTCTAGCGACTGAAGCATGACAAAGAATGGTCTATGAATATTGATGAGCGCTGCCGTGGTGAAATTAGATGCCGCCGCTTTACACCTCTTGTGAATTTCCTTTAAAATTATAAATCTTCGCAGATTCAAAACTTTTGTATAAATTATTGCTAATTTAAAATTCTTATTGTCTTCGAAAAAAAATAAGGTTGGGTACAAAGTGAAAGTAACAGTGATATTTCACTATATGGAATAGGAAAAAATTAACGTTGGTGTATACGCAGCTCTGACACCATCTAGTTTATTTTTAGTAACTTAAACATGCAAAATCTTTCCAGTCTCAACAGAGACTAGCCATCTGCGGATGACAAAATTATAGTGCCCGAGTGTATGCCTAACACAGGTGAAATCTTTATTCTCTCACTCTCATGTCCGATGGTACGGTAATTTGACATAAACTCCGGGCTGCTCTTCTGAAAAATTCTTGACTTAAAAACGCAATAACCGATATTGGCCCAAACGGGCTTCGGACCCGGGAACTAGTGATCAGCAATCGCGTACACGACCACTAGACGACACGGACACGACCGACGAGACGAGCGAGGCAATCCATGTACAACTGCAAACAACTTCAATAAAGTTGGCTACAGAATGCTTTGTCACCTCAATAACTAATATATGACTAATAACTAAATAACTAATAACTAAGATGGACACAGTTTGACGTTTAAAAGGCTCTCCTTCAGACATAAACACAGCTGCTAACGCACTGCTGCTTAGTAGCAGAAATAGTTAAGAGGGTAAACATACTCAGACGAACTCCTAGCCACAACAGAAATTATACCACCTAGTATGTAGTTATTTTATATTTTCCAAGTTGTGTTTCTTAATTTTAACTATCATTCTGTAATATTCCATTATTCGTTAGATGGCGATGTAAGAATATCTACTACCATATATAGAATGGAATAGAATCATTTTATTCAATATAGATTATAGTTCATAATACTAACTGAAAGTCATTTTTACTTTTACCACTGGTTCGCAAAAAAAACCTATGTCCTGGGAAGAATCACCAAGAAATCTTGCGGGACTTTAAAAAAAGCGCAATTTACAATATAATATTTTATACAATTATAATGAAAACATATAGAAACAGCATGGTAGTGATCACCTCATTCCCAGGGGTAATTAGCAGTCGTGTACTCTTTAGTAGTATAATAACCCCTTTTAGACATTTTTTTCTTAATAATAGATAGAGATAGGAAGAAAAACTATCCAACTATAACTAGATCGAAAGAAACTCTTAGTATTGTACAGAGACAGAAAGAGGAGAAGGGCGGCAGTATATTCCTGATAACAGCTTGCATAAGTAAAACTGTGGTTTCCGACCCACCTTTTAAGCTTGGAAACCATGACAAAAATTCCTCCCGATGAGACAATCTCCCATAGATTGTTGAGAATGTTGTTCAGCTGTGAACTTTTTATAGGCTATATTTTTTTTAATAGAAGAAGGGGCAAACGAGCATGCGTCTCACCTGATGGTAAGTGACTACCGCCGCTCATGAACAACCGCAACACCAGGGGAATTGCAGATACGTTGCCGGTCTTTTAAAAAGGTTAAGCTCTTTTATTAGTTCTATTCCGGCAAGGAATATTATTTGTATGCCCTTAAAATAACTATTCCGAATTTTGGAGAACTACTTATAACAAGCACATAGTCCACCTGATGGTGAGTGGTTGCCGTGACCCATAGACATCTACATTTATCCTCAATAAAGAATCAAAATGCAGATGCGTCGTCACCCATGAGGACTAAGATGGAATGCCTCTTTTCCAGTAAAATGGGTCTCCGGTTCTCTACACTCACCATACAAAACACAACAGTTTCAAGCTGCTATTTTACACTGGTATTCTGCGAGAGCCTGGTCCTTCCCCGGTCGAGCCGACCCATTCGTGCTACAACTATTCTTCAAATATAGCTGCAGCATGGCTCTACCACGTACAAAAATAAATGTGAAAACGTTCGTAATTGCAAACAGAGAATAAGTAATTCTCCCGACGCTTTGAGCGATTCAATTGCAACCGAGCGTGTGGCAGTGAGTTAGCGATTCGATCGGTTTTTGTTTCGATAGCGCAGTGATTCATACAAATGAAAACTTAAGCAACTGATAGAACGTTAAAGAAACAAATTTAAAACGAAATATTTTTTTAAAGAAGGAGGGTGACTATCGATCATATAGGCCACCTGATAGTAAGCGGATACTGTGGTATAAGACATCTACATTTATCCTCGATTAAGAATCAAAATGCAGATGCGTTGTCATACCCGAGGACTAAGATGGAATGCCTCGTTTTCAGTAAAAAGGGTATGCTGTTCTCTATACTCACCATACAAAACCCAACCGCATTAATGTGCTATTTTATGCTAGCATTCTGTGAGAGCGTAGTCCTACCCCGTTCGAGCCGACCCATAATATAGCTGCAGCTTGGCTCTACTACGTAAAAAGGTATAGCTCTATAGGATATTAGATATTTTTACTCGATCGCACTCATATAGTATGTATATCTTAATAAAAAAAATCCGTGTCACGATGTTCGTTCACGCTAATCTCTGTAACCGATCAAACGATTTTAATGATATTTCTAAAATGTTTATTGCTTGCACCAACTTGAGAGATATGATAGTTTTATCCTGATAAGTGCTCTTAACTTTTTTATCGCAAATTTAAGTATTTTTAAAGGACAAAGGGGCTTCAGCTTTGGCCAATCCCTTATCCAGAAAATTTGGTTTTGTCGATGTTGTCTGTTGAAACAGAACAATCGAGGAAATCGCTGTCAGAAGGACAGAATTAAAAGCACGAAGTTCCTCTCATTTAGGAAAGCATCCTCGTGTGTTTGAGATACGACATCATGTTAACAGTTTCTCTGTCCGCGAAACAGACAATAGTTAAACAATCGAAATGAGCATATATGCTTCATGGGACAGCAAAAAGGTTGATTTCGAAGCCAATAGCTATCATTGGCTTCGAAAGCTACAATAGATATATATTGATCTTTAGCTATATTGAAACAACAAAACCTTTACGATTTATAACATTTTTTCTTTATAAATATCAATTATATTTTGGTTGTTTTATCACGACCCGGGATTTGAACCCGGTACCTTATAATCAGCAGCCGCGTTTATGATCAATAGAAAAACGAGGAAGTTAAAAATTACGAGTATGTGAGCTTGGTTTAACATCGCATGGACTTATCCTTATATAACGCGTAATTTTTAACGTCGAGCCTAACACTTCGAGATATCAATCACAGAGTCCAGTCGACAATGCGTTTCAAAGTCGTGGCTGAGATAAATGGCGCAACTCAGCCCACCCCGCACCGCTTGCCTCGCTTCCTGCATTAATCACTTAACCCTCTGATGTGTTATTTGCACCGAAATAGAATTCCTCAATTTGATATGTTTCTAAAGAAAGCTAGAAGACTACTTGGAACAAAATTACAAAGGATGATTCTAATAAGATAACAAATTTGTTAAGGTTTCTGTTATTTATGTATAAAATTTTCGCTGCGTAAGAGAAATGTCTACCCATATTATCACGTAGGTATAGAATAGAATAGAATAGAGGAGATGAGTAGTAACATCTTCTTGAGAACAACTGAAAATAATGAAAAACTCTGATTGCCAACCCCCTGTTAAGCGTGAACTCAATGGAAAAATCCATCCTATAATGCAATTTAAAGGATAGGCCTCAAAAATTTTTATGAAATAATTATTGCTGTCGACGGAAATCGAACCTGGTGTCTCATTTATTATGTAAATTTACTACCGTGTAGCGGCAGTGTAAGAATATCCACTTCCCCATATCATACAGTGGGTGTCGTAAGAGGCGTCAGAGGGAAACACACTAGGAGGTAGACAGCTTGGTCTTCCTAAAGACAACAAAAAAACTGCAGTTGCTAAGCCGCCTGCCAAGCGTAGCAACTATATATAATCATGTCCTCCCTATGAGGCAGTGTATGAGGGTAATGTACGTTCAGTGGTGGACTTTGATAGGCTGTACCGACAATGGTAACAGTACGCTGTAATAATATACCTTCTTTGGTAACGGTATGTAAATTTACAGCGAGCGCATAGGTGAGTTGGGTATTCATAAGTAGGTACCTATTTCCTTGAGAAAAAAGACGGAATATCATCAACAAGTATTAACGTTAGTATAGCTATCATGTTATAGAACTTTACGCTTTAGTGGAGCGAAAGTAGAGCGTTCATTTCCGCAAAATAAACTCATATTATGCTTTTCACTATTTTAAGTTATTTTACTTCAATTAAATAAAAAGGAAGTAAACTTTGTATGAATTGGTGCAAACATTGCTCTAGGAACGCTAGTTTCAAAATTATTTATTTAGTTTGTGAAGTTCACTTTGCGTATTTTATCGCATCTACCACGGGGAGTGCTCTGAGGAATTGGTCGGACTAATTCCAGCCGCTCAATTTCACCATCGCACATCGAGACAAATCTCGCGATACCATCTATACCATCCTGGTGATTGGCGGTCTACGTCTGTGCGATTTAGAAGATATTTTCTTCCTCGCACAACTTCCTTGTCGAATCGATAACCAACAGCGATTTTTCCGGACCGATACGACTTAGGGACTTTCAAGAAAAGAGCCTACTCATTTTTAAAAGAGCGGCAATGCATCTGCAATTCCCCTGGTGTTACAGTTGTTTATGGACGGTGGTAGTAACTTACCATAAGGTGAGCCGCATGCTCGTTTGACCCCTCTCTTATAAAAAAAATATGTCAGTCAAATTTACTGTAGGTATCGTGTGTTCTAACACAGCGTGTTAGACTGTACAAACATATTTCTTTTCATAATAGCCAATAAAAGTAGAATAAAATTAAAAAATATAAAAAATAAAATGTCCTCATTAAGCTCATTAAGTTAAGTATATTTAAAGGGAAAACATCGTGCAATTACACCCATGTCATGTAACATATACCTTAATCCCTACTTTAAGTCTATATTGAGAAAAATAACGTTTTTGGTTAAAACCAATCTTGACAACCTCGAGCACAGACGCAGAGTAGCCAGTCTAACGATATTCTATGGGATGCAATTCGGAAAGTTTGTGCAGTTATTTTATGTATTCCCACACAAAAAGGTAAAATATCTCACGATATTTTGCCGTCACCGCCGAGAATGTGGTTCATTAGAACTTAAAATTTTAGTAAGTATCTTTTTTGGGCTCAGCGTGTATTAGATTTGGGTTATTTGCGTCCTGGGAATGCACGGTGAGCGCTTAGTTCTGAGTTACCACGGCTCTAAACTTCAATATTGTGCTTAGTATTAATCCCCTAAGCCTTAGACAGCGGTCTTCATTATAATATGTATCAGTTGTTTCTATAAATAATAGCCTTTTTTTATTACGTAGTGCAATGGTAGTAAATAATAAAAAGAAGTTGTATGAAAATGGGTGCTTGACATCGTTCATAACAATTATAAAAAAATGTAATGTAAGTAATAAAACGATAAATTATAAGTATAAATAAATAGTTTTTATTTCTGTATTACTTGGGACAGTTATAATATTATTTTTAGAATTGTAAAACGAAAGCTAATGTTTTTACTATAGCAAAAACGAAATGTTTTCAAATATTTTTCTGTATTTTGTCAATGGCAATAGACAATGAAGGCTATTGTTATAATAAAATAGCCTTCATTATCAAAAAATATGAAGCGTTGAGACAATACTGTGGAGATTAATATTGAGTAAATAAAATATATTTAGAAAACGATTGAATAGGCTATTTTATTAAACTAAAAAAAACATTTGAATATTATCCTACACGACTCAATAGGCTGTATGGTCACTGACCATTGCCTATTCCGAAGGGAACTGTTTACGCAGTTGGTATTGTGGCTGTTTTTTTGATAGACTTCGTGTTTTTACTTTCGAAGATTTATTTAACTTGACCCTTGGCTTTTCTCTCGGATCACAGGACAGTAGGTTTTTGCGCCCACATAATGACAATAATGTGGTACTTAGGTTTTGAAACTAATAATACAGGCAATGTACAGCCTCCGGATGCTTTTCTAGAGCAAATTTTAATTAATAATTGCAGAAAATAACTAAACAATTAAAAAGGTTGAGTTTAATTTACTTTATTTAATAATTTTGTAGTTACAAAATTGCATTCTTTTGTGTTCTTTTCAATTTATTGAAATAACTAATAACAATAACGAGTGCTTTTACTGCATTACCTACAAATCATAAACCGTAAAATAGAAACAAAACCTCAGGCCCTGCAAAAATATGATTTTTCGCCATCACTAGCATTAGATTAGATTTATATCTTCAAACTAAGACATGTTTTAAGTTGGTTCACGTCGGGCCCAAGCTTGTATGGAATCTAATTAATCTCCATTAATGACATTCAGAATATAATAGAATAATTGTTATTAAATATAGATTACATGAATTCTAATTGAAATTTTTGAACTTTTTGAATTTTTTCCTAAGAATATCCTTCGGACTTAGGTTATACATTGCTCTTATGCTCTTTTGCAAAATAAAGATAGTTTCAATGTCAGTCGTATCATCCCTTAACAGATTCTATACGACATCATGCTATGTAAATAACTAAAATAAACAAATCTAACTGTTTCAGCACATGAAAGGCTTCTAACATTTTTAAAATATACGTCGCAGAACTAAGTATGTTAACAAGTTTAGATATATGGGGGCCACACTGAAGCTCACATTCTTCTCATTCGAATTATTTTTCAAATTAGACTCAGCTCTACACGCTAATAAGCACACTGGTATTCACCAGACCCAATAACTTATGAAAATCCATCAGAGATCGGCGATTTTCTTGATATTATTAGTTTTGATATGTTTGACAATATCCTCCTTTAAAAGTTCCTCAGGGCTCGATTCTCGGCCCATTCCTGTTTCTGGTGTATATTAATGACTTACCTCACCTTGTAGGGGATAGTCATGATATAGTATTATTTGCTGATGATACTTCCTTGATTTTTAAACTTAAACGTCAATCATTTAAATGTAACGAAGTGAATAATGCTATATCAAAATTAGTGCATTGGTTTAACGTTAATAATCTGCATTTGATCGGAAATAAAACTAATTGTGTTAAATTTACAACAACGAATGTTAAAAATCTGAATACCGATGTATTTTTAAATAAGGAGGAATTGAGCCCTGTTGTATCCACTGTTTTTCTTGGCATCACTCTTGACGCAAAGCTCCATTGGGGCCCCCATATATCCAAATTAGCAAGCAGACCAAGTTCTGCAGCCTATGCTGTAAAAAAGATTAGAGGTCTCACTAGTGTCGAGACAGCTAGATTAGTTTATTTTAGTTATTTCCATAGCATAATGTCTTATGGGATTTTGCTATGGGGAAATGCGGCTGATTCAGAAACTATTTTTGTTTTACAGAAGAGGGCCATTAGAGCTATTTACAATCTAAAACCGAGAGAGTCTCTTAGAGATAAATTTATAGAAATAAATATATTAACTTTGGCCTCTCAGTATATTTACGAAAATTTAATGTATGTTCACAAAAACAAAGATAGTTTTAGTAAAAAAAGTGATATACATTCTGTAAACACTAGGAACAAACACAAGCTAGTGATGCCAGTTTCTCGACTCCACAGAGTCAGTAATTCATTCTTGGGGCAATGTATACGCTATTACAACAAGGTCCCGGAAAGTGTACAGGTTCTCTCTATTACCAAGTTTAAATGTTTTATTAAGCTGAAACTGTATAAAAAGGGTTATTATAGTATAAATGAATACATGGTTGATAATAACCCCTGGGAATGAGGTGGTCGCTTCCAAGCAGTTTCTAAAATAAATTTTGTAAATAGTTCGTAATCCAGACCAGATAGACTAAGCAATATAGAATGTTGCTTAGTCTATCTGGGTAGTATAGAGGGTGATATCTTACGTATTTCTGCACCTAGTGATAGTACTTGAATTGCTGTGTTCCAGAGAGTTGTATAACCTTTTATTAGCTGAGTTACCTACTAGGTAGTAGAAAAGTTTTTCTGCCTAGGAACCCGTCTGTCTCGCAACCACCCTCTTACCACTTTTTGCCGCTAGAATCTTTGCACCAATGCGGTTCAGTTCGAAGGATAAAGAGAACCAGTATAATAGCAGACGGCGATGGACGTGGTAGAGCCATGCTGCAGATATATAAGTGGTATATTTGTTGCACAAATGGGTCGGCTCGACCGGGGAAGGACGACGCTCTCACAGAAATAGCAGCTCAACACTGCTGTGTTTCGTATGGTGAGTGTATAGAACCAGATACCCTTTTTACTGGAAAAGAGGCATTACATCTTAGTCCTCACGGGTGACAACGCCATAGAGATCTACATCTATCCTCAATAAAGAATCAAAATGCAGTTCATTTTGATTCTTTATTGAGGATAGATGTAGATGTCTATGGCTCACAGCAACCACTTACCATCAGGTGGACCGTGTGCTCGTTTGTCATCCTATCCTATAAAAAAAAATCTGAGTCCACAGTCATGACAACACATCTGTAGCTTTTGCTTGAGTTCTGTTACCACTTCAGTTTTAAGAAAACATTGTATTTCGCTACGTTTTCCTCAACAAAAAAATCTTTGCTCCTTTTTTAAATTGAATTGCATATTTCATTAATTTTATTAACACTCAGAAGTAGATTTATGTTTGGTGACATTTTCTTCTATGGGGGTAGAAAAAAGTGTCGCTGTTTTTTTGAGAAATGCCATAAAGACCTTACGAGTTTCGTTTTATGCTCAGTTTTGATACATCTTGTATCTGCCAATCGTAAAACACCCAGTTCCATGTGAGGGCGTAATAAAAAATTACGCTGTGATGTAAGATGATTGCCGTGCCAATCATGATCCTTTTTAGTCGACTTTACATTTTTTTTATAGGATCGGGTGACAAACGAGCACACAGCCCACCTGATGGTAAGTGGTTGTTGTGGCCCATAGACATCTACATTAATGCTCGTTTGCGAATCAAAATGCAGATGCGTTGTATGCAGATACCCGTGAGGACTAAGATGGAATGCCTCTTCTCCAGTAAAAAAGATCTCCGGTTCTCAATACTGACCATACGAGACACAGCAGTTTTAAGTTGCTATTTTACGCTGATATTCTGTGAGAGCGTTGTTCTACCCTACCTCGGTCAAGCCGCCCCATTCGTGCTACAACTATACTACTAATATAGCTGCATCATGACTTCGCAAAAGGATGAGATTCTCAATTCTTTGTCAAGTTAAAACTGATTTTTATGATTTCTTTTTATTTAATAGGCTATAGGGGTTTTTACATATAATTTTGGAGATTTTTTTTTTCTTATTACCCCTAAGGGTAGAAAAATAGGAGACAAAGGTTTTACATTACTTATTTTGACGATATTATAGTTATTACTTTGAGCTTGTCATGCAGTCCAGTAAAGAGAGTCATTTTTTCTTTTAACAAAGTTGCATTTAATATAGCGTGTAGAAGAATTTAACTATCGACTTTAAAAGCTGTTATGTGTAAATTATTTTAACCTTTTTAGTTCTTTGAATTCAGATTTTAATTTACATTTCAAAATTTTTTTCTCTACAGACCCAGACCGACTACGGGGGGCGTTTTTCAAAGATGACATGGGGCGGTAGTGCCACCGCCATTTGCCTGTCAAGTGAGGCGATTAGTGATAATCAGAGAGAAATCAATGTAGATCAGCGGACTGTTAACGGCTCAAAAAATGTCATTATATTTGGGATTTTTTACTATGTAATATAAATTTTAAAAATTAAGTTAGCCATCATGGACACCTGACAAATATAAAACATCTTAGTTAATGGTAGAATTTATAATAAATGAAAACCGATAAAGAAGTAAGATATGCAGTAAGTCGATGGATGCAGGTGGCTCAGGACCGTGCTTTATGAGACATTCCTTGGGGGAGGTTTATATTCAGCAGTGGACTTGTGAAGGGCTGCAATGATGATAATATTAATGAATAAAGAAATATATTGAATTAAATATACATATATATATATAAAAAAAATATAAAATTTTGTATTCTAGCGGGGAACGCGTCATGTATACTATAGTCTTTTTTATAGGATAAGGGTAACAAGTGAGCACACAGTCAACCTGATGGTAAGTAGTTGCTATAACATATATCTACATCTATCCTCGAATTGCAATCAAAATGGAGATGAATTGTCAGCCGTGAGGACTAAATGGAATGCGTCTTTTCCGGTAAAAAGGGTTACAAAATTTATATAGCTGCAGCATCGCTCTGCCACGTCTAATAGCCGAATAAAATATTACATAGCTCACACAGAACACCGAAGTGTAAATTACACGCGCACGCATACACATAAGAGAGCGTCACGCCGATTGCCATCACCGTATACGGTTTTATTGCCAAGGCGCAGCAATAGATGTTTCACGTTTAAACATACAAACAAACAAACAACAACAAAATATAAAAATTGTAATGTGTCAAACCACAAATAAAATATGAATATCATTGCACGAGATAGTTCTTTTGCCACGATTACCAACACGAAGAAATGTCTGTGAACGGCCTGTAAAATTGAATGTATGTTTTTCTAGCGTTGCGTTAAACGGATCAGATAGCGACAATTTATGGCGAAAGGTTTAGCCCAAAACGTATTTCCTCAATAACTTTTGTGTCACAGACGCTTTGTGAAATCGTTTACATTATATATACATATATAATCCTTTACAACAAAATAACTTGAAATAGGTAAAAGAAAGAAAAATAGAAAAAAAACAGGATTTTTATAAGATAAACGAGCGCACAGTGGCAACCACTTTCAGGTGGACGAATTTATGAAATTACAAATCAAAATTCAAATTCGTTGTCACCGGTGAGGATTAAGATTTAAGATGAAATGCCCCGCTTCCGGTAAAAGGGTCTTCGGTTAGACTCATCATACGAAACACAGCAGCGTTAAGCTGCTGTTTTACGCTGGTATTTTGTGAGAGCGTGGACCTTCTCCGGTGGAACTGAACCATTTGTGTAACAACTAAACCTTAATGTATTTTAGGTATTTGCAATATATTACTTCATAGCGGGATAATGCTATAGTTGTCATGCTTGCTATTCAGGTTGGCAACCGTATTTTTATTACTTTGAACTCTTAGCAGTGAGATGCTTCTGATCATTTCCTGTTTCTGATTTCCTCGGTCGGTACATACGACACCAAAGAGATGATATGTAGGTGGATCTTGAGGCTACTGCAGTTATTTGTTATTACCGACTGTCGGATACCAAAGTTGATGTTCTTGTCCTTTGATACTTATAAAAAAATTAATAGAAAGATGATAAAGAAAAAAAAAACATTTGTCCTGCTTTATGACAGCATTATAATCCACTAACCCATATCACATGAGTGACGTAAGAGGCGAGGTAAATGAAACAATATAAAAAATAAACTGCGGTTGCGAGCTCGTATTCACCCATTTTTAGAACATGTCATATCTATGTGGCAGTCTATGATGGAGGTAGATTTATATTCTGCAGTTGTCATTTGATAAGTTGTAATGATGATGAAGTATTTCACAATAGAAGTAAAGTAAAGTTACGGCATATAAACGTCGAACTGCTGGGCACGAGTCTCCTCTCACTTTTGAGACGATTTCAGGACAAGAAAATATTCGGCGCGTTGCCTCAATGCGTGTTGGCGGACTTCACATGTTTTCGAAATATTTTTTTAATTTATCAGACATGCAGGTTCCCTCACGATGTTTTCTATCACGTGGTAAATCAGCACTTAAAATTACAATTAACAACTTCATTTGTGCCGGCGGAGATCGAACCTGGGTTGCTTGCGTACTGTGAAATTTATAGCCCATGAGCAACCACGGCTCGCTAATAACTTAAAAACTAAATAAATAACCAAAAAAGTAAGAAGGAAAATATATATCCACATCATTTAATAGCTTTTGGCTTTATTTCATAATATTCTTACCTAATAAATTGGCCCTTCACAGAATCCTTTACTCCGTATCAACATTTATTTTAGTTTTTTTTTTATTTTACTTTTATCAATATTTTCAACTTTGGTCGAGCAAGTAGATGAGTTTGTATATTTGGGATGTTTATTTAGCAGGGATGGTAGATATGATAAGGATATAGAACGACAAGTGAACGCAGGAAATAGAGTGAATGGGGCTCTACACTCTATTGTGGGAAGTCAGAATGTGTCAAAAAAGGCACGTATGGCAATTCACAGTGCTGTGTTAGTCCCTACTTTAATGTATAGAAGTGAAAGTTGGGTGTGGCAGAAGAAGCACGAGAGTAGAATAAATGCTGTAGAAATGCGGTCATTAAGGATTATGTTAGGGATGAATCTGAATGACAAGGTGAGAAATTTCTTGATAAGAGAAGAGTGTGGTTTTCAAGATTATCATGTTACAAGGATTAAGAAAGGAATGCTTCGGTGGTTTGTTCATGTAAAATAATGAAAGAAGAAAGAGTTGCAAAGCAAATTTATGTTGAAGAGGTGAACGGTAGAGTCGAGAAGGGACGCCTCAGGCGAAAGTTTATCGACCAAATTGGCAATATATTTAAAATGTGCCAAATTAAGAGTACCTTTATCCGACGAGTATGTATGCGTAGGTATATGGATGTGGAGGAAGCGAGAGAGGCGTGTCAGGATCGTGCCAAATCGAAGTCCATAGTCTCTGCCTACCTCTCTGGGTAATAGGCGTGAGTGTTTATGGATTATGTATTTTCAACTTCATAGTAGAATTGGCTACTACCAGAGCCACTTACGGACTGATTTGACTTAATATGACTTAAATAAATTGAGATTTTCCTACGGACTGATTTGACTTATAATGACTTAAAGAAGTTCAAGTTAAGAGCTCCTATTTAAAAGACCGGCAACGTACCAACAATTACCCGGACGTAGCAGTTATATATGGGCTGCAGTCGACACTTAATATCAGGTGAGCCGCATGCTCTTTAAAATCTCTCCTAAATCTCTATTATAAAAAATATATCTTCCCGTGAGTGTCGTAAGAGACAGCAGAGTAAAACTGAATAGGAGGGGGCAGCAGTATATTCGTGATAATAACACAAAATAATAAAAATAAAACTATAGTTGTCAAGCGTACTTACTATGGCAAATATTCCCATGTGAGGCCATCTATGGTGGAGGTTCATGTTCAGCAGTGCACCTTTGCTAGGTTGTAATGAAGATTGTGAAACCTCTAGTTTTATTTTCTATATAAACTTACGGCGTCGTCTACTGTATAGAAACACGATCGATACTGAGATAAAATATTAAGTTATTTAGCGGTGTCGCTTCCTCGCACTCGCTGAGAGTAATCGATTTGTATCTAAAGGTTCTTTGTTAGTATTTAAACGGTTTAAGATGTTATCTGCGACATAAAAGTGCTGCCTTACGTTGAACATGATACTGCGCGCGATGTTGCAGAATACGAAGGAATTCCTTTCATGTATAGTGAGAGAGAATTTTATAATAATTTTAGCTGGCTTTGCAGATGTTGTTCTATTTCTATAAGTAGGTGGTCTGACTAGTTAACAAATTTCATAATAATGTTCTGTGAAGACAAAAACAGTTGTATTAAAAATAGTGTTGTACATTCTGTAAATACTAGGAACAAGCATAAGTTAGTTATACCAGTTACTCGACTACAAATAGTGAGTAATTTTTTCATGGGGCAATGTGTACGCTTTTACCACAATGTCCAGAACATATGCAAGTTACATACCTATATCAAAAAGCTTAAAACTTTTAATCAACTAAAAATGTTTAGTAGGTTAATAGTAAAGAGTACATGATAGATAATAACCCCAGGGAATGAGGTGATCGCTACAATGCTGTTTACAAATGTGTTCATATTAAATGAATAAAATAATATATTGTAAATTAATTTTATTTATAAAAAAGTCCCGCTGAGTTACTTGTTAATTCTTTGTCAAGTACTTCAAGAAAAGATAATAATTTATTGCGAGAATTAATATTAGTATTGTGTGTGTATTAAACGCCGACACATTCGAACAAGTTCAACTAAAATACTTCCTTAATAATGAAATTAAAAACTTCATGACTATGCTAGTTTAGATATATGGAGGCCCCACTGAAGCTCAAATTGATCTCTTTCGACTTTTTTTCATATTCTATGAAGCTTTTCCACATTTAAAAGCAAACTGGTATTCACCATACACAATAACTTACGGAAATCCATCAGAGACCGGCGGTTTTATTAATATTATTAGTTTTGAAATATTTGACAATATCCTGAATACTAAATACCTGGTAATATTTTTTGTAATCCAAATTCTTTTGTAGAGACATTTACATTTTATTTGAATGATAATGACTTGGTGACAGTAAGGAAGGAATTCAGTGACTTTGGAGTCAAGATCGCAATGACGGTAAAATATTGCTCGTAATCCGTTGTATCACGTCGGCCTGCCATTACAACCTTTTATAAATCCATTGCTGAAAAAAATATGCTTGCTTTATACGCTCATTTTAGTTTATAATAATTTTAACATCATTTTAACATCATTAATATAATGGATTTCCGTAAAATAACTTTTAATCCTATTAACTATACCAATATTACTCTACCAGAGCTACTATACAATATGTAACAAAAATCCTGTGGTTCCCGTTAAGTGCATTATCAGAATCAGTATTCAAACGTGTAGGAATAACTTTACTTCAGAAAACTCGACATAAAAATAATCAAATTAAATTTTAATTGAACAATATTTGTAAATTTTATGTGGAATGATTACCTCTGCCTGGAATTATCAAGCAACTAAAGCGAAGCAGCAAGCAGCAGCGGCCGGCGGCGGCGTACATCAAAGACGGGTCGCGCGCGCCGTACCTACACTAACTGCACTAAGGTCATGACCTCCGCACATCACTCAGCTGTTATCACTTTAGTAGTCGATTATCACAACTTTTAAAATTATATTTCGACCGATTGTGGTAATAATACACAAACACTAATTTATCACTATGTCTACTTGACAACCACGAAGATGTTGTTCAATATGTCCGCCTTATACCTCTATGCATTTGCGACACCGGCATATAATGTCTGAACGCACGCGTTGCATAATAGATATTTCAGACTTTTTGATTTTTTTCAAAGGATGCGACTATTCATGTACGCATTTCCGCCTCTGTATCGCATGTTTTTGGGAGTAAAGACTGTTTAATCGCACCCTAGAGATAAAAATCTAAAGTTGTGAGATCAGGTGATCGCGCCGGCCAGTTGACTGGTCCACCACGGCCAACACATTTCGCTACGAATTCAGTATCCAAAAAAATTCTTACACAACGGAAAAATGCGGTGGTGCGCCATCGTGTTGAAACCACATGCAACGAACGAGGTCTAGATTTATTTCGTCAAGTTCATTGCTTAGTTCTTCTCGCAAAAAGCATCCGTAGTTTTCACCACTCATTGTATGGTCAAGAAAATACGGACCAATAATTTTGACACATATAATTTCCGCCCAAACATTGATTTTCCATCGGTGTTGAAAGTGGCTTGGTCTTGGTTTTTCCCCAACATCATCTGTTGATAGCCAGATAATAAGCCGATTCAGGTGCAGTGCAACTTTAGGAAGAGTTTCGTTAAAATATTGAGTCACATAACTCTCACAGACGCCAAAATGTTACAAGCATTGAGTTTGGGCCATGTCATCGGATTTTTCCTAAAGTCACTAGTATTTCAATAAGTGTTATTCCCGTGAAATTTTGTAAAAGTTTAATAAAAACTATGAATAGGCAGGAATGCCTATCAGTTATTTTGGATCTCGAGATATAGCCATTAAAGCGCCCCTTTGCATATGCTCATTGAAGAAATTTTTGTTCATCGTTTTTGTTATTTCTAAATCATTCGACTCTTTATCACTAGCATTAAGACCAAAAGTACGGGTAATTTCACTTGAGATTGAGTTGCTGATCGTGAAGCTAACATTGGGATTAAGATTTTTAGGGATTACTTTTTTTAAATAAAGGTTGTTTCTATTTGATTGGCTTATATTAGATTTAGTTTTCATTTTTGGTTTCATATTAACCTGCACTGCTTGTGGTTTTTGATCTCTTTCATTATTTTTGATAATACTTCTATTCTTCATGTATGTTAAGGGGATCACTGTTTTGGATGATATTTGAGTCTTGATTCTCACACTCTACTATGGAATGCAACAATAGGTTAATAAATAATAACAATACTTGTACACGCCCCCAGCTGCCCCAACCAAGGATGACGGAATTAGGGCCCATGAGTAATCCCATCGACGAGCAGCAGAGGGACGGGGCCAGAATATGGCCACGTGGAATTTCCTAATTACAATAAACAATATGGGAGAAAGCTAGAAACACATAGTACTTAATATTATCCGGAGCTAACTTCGCACCACGGCTTGGACAGGCCGTGAGTGTGTGTAATAGTGGATGGCGAGTAGTGTACAGTGAGGTGTGAATGTGTGGGGCCTTGGCAAGCATAGGCGACCAGCAGCGGCCGAGTTCCAGGCTGCTCCAAAATGAGGTAATCTTCCGCGGCGTTGTCCACAATCACTTTCCTCGTTCGTCACGATGACAGTCCATTAACTCTATCGTACGATTAACTAACTTACAGAAGCCACTACCTCTCGTTTGTTATAAGGTTAATGCACAGAACGAACACGGAGTGTCCGGATCAAAGGTCACTACCGTTTCGGATTGCAACAGTTATTTCTAGAATATCAAAGGCCGCACCAGCTAATATTGACGAATGCACTTATACAGATTCTGAGTCGGACCCAATAAGTCCCGGGAAAGGCTATCCAACAAGGAATGCGCGTTATAAATCCTAGACAGGATGTTTACTAGAAGCCTAAACTATTCCGCGGTTCCCGAACAAAATTGACAGTGTGCTATCGTTAGCACAGCTGGCAGGCGACTGACTTGCACTCGCGCGCGCTCGACACATCCAACTGTCAAACCGGTATGGCACCGAGCCGCGCGCCCTCTGACGTCGATATGCGACAACAGCGTTTGGCGCGAACAATACTTTTTGTCAAATATCTCTACTTAAAAGTCCTTCTAAATATTCTATATCTTGTCGTTTTTTGAAACCGGGTTCGTCAATTTTCTTTTTTTTTTTTGAGACTTTTGGTATTCAAGCTTATGAGACACAACTCCCTTCTTCAGTTTAAGGTTTCCTCCAACCAACTTAAACTTTAAGTCATTTTCCATATCTTCTTTCAAGTGTAATATAAATATATATACATATATATATATATATATATATATATATATATATATAAAATGTTTTTAATTTGTTTACTTCTAACAATAAGCCATAGCTGAGGTAGATACATAAATGCACCGCTATTTTGTAAATGATTAAAAAATGTTATCATCCATCCGAGTACGTCCCTGTGTCATTATTTTGACCTTGGAATACGAAATACGATGTTTTTACACATAAACAGCTTAAGTGATTTTGATGACTTTTGGTATAGAGATAACTGAGTCCTTAGAATGGATAAAGGCTCCTTTTTATTGCAGAAATAAAACTTTGAGGAGATGGAATAGAGGCGAGATAAAAACTTTGTGTGACAAACGAAATTTAACGCGGGCGAAGCCGTGGTCAAAAGCTAGTATAACATATAAATGAGAACGGATGAATAGGTACGTACGTAGGTTTATCCATACAACTCAGAAAAAGTAAGTAGGTATATTTTTATTGATACAGCAGGCTTAAAATAAGAGAATAACAGGTACAGTACACGTAATAGTAGGTACCAACTTATTTCCATTTCAACTAAATAATACGTAAAATAGGTATGTACCTACGTATATCGAAGTGATCTTCACAACAATGTCTTGTAGCCTGGGTAGAGGGTTGAGTTTTATCATCTCTTTTTGCAACGGAATACCATTTTTTACGAAGTTTCGGCACGTTTTAAATAGAGTTTCTGGCGTTTCAATAGAAGTGGTTGTAGATTTTCGCACTATACAATATTTATATATAGTAAAAAGGTTATTTAGACACACATCGCACACTTAATTTATAACAAAGTCATAATTAACCAAACAAAACATTACGTGCCTTTTGCTGCCATCGACTAACTGGCGGCTACCGTCACAGTGACGTCATAGCTACCGCGCCGGGTGGTCAGTGAACTTCGCTAGTAATTTGGTCAATAACATCGTAAATTTTTGTAGTAGAACAAAAATATTTGCACTGTATGTTAAGGAATTCTTAACTCTATAAATATGCATTCTCAACTATAATTGCGGATTACGGTTTCTCCTTGACAAAGGTATCGCGTGACATACTCGTACAAACAAAAAAAATCGGTTGTCTGTAAAGTCGGTTTACTGATGATAGTTGAACGTGACAACGTCATAAGAAAATGTTGCTATAAACAATTGACACCACATTCACTTTTCACTGCACTTCATACTTGTCGAAAACATGTAAATGTATTATTGTATAGCAGCTGTCCATGCGGACGCATCGCTCACTCAAGTAGGAGAGAGACAGATGTCGAACGCTGCCGGACGTGGAGGCCGATTGTGCCTCTTTGTCGCTCGTTCCGCGCTCTCACTTACACTTCAAGCCTTAAATGGAACGCCTCAGAGCGAGGTAATGGCATTGTAAATGGCATGAGTCATGTTTTTTCGTGCGTGCAGCCAGCTTCATCGAATTATAAGACGTTGTCACATCAAAAACATACATTCGATATGTGAACTTCCTCTTTTTGATGTTTGATAAAAATATGAACAACTTGCTTTTGAGTAAACACAAGTGGTTTGTAATAAGCGTATACTACGTGTTCATTTCATGAACGCCATTACCTTCCACCGCACTCTCTCATACCGCGCCTGAAGCGTCGCCCTTAAAGTACCAATAGCAACGCTGTAATGTATCTACGTCCATTGTTTGAGCTCCTATGCAATCTCTAGTTCATTACTGTTTTTGTTGTTGTCTTTGTTACTGCTGATTTTTTCTTTGTATGGATTTTTTACGTTCGTTAATTTGTGATATAAAAACGAACGATTTCGCTAAAATAACTAGTATCGAAGTTATGGATGCGTGAATATCTACCTAATAGTTTTGTTCACGCCGTAAATGATTAATTTAATAGTAAAAATATTTTATTTATTAAATAATTTATTAAATAATATGCATTTTATCAACTTGCTTGCCATCCATTTATCTGTATCGGGCAACAAACTAAAAATCGAACGTCTTACAATTAAAACAATTTTGTCTACGGTACCGTCAGCTGTGACATCATAACGGTCGACGACGGCAAACTCTAAATAAACGCGTAGTATGTATAATTCAAAAATAAGATTATCTTTATCGTTACTAAAGCCGGAGCGGAGTTGTAACGTATTTTTATCAGACTTATGTTAGTGTGTAATATGTATATTTAATGTTCTTAAACTAAAGTAATCAGTAAGGTTTCTTTTATTGCTTCCCCTTTAAGTGTTTTTATTCGTTTCTTCTTTATATCCTACATCTTTTACAAAAGTATTTCACGTTAAGTTTAATCTTAAACGTAACTTCGAATTTTCAGCACTAAGCATGACCGCAGCAGAAAATTTGTAACAGATGTACGCCGCAGCTGACCTTTGAAATATTGCGCTTCTCTATGCAATAACTTTATATTAAAATGCACTTTATTCCTTTTTTAAACCTAATCTTTTATTTAATATTAGAAGGCATGAAAGGAAAAAAATATTGAGATATTTTTAGTTTTTCTTAGGTGGTAGGATTCTTTACTGCCTGGGAAGGCAGGTAGGTAGGACTGCTAGGTAGGAAGGTACCAGACTCTTTTTACTGGTAATGAGTCGTTCTCTCTAAGTGCTCAGGGCGTAATGCAACTACATTTTTTATTCTAACTTGAAGTTATACTTAGCTATCTATGGGCCACACATCCACTTACCATGAGGTGAATCGTATATCACCCTTGTTCTATAAAAAAATACTACCTTCTTAACAATTTCTGCCACCAAGCATCAGTACAGGCACTGCGTTATGTTTAATTTATTTATTGTTAAGTTTTATATGAGGTAGAGTTACGTTGCAGCTGTGTTATGGTTGTAAGAAGAATGCATTTCCTTTAACGGCTAAACTCAGGTCAGGGTCACCATTTTGGCCATTGAAGGAAAAGGGGAGACCTCCGACCGAACAGCCTGCGGAGCGGCGAACTATATCTAGCCTAGTACTTCAGAACCTTTATAGCGTGATTAAGGCTTCGGTGTGTTTCGCTTGAGGCGCGACGACAGCTCCGCCACAGACCCATCGGTAACTGAAGCATGTTTCATGACGAAATCAAAAATACCATTAAAAATTGCGAGTTTATCAGTGCATAGCGTACCAGCAGACCAGCCTCCACAAGCAGCACTTGTTCATAAGTATCTCCATATTATGCTAGGGTTAACGTAATCTCCACGTATATAGATTAGCGAAGGCAGTATCAGAAGTCTCAAGAATTTGATAGAGCTTGTTGTTGGTGGTCTTCGTATTAATCACAAAGCATGTTATCTACATATAATATACATTCTAGTAGCGTCTAAAACCAAGATTTTAATTTTATGTCGCATGATATCGTATCTAATAATCATATTGAAAATATAAACGATATTAAAGCACATGTCAGTAAGATAAATGATTGTTGAATTTTTCAAATCGATTAATTGCTATGTTACATAGTGGTTTTAGTAGTTTATGGTGTAGAATTATTAAGTCCACATGGAAGGATAAACACGATAACTTTTAAATTTATCAATTGCCAAGAAAGCTGGATATGTTTCCCCGATGAATGGCTATACTTAGCCCTTGAGCGAGAAAAAAACCAGTTCTCTTATCACCAGCAGCAACGACCATTCGTGGATGGAGTTGCTTTAGGAGCTTAACAGCACGTCGGCCCCACGAAACTATAGTCTACAGCAAATGGCACAAATATGTAGTCATCTCTCAAAGACTCATATTTGCGCCAATTACTCAGTTCAGTTGCCTCTGATCTCGCCCCGACTCTAAACGAGGTACCCCTGGGATGAAAGGCCGCCAAAGTGTCTAGGCAAGTAACATCTCACACTAGGTCTTTACTTCTCTCCCAAGGAACCAATGTTATACCATCGGGTCTCTTCCGATTGTCTCTTAATATTCCACAAGTCTCTAAAATCGAGGGAACATTTATAGAGACGAGAGCCTTTCGGAAGACATCGTTCAAAGAACCATGCCGTGAAAACCTACCAGCACTTTTCTTGCATGAAAGTCCGTGGAGCCCAAACTTGTCGACGCCGCTACCACATGGGCTTGACAAATCGCCGCTCCAATTCGGATTTCTACGGCGATGAGCAAGCTTTCCCTATCAAGTAATGTTCCAAAATTATTTGATGGTAAAGCGTGTAACCAGTGACTAAATTCCTTAGTTGCAATAGCTAGAACTCATGCCTGATCTTGCTCACTATGGAAATCATGAAACAAATATTTTTGCACGTTCCGTACCAACGGAATATCCTGCAGTTTTTGTTGGTTAACTTCCAGTGGAACATTTTCACTGGAACAGAGCGTTCGCCATATCTGCCCTGCCTCCTTAGCAAAGCAAAGGTATACTTTATTATTCAAAATTATGTTACATAAGTCACTGAAACTTTGCACGAAAGCAAGGAAAGCAGGTAATGCAACGCTAAAAAGATTTCTCACACCAATACCACCATATTTTATATATTTATATAGATTTTACAGGTAAAGTAGTCTAGAGTCCAGGCTATTGTATTTAAAGTAAAATTAAGATTTTTTTCTATAGCTATTTTTAAAATGATTATCAATATCTTCTAAAATATTCGAATATTTCCAGACTGGACTCGAGCGAAGTATGTAAATCTAGGTACAAGGAGACAATATTTTTTAAATATTACTTGCAATTTATACAATTAATACAAGTTTACAATTTAATTTATACAAGTTATCAACGTGGTTTAAAACTGATCAATTTTTTTTAAAACAGGTTTAATACTATCGAAAAACAACGGGGCACCTAGCCGGTTTAGCTTTTCCGTACTGACAGTTTTTATTCTTGGAGAAATATGCTTGAAATTTTGTAGTACGGTGGCTCTATTGGAACTAGATAAATTATTGCAAAAAATATTTCACATTTATTGCTATTTGGTTCAAGATTAATATTTTTAAAAGTTCGATAAATATGAGTAAGATCACTGAGGTCATCATCTGCTCTACCTTTCAGTGTACCATGGTCCAGGTACCAGATATTGAAGACTATTTAGGATTAAGATTGGATTTCAAATTTGAAATAATGGGTTGAATGCCTAAACTGAAAAGTGCTGGACCTAGTGGGTCACCCTGCTGAACAACGACAGCAGACTCGATAACATGACGTTTATCGTTTATGTCATATAAATATGTAATGTAATAAATTTATGGCTTTGGTTTCAATTTAAAGATTATATTCTTCTTTTAAGAATAGTTTTTCTAGTAATGTATTTATAAAAGACCTTGATGTTTATCTGTGTGTTACTTTTATTACTTGCCTATCATGACTTACGCAAGCGTAGTTTTCGCGCAAGCGGGCCATTAGTAATTTGTACGTCCTTCAAGTCATCCAAAATATATTCATTCGCATTATCTTCGGAGCTCGGTGGTACCAGTGAAACTCCGATTTACATAGAGACTGTCAACTTCCGACGATCTCTGAATATTTCTAGAAAATGTCTTGGCGCTATTTTGAGAGGGCCGGGACTCATCCCATTCCGCTAGTAGTAAACGCAGCCACCCACGCTCTGACTCCAAACGTTACGGGAAGCCTCCAGAGGCCCCTGTTTCGTTCTTACTGAACCCCCCTTTCCGCTGAATTCCAACGACCGAAAGGTCACACACAAATACTACACAACAGCCTAGTGTCACAAACACTGTAAGGACAACAACGTATGGGACGCAGCGAGTCCTCAGACGGGCACGCCGCACACCTCTCCCCACCGCGTACTCGTACACAGCGTACACTTGTGTCCCTGGGCGGTGCTCACCACTCAGAACATCGAACGATACTAGTCAGCCGTCAGTGCCGGGGCCCGTCACCGCCATAGATAGATAGATAATACTGGAAAGTCACCCCCTGTTCGGACGGTAGTTAGATAACTCATTTATGAGTACTCTAAATTGTTCTAGGTGTAAATCGTTACGTAAGTAGTGGTGCAGGATAATAATAAATAAATAAATTTTTTTTACAGCTCGCGGCCTCATTATCAAAAACCAGAGAATGATATGGAAAAATGCCTTTTATTTTACTGCTCTCGGGAGCTTTTTGACTTATAGACTTTTTGTATTTAATAGGTTAATATAATTAAAAAAAAAACACGAAATAAACAATTTCAGTATTTTTTATTGGTTTATTCCAGTTTGCAAATATCCACACAATATATCCTATGTATTACTAAGTAGTAGCAATCATTTTTTGCCTAATAGCCCGTCAAAGTTGTTAACACCATCTTACCTAATTATCTTGCCAAGAATCAGTCTTTACACTTTCGTGTTTCAGTCTGAATAATAAATAGAGTCAATATAGTTGCAGGCTGTGAGGTATTCCATATTTACCCTCAGAGGTTATAACACATTACACAGGTGCGTTATAAACCTAGTCGCTTGGAGTTAATTACAGGTACCCATGCGCTGCAGAAGTATGTGATAAGACCATCAAGTGGTCATTCTTTAATTCGATTTTTAATGAAAACCTTAACTTACATTAATACAGCTTCAACTTAATACAAAATTTCTTTAAACGAGTAGGGGCCGTAAAGCGGCTGGGGCTGGTGGGGCTGTGGATGTGTGCAAAAGGGTTCCCGTGGCCCTTCCATTATGCGGCTGAGGTTATACATCATGGCGTTTTTCCAAGTCAGATCTAACCCGTTTTGCCCTCGCGCGGCTTGTATATGCGTTGTCATTCCATGCTTTAAATTCATTACAGCCTTTCAAAAGTCTTTCACTTAACATTGGCATCCCTAATGGATTGCCTACAACTTGGATATTTCCATAGTTGTCACGCTTAGCTAGCGAGTTGGCAACCGCAGATTTTTCAACTATTTTAAAATAATGTCAGGAGCATTCTGCTACCAATATTTTATTTTTATTTTCCGACTGTCGCCTCAAGGGGTGATATGGAGTAGTACACTCTTACGCCGTCAATACATCGTAAAACTGTTGCGAGATTTATTAATAATGTTTATTTAATGAATTCTTACATTTGTGCGAATACTATACATGGCATAAAACTAATTTTACAGATTTTGTTGAGCTTTATTTTAAGTTTTATTTTTCCCGACGTTTCGGGCACTTTACATAGTCGTAGAAGTCTGAGGTGTTTGACGTGCTGATGTAAAAGTCAACGAAGGCTACCTTCAACTTTAATTATTAATTTTTAATCCGATTCACGCAAAATGAGCTTAAAGTATCTTAAAGTCTAGTCTACATCCGTAAAATTAGTTTTTTTCCAATTATGTTACGTAGTAGAGCCATGCTCCTACTATTATGCGGCTGCAACACAAATTGGTCGGCTCGACCGGGGTAGGAACACGCTCTCGCAAAATACCAAAGTTAAATAGCAGCTTAATGCTGCTTTGTTTCGTATGGCAAATGTATAGAACCGGAGACTATTTTATTGGAAACGAGGCATTCCATCTTAGTCTCCAGGGGTGAAACATAATATCTGCATTTTGATTCTTAATCGAGGATAGATGTAGATGTCAATTGTCTATAACATCCACTTACCATCAGCTGGACTGGAAAAAACGACCTCACAGAAAACCAGCGTGAAGTAGAGGTTTACTTCTGCGTTTCGCTTGGTGAGTGCAGGTGGCCGGAGGCCTTTTTTACTGGAAATGAGGCATTCCATCTTAGTCCTCACGGGTGACAACGCATCTACATTTTGATTTGTAACAGAGGATAGATATAGATGTCTATGGGCCGCAGCAACCACTTACCGTCAGGTTGACTGTGTGCTCGTTTGTCATCCTTATCCTATAAAAAAAAGCTCTTACGAGCTTCCAGAACATTTAATATTTGCCTGGAAGTTATCAGATATCCTTCTATCATTCTTATCTATCTTTACTTGCTTTTTCCTTTCAACAACTTCTTTTACTCTCTTATTCATACGTCTAAGGTCTGCCTTTTTTCTTTCAATCTCATCATTCATACCACCAAAATTACCAGCTTTGGTTGCTAGTTAATCTAGCTATGCTCTCTTCTTTGCCTCAACTTCCATCCGTACCTCATCATCCCACCATAACGTATTACTTTTATTTTCATTCTTTCTCTTACTTACACCACATACTTCGGTGGCTGCATCCACCAAAACTTTCTTAATATTATTCCATACATTCTTCAAGTCTAAATCATTCATACATAAATCATTCAACACACTCATATTTTCTCTCAGTCTGCATTTATACTTCTCTTTCATACCTTCATCTTGTAATTTCTCTATTCTTATATGCTGTAACGCAGTGAAAGACACAGATGTCCGATGCCGCCAACGCTTAAATAGACCATTAATTCGGCATAAGGCCAAGTAATGATCCGTCCCTACGTTGGACCCACGGTAAACCCTTGTATGTACCACTGCGCTCCTCATTCTTTCATCCACAATTATGAAATCTATCATGCTTCTATCATCCCCTCTTTCTCAAGTATACATGTGAATCCTCTTATGGCGATAGAAAGTGTTCGCCACAAAAAGATTCTTTTCCACACATATGGTGAGGAGGTTTTCACCATTCTCATTTATTCTTTCATCGTCAAACGCTCCTTATATCCTTTCATAACCAGACCTCTTCACCCCAACCCTTCCATTAAAATCTCCCAACATAATAATATTTTCATTTTCCTTACAATTCATTAACACCAGACTTACAATGTCCCAAAACTGCTCTCGGATATAAGTGGGCTTAGACATAGCTGGGGCGTACACCCCAAGCACGAACAACTTCTTTTCGTACACTTTCATTCGTATCTTCATCAGCCTTGGGCTTACACATTCATACTCTTTCACACATTGACCCATTCTTGCTGAAAGGATGACACCGACTCCCTGGCATGCCCGCTCGGTCTCGTCTACACCAGACCAGTAAGCGGTATACATACCATGTGCAGTGACATCTCTTCCCTTTCATTTCGTCTCATTCACACATAACACATCTATTCCTCTATCATTCATATTTTCGCATATTTCATCCATCTTATCATTCATTGCTCCACATACATTCAGCGTAGCCAGATGGGCCTCCTCAATCCACTTTTCGCCCCTCCGGGAGACAGGACGTGACGTGACGGGTGGCGAACCTCGTCGCCGATTTTCCTCCCGGAGATTCTTCGCACTCCTGCTCCATAAAAGGAGCGCCGGGAACTCGGGGCCATCTCTTTTAATTGTTAGCTCATGGTGCGTCTAAGGGGTGGTAGATTTTACGCCGCTACCATACGGCGAGGAGCCAAGTTTATCGTTTCCGCTTTGTCGCTCGTTTAGCACCACCCGGGGGACACGTGTAGGTTGGGCCTAGGGTTAGGTGGTCGAAGCCAACGGACGCGAGCGAGTCATCCCCCAGACTTATTCAATATAAAAATATATAGATTAAACCTCACATATGCACGCGTTCAAAATTTTGCAATAAATGAAATGTATCTTGTCACATAAAAATGGCGTATCGATCAATGAATCTTTACTCAGGAGCTATAAAACATTCCGGAACGTTGCGTTCTACTTAATATTTTTTATGTTTCGGATTTCGATTTATTGTGATCAGATACGTTCACGAACCGATAAATAATGTGCCAACCGCTGATTATTTTCGTGTGCCTTTTGTGGTAGTTTGTAGCCATAAATATATTTTTTTTCTTTATTAATCTGA
The DNA here is from genome assembly GCA_963668995.1 of Parnassius mnemosyne. Lineage (NCBI taxonomy): Eukaryota > Metazoa > Arthropoda > Insecta > Lepidoptera > Papilionidae > Parnassius > Parnassius mnemosyne. The sequence continues at coordinate 44,907,371 of CAVLGL010000024.1, read as the reverse complement.
AGTGACAAACGACTTTATAGTCCACCAGAGGTAAGTGTCTACTACAATACATCCTCATAGAACAAAGTAGAATAAAATAGAACAATATCTATTTTATATTTAAAATTATTTTTTACTTTGACCTCTGGTTGGAATAAACCTCTGTCCTGGGAAAAACTAGCAAGAAACCCAGCGGGACATTTTTTATAAAGTAAGCTACAGATGCGTTGTCACCTTTGAGGGCTAATATGAAATAAACCACTCACCGCTGAGTCTATTTCACCTGAGGATGCCTCGTTAAGAGGCGTGTAGTGTGCCCCCACGACAGTATATACGCGATTAGTGTTAAGGTAGAATCAGTTGTGGTAGTATAATCAAAATTATAGAAATATTAACATACCTGTTTTCATGGACGACTTTATAATAATACATGGCGATCCTGCCAGGCGGTGCGCTGCGTTAATGCACGAGTACCGACGCGGCCTGCAAAAGTTGTTCCAAAAAATAATAATGGCGAAATAATTTAACTCGGTTACTGAATTGACACAATCCTGGATATAACAAAAATTCACTGAAGTTAAAAAAACTATATTATAACAAATAAGAGATGAGTCCACAATAATTATTTTATAGAAGTGACTGAAAAATTAAAAAGTATCTATAGTACTATGAAGACAACTTAGAAAGAACGAAGATAAAATTTTGAGGAGAAATAGATTGAAAATAACGAAGGCATGAAGATATAAGTTTTTTTTTGGTGGGTAGGAATGAAATAAGTAACGCACGTTTTGATCTGTCTCGTGCATTTATATTATATTTTACAAATAGAAATTAGGATATTTTACACATATATGTAATAATCATCTGCTTACCAGCCTTGATTCATTGACATATATTATCTTTAACTTGCTGTTTTTAACACTGCACTAAACTATGGAAGTCTTCAAAGGATCCCTGTCAGCCATGTCAGAACTATTCAATACTCGTATGAATGAGTTTCAGCAGGACTTACAAAAGACTAGTTCAACTATGACCCCAAATACATCTGCACTTTCAACAGAGTTTGCAACATTCAGAAAGTTCATCTTGTCCGCTCTTGAAACTGTTCAAAGACAGATTTAATTTCTTGGGAGAGAGATCGAACGCTTAGAGATGAGGTGGCGTCGTAAGATTCTGCTGCTTCATGGTTTTCCCGAGAACAAGTCCGAGGATACATCTTCAATGGCTTCTAATCTTATAATGGACAAAATAAAGATATCCAATGTGTCCAACACTTCTTTTATCCGCTGCCATCGCCTTGGACGTCCAAAAGAAAAAAAGCCAAGACCAGTTCTTGTAAAGTTTCAGGATGTCTCAGTTCGAGATCAAGTTTGGTTCTCAAAAACAAAACTGAAAGGCACGGGTGTCACTATGTCTGAATTCTTAACAAAAGATCGTCACAAGGTGTTCATGGTGGCCATGTAGAAGTTTGGAATAAGTATCTGCTGGACTAAGGATGGTTATATTCATATTGTGACTGCTTGCGCCATCAAGTTGAATCCCTGGCTGAGCTCGAAGTCATCCCAGTAGCACCAGCTGATGCTTCCCAAGCACAGACGGCAGTTGCTGGAAGAAGTAGATCTCCTGACAATGTGGTTCAACGCTCCAAGAGGGTAGTCAATAAATGAAGGTGATTTGGTCTATAAACTTAAGTTCTCTTTAATAAACCGTATGTATATCACATTATGCTCTCTATCAATATTTCAGTGTCTCTGGATTGTACTTTTTGCTAACCTGATTTCTTTTCCATTCGTATCTGTTTATTAGTCTAATCTTAAGTGTTAAATAAGATTTAAGAGTTAATTAGCAAATTATTCAGTACAATGTATCTCCATTATATAAAAGTACTATGTGATATCTATCTACGCCACTTTGAACTTCGACTTTTTGTTTTTGTTTTGATTTTATTGTTCTGAATTAGATGCTAATCTATATTAATAATATTTATATACAGATAATAATAATGTTTTGATCACAGATTATAAAGATTGAATTGAGAGTTTTTATCACAGATTATAAAGTTTCGATTTAACACATTGCGCAAAGAGTATATAATCACTATATTTTTTGTTTCTAATACTAAGAGCATAACAGTCGTTTTAATAAGTTTTTAATGTTTTAATATATATATATTATATGTAATGTTAATAACAATTACAATTTTTGTCTGTCTGTTTGTTCCGGCTAATCTCGGAAACGGCTGGACTGATTTCTACGACATTTTCACTGGCCTATAGCTGATGTTATAAGAAGTAACTTAGGCTACTTTAATTTTATAAAAAGAATTAGGGTTCCGCGCAAAAAATTAAAACCCATGAAATACAGAACAGCACAGAACATAATTCTATTGATGTCTATGTCGGTAATTTCAGTTATTTCTTATCGTTGAGTACAATGTGTTAAATGTATAATATTTTTTTGAAGCCTGGAAGGAAATTAATGGTATTACCACAATGTGATAGCTATACAGTGATAGATTACATATATGGGTAGGGAAATTTAATATCATATACTGTATTTTAACAGATTGAAAGAGGAAATAACAGATATATAAACGATCATTTGATTGTAGTGTATAAGCTCTCACAATAGTAAAATTTTACAGTAACGACTCCACTATGTGAGTCATTAACATAAAATTTGAGGTTAAATTGTGACGGCGCATTATTATTATTATTAAATATTAACTTAATTCAATATAAAGAAATTTAAACATATCATAGTTATAATATTGTGAACAATTAAAATGCATTAATAATCATAAAGTTCAAACACATACATTTCATACATTAAGTATTATAGTATAGTAAAGGCTTAACATTATCTTTAAAAACCTTTAAATTTATATATATTCAAATTAAAATATTCAAAATCTATTTAATAATAGAAATACAAGTCGAATATATTACAATAATAAAGATAAATATAATTTGTAAAAAAATTTGGTCAAAAATTTTCAAAGTTAATGAGAGTGTACTTGTATTGATTCAGCGTGTTCTTGTGCTTCTGGAGGGTTAAAAATGTGGAGGAGCCACACGGCTCAACACACGCCGTGTGTGGTGAGCACCAACCAACGTGCTCCCTTCAAAGGGGACGTTAAGTTGGAGACCGGTCTGTAGCCCTTGGTAGTGCGTAAGCACAAACATCGATCGAAGTCGTGCATGTCAGTGCGTGTAAACGCCATACAGGATACGATCAAATCCAGCAATGTACGTCACACGGGTAGACATTACGACGAATAATGGGTTCATTGACCATAAAAAGCCCACTATGAGTGCCACCACCTGCCACAAGCCTGACCTGACTTCGGCAAAGCTACTTAGGTTGTGAGTCAAACTAAGATGCAGAGAGCGCCAATGAAAATAGTGACCCGCCAAACAACCATCGCAGAAACGCAATGCTGCAAAACGCAACAAACATCAATATGACAATCATCGGGCTTAGACCAAAGGTTCCACATAGAGTCCCAGCAAATATAACCACCCACATACCTCTATCAACCAGAACAATAAGATGCGTCAAATCAGGCGCAGCACACCCGCAGATCCATCACAAGACGCAATACTGCAAGTAGCAGTAAGCATCAATGCAACTATCATACGCATGGCGCCCCCTCACAACACACCCATAATATGATCCTTATCGTCTTTGGTAACAAAATTGGTACTGTTGTTAACTAAAAATAGCACCAACGTATCAAAGTAGCACGGTACTACGAGGATGACACTGAAAGTTCTTAGAAAATCAAAAACTGAACTAACTAGAAAGTTATTAGTTTTATTATAACTTTTAAAAATAGTGTCCATTTACATAAATACATCGCTGCATCCAATGGAACCACTGAGAAAAGCACTTTTCTCACTCGTCCTTAGAGGTCTATTCGACGGCATTTTGAAACGCGGCCACTGCTTCCTCGGCGTCCATAAAACGTTTTCCTCGAAGTTTTTCTTTTATTTTAGTAACAACCTACACGCCACTGTAATGATCCCAGTCCCATTTTTCTATCAATATAATGCTTTTACATATTTAAGACCTTCCTCATATTTGATTTATTTCATAGATCTTACCTGTATGTCTTATATATGGGACTTCCAGTCATAACTTGGCTATCATAATGCTTATGCATCTAAGGTACCTTCTATATTAATACATTTGTTAAATTTGGAAGGGTCATATAGTTTAATTAGGAAAATTACAAAGTTATAATAGTGCGTATTCGCTAGATTGAATTTAATTGAATTATAACTGGCAAGATTGCTGAAGTCCAGAATGGTATACCGCCATCAATCCGCAGTGCGATTGTTAACTCTGGTAGGAATCGTAATTGGCTTTGTTTTGACGTTTGAGTTTTGGTTTCACTGTATTGTGTAAATATGTCGGTATAGACTAATCGACTATCGATTATAAGTGGGATGTATTTTTATACATATTTTAGGATACAAAATATTATGAAAGAGCCAAAAAAATAACACACTTGAGGAGAAATTCCTACTGGCAAACGATTTCTACCAGTGTTATGCAAACGCACTGCAGATCATAACATCATTTCTGTTTTTGCAGAATAGCCTCTTGAGATATCCATGAGTCAGAGATTCTTTTGTGCCAACATCATACTTTTAATGATACCATATATATTATTTATGTATTTTGCTGATGCCATAAGGTGAATCATAAATATCACTATCATCGTCAGTAAAAAAAAGATGGAGTGTAAAGCGGCGGAGCGAAGTGACTAAATGCAAATGATGCTATTTCACTTGTTATGTGCAATTATCACACACATGCTTAATAAAGGTATTAAATGTGTCCAACACTGTATATACAATATATATATATTTATATATATATTTACATATATGCAAAGTAAATTAAACAAAAATAAAAAAGCCAAGTATTAATAAAAAGAGGAAATATATATAATTTATTATTATGACGGGAAATTCAAATAATACTCCTTTAGTTGTTTTTTAAAACTAAAGATTGCGCTTGCTGGATGTTAAGTGGTAATGAATTCCAGGGTCGGGTTGCTTGTGAATTAAATGAGTTATTATAAAAAGAAGTTACGCTGCAAGGAGTATTCAAAGCCAAGCTATACACTGAACGCAAACTGCAATCATGAAATTCTTGTCGATAGTGAAATTGTTCCTTAAGGTACCTTGGATATTTCGTTTCAAACAGAACACAAAAAAATAAAGAAAGTAAATGAACATTCCGGCAAAGGTGAATTGGGAGCCACTTGAGTTGATTTCGAAATTGGGATACATGGTTATATTTGCGTAAACCAAATATGAACCGAATGGAAAAATTTTGAAGACGCTCAAGCTTGTGTAATTGCTCCATGGTAATATCAGTGTAGCATACATCAGCATAGTCTAAAATAGGCAACAAAATGGAATGTGCTAACGCAATTTTGGTAGAAATGGGCAAGAAATTTCGAAGTCTTTTGAGACTTCCACATGCTGCAAACATTTTCTTATTTATGTGTTCAATTTGTGGTGTGCAAGATATTGTACTGTCAATTAAAACCCCTAGATTTTTTACAACCTTACTGTAAGGAATAGGAGAATTCTAAAAACAAACGAACGGCAGCGTGTGCCAAGTAATTTTTTGTAGTTGTTTGTTGCTACCTATCACTATTAACCTTAATTTCATAAGATGTGCAAAATTCTGAAATAATAGCTAGATCACGATTTGTGGATAAAACGGCAGATGGAAGATTATTGACACTTGTTTGAGAATATATTTGGAGATCGTCTGCATAAAGATGGTAAAGAGAAGTTATTCCTGAAGTGATGGAGCGTATGAAAATTGAAAAGAGGAGAGGAGACAACACGCCACCTTGTGGAATGTCTGCATCCAGAAAACACCAAGAGAAATAAGTGTCTTCAATACGGATGCATTGACAGCGTCCAAACAAGTAACTACGAAACCAGTCGGTTGCCGCTGGAGATACGTTAATAGAACAGAGTACAGCTAGAAGTATATCAAGATCGACAGTTTTGAAGGCGTTGCTGAAATCAAGAAGAGTAAGAATAGTAACTTGCCGATTCTTCACTCCTGCCCAAATGTCGTCTGTGATTTTAACCAAAGCAGTGACCGTGCTATGGCCAGGACGAAAGCCTGATTGGAGTGTATATAAGAGGTTATTTTGATTCAGAAATAGATTAAGTTGTTGTTGGACAAGACGCTCAAGAATTTTAGAAAGAAATGGTAATATGGAAATAGGACGATAATCACAGAAGGACTTGTGTTTTGATTTCTTGGGTAGTAGAACAATTTGAGCATCTTTCCATAGTGTAGGAAAAGTTCCTGTAATTATAGAATTGTTGAAAAATTTACTTATGATAGGAGTTAAGAGATCTAATAGCGGGAGAATCATGTTTTGGCTGACATTATCACTACCAATTGCATTAGAAGTTACAGCTGTGATATTATTTTTAACGTCACAATCAGCAAACTGACATAAAACAAATTCGGGGAAATCATCATCATCATCATCATTACAGCCCTTCACAAGTCCACTGCTGAACATAGGCCTCCCCCAAAGAATGCCACAAAACACGGTCCTGAGCCACCTGCATCCATCGACTTCCTGCATGTCTTACCAGGTCGTCACTCCATCTCGTGGGGGGACGCCCTACACTTCGCCTACCGGTACGAGGCTGCCACTCGAGAACCTTTCTTCCCCATCGGTTGTCGGTTCTTCGAGCTATATGGCCGGCCCACTGCCACTTCAGCTTACTAATCCGTTGGGCTATGTCGGTCACTCTGGTTCTACTGCGGATATCCTCATTCCTAAGTTTATCACGCAGAGAAACTCCGAGCATAGCCCTCTCCATAGCTCGCTGAGCGACCTTGAGCTTCCTCATACGGCCAGCAGTGAAGGACCACGTCTCAGTTCCGTAAGTCATCACTGGCAACACGCACTGGTTGTACAATTTCGTTTTAAGGTTTTGAGGTATGTCTGACGAGAAGATGTGTCGTAGCTTCCCGAACGCTGCCCAGCCGAGTTGAATCCGTCGATTGACCTCTCGGTCGAAGTTGGACTTACCCAGTCGGACTATTTGTCCCAGGTAAACATACTCGTCAACAACTTCGAGCTTAGTGTTCCCAACAACTATCGGCATAGGTGTGACATGGACATTAAACATGATCTTAGTTTTGTCCATGTTCATCTTAAGACCTATCCGTTGGGAAACACTATTGAGGTCATTGAGCATAGTGCTTAGGTCCTCCAGCGATTCTGCCATAAGGACTATATCGTCGGCAAATCGAAGGTGAGTGATGTACTCGCCATTGATGTTGATACCGTATCCTTTCCAGTCCAGAAGCTTGAAAACGTCTTCCAATGCAGCGATGAAGAGTTTCGGGGATATGACGTCACCCTGTCTTACACCTCTCTGCAATTGGATAGGTTTCGTACTCTGGTTCTGTACTCGGATTGCCATCGTAGCCCTACTGTACAAGCACTTCAACACTTCGATATACCGACAGTCAACTTGGCACCGCTGAAGGGACTGCAGCACCGCCCAAATTTCGACGGAATCAAAGGCTTTCTCATAGTCCACATACGCCAGACATAGTGGCAAATTGTACTCTTCGGACTTCTGTACAACTTGCCGAAGGGTACGTATGTGGTCTATGGTGCTAAAGCCCTTTCGGAAACCGGCTTGTTCAGGAGGCTGGAAGTCGTCAAGTCTGCGCGCGAGACGATTCGTAATGACTCTCGAAAACAGCACGTAGACGCGGCTCAGAAGGGAAATCGGTCTGTAGTTCTTCAAGAGAGCGTTGTCACCTTTCTTGAAGAACAAGACCACCGCACTTCTGCTCCACGCCTCCGGTGTAATGCCACCATGGAGGACGGAATTAAAGAGCTTCTGAAGGACTTCAAGTACCGGTCTTCCACCCGCTTTCAGAAGCTCCGCTGTAATTCCATCCTCGCCTGGGGCCTTACCGTTTTTAAGGTGCTGGAGAGCCATCCTAATCTCGCTCAGACTGACATCCGGGATATCTTCGGAATAGTGTCGGATGAGACTCGCTCTTGGATCGTTACTCACACTTGCGTGTGGCTCCAACGATGATGTGTACAGCTGCCCATAGAACCTCTCAATCTCACTCAAAATATCAGGTGTACTGGAAACGATGCTGCCACATTCTGTCTTCAGCTTTGACAGTTGGCTCTTTCTGGCAGACAGATCTCTGGCAAAGGCTTTGGAGCCTTGGTTCCGCTCGATCGCTTCTTCAATAGGAGCTGTATTGAAGTTGCGTAAGTCCCGCCGCATGCATTTGGAGATCTGTCTGTTCAGATGCCTGTATGCTGTCAAGTCTGTTGAAGAATGTAGCTTCATCTCCCGTCTAACAGCCATGAGATTAAGAGTGTGATCGGAGAGTTTTTGTGTTCTTCTGCGGCGGGTCTTGCAGAACTTAGCTCCGACCGCATGGACAGTTTCCACGAGCTTGTCATTCAAATCGTCCACTTCATTGCAGTCTTCTAGGCACTGAAAACGGTTTTGCAACTCGAGCTGAAAGGTTTCGGGACTTTGGATTAGAGCACGAGGGGGACGGAGCGTTGACTTCATTAGACGAGACCTCTCCAACTTAACGTTTAGGTTCAGTGTGCCTCTAACCATTCGGTGATCGCTGCCGGTTTTCACCCTCGCGATCACTGAGACATCACTGAACAGTTGTCGTCTGGTCGTCATAATGAAGTCAATCTCATTTTTTGTCGAACCGTCGGGGCTCGACCAGGTCCACTTCCTGTGGGGCCGCTTCTGGAAGAAAGAGTTCATCATAAAGAGTCCCTCTTTCTCCATGAAGTCGGCCAACTGCTGGCCCCTTGGGTTCCGTTGCCCTATTCCAAATTTCCCTACTTTCAGCTCACCGTTCTCTCTTGTGCCCAGTTTTGCATTGAAGTCTCCCATTAACACCGTATATTGGGTTTTGGAGGAATGCATGGCTCTAGAGATATCCTCATACATTTCCTCCACCTCCTCATCGGGGTGTGCCGAGGTTGGTGCGTAAACCTGTATGACCTTCAGCGAATACCGTTTGGTGATTCTGAGTATAAGGTACGCAACCCTCGTCGACACACTCCCGATTTTTACAACGTTGTTAACGAGAGACTTGTGGACGATAAATCCGACACCTCCTTGGGACAGATGGTCGCCCTCCCGGTGATAGAGCAAGTTGCCGGATTCGAGGATTACCGTGTCCTCCCCCTCTCTTCGGACTTCAGATAATCCTATAATATGCCAGCGCAACTTGTCTATCTCTTCTTCCAGCTCCACGATCTTCTCGTCAGTCCTCAGGGTGCGTGCGTTGTACGTTGCCAGGTCGAGTCGTCTAAGGTGGCAACCGAACCTCCACCGGAGATTCTTAGCACCCCCTGCCCCGCCGTTACCATGGTCGCCACCGTAGCCAGGAATAGCGGGGCCGCCGGGGACTGGGGGCCGTTTTTTTGTTGCTCTCATCATTGGGGGGTATTTGCCATAGTTGCCACGCTTGGCGAGCGGGTTGGCAACCGCAGTTTTTTTATTGTCATTTGGCTATTATCAGGAAGATGCTGCTGCCCATCTCCTGGCTGTTTCCCTTTGTCGCCTTTTACGACACCCACGGGAGGATATGGGGTAGTGGATATTCTTGACCGCCACTACACGGCATCGGGGAAATCGCGAGTTGGCAAAGAATGAAGGTGATTTAGTGTCCTAGATTTACAACTGTTAACGTAACCCGAACTCGAGGAAAAGTATTGATTAAGCATTTCAAACTTTAAATTTGGAGGAAGGGAGTCATTTCGCTTTTTGCCAATCCCTAAACTTTTAAGAAATTTCCAAACCCTATTGGGATCAGATTCCTCAATTGTCTTGTGAATGTGACGTCGTTGCGCATCTCTACACATCGTGTTGCAGCAATTCCTAAGTATCCAGTATTTCTCACGATTTATATCGCAAGGGTTATTTTTAAATTTGGCTTTGGCTAGGTTTCTTCTTGTCATTAAATGATTTCTTTTGTGAGCCAAGGAGCCGGCGGATACTTAAGTTTGATTGGTCGTAAAGGTGCATGCTTGTCATATAGTTGCATTATAAAGGCATTTAAAAGACGCACTTGTTCGTCAACATCTGTTATCTCATCAATTAACGACCAGTTTATACTGGCAGCATCATTTTTAAGACGGTCGACGTCCATTCTAGCAAAATTACGCAGCAGAAGAACACGGGACTTGACTTTTGGTGATCGTAATTTATATGACAAAAACATATGTATTCTGGAGATGAAAAGATTTTTAAATCTAGAAGAGAAGGGGCACTATTAGGGAAGAAATGGGTAGGATTAGAAGGCAAGATGTGGAGGTTACATAAGTCAACTACGGACTTCAATTTATTTGAACGGACATCATTTTTAGGAAGACACGTATTGAAATCACCCATAATGATAACATGTTTATATGTCGGAACCAATTCTTCCAGTTTTTTCAAAGGCAGAAAAATAATTAACAGAGCTAGAGGATCTATAAACGACGCCTAAGAGCACTTTGAAGGAAGAGAGTGTGACTTCAATGAAAAGATGTTCTGCTACACTATCAACAAACAGGCAGACAGACAGACAACAATTTCAAAAATAGTGTTTTTGTTATCAGTATCGTATATACTTGCATATGTATTTAGTAAAAAGCTGTTATTTTAACATTACCATTAGACACTTCAATTTTATTTATTTGTATAGATGTATAGACAGGTATATTATATTTGGTAAATAACTGCTTCTAAAATAACTTTTATAAATAAAATGTACAACCTTTTACATTGTATAATTTACTTTTTTTAAAAGTACGTCTGGGTTTCTGACTTTTTCTTCCCAGGACAGAAGTTTTTTTTCGAACCAGTGGTAAAAGTAGAAAATGACTTTCAATAAGAATTACATGTACACTATATTAAATAAAAAATATTATATTCTATTCTATACTAAACCATCATAATCTTCCTCACGAAAGAAATCCATAACCGCGGCGCAACAGTCCTCGCGAGATTTGACATTTGCTAGAGCTTTAGCTGTATAATGGCTGCAGCTCTATCATGACAAGACCGGCGATGGGAGCGCTTCTCAAAGTTGCTCACGTCTGGTATTGTTATCGTCACCTGGGACTGCGATCGTTATCTGTTTTTTATAGAATAAAGGTGACAAACGAGCACACAGAATACCTGATGGTAAGTGGATGCTGTGGCTCATAGACTTCAACACTTATCTTCGATTAAGGATCGAAATGCAGATGCGTTGTCACCCCTGAGGACTAAGATGGAGGCAGCATTAAACTGCTATTTAACGATGGTATTCTGCGAGAGCGTGGCCCTACCGCGGTCGAGCCGACCCATTCGCAGCTTGGCTCTACCACATAAAAATCTGCTGCTGCGGTCGTCAATCTACATTCATACTAGCGTGATGAATTAAGACAAATAAGATAAATCTACAACTAGAAAGGCTTATGCTTAGCAGTAAATTTTAAGGGCTGATGAAAGCAAAGTTAAATCAGTGTAAATAATTTCATTTTATTTACGAAAATGTTAACTTTTTGTTAACTTCTTAATTTCTGTATCATCATCATCATCATTACAGCCCTTCACAAGTCCACCGCTGAAACTAGGCCAAAAAAGGAATGCCACAAAGCACGGTCCTAAACCACGTGCATCCATCGACTTCCTGCATGTCTTATATATATATATATATATATAAAATCGAATATAGCATAAAATCTGTATTCTCTTCGACGTACCACATCACATTTAGTCATCTATTTTTGATAGTGGGACTCTTCCTTTTTTTCATTATTCTGACGTTGAATGAATTTTAACATCGGTTTACAATTTAAATACTAATTACGAAGACATTTAATAATAAAATAATAAGAAGACATTCATCCTAAAACAGAACAGCCAGCCGAGTTAAAAAACCTTAACTTTTTCATTTGAAGTCGGCTAATAAAAATACTTAAATAGAATGATTCATTTGAAGCAACGACTTTTAAGTTTAAATCTCTCGCATAAATTCTGTAAATATTAATCGAAAATAAGTCTTCCAAGCTTTTGTAGTTCAGGTATAAAAAGTTTGCCCTACCTGTCACATTCACAAACGTTCTTTCGTTAAGAGTTTTAACATAGAAGGAGGCGTTGAAAGCTTTTTCAAACTTCCATTTATTAAGTGATTTAATGGGCATAATTCACCGTACGAACGTTGAAAAATATCCAAGTGTTATCCTGCACATTTGAGCTTATTTATTGCTTAGTATTTCATTTTAAAATACGCTGCAGTGCTAAAATTCCCAATTTTACGCACGTGTGCATATGTGTTTTTTTTTTTATTGAATAACGGTGAAAAACTAGTATAGTACGGTATGTACGGATGCGGCACAAATGAGTCACCTCTACCGGGGTAGAATCACGCTCTTACAGAGATAGAGGTATTTAAATAAAACTATTTTTACGAATTTTAACGCGTATATTAACTAATTTTTTATACCTAACGTTTCGAGTACTTTACAGCACCCATGGTCACGGAAGGGACTGAGGTGTATGACGTCCCAATATCGTAATTAATCATGGCTATGCAGGAGTGTACAAGCTTGATTGTGATTGGGGTCTCTCTTATTGCAGGACAAACTAAAAGATCAATAAAAACCCGCGTTAAAGAACACATCGCTGATGTGAAGAATCGACGCTCCGGGAAGTCTGCAGTCTGCGAACACGTACAGGATCGCCCTCATCACTACATTAGATTTGATAGACCACAAATCCTCGCTAAAGAACACAGATTCCATCTAAGCATTATTCGCGAGGCTCTTGAAATCAAAAAACATCCTAATTTCAACAGAGAAGATGGCTGGGTGCTACCATGTGCTTGGGTTTAAAAAATTAAATCCCAAACATTTAACCGCAAGACTTCAATATACTGGAAGTTCATAATTTTTAATCTGGAGGTAGCCGTGGTTAACAATGACATTGGGAGGTCACACACCTCAGTACCATCCCCCCGCTCCCCGTGATCATAGGTGCTGTAAAGAAGTCGAAACGTCGGGAATATACAATGAGTTAGTATTCGCGATATAATCCGTAAAACTAGTTTTATTGAAATGTGTAGTGTTCGCGTAAATATAATAAATAATTATAGAGATAGATGTAGATAATTATGGGCCACAATATCCACTTACCATCAGGTGGATTGTATGTTTGCTTGAAACCCTTATTCTTTATAAAAAATATTTATCATCATCATCAGCTCGTTAAATTCACAGCTGCAAATTGGCCTGTATCGTTGTAGGCAGGAGAATTGACTATTACAATACCAGACGTCTTACAGTTTTGACGTAGTCGTAGATATAGCCACTTTACGCCTGGAATGTAATGTTTATGCCAAAATCTTTAAGAAACCATGAAGTTTTATGACATTTCCCAAAGTCGCTTCTTACGACGCCTACGAGAACCAAATGAAATGATAAGCTCGACATATTTACGTTATATATATTTTATGTATTATTAACATATTATTATAGATGATTTCACTCTTTTTCTGCTTTAGAATATGATAGAAACCGCCCTCTCACCTATTTCTGTCTTGCGTAATAACAGTGAGTGCACTGTTGTGTTCCAGCCTGAAGGGTATAGGAAGCCAGTGTATTACTCTATTTCACGTGGTAAAGCCATGCTGCAGCTATATTAGCGGTACAGTTGTAGCATGAATGAGTCGGTTCGACCGGGGAAGGACCACGCTCTCACAGAATACCAGCGTAAAATAGCTTAATGCTGTCGTGTTTCATATGATAAGTATAGAGAACCGGAGACCCTTTTTACTGTAAATGAGGCATTCCATCTTAGTCCTCACGGATGACAACGCATCTGCATTTTGATTTGTAATCGAGGATAGATGTAGATGCCTATGGGCCGCAGCAACCACTTACCATCAGGTGGACTGGGTGCTCGTTTGTAACCCTTATCCTATAAAAAAAAATTACAGGCTGTGCGGAATTCTAGCTGTCTTAAGTTGTGAACACATCTGTAGCCTTCTTTTGTATGGAGTTAATTGCAAATGAGGACTGAGCACTTACTATTTTACGTACCAGTCAATGAATTTGTTTGTATTTTTGAGAAATTCTTAAGAAAAAGTGGCACTGAAGTCTAACGTCACAATTGTATCACTCCGGGCCCAACTACATAGTACATTGCCATGGCGGAATCGCTATTTAGCCTCGATGACAACGCAATTGAGGAGTTACTGGAACAGTCTGACTTGGAAGATGTTGATGAAGATGATGATGACTTATATGCGCAAAATGATGAAGATAATAACTTCTCCGAGGATGATGTCCTACTCTCATCTTTGAGGGCAGTTACCAATCAAAGTGATGGCAAATGGACAAAAAAAAGATTTCGTGAGAAGACTACTAGTCAAGCTCAAGAAAGTTCAAGTAATGAACCGCCCAAATCACCTGCGGAGTACTTCGAAAATTATTTTGATGCCGAACTGTTTGAAAAGTTTGCGATCTGTACTGCGCAATATTACATGGCCGAAAAAGGGCAGCAAATGAGGCCGCAATGTACACCTAATGAAATAAAAAAAATCTTTGTAGTTCACGGGATGATGAGTTGCATTAAATGCCCTCGAATGAAAATGTATTGGCACCAAAAAATTTCGATACGACCCAATAGCTAATGCTATGTCACGTGAGCGCTTTTTTATGTTACGGGTCAATTTACATGTACTTGATCCTAACAGAGTTGACGAAAATTAACGGTCTGCTAATAAATTGTGGAAAGTGCAAGCAGTCATAGATGCAGTTAGAAAACGCTGCCAAGCAATGCCACGCGAGTATCCAACTTATTCTGTCGATGAAAAGATGATACCATTCACAGGTCAGTGCGCACAGAGACAGTATGTAGCAAACAACAAAAAATTCTTTGTGGAATCAATTACCACCAGCGAATTTTCCGAACCGATACGACTTAGGAACCTTCAAGAAAAGAGCTTACACCTTTCTAAAAGGCCGGCAACGCATCTGCAATTCCCCTGGTGTTGCGGTTGTTCATGGGCGGCGGTAGTCACTTAACATCAGGTGAGCCGCATGCTCGTTTGCCCCCTATTCTATAAAAAAAAAAAAAAAAAAAAAACAAGCCTAAGCCAGTTGGATTGAAAAATTTCCTAGTTATGAATGCACAAGGATTGACCCTGGACTTTGAGATATATCAAAGCCCAACCACCGACTTACCGAAAGGTCATTTGGCTTAGGTCCTGCGGTGTTTTGCGATTAACAAGAACATTACCTGGTGGAAGTTTATATTATGATCGTTATTTTACAACGATTGGTTTACTGGAAGAACTAATTAATCGCAATTTCGATGGAACGGGTACGATAATGGCAAACCGATTAAAAAAAAACCTGGTATACGGAGGAGGAGATTGCGAAGAAGTTTGTAGTCCAAATGGAAAACTTTGCACGGTCAAGTGGAAAGATATCAAAAGTGTTTTGTTGGCTTCAACGATTCACGGAGCTGAACCGAGTACTACTGTAAGTCGATGGGACAAACAAACACTTACTTACAAGAACATTCCTTCTCCTTCCATCGTCGCCAATTACAACAACAACATGGGAGGCATAGACTTGTGCGACCAGATGATTGAAAACTATAGGACGTGGTTCAAAACCAAGAAAAGGACTGTAAAGGTCATAATTCATCTCTTCGATCTTGCTATCGTAAACTCCTGGTTCGAGTATCGAGAAGACGCACGAAAAGCCAATATGCGTAAAAATGATGTCATTGACTTGCTGGCATTTCGTATATCCATTGTAGAGTATTTATTAGGTGGACCGACTAGAACAAGGACTCGCGATGACTTAGAATTAGCCCCGATACCGACTAGTTCTGAGTAAAAACCTGCAATACTGCCGACACCTGACAAAAGATATGATGGCTACAATCATTGGCCAATGTTCGATATGTTGAAAGCTCCTCGCAAATGCAGGTTGCCTGATTGCACCAGTAGAACCCGAGCAAGATGTTCGAAATGCGACGTATATTTATGTATAACTAAGGATAAAGATTATTTTTTAAGTTACACAACGCTTGTTAAATGAAAAGTCTGAATAATGTTATGATACTGTATGTTTTTCTTTTAATTTTAACAAAAAAAAATATTGTTCCTATTATGCTAAGGTTAAGAAAATATTTTCGTTTATTTGATTATAAAGTTTATTGTTAATGCTAAGCAAAAGTTTGTTGAACTAAAATAATAATATTTCTTTTTAATTCTATGTTAATTTTAAGTTAGAGAAAGATTAAACTATTAAGCCAATATAAAATAAATGGCATAATAAACACATCACATCTTTTTATTCACCTTAATTTATAAGTATAATTTAAAAAAATGCAATAACTTAATATAATTACAATTATTAGTGGCTAGAAATACGGCCCACATCAAAACAATCGTAACCGTCAAAATTGTGACGTGGAATGAGTAGGGCCCAAGTATATACAATTGTACGACCCCCTGAAAAGTCCTGAAAACACATTGTATCACTGAAAGTCTTCAGTTTTTGTATTCTCTGATCCCCAACGATAAAGAATATCTATGTTTTTTAACACTAACTCCTTTAGTTTCGTCGTGGGTCTGAAAGGGATATAGAGCCTAATTTCGTTAGTCACTCCTGTTTTATTAAAAAAAAAACATTTACATACAACATTGTTACCTAACATTTATTACAAGTTTTAACTGGTTAGGCATACAAAGTTTCGAACAATATTCTTTGGACAGTATCCAAGAGCTCTAAATATAAATAATGTTTAATACAAGCGCCCCTGAATATTTATTTATGATAATGCTTTAAGATATATGGTTTAATCTTTTCCGACTGATGTGCTTTCATAAAACGGCGCAAAACAAACTGGCGTTCTATTTGTATATCTATGTTATTTGACAAGACTTAAATGTTCATTTTTCGTAGTTTCCTTCTGGATTGAAACAGTGGAGTGACCCGTTATACAAAAGTGTAAAAAATGATTGCCTAGTAGGCAAGTCTCTATATTCGTAAATATTTTTACAAGTTGACAGTAGAGCTTTTTTATTATTATATTATTATTTCTTCTCTTTGTCTTCTTTTTGTGATTTTATTATATAGTAATTTTATTATATGATATTTTTGTTTTTCTGATCTATTTTCATTAATGTTTCAAAACTTATATTATTTTTACTGGTCTTTTGTTTCATTTAATTTGTAGGAACTTACTCAAACTAAGTTCAGATGTTGGTGAAGTCAATTAAGGTTCAGACGTGATGAGTGAGTGATGAGGTATAGGTATTATACATTATATAATTGATAAAAATATACATCTTACAGTAAAGACATTAAACAAGGTAATAATATATTTATCGCGGCGCGGATCATCTAACACAGCCGTATGGGGGCGGCGGTGCCAGAGGAGTGAAGATGTGGGAGTCGCATGAGCGAGAATGCACTCACCGTACGGGGACGGTGAGTGCGGCTCGCTTACACAACCGCACGGGGGCGGCGGCGCTAGCTGCGGCGGGACGGGACGGGACTGACGTTCTATCCCTAGACTGAACCGACTGAGGAATTTCCGTATGGGGACGGGTGGTCGGTTAGCTAGCGGACCCCGATAGCGCACGACCGCACGGGGGCGACGGCGCAAGCGGAATGTCTGCTCGCTCCGCTCGGTTTTTTTTTTGCACCGAGTCATGCCAGAGCCAAGACTGCTCGCTCCGTTTTTTATGCGCCTAAAGCAAGGCTACCCTCCGGGAAGCGGGGGAAGGAGGTGGTGAATGCTCTAAGCATACCACGACAGCCAGCTGCATGATTATGCCACTGCGCAACCTAAGTGCCTACCCACTAAACACCACCTGTGAGACTGGCATTGGCCTGTATGATCTTTCTGCCGAATCGGAAGCGACCCCCTTTTGAGAAAAGATGGCGCCATGATAAGGGGGCGCAGAAGCTGGCTTCGTCGCTAAGCGGTCATTTTATATCCGTTGCAAAACAAGTCGAGTAGTGGGGCGGTGGGGGAAATCAAGTGACGTGACCGGTACACATTTTGTTTACCAACTTTCCTGTACAGGCGTACGACGACGGCGCCTTTATGTCGTCATATATAATAGAAAGAAAGAAAGAAAGAAAGAAAGAAAGAAAGAAAGAAAGAAAGAACTATTTATTTGATATACACATTTTACACACATTAAAAAAATATTATAAACAAAAGCAAGGGGGAAAAGAATGCATGTACCAGTCTAACACTGTTTACGCATTTACAATTGAGAAGCAGTACATACACAATAATAAATCAAACAAACAAAAAGGTAAAACCGAAAAAAAAATCAATATGAAAATGTGACATCAAATAGGTCTCCAACTCAGCATAATGCTGCAAATACAGCGCTGGTTTTCAGTTGGAGCCTTGTGACTTCACAGACAAGTCGGTGTGTGATCTTCCAACTAAGAGTCTACTACTACTGAACTATCTATTAACAATTACGAGTTAAAAGGTAGTGCTAACATATTATATAACGTATAGACACATGCACTGAGACTAAACCTAGGTAATAGGTGTGTTATATTACAATATATTTAAATAATACCTACTTATATACTTATACATACAATATTAAGATGGTATTTGACTATTCTGACTATTCTATGGGGAAGACAACTTTTACTTTTTTTCATAAAATTAGATAATTCAATATTCTGAGTCAAAGAGACACGCCATGTTACGAGACCTGCTGTGGATTTTTAAAGCAAAAAAAAAGGAATAAGATTGAAACTAATAAATAATCATTCATGAAATACATAACAGAAACACATTAATAATCAATAATATTCGAACATGAAAAGTGTAGAACAAATATAAATATTGCTATCATCGTAGGTTCCTACGTTCGATACGGTTATTACGTATTTTGTACTTGTTGTACCAAATAATGCAACTTTAATTTCTTTTTAAAACTACTTAATGTTTTTAGGGAACGAATAGGTGGTGGTAAATCATTCGAACAGTGTGTTGCTGCAAATTTGAAGCTGCCTCGAAATGCAGCAGTACGGTGTCGAGTTGTTACAAGCGAGTGAACGGAAGCTCTTGTATTATATTTATTTTGGTCTCGGGCCCATTTCAACTTTTGGAAAAGATATACCGGTCTCTGCTTTATAATTGTCGAGAACAATAGAGTAGCAAGATGTAATTTTCTCCGGGCGCTCATCTTAAGAAGATTGGCGTCGTTTAAAAAAGGCGTTACATGACTTCGAGGCGGGACAGGAAAACAAAAGCGAGTACACGCATTTTGCACCCGCTGTATAAGCTTCTCTGTTCTTCTCAACAGTCGTGGTCCATAGGCTGCATCTGCATAGTTTAATTTGGACAGTATTAATCATTCACACAATCGTATCCGCATATCTACACTGAGGTACTGCCGAACTTGGTACAGTAATTTTAAACGATAAAAACAACTGCGCACTCCCTCAAGTACATGACTTTCAAAGCGCAAACTACAATCAAATATTACAACTAAATTTCGTGCTTCTGAGACTTGCTGTATAGGTTCATTGTCAATTAGAACTACTGGCTGAAACAGTGATATATTTTTAATATTTTTATTTGTTCCTAATATTAAAAATTTTGACTTTTGTGGATTTAGCACTAGAGAATTTTGCTTGGACCATAACAAAATACGTTTCAGATCTTCATTCAATGATTTGACAGCAGATTCACAGTCTCGAGGGTAAAAAGATTTATATATTTGTAAGTCATCTGCGTATAAATGATACTCACATTCTTTTATACAGTTAATGATGTCTGAACTATATAAAATAAATTAAATAGGACCTAGGATAGACCCCTGTGGGACACCGCGAGTAACTACGTATGGATCAGACATAAGTGTTGTGCCATCGTGGTTCGTTATATTAACATATTGCAATCTATCTGTTAAGTAACTATGAAACCATTTAACTGTGGAAGGATCAAATCCATAAAAAGATAACGTGGACAGTAGAAGAGTACAATTTATAGAATCAAATGCTCGTGAGAAATCTAAAAGAGTAAGTATTGTGCCCATTCCCTTATCCTGGGCTGTTAGTATGTTGTCGACAACATCAATAATCGCTGTTGTGGTGCTATGATCTTTACGAAAACCCGACTGTGCCCGCGGTAAAATTTTATGTTGCTCTAAGTATTCAGTTAACTGCGTACAGACCACTTTCTCTAGTACCTTAGACAAACAAGGCAAGATGCTTATAGGGCGTAAATCTTTTAAAGAGGTAGCTTGTTTTTTCTTTGGGATAGGTTTTACCACAGCTGTTTTCCATTGACTGGGGAAGGTGGAGGTGGTAATAGATTTATTCACAATGGCAGTAATAGCTTTCAAAGTATGTGGCAGTGTCATAAGCAACATATCAAGTGTTATCTGATCCACACCTTGGGCGTTAGATTTCAAATATTGAACAATTTTAGCCACTTGCTCCTCATTTGTAGTAGTCAAATGGAAAATACCTGGTCCATATCTGTTAAACTCATAGAAAGTTAGTTGTGAAAGGTCTATATTATCATTACCGGGAATATTCAAAAAATGGTTATTTATTATATCAGGGTTATTACAATGATCTGGTAAATCTATCTCAGCCTGTTCCTTAGTAATAATATTGGATTTTATACTTCTCCAAAGAGCTTTAGGGTTAGTCAAGTTTTTATTTATAGACGTTTCAAAATATGCTTTCTTTTCAAAATGAATAGCATTAGTCACAAGGTTTTTTAAATCTTTATAGGAATTATAATATTTATCTAGTTTAGTTTTCTTATATCGCATGAGATAATTGTTTCGATACCTCATCATAATTTTAACTGTATCAGTAATCCATGGATGACATTGTTTTTTCAATTGTACTAATTTAATTCGGGCATGAAGGTCAAAAAGCGTTATTATAAATGAATTAAATATTGATACCATATCATTAACATCGTTGAGATATAAAATACTATCCTAATCAATACTGTTTAAATCTGCATTAAAATGGTCTACCAAAATGTGCTTAAGTGGACGAATGTAAGCCTTACGGGCTATAACCTTATCCTTTTTAATTGTAAATTGTACGGTTATTAATGCATGTTGCCCTAATTGTGGTATATGTGACACTGTAGTATTACAAACACCAATGTCGGAGCATACCAAGTCAATGAGAGTTTCGCTGTGGTCTGTATAATGTGTAGGCTCAGATATAACTTGAGATAGACGAGTATAATTGAGAAGACTATAAAGAAGTTTAGCTTTAGAGTCATCTGTTTTAAGCAAGTTTATATTGAAATCGCCTACAAGGATGATTTTGTCTGCTCTTGCGAATTAAACGATAGATGAAGTGAGAGCATCCAGGAAAATATTTACATCGAGCCAAGGGGGACGATAAGCTGTACCAATCATAATTTTCTGCGTGTTGATCGTAAGAGAAAGCCACATTTGCTCGACGTTGGTGGAGGAAGGATGCGAGCAAGTACGCACTGCTATCCCCAAGCGTATGTAAAAGCCAACGCCACCTCCGCGGCCGCCACGCACGGCAGTCGGCCGCGGCGCGTGCCGCAGCCGGTACCCGGGCACAACGGGAGCGCGCCCTTCCTCACCCTCCCTCAGCCATGTTTCATTTATTGCCATGATGTCAACCTGGGAGTCCTCTAGAGCAGCTATAAATTCGTCTTGGCGTGTACCTAGCGCTAGGCGCACCACCACGCGTCGTCCCCGCCCCTTACCTTCATCTGCACTGTCACCCTGATTCTTTACACCCACACGATCCGCAAACACGATGTCCCTCTCGTCCAGCGATACTCCGAGCTTAGCAGCTATCAACACGATCGTATGAGTGATGTTCTCAGTTCTTTCTTCCGGAATATTTGTGATCTCAAGGTCAGCCGCAAGCAACTCCTGCTCTCGATCATTAAGCTCACTCGTGAGTCGAGAAACGGTTTGTTCTTGCTCATTTATTTCGACAGACCTGCTGCATTGAGTCTTCTGCTCTAGAATGCTAATCCTGCCCTCCATTTCATCCATTCTTTTATTATTCATCACTAAACATTTCCGTAGTTCAACCATATCCCTCCGAAAATCCTTTAGCTCCTCCCTGACCCTACAAAGTTCCTCTCTGAAAAGCCGAATTTCCGGAATCAATTCCTGGTGATAAGACTCAGGGGAGCTGGTTGCCATATTTTCTGAGGCACTGCTTGTTCCGGAGATTGCAGACTTTAAATTTTCACTCTCTGCAACCATGCCCCTAACAGGAGTAGAAGAGTTGTTACCCTTTGGTATAGTCCTTTTACACTCTGGACATTGCCAGCGTTCATTAACCTTAGAGCGTTCGGAGACTCCTACACAAGCTCGATGATATAATACTGGACATTGTCCACATTTAACGGCCTCTGCCGTAGGAAGGAATTTACCACAAGCTCCACATTTAACCATATTTAAGAAGCACAGTTCATATATCTTATATACTCCACTCACCCACTGAAGGCCTTGGATGTATTATAATCAGTTCAGTAAAGTTATCAGTACGGAGGTGTATGCAGCAAAAGTATGTAGGTAAGTCACATAAGTAAGTTGTGCGGGTAACCGTAACTAGCAAATAAAAAACCAAACCAATTGTATTCGTTCAACTTGTTTTTATATTCACTGGTTTAGTAACTAGTAACTGCACTAATTTGCTGTAAAACACTCACTGATATGTTATGTTATGTTAACTATCAAATAAATAAACTTTAAGCTAAAATATTGCGTTAAAAATATTATTTCATCAATTATAAGTAACAGCTTATCACTGCACCGACGCGTCCGTGACGTCAAATCTTAATAATACTGTTTTGCTTTACAAAAACCTGTTCACTTTTTTCTTGAAAACGCCTAGATTGTAATCAGATGGAAAAACGCCGGCAACTTATATGTATACCAGCCCTTAGTTGTACGCATTATAAGAGACTATGACAGCACTGTAATCGCGCCACAAGCGAAACACATCGAAGCATAAATCGCGCTAACAAAGTTCCGAATTTAAAGCAGTATACATACAATAGCTCCGAGCTACCACTCGGAGCGTTGGCCGCTCCCCGGGCAGAACACCATGCCCGGCGGGAGATCTCCCCTTTTCCTTCCACCGGCTACAAGACAAAGCAAACTATTTGGTTCACATGCAACGTATTTCTTAAGGAATTCTTATATTTACGCAACGATACACATGGAAAAAAACTAATAAAAATATATAAAAAAATATATCACGTTTAATTAACTTGTTTTTATTGATTCCCGACGTTTCGGGTACTTTACAGAAGTCACGGTCACATCCCGTGACCGTCACGGGATGTGACCGTGAGTTCCCCGTGACCATCGGTACTGTAAAGCACCCGAAACGTCGTTACTAATCAAGAAACAGCAAGTTAAATAAACGCGATAGAATCCGTAAAAGTAGCAACATATTTGTAATGAGTGTTTTGTAAATGTTTACAAAAACAAATTTTTCAAAACGAATACAGAAACGTAATACTTACTTAAATAAGACAAGGAAACTGTTTATATTAAGCTATGCAAAACCAAAAATTAAATTCTATTGTAATTATTGATATTTGATTAAAATAAAGTACAGACTCTTCTTATATCTTAGTTAGAGATATAACCTTTTATTTTATTTTTATAGAATAAGGGTGACAAACGAGTACGCATTCTGATGGTAAATGAATTCTGTGACTCATAGACATCTCCATCTACCCTCGATTAAGAATCAAAATGTAAAAAGTAATAGGATCGTTATAAACAACATAATATATTGATCTTTTTCAAGAATTTTTTTCAAGGGTTTAATTGTAGACCATTTATAAATTTATGGCGTGATCGTCTTTTTTATAGGATAGAATGACAAACAAGCACACAGTCCACCTGATGGTAAATGGTTGCTGTGACCTATAGACATCTACATTTATCCTCAATAAAGAATCAAAATGCAGATACCTCATCACCCGCGAGGACTAAGATGGAAGGCCTCTTTTTCAGTAAAATGGGTCTCCGGTTCTCTACCACGTATAAAAACTTAGAACCCTTATTTACGTTGTGTTTGTTGAGTAACTTAGTTCTTTCAGGTGTCTTTTAGAAGAATGAATATTCTACTTCTACTAGAGCGAATAGAATCAAAAGCTTGTTGCTGGAGCCCAATAATTATTCTAAACTAAAGATCCCCATTCACGAAGACAGGGCTCAAAAAGTTTAAAAATAAATTGTCCTTATTCCATTTCTATCAGGTTCTCATCAGCCAATTCCTTATTAATTAATCCCTTCCCGCTTTGAAAAGGGTTACATTATTTATATAAAAATACCCGATAAAAGGGATTCCCTCACCCATATATTTAAAAAAAATGTGTGGCGGGCACACTGCTCCACATACACCACGTGCGGTGAGCGACAACAACCCAACGCGCTCCCCCGAATAGTAATGTTAAGTTGTAAACTGAAACGTAGTACACAGTAAAATAACTGGCAAATCAATAAAAGAGAGCTTGGCTCATTGGTAGTGCAACGCCATACAGAATACGATCAAATCCAGCCACAGAGAATGTACGTCACACGGTATAGGTAATATGTCGAATAATACAAAAACTGGCCATAAAATGCCCTCCGTGAGAACCACCACCTACCTGGCCGCCGCTCCTGCAGACGTAAGTGTAAGGCATCACCACCAATTTCATGATCAGGACTGTCATGAGTTTAATGCCCACCTCTAAGAATGGGGTCCCACGGTGAGCAGCTTTCGGCCGCAGCATCGAGAGCTTCCTCCCTGCATCTACCACCCGCAAGAGGTCAACACATATGTTCCACCTGTAGTGTAGTATAGCCCCCGCGACTATATATATATATATATATATATATATATATATATATATATATATATATATTAGTGTTAAGGTAGAATAAGATCAGTATAATTAAAGTTCCTGTACAAGCAACACGCCTCAATTTCATTACATAGTTTACTATATCACATGGCGACCCAGCCAGGCGGTGCGCTGCTACAATGCACGCGCACCGCCACGGCCTGCAAAAATTATTGAAAATAATATAAATATTCCCGGACTACACGGAATATATACCCAGATGTGACGAAAAAAATAAATAAATATGAATACAAGAAGAGGCCACAATAATAATTTTACAGAAGCTGACTGAAATATAAAAAGTATAATGAACATGAAGTAATATAATTTAAACGTATAATAGTACCTACTATGAATGCAACTAAGAAATAATGAGGAAAATAAAAAGTGCTTTTTTTAAATATAATTACCAAATAACAAAATTTAAGAAACGGCAGGTTTATTTAAAAAGGAAAGAAACAGTTATTCTTTTGCAAGCTTCGTCCAGAAGAATGTGAAAATTGAGCCGAAAAGAACAAAGAAGAAACACTTAAGAGGTAACTTCGCATCTGTGTGATTTTAATTCCATTTAAAACTTTATTTATCAATTTGAGATTGTTTTATATTCTTTTTGCTATAATATTTGTTGAAGTTATGTATTAAATATTCTATATTTAATACACGTTTGTTTAAATTGAACTTATTTATCAGATAACTCACGATACAATTGATTTTTCAATATTTTTATCACTATTTATATATACAAAAAATGTAATCATAATACAATATCAAAAAAGCACATTACATTTTAGGCACTTATGGAATTTGTATTAATGCACAAGACAATTTTATATTAAATTTTATTTAGTTATTGTTTATTGTTTCATATTATTTTTATAACTGTGCAGGATACAACACAAAAACGAATGAAATAATATAGTAATCTACTACTACATTTTTAAATCTGCCATGGTTTATCAAAAATTAATTTTTCATTTAGTTAAAATAACACCGATGATATTTTTCGTTGTGATTTTTTTTCTGTAGTAAATTTTATTTAAATGTTTTAATTCAATTTGAAAAGGGCTTAAAACAATTCGGTATTAATAAGTATTAGTTTTTCTTTTCTTTTATAAAGGCAGTGAACCTTTAAGTTATGCTTATATACATAAACCTACTTAAAAATTAAAATTGGTCTTTTTAATGCTTAAATAAATTAATGTTTTGTTGTGTAAAGTTGATATGTGTTACAGTGATTATTAAATTATTTTCTGTAAACGATATTGTAAATACCATACTTCTAGAAATCTTTTTCGATCCAAGCAAAAGTAATGTGTCTAAAATTCTGTGTTAATAAGGAATTTAAAACTATCAATTTACTTGTATCCACATATTATGTATGTGATTAATTAATCATGTATGTACGCGAGCCGTGTATGTGAAAATTGTGGTTCAATTAAATAATGGTTAATAAATACTATAAATGTAAAGAAATAAATAGAAATAAAACAAAAATTGACCTACATAAATAAGTGATGGAGAGATACGGGAACGTCCATCACTGGTAAAGCATATAGTCCTCGAGAAGGGTATGTTTCCATGATTGGATGATAAAATCTGAGGTAACGGGTACTAGGGAACAATACCTTCAGTACAAGTGAGATGTGAACGAATTTACTCTTATTAGTACTGTTGGGGACCAGAGAAGTCTTAAATATGTTACCCTTGATAATTGTACATAGAGGTCACATCTTTCATTGGATCATAGTGTGAACTTAGTTTTCCTCCGTGACAATTGTTGGAGTCCTTTTAAAATGACTTAAACGTAGACCTCAAGGTTCTGCGCACAACCCAAGGTACACTATTACATTGATATAGTATGATGATAAAAAAGTTAATGTACCAATAAAATGAAATGAATGTTATGAAAAAGTAATATAATACCCAAGTAAATGGGGGGCCCCATAATTATAAAATACCCGCGTGATAAATATCACGAAATAAAATATAAATGAAATGAATTAATACTCCGATTCCCGGTATCTATATAATAAATAAATATATAAGTGAATAGAGAGACATAAAGCTAGCTAAGGGTCAAAAATATCAAGAAAATAAAGTACGTACAAGCATTATGAAAAAAAAAAGTTAATAAAAAGGCCTAGCTCGAAAATAAGGAATGAGATGAAAAAGTATGAATATATAAATAAGACATGAGTATTTTAAAATATAAATGATTGTACAACTATACTAGATTTTCGCGAATTACCTAATTATGTGAAATAAGTATGTTGTATGTATCCATGATGCATCATACCAATTATATTGTGACCTTGAAATTACTATGGTGTAGAGGGAACCTGAACCCGAACTACCCATAGAATATACCTATATTTTAATTTTTTAATTTATATTTAGGTCAAATAATATAATATGCTTAATGCTGCTTTGTTTCGTATGGTGAGTGTAGAGAACCGAAGACCCTTTTTACTGGACAGGACGTTTTCTATCTTAGTCCTCACGGGTGTCAACGCATCTGCTTTTTAATTCGTAAACGAAGATAGATGTAGATGTCTATGGGCCACAGCAGCCACTTACCATCGGGTGGGCTGTGTGCTCGTTTGTCACCCTTATTCTATAAAAAATAAAATTACTACATTGAACTTCTGTAATTTTTATTAATAATAAACATATTTTATATTTATTTTTATAAGTTCAAAAAAAAACAAATGTATTCATTTATTTTTTTTTGTCGGTGGGTGGTGTAGTGTAGTATAACTCCCGCGACTATATATATTAATGTTAAGGTAGAATAAGATCAGTATAATTAAAGTTATAGAAGCATCAACACATCTCTATTTCATTGACACACTTCCTATATCACACACCAACCAATAGAATGGCAGATATATCCAAAAGGCTCAATATAAGTAATAATAATTCGCTATCAGAGAGGGCTCATGTCACTGACGTCGAGTATATGCATTTTTCGATCATGTTTATCTCACCCACCAACAGTTGCCTTCAATAACTCAAAGGTGTGAAATTTACAGAGATAATTATACGAGTATTAAACATCATGGAGGCCAGACAGTCTGCAGCCCCCTCATGAAGGTATCCGACTTAGGCAAAGCTAATTAGGTGTGAGTCAAACTAAGACGCAGATAAAGCCATTGAGAATAGCGACCCACCGAACAACTATCGCAGAGATGCAATGCTGTAGAACGCAACAAACATCAATACGACTATCGTCGGGCTTACACCATACAAAGGTCCCCCATATAATCTCAGCAGAAATCACCACCCGCATACTTCCATTGACCACAACCATAAGATGCGTCAAATCAGGCACAACACCCGTTGCATCCATCTCACGACGCAATACCGCAAGTAGCAGTAAGCATCAATGCAACTATCATACGGATGGCGTCCCTTCACAACACATCCACATGATCCCTATCCACTTTGGTAGCAAAATTCAAAAGCTGTTGTAAAACTGTTGCACAGTCCTAAAACGCCAGTTTGCACTGCCCTTGTTGCCTCAGCCAGTATCGGAATCCCCGGCGTCGACATATCAAATGACGTGCAATTTCATGGTCACTTGGAAGAGAAGGCCAAACTAGTTTCTTGGCCAATTTGGCCTTCTCTTCTCAAAAATCTTGGCGTGCTCAGCAGAGCGAGACAGTATTTCATGCCGGCACAACACCTGCAACTTTACAAGGCGTAGGTTCGGCCTCAGATGGAATACTGTACCCATCTATGTGCTGAGGCTCGTCAGTGCCAGTTTCTTCCATTTGAGCGCATCTACCGCAGAGCGGCTCGAATAATCGATGACTGAATCCTTTCCGATTCACTGGCTGTGCGAAGAGATGTTGCATCACTTTGCGTATTTTATCGCATCTACACCGGAAGTGCTCTGAGGAATTGGTTGGACTAATTGCAGCCGTTAAATCTCACCATCGCTTATCGAGATAAAACTTGCAATACCATCCATACCATCTGGATGATTGGCGGTCCACCACTGTGCGATATAGAAGATATTTTCTTTCTCACACAACTTCCTTGTGGAATTGATTACCATCAGCGATTTTTCTGGACCGATACGACTTAGGGACCTTCAAGAAAAGAGCCTACTACTACTACTACTCCTTTTTTAAAGGCCGGCAACGCATCTGCAATTCCCCTGGTTCTCCTGGTGTTGTGGTTGTTCATATGCGGCGGTAGTCACTTACCATTAGGTGAGCCGCATGCTCGTTTGCCCCCTCTCCTATAAAAAAAAATCATAGCGCTATTGCACTAAGACATGGAGGTAAGTGTGCTTGCTGCACTTAAAATTACTACCAAATATACTCACCCTAATCAGAAAGAGAGCCGACGTATCATAACGCTATGCGCTAAGACTCTTCCCACAATCGGTAGGGGTGTGCGATGTCCACTGGCAAGTCATCTTGCTACAAAAAACCCGCTTTCCACCGGCACTTTGATGTTATATCTAGGACACATTGGTTAGCAAGTTCAAGTTTACCTCGGTATGGGAATCAATCAACATGCCACTATATTAATCCTTTTCAAGTCCCATTTCTATCAATATAATGCTTTTACATATTTGAGACCTTCCACATATTATTTGCTTTCATAGACCTTACCTATCATAAGTCCCTAATATATGACTAATTTAGTAGTTAGGCAAATTAACACCCCATATATATGCACGACCTTGTGTATGCATATTCGGCAACTCTCTTATATAAGCAATTGTTACATAAACACTCTCCAGTAATACAAGAACTACTACCTAACTAATATTGTAAAACTATTGATATTAAGAAAACTGCATATCCGTGGGGGATTGCCGTTAAAATTATTGCGTCTATAATAGATACAATCGCACCTCATCTAGCTATTGTTTTAATATTAGTATCGAATCTGGTTTGTTTTCTGATTTAATGAAGCTTAGTAAGGTAATATTTTATATAAACATGGCAGTACATTTTAGACCATGCCAACTTTAGACCTATTTCTATCCAATCAACACTTAGTAAAATTTTTGAAAAAAATATTCTTGATCAAAAGTAATTTTGTTTAATATTAATAATTTATTTGAGATTTAATACATCTCAAGGTTTAAAAAACAATATTAAGCCTTTAGTATACTATAATATTTAATATTCGAAATTTATGTATTTGAACTGTATGCTTATTAATGCATTTTATTTGATCAAAATAATATAATATCTATGATACTTTTAAATCACTTAATATCAAATTTATGTATTATTTATTAATAATAATATTGCGCCGTTACAACTTCATTGTTTAGTTTGTTGCAAGTATCTGTGGTAAGTGAACAATAAAAATGGTAACTATATTTCAAAATTATGGTATTCATACAAATTTGGCCCATTAGTGTACGGAAAGTTATTGCTTTCAGAAAAATTCGCAACTCAGGAATACATTATATGTAAATTTTTATTCCGTTTTTTACTTGTTTCTGTTTATAACTTTGGGAAAAGAATAATATTTCTTCGTTAAAAAAATGTGTATTTTAATCTTTTATGACAGCTGCAGAACTTTTTGTTCATTAATTTTAATACCTCTGTTCTCCAAATTTATATTTCTTTATAAAAGAGGCCCAAAATTAAAACCGCGGGTACAAATATTTTCAATTATAAAACTCTACATTTCTTTGTAGCTGTAATCCCTTACGTTCTGGTTTTGATTTCCTTTTAATCCGTTTCGATTATAACTAAAAAAACAAAATAAAATAAAATAATTGACTTTTCTTCACAAAACTTAAATTAATTAGATAGTTGATTGGGGTCTCCATTTAAGCAAGGAACGCTTGTGTCTGGAAACCCCGTTCTTCCTTATCTAAACATACATTTTTTATTGTAAAAGCCAAAAATGACAAAAAACCAATTTCTCTAACTACTGTATAAAATTTATATATATATATATATATACTGTATGAAATCATCACACGTATTGTAAATATTTTCAAATAAACAATGACATTCAGTCATATTCTTAGTATATAGTTGTACAGCCATACAAGTTTATAGCCTATATACGTCCCATTGCTGGGAACAGGCCTCCTCTTATTTCTGAGAGGGTTTTAGCGCAATAAAATATCCGCTGCTCTGCTCCAACGCGTGTTCGCGATACATCACTTCAAATTGCAATTAACAATTTCATTGGTGCCGGCGGGGATGGAACCCAGGTTGCTCTTGTACTATGAAATTTACAACGAGCGCTAAGCCCCTGATCTACCACGGCTTATAACAAGTTCTTCCTACTACGAAAGAGTTCATTAGGATTCAGCTGCTTAGAGAGAGAGAAAGAGAGAGTAAGAAAGAGAGAGAAAGAGAGGGAACATAACATTGCTTTCACGTAAAACATATTTTTTGGAATAATAGTGACAAACGAGCACACAGTCCACCTAATGGTAAGTGGATCCACTTGCAGGTAGACATTTATACATCTATCATCGATTAAGAACAAATATGCAAATACGTCTTCACGTTTGAGGTCTAAGATGGAATGCCTCGTTTCCACTAAAAAGGGTTTCCGGTTCTCTCCACTTACCATACAAACGAAACACAGCAAAATTGAGCTGCTATTTTAAGCTAGTATTTTGTAATCGAGCTTGGTTCTTCCCCGGTTGAGGCGATCAATTCGTGCTACAACTATAATATCGCTGAAGCATGACTCTACCACGTAAAATTTAACATTATAATATATAATTTATTAAGAAATTACTTTTAAATTAAAAATAAAATATCTAATCAATAAAGAATAATAAATACCTGCTTGTTTTAAACTAAGTGTCTTAAGAAAAGGGGTCAGGCAAGAAAAGTTGCTTTGGGATTCACTCTCCATGTCGCTTGCGGTTTGCGTCTTGAACGGCTAAAAAGAAATGTCAGTATTCTTCGTATAAAAATATTCCCAGGATCATTCTCTTAGGAGTTTATTATGTTTCAACATTTGCTAAGAATATAAATAACTTTTACAAGAATGTATTCGTAGGTACTTTATTTTTATAGAATAAAAGTAACAAACGAGCACATTTTCACCCGATGGTAAGTTAATTATGTGACCCATAGACATCTACATCTACTTTTGATTAAAATTCAGTATGCAAAAAGTGTTGTAACCCTTGATAAAATAGATGGCATGTTGTCTCAATTCCAGTAAAAAGGGTCTCCGGTTCTCTATACTTTCAATACGATACACTGCTAAAAGTCCGAGCTGGTCGATCCAAACCATTCGTGCTACAACCGTAACATAGTTGTAGTGTTCTCTACCACGTATAAAGTATTTTTGATTTATATTTGATTTAATTTGGTTACACTGTAAGGAATTTATGGAGTAGGTATGGTTGGAAACCGAAAAAGGCAAAAAAACGACTGCCGAGAGTATCAAGCCAGCTAGTATTCGTAAATAGATTCTCGATAGGTAATGTATAATAAAAAAAGTGCGCTTACCAAAGCGCTTACCAAGCATGACAACTATGCCAGATTTCCTACCCTTGGGGCAATCTATGGGTGAGGCCTATGTTCAACCGTGGACTATAATAGGCTGTAATGAATGAATGAAATGGTATTGTTGTGTATGTGGGCAGTGCCGTCATTAAACCAGACCGAACAACAATGCAAGCCTAAAAAACGCTAGTGAAGTATGCGCGTATTCATATCACGTCGGGGTCGCCACTCTGGCTGTCGCGTCGGTGTATAAGGGAGGATCTGCTGCTGGGCAAGATAGGTACCGAGCTTGTCCTATATACAAAGTCGTCCGTAAAATTTAGTAGTGTGATTTGGGCTTTGCTTCGAACTTACGCTTGTAAAACTTCGACAGCGCCACTACAGTACCTATTATGCTGGGCGAACCCAATTAGATGGAGTGAAGACCTTATACGGACAGATCATACATATATACAGTAAGATCGACTTAAATCAAGTTACTCGCGACCATGCATTGTGGCAAGTGAATCTGGGAGGCCTATGTTCAGCAGTGGACCTGTAATGCACTGCAATGGTGATGATGATTTTGATGGTGGTAACTGTTGCTAACATGTCCTAATTTATTACTTTAAAAAAAAACGTTACCTCCACATTAAGATTTTCTGTTGTATCCTGGGAGAAGATTTTATACATTCACAAGGACAAACATTCAGACCCGGAACAATTATTTATAGGCCATAAAAATCAAATATTTGTATGGCCTACAAATTTTATTTCGAGCGGGATTCATACCCCTGGCTCTGAGCGCTGCAACTCACTGCTAAGCCACTGCGTCACGGAGCTTTCAGTTCTTTTAGTTGTATAGTGGTCTTTTGAAACTTGATTGTTTAAGTTGAAAGTCATGGTAAGTCTTCGCCGTAAATTTCACAGTGTGCGAGTAACCAGGGTTTGAGCCCCACAGGCTTTAATGAGTTTTGCCAGCGTCTGTCTTTCTGTCCGAATACAATCTGGATGTCTTGAAGGCAAGAGTGAATAGACATTGGTTACAATAAAATAGTGCAACTTACAATCTAGAGCATCATCACCACTTACCAATAGGTGGGATTGTAGTCAAGCACGCGCTTATAATAAGTTAAAAATGCTATTTGAAATTTTACAGCTAATTTGCCACGGCGATATAGAAAAAATCGTGAAGAAACCTGCATTTTCGAGAAATTACATAAACTTGTGAAGAGGTTATAGAACTTATTGTTCTATAGCCCTCTCAGAAATGAGAGGAGGTCTGTGCTCAGTCGTTGGACATAATAAGGCCACAACTTCACTTTTACTTGTACAAACTAAACAAAATAAAGTAACACGTAATTCTTGCGTTAGTTTTGTGTAGCAGCTTGAGTAATATGTTTATCTTGGTGTCTATTGTTAATTGGAAAATGACAAAAGACAAAAGGACGGACAACAGCGTCCTTTTATTTCATTTGTATCTGTCTTGTACGACCGCCTGTTGTTCTTTTACTAAAGGTTTTAAATTTCAAAACCACTAACTTATAGTTCTGTTTAAATAAGTAACTGCTTATATTAAATCAAAATCAAATTGTTTACTAACCTACCTACTACCTACTATGCGCAACATTCATTAAGACATGGTAAGATTATATATCATAATGAATGTTACCACATATCATCAATATGCATAAAAAACAGTGTAGATGATATCAAGTAACCTTAATTCTCTAATCTGCAAGAACACTGGTGATTCAATTGCAAAATTTCTCGGGAAGTCCATAGGAAATAAGTGTCGAAAGAAGCGCTTTGTGACAAACCCTATCCAAGGCCTTTGTTATGTCCAAATAAATGGCCAAGGCCTCCCCTTAGACTCTACTGCCTCCGCCCATCTATGTCAGGTAAACTAGAACGGTACCAGCTGAGTGACTTTAACGGAAACCGTTTTGTCGCTTACTGAAAAGCTGGTGCTCCCCAAGGTGCCTTATGAGCTGACAGTTTATAATGGATTTCATTGTTTAGGAGGAGGTGATGGCGTCTGAAGGGTTGCCATTTTTAGGGTCCGGGTACACTAAATCTATCTTCCGTGAGTTTGGGACTACTCCTGGAGAGCAGAAGTACAGGACAGTTCTGGTCTTTGCAAACATGCCAGAAGCACTACAGAAGCGGGGGAGTGCCAAAATTATCCTGAAAACGTTATTGTACTGGACTCGCGGGATGTTTAACGATTTTTTTGGCATACTTAATCTACAGACCACCCTGGTAATACGCTTTAAATAATGTTATTTTGACCTGGTTCTAACAGCGGGCAAATCTACGAGCCAGCATATTGCCGCGCACCGCCAAAGCCCTACGCGCCCTCTCTACGACGACCTAAAGGATGATCTAGATGATCATCCTTTAGGTCGTCGGCAAGAATATGCTCTAGGCATTTAAATTGATAAACCCGCTTTAGTTCCGATCCATTAAATTTATTGCAGGGATAGAGGAAATTCGGGATACTTGCCGGCGATACTAAAGACCATATATTCACTTTTTTAATGTTGTATACGAGATCAAGCAAGGCAGCGTAAGTCTCGCAGACCTTCTGTATTTCTCCGATCGCATTAGCAGTGGGACCCAGCAACACCATGTCATCCGCATAGCTGATGCTATTGGTACTAACACCACCCACACGGCATCCAACACGCATGCTGCTGAGCCTCACTCCGCACTCCAATCTGTACGACTCGGAGAGACTGTTTGACCATTTAACATGATTGGACTGATTTGCATACTAATACCGAAAGATATTGATCATCACTGCTGGAATACCCATCTTCCTCCACAGTACATCATATGAAACGAGATCAAAGGCTTTGGAGTGGTACAGAAAACAGGCGTAAACAGAAGTCCTCCGGTCTGTGTAGTATTGCACAGTATGCTTGAGGCTCAAAGTTGCGCTTTCATTCGATAGTCCGGGCCGGAAATCGAACTGCGCATCATGTAGGTGTAAGTAATTTTGTAAGCCAGAGTCAAGCAGACTATCTAATATCTTAGCTATCGTAGTAGCGAGGGAGATTGGGCGATAGTTTCTCTTATCCGAGATATCTCCTGTCCTGTTCTTCACTATGGGCACAAAAGTAGTTTTCATTAGATCAGCTGGTAAGTACGAGTGGCTGATGCACATATTGAAAAACAGGGACAGGAACTTCGGTAAATGCACCTCTGCATATCTCAGGTGCTCGATACTAAGCCTGTCGTGACCGGGAGACTCCTCTGCTCATCCCTTTTATTACATCCTTTACTTGACTGGTTGTAAACAACAGCAACGGTCAGCCCAGACTGGCCGGGCCCAGATTTGGGCTTGGTAATAAATGGACCAAGTGGAGACCTCACCTTAAAATGCTCCATGAGCAAATTTGAGATATCTCCCGGGTCACTTTTGCCATCGACACTCGCCAGGAGTCCAGGCCTAACATTCAGTTTCCCTGCGAATTTCCAGAACTTACTGAAATTCTTTTCTGCTCTTAGTTTTGCTATTTGGTCTATTTTTATTTACTCCTGGTTATTTAAGCACCATATGAGTCTGCCTTTAAAAATCTTATGAGATTCACACATTTGCTTATATATTAGGCCATAAGGAGGTGGACCATGCAAAACCCAGTCTTGGAATCGAAGCCTGGCCTCCCAGTGAGCTTCCCTAACGTGCTTGTTCCACCCACTCAAGACCTTGTTCCTCCGTGGTTTATCTCTAACCTGGGTCTTGATCTGAACAGCTGCGTCTTGCAGAATATCCACAATACGTTTATAAAAGCTGTCCAAAACTAACTTGTGGTTTTCCAATCTGCATGACCCATGGCTGCAATCCACAATCACTCCAATCCACTCAGGAGGAAAGTCGACCTCAAAAAGTTAAGTTAAAATTAAATCCGATAAAATCCATATGACTAATTTTTTGTTTTATTTTCATGTTAATTGAATAATTTGGACAATTCTCGCTTGAAACCGCTCATATATATATTTCATCGCGGATTTATGAAACATAAAAATGTGTCTTTTTTAGGCCTTTGTTGTAGGTGTGTGAAAAATGCAATCAGACACCAAAATTGCATAGCAGATATCTATCCAAATTAAAATAAAATTTAATG
Source organism: Parnassius mnemosyne (assembly GCA_963668995.1). Lineage (NCBI taxonomy): Eukaryota > Metazoa > Arthropoda > Insecta > Lepidoptera > Papilionidae > Parnassius > Parnassius mnemosyne. The sequence goes on along the minus strand of CAVLGL010000024.1, from coordinate 44,870,840 downwards.
TCCTATTTAAAATCCTCTCATTTTAGGTTTTTTTTTCTTTTTTTTATACACAATTATTTTACAAACAGCTACTAACAAAATTCGATTTAGTAATAAATCTTTGCAATTATAAATTATTCTATTTATTAGTCCCGCTAGTTTCTTCCAGAACCGAGGTTTTTTCGATCATGGTAAAAGTACAAAATAAAATTCCTTCTTTCAGATTATTCCAGATGAAAAGTTAAAAGTGAAGGCATCCTGACTTTTTAAAATAATATTATTCTATTAAAGAAAATTTTTATTTTAAAAATTTCTGTCTCAACACTTGTCCGTAGCAGATAATATCCCATTCTATCATCTTAGTTTTTTTTTATATAGGATAGGGTGACAAACGAGCACACAGTCCACCTGATGGTAAGTGGTTACTGTGACCCATTGACATCTACATCTATCCTAAAATAAACACTCAAGATGCAGATGCGTTGTCACCCGTGAGGACTAAGATGGAATGCCTCTTTGCCAGTAAAAATGGTCTCCGGTTCTCTACATTCACCATACGAAACACAGCAGCGTTAAGCTGCTATTTTACGCTGGTTTTCTGTGAGAGCGTGGTCCTTCCCCGGTCGAGCCGACCTATTCGTGCTACAGCTATACTACTAATATAGCTACAGCATGGCTCTACCACGTAAAATATAGCTGAAGCATGGTTCTACCACGTAAGTGACATTAACCAATACAATTTTGTTTTGACGATTGGTGCGACAACGTTATTAAGTAGTAAACAAAATACGAGTATATACAGGTGTACGGTGATTATTGTATAACCTTAAAATGTATAGTAGGTAGAACTAATGGCCATTCGGAATAAAATACAAAAAAAAAAAACAAGTAGTATCGAAGATATTTTTTATTATATCGATTTTTGTTACCTTATTTTAATATATGAAAACCCAGACCACAAAATAATGAATTCCATCGGTTTTTTATTGTTATAATAATTTAACTGAACTGACAGGTAAGCAATAATTTGTATGACTGCTATTACATGGCTTTTTCAACAAACACATCAGTGAGATCTTGCTGCTCATCTCCTTGTTTGTTTCCCTCTGTCGCTTCTTACAACTTCCATAAAACGATATGGGTAAGTAAATATTCTTACACTGAATGTTAAATATTTGATTGGGACAACACTCTCTCTCTTTGATAAGTTAAAAATAACATACGATAATATAATATGTAACATATAATTCAAATGTATTTTTCTTTATTTCTTCTATTTTATGCTACGCGACCCCTACACTAGGATTTGAATTCGTAAGAACAATATCCTAACAGCATATTATTTTGACGCGATTAGGCCATATTTTCGTAGAAAAACACAACATTAAGACAGATTTCCACGAAAAAATACCAGTATATTGATGTCGAGCTTAGTATGGATGACGAAAAATGTAAACATATTTACGAGAGCTTCCATAGTCTCTAGGTTCTCAATTCGTGCACTTTAATGCTGTCCTAACTAGATGACTAGTCTCCGATAAGACTATAAATTTGGTTTGGAGGACGTTATTGGGCATATTTCACATACTGTAAAAAATTATCTATATTAACAGATTTTTGAACGGTGAATCTCACCACTAGGAGAGAGCAGCGCAGGAATTACACGCCTTAATTCCTCCCTCTCCTTTCCACCATCGGACAACCAGACGGTCGGCGGATCTTCATCCCTTTGTTTTCAATATTCCACGCATTAGAATTAAATGGTTTGCTTCGTCTTTTGTAATGCGTACAGCAAAGGAGTGAAATAATTTGCCGGCGTCTATCTTTTCGTCCGAATACAATCTAGGCGTCTTCAAGGCAAGAGTGAATAGTCTTTTGTTACGATAAGACAGTGCGATTTACCATCTAAGGCTGCATCACCACATACCACCGGATGGGATTGTGGTGAAGCACTGGCTTATAATATGTATAAAAAAAACTATCCACAGTTAGCTAACGTGAGAAAATTTTTGTTTCAGAGAGCCTGATTTCATGCCTATGTCATTGCGATCGAGTGAAAAAGGCTTACGTGTGCCTATGAACTATCATGTTTTTTTTTTTATAGGAGGGGGGGCAAACGAGCATGCGGCTCACCTGATGGTAAGTGACTACCGCCGCCGATGAACAACTGCAACACCAGGGAGGGAATTGCAGATGCGTTGCCGGTGTTGGAGGAGTCACAGATAAGATTAACAAAATTTCGAAGCGGGTAACTTCTTCGAAATTACAATAACGTATTTAAATGACGTACTTCAAGCCGCTGAGGAAATTTAGTGAGTTGTAACAGTCAATTATGTTTTCGTAACTGTAACTGTCAAGCGAGTATCTGCATGGTACGTAGGAGTAGAAGTTGAATTGTAAGTAATGATCTTTTTTATTTTGAACATACAAAAAATTCAATTAAAACCCAAGTAAAATAACATATTATAGCTAATGGCAATCGCTGACATTTTGGGAAGTCTGCAGTCTGTGAATTTTATAATTACAATCGTCTCCATCATTAGACTATATTTGATAGAACACATATTTTCGCAAGAGAAGTATGATTTGTAAGGCTACGAACATTTAAAATATCCTCATCATAAACAGAGAAGATGGCTGGGTGCTATTATCTGCTTGAGATACGAGTACTTTAATTGATATTAAATCCCTATATGGCTCTATAATAAGATACAGTTAGTTAAGTTCTCCAAGATGTAGTGTTTCGACAAATTATTGTGTAGTCTAGAACATTAGATGCCAGGTTGGCTAATTATTGAGAAGATAGTGTTTAATTGTACCGTTGTGTTAAGCGCCTTAAAAGTTCGCGTTTGGTTTTCGAAATAATTTGTTGCGGAGTGAACGTCAGTGAGCCCTGGGAGCCTTCTTCGCCTCTAAACTGGTACGTACTATTTATTTACCTAGCCTTCTCCCTATTGTGTAGTAGGATAGGACATTTTCCATAAGGCCAGTTGGGTCCTCCCTTCCCGTCCTTAGTTGTCCGTCGAACCTAACAGCTGTATGGGCCCCTGTATGGTAAACCTTTGTAGGGACAGCTAGGTGCGTGAACATGTAGTAAGCTTTTATCTGCGTAGAAGGGCTCAAAAATTAATACTGTATTAAAACGGAATTATAATATTTAACTTTATTGTATCATCAACATCATCATTAAAGGTGTACACACCCTTAGCTGTACCGACAAAGGTCGACTATACAGGGGCCCATACAGCTGAAGACTCGACGGATAACTAAGGACGGGGCCCAAATGGCCTATGGATACTTTACCTACACGATCGAGATAAGGCTAGGAAAATTAATACGACTTAATTGGTTCAGAAGCAGAGATTGGTCACAAGGCTCGGTCAGGCGATATGTGTAGTGCATGTAAGTGGTGGTTTTTAGTGTGTAAAATGTTGGGCCTGACTTAAGCCTTTTAGTCGGCAGCATCCCTGACTCCGGCACCGGCCCACGGTGTGGTATTCTCCAACGGCGTCACCAATGGTCAATTTCTTTCTTCAATTCACTATGTCTGTCTATCAACTTTATTGTACATTTAACTTACTTCAAAGCTCAACTAAATCCCGTTAAATACATTCAAAATGTAACACGCGGCACGACTGATGAACGGTGGGTCAAAGTTCACTTCCGTTCACTCATCAACAAATTATTTCGAGAACCGAACGCGACCTTCTCTAGAGTCACAAAGTTCAGCATTTAACCGACAACGGGAAATGTCTCCGAACTATATCAAATGCCACACGAGCAAATTAATATTGTCAAATGCTTTTATATACGCAATCAAATTAGAATAACCAAATTCTCGGCGATCTACACGAAAAACAAATATTCAGTAGTAAATTAGGCGCGCGCAACATACAAATTCAGACGTTGATCGCAATCAATGTTAACTACTTAAACAATTAATTGATCCGCGCCGTCAATCTATTTTTCTAAACTCAACAAAAATCCTCGTCGGTGCATCAAAACTTGCTAGCAAAACCCGACACGATATAGAGGTTATACCGGGAGAGAACACGCCGTGCTAGTGACTGCACTGCATTCAATCACTTCCGGCCCACCCCACAATCAACCAATCCGATTGTCGCGCGAACGCGAACGAAACGTGAACGTCAAACGGTAGGAAATCACCGCTATGCGCGACCCCTGGCATCGATTCTTGAAATTAGCGGTTGGCGCGAACAAAAGGACAATACTTCCATCGACTCCTGGCATAGAAAATTGTGCCGTTATTTTGTCTATTTATGATTCTACATTGTACTTTAAAGTACGACCTTGACAGAGACCTCTTCATTCATAAGTTGTTCTACATCAGATAGACTCGTTACGAATTCTGTCATTCTGTGAATTTGCTGTATCCATTATTCGCTCAGCAGCACAAGAATGAGAATTTATAAAATGCTAAAAAAACAGGACAATGCATTCAAATATATACAAAAAAAAACAGAAATAAAATATGTTGGTCTGGGTTATATAGGTCCCATGTTTATTATACATGAGGAATGTACCAACAAAGCTACTAATATCAGTGGTCACCTAGCCTAGCATAACCTAGCATGACAAGCTAGCTAGTTTATCACACAAGGTGACTACTGATATATATATATATATATATATATATATATATATATATATATATATATATATATATATATATATTGGTTTTTTGATTATGTTGGCAATAAGCTAGCGACCTATCACTTCTTTCACAAATATTTTTTTGCTAAACTTGGTTCGAGATGCTCGTTTTTCTTCGGACTCTGTCTACCCTCTCGGTGATACAGTCGTGATATACATATTTGTATATATAGTAGCAGATAAAGTCAACAAAAATGTGCCATAAACCGTATCTACAGAAACAAATAATTTCACTGTATCATACCGGTATTCTAAAGGAGACATATTTCAAATACATATAAATCATTCTTATTATCCTTGATAAATATTCAGGAGGTGACGCTATTAAATTATATTTTTTTTTTGTGAAAGTTTGGCTGCCATCCAAGGTATATTTTATCGTTGATTTCTGACTTTACCCTTGTCCATTGAACAGTTTTCCTAAAACGTACCTACCGTTGATAGGAATATTTATCACAACACAACGGCATTTTTATTCATAATCGAGGAAAGGGGTAAATTTCTATGAGCCACAGCATCCACTTACCATCAGCTGGACTGTGAGCTCATTCGTCACCCTTATTCTATAAAATATCCTTAAAAAACGTCCATCACTGGTGTGGAGGGTAAGGACCGGCCTCAACGTTATTCTTAGAAAATGATGTGACAGGATGAATTCTGCCCATCTGCAACACTGTTGTAAAATCAAAACACCCAGCAGTTAATTGACTGCTGGATGTAAAAATTACATCACATTAAGTGATATTATATTAAATGCATAGAATTATATGATAGTTAATAAAGTTTTATAATAACTATAATTAATAAACTAAGCAATATTCAGTCCTAGTTCCTTTAAAAAAAGTAATTTATCTTTATTATTTATTTTACTATATTAAATCTATATTTATTAATATTTATGATTTTATAAATATGCAGTACTAATAAATAATAATAATAATTTACCACGTACTTGGTAGTTAATAGAAGAAATACCACCGTCAAGAACTTAGCAGCCAATATCTTTCTGCTCTTCTGGTTTAAATAATAAGGTGAAGTTTTCAATTAATCTAACTTTGAATTCAAACCGTGACGTATTTCGACCAACCGGTCTGTACTGGACAAACGTGAAATTTCATTTAGATTCCCAAGAGGCACGATTAAAGTTGGCTGCATTGAGGAGCTTGCGATTCGTAAATTCTAATTTATCAGTCAGCTAGTTTCCTGCATATTATTAAGAGGAAACTGTAAAACAATGGGTATGTGATTATGATCAGACGATAAAAGTGAAAACAAAAACTAATTTAATATTATGTATATAAAATATTCATAATAGTATTGGTATATTATTACATTACCTCCTTCCTCCGTTGCATGCATATTTGTCCAGCACGACGTAAGCATTACAAGGACAAATAGTTACTTAATTTAAAACATTTTTTCTTATTCCCAGGAAATAAATAACCGAAATAAAAATGTAGCCCATGAAGAGTCTAATTGAATATTTTAGATAAATATTTATATATTTTTCCGAGCATATACTATTTCAAGATGTTACAATTCTCGCGCATTAAAATCGTGTTTTTTATGGATTAGGGTGGCAAACGAGCACACAGTCCACCTGATGGTTAGTGGATGGTGTGCCCCATAGACAACTACATATTATATCCTCAATTAGGATTCAAAATGCAGATGCGTTTTCACCCCTGAGGACTGAGATAGAATGCCTTGCCGTGCTATTTCAACTCGTGGGTATAGTAAGAGTTGACTAGAAGCCATTGTACTGCTGTTAGTCGCCGACCTTAGTATTTTACAGCTAATATTCTGTATATTACTAATTTTAATATGTTTGAACAAACATTTTTTCGACGTTTTAAAATTCCAACTTATCCAAAAGTTAATTATGTGAAATACTTGTTTACACTCCGACATAAAATATAGCGCTTGTTGCTTATTCGACGTTAAAATTAAACTTCTCGTTATGCAAACGACGTTTACTGAAAACATTTTTCATTTTTTGCCATGTTGAGAAAACTACTATTAATGAAAATATACGTTTATTTCATTGTTTATGATTGTTCTTGTTTGAAGTTCTTATATCTTATAATATTGATAAAACATTTAAGTAACATTTTAAGTTGTAGATATATTTTTGTTTGTCTAAATTATTGTTTGTGTAAAAACAAAAACAAGTCAAATTCAGGTGAAAGTCAGTTCAAAGTCAAGTCAAAGGCTAGTCAAAATCAAGTCAATGTCAGTCAAGATAATGAATGTTTTCCTGTATAATCTAAGTCTTCTATTGAAAATGTTAGCTAGACGTTAATTAGACGTCCATATTTAAAAAAAAAACTACTAACATGACCCACTGATATACTGAAAACTTGTCATAAACGTGACGCTTGGTTTATGGATTGACAGCCACAGTACCATAAGTCTTGCACATTGACAAGTTTCCTGTCCACAAAATAGACATAATATTTATTACACAATCAAATTGTTCATATATGATTCACAGGAGAGGGAAATATCTAAAGCTTCATATACTTCTTCCGGTCGGCAGTCTAAATAACTTCACACGCCCTCGCACTATGTGATGAAAATCAAAAAGTGCACGCCTCAAGAGCGTTTCATTTATTTAAAAAAAATTGTATTCCTGACTTTAAAAATATGTTATATACGTGTTTTAAATTTAGAGCTCTATTATTTTAACAGACTATAGTCAGGTGAACCTACAGGGAAAAATTAATAAATTATGTTTACCAAAATAAATCGATTACACAAAGTATAAAATCGAAACAGGCTGTATAGTACATTCGTCTCATATCTATCAAGGGCTAAGAAAATATAAAAGCGTGTATATAAAACTTATAAACTTTGAAATTTATTGAATTAAAAAATCTACGCGTACTAGGCAATTATTATGAAATAGGGAACCAGTTGACGTAATTATGAAGCTGATAAAAAAATTCAGTCTCAATACGTAAATTTTTCGGGTGTTAGCGTGATCATATACAAAATCAACATCCGAACGTCCATGTATTTTTTTTTTCAAACCGTTTATTTCAAAGTAGCAATATTAAATGATTTTTTAGAAAATATCAGATGAATATAATTTGAATATTTTTTTTATATACGGCTATTCATGTTTTCGTATAAGTGAAATATGGTAATGGTAAAAGTATTTTAAGAACAAAAATCGCTTGACCTTGACGTGTTGAGAGTAAAGCACTAACAAATAATGCTTTGTGCTATGAGGCGTGCAATACAAACGTTTCTATTCAAAACAGATTGTAAATAATATTTATTGAATTTCACTCTTATCTTTATTTACCATTGATCCAGAAAATACCTCTGTCTTGGGAAGAACCTAGCGGGACATTATTTTGTAAAAATAACAGTTTACAATCATATATTATCTAACACAACAACACAAAACACATTAGAATTACCTTGGAAGGGGTCACCTCAATCCTAGAGGTTATTATCTTCTATAAATTCCTTAATATTATTAAAACGCTTTTTGTACAAACTTTGTTTAACAAAGACGTTTAATTTTACTTTTGCCATAACATTTTAAGAAGGTTTTCATGCATTTTCAGAATGAAAAGTAGCAGAAATGAAAATATAAAATGTATGTTTGAGTGCTATTTTTGATGAATAATGTTACCTACTTGGTTGTGTCTGTCTATGTGAGTTTTGTATATGCCCCTGTTATGTATTGTATGGTCTCTGGTTGGGTGAAGCACTTGCGATATTTATCGTTGGTTATTGTGAGGTCTTTAATTGTTTTACTGCTTATTTAGAATATGGGTGACAAACGAGTACACAGTTCTTCTAATGTTAAGTGGATGCTGCGAACCATAGCCATCTACATCTATCGTCGATTAAGAATCAAAATACAGATGCTTTGTCACCCCCGAGGACCACAATTGAATGCTTCGTTTGCATTAAAAAAGGGGTTACAAGGATATTATACGTTGTATAGCCATGCTACAGCTATATTATGATTTTAGTATGAATGGATCGGCTGGACCGGGGAAGGATCATGCTCTAACAAAATACCAGCATAAAATAGCGTCAATACTGCTGTGTTTCGTATGATAATTGTAAAATATGGGAGTCATTAACAACCATATACTAAAAATTTACAATCTATCTGATTTATTAATTTAGCCACAGAAATATTGTTTCGGTTTAGCATTTTTTTCACATGGTATACCTACATCATCACGTTAGTCACTCTTAAAGGTAGTCAATAATGTGTATTTAATTCTTTATTGAAGAATATATTAATTTTTTTGATTATTTTCCTTTTTATTTTTACATAAGAACTAAATTAAATACATTGAAATACGTTTTCGAATCGAGTTTTCATTTATTATTTAAACTTACCGTCACACTGTTGAAACATCCAAAGCTTTGACTACATCTTCATTCATTCCTTCATTCTTAATCTTAATTCATTCAGCTGCATCTAAACCTACTATTACATAATAAATACGTAATGTACGTTTCTTCCGAAAAACCGTGCCTGATATATTATCATCTATTAGTGAATATATTTAAAACGGCTTTTTCTTTAAACCCAATTTGGGTAGTAGGGTCGCCTAGTATGAAATTTGTATCACGCTACCAGAGTTCCATTACCTCTTTAAAGTTGCACGTATTTGGAAGTTAAACGTATAAAGAATGTTATTTAGTTTTTAGTTTCTCACTTGAAAAATCTTTATTTCCTACTTTAGATAAAACCATGAAATCGTATAAGTTAGTCTTGTAAACGTTGCTTATCTTAGATCCATAGCTCTTACGAAGGTCCCATCTAAGTTCATTCTATTCAAATCATTTGAAGTGTGTAACAGATGAAGTACGCTAATAACTGATTTGCATAACAATGGCTCAATATGTCTGAGGCATAGCCAGGATTGGAACAGAAACTGTTTTACAATTTTAAAATTTAATTCATTAAGAGTGTTTGCTAATATTTAAACTTAGAAGAAATAAGTTTAAGGGTTTAATGTTTAAGGGTATGGACTACGAAACATAAAGATCGTAGGTTGAAATACGCCATTTGACTGCGGTAAAGAACCATTTCTAACACAAGCATTAATTTGAGCTTACTTGGATTGGTTTACGGAAATATCAGTAGGGCTTATAGCACTACTAGGTATTCTGTTTTTAATTAAAAGTTCCAGGGAGAATTGACATTATTTTCATTTTAACCATGGGAATATTTTTAAAGTATTAAGGGTAACAACATCCAGTCTACCTAATGGTGCAGACTTTTCAGTTTTAAACATACACACCCATCCTTGATAAGATATTAATTGTATTTATGTTATCACTCCTAAAATCTAACAAAGCATGCCCCGTCCTCAAAAAATAATTTTATGAATGGCAGATCTGTGCTGCACCTCGTATATAGTTTTGATCAGCTCATCCGGGGAAGGAACATGCTCTCACAGAATACTAGCGTAAAATAGCAGCCTAATACTTGTATGGTTCATATGGTGAGTGTCCGAAGAGAGATACGTAGACCCTAATTAATGGAAATAAGTCATTCCATCTTGGTCCCTGAAGGTGACAACGCATCTGCATTATGGTTCCTAATTGAAGATAGATGTAGATGTCTATGAAACACAGCATATGATTACCATCAGGCATACATGCCGATTGTCACCCCTATTCTATAAAAAATATGTTGATCTTAATAACTACCTCTATCACACAAAAAACATTTGGTTTCCCCAAATACCTCATTCAAACGTAGCCAATAAAGGGAGGTGACTGTGTCCAAGAAAGACCCATATAAACATAAATACAATATGATCAAGAAAAGTTATTGAGTGGCAGTCCTATATCAGTAAACGAAGTGTAGGGCGGCCCCCACGGCGGAGTAGCGATCTGATAAAATATGCATGAAGTCGATGAATGTAGATAGTTCAGGAGCGAGCATGCTTGGTGGCATTCCTTGGGAAGAGCCTATTTCCAGCAGTGGACTTGTGAAGAGATGTCATGATGGTGATTATGATGATTTAACAAAATGATAAATAAGATAAAGAAATTACTTATAATGTAATAGGTATTGTATTTCATTATTGAAATTTCGTTCACTTAATATCACCGTATTGACATAACTTGTCCGATGAAGTAATTTCATAGAAAAGTTTTTTTTTTATTACGGCTATATTGAAAATTCTAATTTTAACTTTCGGATAAAAACAAATTTACAAATATACACGCACATTAACGCAACCATAAACAATTTATCGCCTATATCCAGCGGAATTTATGGTCCCAAAATAAAACATTTACCTTGTTCTGAGTCCCTTGCGGGTTTAATTCGTTTTAAACGAAACAATAATTTAAATGTGCGTGGAATCGTTTAACTTAATTGTTTCTGTAACCGTAAAAATTGTAAAACAATTATCCATGCCTTAGCTTATTATTCTTAAAAATAATAGATTTACTTTATTTATATTTTATTCCTTTCCGAATGCTTTCTGCCTAAACGAATCCGTTATCCCAAAGCGCTGTAGGGTCGACTGTGGCAAATTGCAAAACAAATTCGTGGATACAAACGGTATTCCACTCATTTTGTTTATGTCAGATATAAATTATCTTTACTTCTAGGATTTACATGACGTTAAAGTTGACATAGAATCACCATAATCATGATACGGGCACACTGCAATACTTACGTAACTAATTGTTTTTCCTTTTTGTTTTTTTTTTAAGCTTTATCCTCACGCTAGTATTTTCTCCTGGTTCGTGGAGGCAGATGTACATTGTCATTCAGGACGCTAGTTAAGCTAATCAAGCTAGTGAAAAGCGAATTAAGATCAAAAGTCCAATGTTGAATATAGGACTCCTCCTCAGATTGTCTTATAAGGGCGATACTTGCCATTGTTACCACGCATGGCAGGCAGGTTGGCAACCGCAGTTTCTATTATTTTGAGTCTTTGTCATGAAGAGGTGCTGTCCGTCTCCTGTTAAATTTAAACCTTTACACAGAAGAATGTAACACCTGATGAGGGGTTTCGAATTCTCTTACCACTACATGGCATATTAAGTAAATGTCACAAAGACAAAAAAGAATACTCGTAATAAATTTTTGTAAATTTCCGGCCCCGAATTGATACGCTTAGTAACTGCACTACCTGCGACCAATTAAATTATCAGAACCACTCTAAGCTTTTTTAGTTTTCCTATTTCAGCAGTAGTTGAGATGATTTCTAGTCATAGACTGGTTCTATTCAATCAAGCCTCGCAAATAGTATATTGATCTACCGAATTTGTATTCAACTTTTGCGATTCAATATTTATCGCTGGTATATTCTAAGCACGTATTAAATCCATGTTATTTAATAGAATGTGAGATATACAGTGGGCTAACGGCCAATCTTATTGCCTCGAAGGACTTCCTCTGGATTTTTTATATTTACGCGAATACTACATGTACATGTAAATATATTTAGCTGTCCATACAATTAACATCCGTACAATTGGTCTCATTTAATTTACCATATTCTCACCTATTTCTACCATCGCGTAGCACTTTTTTTACAGCTGTTTTACTGTCTGTAGGGTGTGGGTAGGAGTGAGCTGGTACAATTTCGGGCTGTGAGCTGCAGCCTTCTTTTTTAAAAGTTGTGTGCAGTGGTCCATGGACTAAATTAGCCACTTATTATCAGGTGGAATGTAAGTTTGCTTCACACTTCGTTTTATAAGAAAAAGAAACCTTTATGTTTTATAAATTAAAACAAAAGGCACGTATCACGCACATTGTGGCAGTATGTAAGCCTAGTTCTGCCTTTAAACCCGATCTAAAATGATCAACGAGTCATTCCAGCATAGTTCTTATGGGTGATAACGCATCTGCATTGATTCTTAATCGAGGAAAAATGTAGATGTCTAAGAGCCACCGCATCCCATTACCATCAAATGGAATGCGTGCTCGTTTGTCACCATTATTCTTTAGAAAATGAGAGCCTCTATATTATGGTAGATTTAAATATTCTTTGTGACATTTATGTTGGATGAATGGGAGCATGAAATTGAACTTTAACAGTTTCCCTGTCCACGAAACAAACACAAAAGTAAAACAATCGAAATATTCATATATGTTTCAAGGGATAGGGAAAGGGTTAATATGGTCAGAGCAAGGCGAATGTAAAACGGAGATGAAAGGAAGATTGATGGACAACGGACAATTTCCGATTTTAATTATATAAACTAGCGCAATGGTTAAAACAGTAATTTAAAAAAAACGATTGCATAAGAGTTCACAGAAAAAGAAAATATCTAACTTCCTATATACACATATCCAATGTAGGTTGTATATGTAATCTTTGACATTCCATATGTTCAAATACTTTAAGCCGTGAAAGCTTCACATACATACGATAAACATTACCCTCTTTTTTAGGGAAATCGGTTAAAAATATAAACTTCACAAAAACGGATCTTTGTTTTATTCCTCATTATTATTTTTCTATTTAAAATGCTAGAACTACACAGTTAATGGCGTTCTTATACCTCATCATTAGTCCATAAATTCCACTGTTAGACATTGAGTCTCTTCTGTTGTATTGCCTTTTTTTCAATCGTAACTTATCGTTTTTTTATAGAGTAAGGGTGACATAAAACAACCATACAATCCACTTAAGTGGATATTGTGGCCCATAAACATCAACATTGATCCTATATTAAGAATCAAAATGCATAAGTGTTTCATCCCTGAGGACTAAGCTGGAATACCTCGTGTCGAGTAAAATGGATCTCCGGTTCTCTACACTCACCATTCGAAACACAGCAAATGGGTAATATTTTCCGCTGGTTTTCTGTGAGAACGTGGGCCTTTCCCGGCTGAGCCAACCCATTCAAGCCACAACTACAGTATAGCTGCAGCATGGCTCTACCACTTATAAATGTACGTTTCCAGTATGTATATTATACATCTGAAGTAGCACTCCTGCAATTCCCCTGGTGTAGCAGTTGTTCATGTGCAGGAATAGTCACTTAAAATCAAGTGAGCTAGGTTCATTTGGTCGTTCCCTTATAAAAAAAAGGAAATACGAAACAAAAACCTTATTTAAGTAATCAATGTAAATAAAAGAAAATCCTCTTCTTATAAAATTATTTAAAAACAAGCCTTCGTAAGTATTTTTACGGCCAAATAGATTTTCTACAGAAAAATTACTACAGAATGAAGAAAACAATTTAATTTGTCCAGACTATGTGCGTTTTGGTGAGAATATTGTACGTGATCCGTTACACAATACATTTCGTAAATTAAAAAAGTAGTTAGTCACAATCATAAAAAAGATCTGGGGCATTTTATCATTATTACTGTGCAAAAATATTTTTACAATTCAAAAGAAAAAGTCTTTTTAACGAACTTCAAGTAATCTACGTATTATATTTGCAAATTGAAAATAAAAACATGCGACAGCATATTGTCATCACCATTATCATATTTACAGACTCTACACTACTGTACTTAGGCCACTGATTGCTTTACAAGGGGGTACTTGCTATAGTTGCCATGCATGGTAGATGGATTTGCAACTACAGTTTTTTATTTTATTTTATAGATAATATCAGAAAGACGCTGCTGCCAATCTCTCGGTTACTCCCGGTGCAATCCCGACCCGGATACAAATACTTCTTTCGTGCGGGATTCGAACCCGTGGCCCTCATAACGCTGCAACTCATTCTTAAGACATTGCGCCATGGATCCGTCATTGAACTCGGGCAGGAATAATTGGTCGGTGGGAAATATTTTCCAATAACATTATGTTTTTTCATTATAATATAATTTAACCTGTTAGACAGAGCCATGCTGCATCTACATTATGTTGCAGAACGAATCGGCTCGATTGAGGAAGGGCCACGTCCTCAAAGGTTACCAGCGTAAAAGAACAGCTTAATGCTGATATATTTTGTATGGTTAGTGTAAAAAAACCAGAGACCCTCTTTTGCGGGTAATGAGATATTCCATCATAGCCTAACAGGTAATACCGCATGTACATTTTAATTCTTAATCGTGGACAGATGTAGGTCGTAATAAGTGGTAGAGCCTTGCCGCAACTATATTATGGTTTTAGCACGAATGGGTCAGCTCTACTGGGGAAGGACCACGCTCTCACAGAATATCAGCATATTATCAGTTTAATGCTGCTACGTATTGTGTGGTCACTGTAGAGAATCGGCGATAATTTGTACTGAAAACAAGGCATTGCGTCTTAGTCATCTACATTTTGATTATTAACAGATGAATGTAAACGTCTATGGGCCACAACATCATTAGGTGTACTGTATGTGCGTTTTCAACTCCTAATTCCATAAAAAAGCCCACATGTTTAATGTAAATATTGTGAGACAATAAACAATAACAGTCCTTTAGAGTGAAGGATGATGACAAATGAAAGAATATACGATATCATTAACGCAACGATAAACAATTTATCGGCTATATTCTGTAGAATTTATAGTCACCGAATAAAACATAATCCAAGCCGCCAGATCCTGGGAAGTTTAATTCATTTTATACGATCGTCACATAAACAAATTTAAGCCTATTTATGATTAAATGCTTTCAAAGTGGTTAAACGTTCTACAGCAGATACGAGCACAGTCTACTGGCTGATAAGTGAATTCTTTTGCTTATAGATATCAATCAAAATGTAGGTGAGCTCTGCGGTGAAGTCAATCATCTTGAGGAAACCTGCGTGTTGATAAATTTTAAATATTTTCGAGAACGTGTGGAGTCCGCCAACATACATCGGAGCAGCAGCAACACAACCCTCTCAGAAATGTATAAAGTATAAATATAAAAGGGCACTAAGTTTAACTTTAGATTTTTTAGTACTTAAAGATTATTCCGTCGACATCTTAACGCTATTTTAATTTATTTATGGTTAACGATTATATCAAAATGTGGCGGCGCTGTCGTAGCGCCACAAGCGAATGATATGCTGGTGTGTAATGCATGTCATACTACGCACTTGCAAGTGATGGCGGTGAGAACGATGAGCCGGAGCAAGTGCACATCGTACAACACATCGAAGCCTAAATCGCTCTTACAAAGTTCCGAAGTTAAAGCAGTATATATAGAATAGCTCCGAACTACCACTCGGAGTGTTGGCCGCTCCCCGGGCAGAACACATTGCCTGGCGGGAGATATCCCCTTTTTCTTCCACCGGCTACAGTGGTGACCCTGAGGTGATCTGAACACGCAACCAGTAACCTTCGGAAAATACAACTTCAAACCTTCGCCATCGTCCTCAAGTACCCCACTCATTCGCTCCCGAGCCGATATTGTCTGCAGTCTTCACATTCTGCAAGCCCTATAGCTTTACAAAGGTTCATTGCAGCACTGGAATAATAATGCGTCCAGTTCCTTCAAGCTATTCTCTGCGCTACAGTGCTCGGCACGGCTCTGAACCATACTCTCGCCACTGCCACTCTCGCAGATTACTTGCCTTCTTCTCGACTCACCGCAGACTATAAGGCAGTCCCTGGCACTTGCTCCGGCTCATCGTTCTCACCGGTATCACTTGCATGTGCGTAGTATGGCATGCATTACACCCCGGCATATCGTTCGCGCCGGCGCCACTTGCCCTTACGCACACAGCATGCATTCCCTACCGGCATTAACGACGCACCGGCAATCGGACTGCACTATCGACCTCCGGTCTGAGCATGGGGGTGATGTGGCGGCGCAGTCGTCGCGCCACAAGCGAAACACATCGAAGCCTAAATCGCGCTAGCAAAATACTGAATTTAAAGCAGTATATATATAGATAAAATAGCTCCGAACTACCACTCGGAGCGTTAGCCGCTCCCCTGGCAGAACACCTTTCCCGGCGGGAGATCTCCTCTTTTCCTTCCACTGTTTACAAATATAATGTACGTCACTATTTCGATATTGTATGATTGGTGTAATTTTTTATTTTGATTTGGTTTATGAACTTTAAGAAGTTGACGGGAAAAATCAAAGTAACCTCTTTCCTTATGGATGCAAAAAGCTATAGCAATCGACATATGGAGTTGTACGTATTCTAAAAGTCAAATGGTTGAGTTTTCCTAATTACAATTATACTTTATTCTATAAAGAATTTTTGAAAAATACAATTTTCTAACTAATTAAGTTATATCACTTTACCATAATCCTGCAAAAGTGTTGCGTTATTGTCGACCTGTCGCTACATGCTCACATTAAACCGGGGCTATTATTGTTATACCGCACCAATGCGTGAATAAACGCATGTACATTAATTGGATATACTAATGAATATAACTCATGTTTTTATTATGTTTTCAAAAGAATTCTTTTTTCGGCGGCGTCCATTAGTGATAAAATAAAAATCAATTATCGTGTGTTAGTCTCGTGAAAACTCGAAAATTGCTCGACCGATATTGACGAAGTTTTTGTATGTGTTTGAATGGCTTCGTGGATGGTTAAGATTTAGAATTGAACCCAGTAATTGGCGCTGCTATCGAAATCCAAAAATCACTGCTAAATCGATTTGGGCGAATCGCTAGTCTGCGATTAAATATGGTATGTGATTCAAGTATGACAAAAATAACCTGATGATTTTTTTTAATATTCAGAATTATGCACAGATGCACAAACACTCGATCTGCAGGTTTTTTCATTGACAGACCAACGAACAGCAGCGTTGCCTTGGCAATTTTACGTAAACAAACTCGACTTACAATTTTTGTAAACTTTATATTTTTCCTTTAGGATTTGTTTATTCTTAGATTGAGTGGATGATACGGACAAGTGGAACATTGCGACTAAATTATTGTGTACTGTTCCGTCCGTTAGTCTATAGGCATGGTTACGATAATATTGATAACTAGCGATCAGCCCCGGCATTGTCTGTATCTAATAATGTGGTGATATTTAGATTTAATATAATCATCTAAGATCATTTTCTTTTCCAATTATGCACCTATTTTGCAAATGAAAGCTCAATTTATATCAAAATATAACCTAAATTACTTCTGGTATTGCTCTGTATCAGTTCGTCAAGTTTCATTACAAACGGTTCCGTCATTCCGAAGATTATCTCGGACAAAAATTTTAAAATGGTTATCCTTAATTATTAGCGTAGAAATAAAACTTAAAGCTCAAATTCTAAAATTAGGACAATTGATTGTCCTAATTTTAGAATTTAAATAATAGATAACATTCATATGCATACATAAAATGTTTATCCATACTGCTTTGTAACATGGATGTAGTAATGGAAGGGCGGACCCTCCAATCACAGGCATTATTTTCTTAAATGGAGGTTCCAATCTGCTAGTATTTAAGGCATTTACTATTTAAAAACGAAATAAATTTTTTTTCAATAAAAAGTTAGCTATACGTGGTATAGCCATGCTGCAGATATATTACTGGTATAGTTGCAACACGAATAGTTTAACACCGCTGTTATGGTGAGTTAAGAGAACCGGAGGTTTTTTTTTATAGGATAAGGGTGACAAACGAGCATACAGTCCACCTGATGTTAAGTGGTTACTACGACCCATAGACATCTACATCTATCCTCTATTACAAATCAAAATGCAGATGCGTTGTCACCCGCGAGGACTAAGATGGACTGCCTCATTTCCAGTAAAAAGGGCGTCCGGCCACCTGCTTTCACCAAGCGAAACGCAGAGGTAAACCTCTACTTCACGCTGGTATTATGTGAGGTCGTGGTACCACCCCGGTTCGAGCCGGTCTATCCGTGCGACAGCAAATATCAGTCAATTAATTCATTATATTTTTTAGTTAAAACATGTTCAGTTCCGCGTAAAAGTTAAGACTTTTATTGCCTCTATCATTCTTCATGAGTTCGATTGAGATTAAAAAGTAATGAATACAAATGTTCATAGCGCGATCATTATTTCTTGTTACAGTCTACAATGAAATGTCTTGCAAAGGTTAAAGTGGATATTTTGTATTTTAAAGTATGTATTTCCTTTAGTTAGCTAAAAAAAACACGTCTTTTAAAATGAGGAGGTTAACAATTCAACTGGATGTTTTTTGTGTATACCGGGATTGAACAAATTATATTCCATAAAGATAGTCCATGTACATCGAAAAAACGTCGAAAGACACAAATCTTGGATATTTTCTCAGACAATTACTAAAGGATTTTTGAAATATTTATTGTGTTACTTTTTAATGTTTCTTTTTTTTATTACTCTATAAAATAATTTTAATCTTAATAATTGTATTTTAATAATTGTATTTTGATTTTTTAATTAGTAATTCAAATTGAAATTAACATTAACATTAAAATATTCATAAATTTTCTTTCTTTATATAACAACATTTTAATTCCTTGGCATTTAAATTTTGGTATTGTTTTATATTTTCGTAAGCAAAACGTAATGTTTAAGAACTGTGTATTTGTAAGTGTGATTTGTATTGTTTTTATTGTAATGTTCCGTTTAAGATAACTATTTATAAAGTAAAAAGCAATGTGAGTATGACGCTCAATATTCATGTAGTTTGCACCTATAAAAGAGGTACTCGTATCACTGAGCATTAAATTATTTATTATCTACTCTTAGAAAGCTTGTAGTGTATATCTTGTTGGTGTAACAAATAAATAAATAAATAAATATGTAACGCGATATGTTCGCCAATTGTGAACAAATTTTAACGACATATTTTTTTTTAAATTGAGTAACTAACCCCTCACGTGTCACGACGCTCGCAGTGGGCTGACAGCTTATGCCTATCCGTGTGTCAGCCCATCCCGTGTGGCCATGTGGCAATTAAACACGCCTTAACTTTAATCTATATCGTTCAAAGATGAAAGGCTTTTTTAACCTTTTAACAACATAGATTAAAGAGAACGCCGTAATATAAAGTTTTTGAATTGAAAATTTTCGATTGTTTTGACTGATTTTTGTTTTGCCGCGTAAAAGGTACGGTTTTTGTACGTGGTAGAGCCACGCTGCAGCTTTATTAGTAGTATAGTTGTAGCACGAAGGGATCGGCTCGACCGGGGAAGGACCACGCTCTCACTGAATACCAGCGTAAAATAGCAGCTTAAAACTGCTGTGTTTCGTATGGTGAGTGTAGAGAACTGGAGACCCTTTATACTGGAAAAGAGGCATTCCATCTTAGTCCTCACGTCACTTTATTAGTGTGTTGAGAGCTCTCAACACACTAATAAAGGTTATCTGGCAGAGAATGCCTTTTCAGTATTAAGTTGCCTTTTACCAAATATTTTGAGTACATTTTTATATATGTGTTTTTATATATTTTATATATGACAAAACAAACATGCGGCCCAAATGATGGTAAGTGACTACCGCCGCCTATAAACAACTGCAACTAAAGGCTCTTTCTTGAAAGTCCCCATCTATCTAGCTTATAACTTACATTTTAATTTATATTATGTCTTAAAATCCCGGGGGGTTTGGATTGAAATATTTAATTTAAAGGTCGTTAAGGATTTCATAATGCTTTGTTGAAAACGTAAACAGGCGGTACACGTGCCGATTACGACAAGTCCCGAAGGTTGTGTCAATATCAGCAGGACGGTTGACGATAAATTACATGTAAGTACCGAAGCAGCTGGAGGGGACGCCGTTTTGCAGCGGGATTTATGATATTTCCGGAGTCTTAGCGATATTAAAAGCTCTCAATATTCAATATATGAAGAGCTTTAGATACGCTTTAACTGCGATTTTTTTACTTAAATTAATCTATACAAATAAATAAAATTGAAGTGTCTGTTTGTAATGTCGAAATAACAGCATTTTATAATCTGCATATGAAAGTATAAACGGTACTTTTAACAAAAACAGGATTTTTGAAATTTTTGTCTGTCTGTCTTTCTGTCTGTCTGTCTGTTTGTTCCGGATAATCTCCGAAACGGCTTGACCGATTTTGACCGGTATATCACTGGCAGATAGCTGATGTTATAAGATGTAACCTAGACTACGTTTATTTTAGAAAAATAATTAGTGTTTCGCGCAAAAAATTAAAATCCATGAATCCAATCCAATCCAATCATAATAAATAAAGCACGGGCGAAGTCGCGGGGAACAGGTAGTATTTGATATGAATTGTTAGATTAAAAGTATCAAGCGTAATAATTTCTCTCTGAAAACGTTACCCCTAACAAAATTATTCTTCTGAAGCATGTAGGCGTTGGACCATTAATCGCACATAGACTAATATCCACCGTATAGCAGGCGTAAGAGAATCCTCACATCATGCTGTTGGTGTCGGTACGAGGCAACAGAATGAAATAAAACAGGAGATGAGCAGCAGCATCTTTCTGATAACTATTCAAAATAATTAAAAAAAAGTGTCGTGGAACACTCGGTTGGAACGATGTTTGTTCCTTGCGTAGTATTTTATTATTGATAAACGTAGGTATTATATTATTGATTAACAAATACAAATAAATGAATTACTAGCGTCTATTAAAATGAAGCGTCATTTGAAATAAAATATGATTATTTTCATGTCAATATATAAAAAAGTGCGAGGGAAATGGATATTATTCCATCTCACTTCCTTATTTTGCCGCCAAGGCCTTCTACACTATGACACGAGGCGTAGTGACAAAAAATCTTATACTTTTTGTCGCCTAACTCCCATCCGCCAAACCCGTACCGTCCGATAAAGAAAGACTGTGGCAAATATTCTCCTATTAAATATGACTATCATTGGAGTCGGCCTATGTTCAGCAGTAGACTAAGAGGCTGTGATAATGATGATGGTGATGATGATACAGACCCAGAACAAATATTTGTAAGTCATACATTATCTTTTATTATATTATACATTATTTTTTATTATTAAACGGTAACATTCCTAAAACGACGTTACATTTGTTAGCGTCACCTACTGGGGAATAGTGTCTGTTGTCTTAATAAATGCTTAGCGTAGTTTTGCTATTTTTAGCTAGAGGGTGCCACACACGCACTTACTCAAAATTTTTGGATATAAATGTTCCCAATGCCCACTCTATGGTATACCTATATATTTAAATCTCTTTGTTCAAAACATTTGCGTTAAATTCTTTCAACGCAGCCTATTTTTTCGTTCTTGACACACTTAATAAACAAATGGTAAACATCTTCAATTTTGTTGCATACATCATAATTCTGTGAAGGTTTTTATCCATTAAGAAAGCGAACTTTGCTGATGGAATATGACCAGAACGAAGCCTTAGGGCTAACTAAACGAAATTTCTGCTGAGATCACTATGATTAAACCAAGGTACGCGATAAGGCTCGCTTCATATAGTTCTATACCAGATCCCTTTCGTTTTGGATTTCTCTTCAAAATAACTTTTTCAATTGGTAACATACTCTTTTAAATTTTAAGACATATTTAGTCGGATCTGATATAAAATGAATGATGTCGCCCTCCACTTTAGCTAGCTTAGATAAGCGATCAACCTTCATTGCCCTTAAGACCTATATGACCCAGGACCCATTGCAATATTAACGGAATAATCCATTTGTTATAAATATTAATCAATTTCAAAATATTATAAGCTATAGAGCTGCCTCTGAAACCGAGTACCGAGGTACACCGAGCTATGTGATTTAAAGCGCTTTTGCTATCGCAAAAAAATATCTATTTTTTATAATTAATAGAATCAGGCGTTACTTTGCGGAAGTCCATTATATTAAAGCTTTTACAAAAATTTACTTCGCAAATATCCGCGTTATAAAATAAAATGATGTGTCTTACCTAGTATGAAGAAGCACCTCCCGCCCTCCCTCAATTGCGTGCACTATCCCCGTCACCACTAATCCCAGCACCGCTACTTCCAACACCACTACACTAGGCAAGACACACCATTGACGATAATACGACACGTATTTCGCCTCTACACGAGGCATCCTCAGGTGATTTAGACTCTACGGTGGCTAACCGCTAAGTGAGCGGCGAGCCAAAACAAGTGCCTTTTATACAAACCGATGATGCAACCGCTCTCCACCTAAGTAGCGAGCGACTGCGTCATGCGATAAAACATGCGACCAATCACCGCTGGACTTACGCAGCCGTTTGTAAAATTAAAAACAAACCGCCGCACAACGCCCGCTCTATTAGAGAGCAGGCTTGAAGATATTTAAGAGAGGTGAGTAAGTAACATTTGTTTGTTCATTCAGCAATGCAACGGTATTATTATTACTTTTTAATATCTCTAACTGTTCCAGCACACACAGCCGCAGCCCTTTATTACACGTATGTAAGACTTTAAAGGAGTGGTCGTTGGCTAGGTTGTGTCCAGTGTCCAAAAGATGTTTGGCAAAATGGGATTTATCGGGATTGCAATTCCTGTACGCGGCTAAATGCTCTTTATAACGTGTCTCGAAATTGCGACCAGTCTGACCCACGTAAACGGCGTGGCATTCGTCACAAACAAGTTTGTAAACACCTGACTTTTGACGAATATCCAACTTATATTTACTAATACAGATATTTCTAAGAGAATTGTTTGTTTGAATGCCACATGAACGCCGTTTTGTCGAAGAGTATTAGCTACTTTTTCAGATATGGGGCCTAAGTAGGTCAAACTGCTCACATATCGATGAACACTTTGAGGTTGAACCGCGTACAGAGAGTTGCGAATAACATGCTTTTTTTTTCTTTTTAATTAAATTGTTAATGAGATTTTTTGAAAAACAGTTAGAGACCGCTATTTGATAAATTATATTAAGTTCTTTTAAATAATTTTCTTTACTTAATGGGACAGTGAACAAACGGTTAATGTAACAATAAAAAGCGGCTACTTTATGTTGCCATGGATGACATGATGACGCGGGGATGACCGTGTCGGTGTGAGTTGGCTTTCGATAAATTTGGAAAACATGTGACGATTCTTTTCTTGTTATTGTTAAGTCAAGAAAATTAAGGGAACAATCTTGTTCCAATTCAAGTTTAAATTTAATTTTGTCATGGACTCTATTTATTTTATTGAGGAAAACATCCAGTTGTCTCCTTGTGCCAGTCCAGCAAATAATTATGTCGTCTACATATCGATAGTAATATAAGATATTTTGATTGACAACTATATGTTGTTTTTCGAAATTATCCATGAAAATGTCCGCCATAAGGGGACTTAGAGGGGACCCCATAGCTAACCCTTCTTTTTGTAGATAGAAACTGTTATTAAACCGGAAATAGTTTTGTTTCATACAGAGAGAGGTTAAGTTAAGAAGATCATTTGGTTCCCCGGGATGTAGACGACGTTTTTCAAAAAGATCTGCGAGTATACGCAAACAGTCATGGGATTGGACATTTGTGAAAAGACTATCAACGTCTAAAGATAACAATATGGATTTAGGAGGAATACGAATATCTTTAATTTTGGAAATGAGATCTAAGCCATTTTTTAGGCTGTAAGTGGGGTTGAATCCAGATTTCTCTCGAAGGAGGAAGTTTAATTTTTTAGCAAGGAAATAAGCCGGTGCACCAATATATGAGACAACTGGACGAATAGGAACATGTTCTTTATGTATTTTTGGTAACCCATATAAAATGGGTGCTTGAGGATTCATTGGAACAAGATTGCTCCGAGACAAGTTGTGATCGGGAAAAACATATGATGATTGTTGTATAGATAACTTAATATCCGAAGTAAACTTTTTGGTTGGGTCAGACTCCAATAGCTCAAAGTCATCACCTTGGATAACATCGTTAACTTTCTGGCTGTACCCACTACTGTCCATAATAACAACAGTATTGCCTTTATCGGCTTTAGTAAAAATAAGGTCGTTTTCCCTTATTCTCTTCTTTAGGGACTTAAAAACAGGGAACTCAGGATTGAAATGGGAAGACGCGGGCACAGCCCGAATTTCATTAGCTACCAAACTTTTAACGATGTTATCTTTCTTCCCGATCACAACAGCCACCTCCGCGTCAACAGCCATAGTCTCTAACGATTTTTGGGAGACCGATGAATTTAAATTATACATTAGGCCTTTATGTAAAATGGACAACTCATCTGTTGGAAACTGGACATCGAAAAGATTTTTAACTCGGGGATAAAATTGGTGATATTCTGTATGTATGTCGTTATTACGATTACGGGATGAAGAGGATACAAGTCGTTGTAATTTACGGGACTGAATTTGATATTTCTCATAAACAGCCATTGAAGCAAGTTCTCTGGCTTTCCCATCCAAAATATCAAATTCAATATTATGTAATTTATATGAAAGTTCAGAGTATAATACTTTAAGGTGGATTTTAAATTATCTCTATTGGAAAACCAACGACGACACTCCTCATTAAGCCAAATGTTCTGAGCTTTAGAAATAGCAATACTGGCCGCTCGACTATTTGTGCTGGAACGTATTTGAATATAATTGGGAATAACATGAAGTTGTTTGCACTGCTGATTGAACCAAACATTTTGGGCAGCAATACGATGGAGTTTTGTTAATTTGACATAGAGTCTTGCCTGGTCGGCCGTGCTAGCCTCTTTAATATAATTAATAGAATCAGGCGTTACTTTGCGGAAGTCCATTATACTAAAGCTTTTACAAAAATTTACTTCGCAAATATCCGCGTTATAAAATAAAATGATGTGTCTTACCTAGTATGAAGAAGCACCTCCCGCCCTCCCTCAATTGCGTGCACTATCCCCGTCACCACTAATCCCAGCACCGCTACTTCCAACACCACTACACTAGGCAAGACACACCATTGACGATAATACGACACGTATTTCGCCTCTACACGAGGCATCCTCAGGTGATTTAGACTCTACGGTGGCTAACCGCTAAGTGAGCGGCGAGCCAAAACAAGTGCCTTTTATACAAACCGATGATGCAACCGCTCTCCACCTAAGTAGCGAGCGACTGCGTCATGCGATAAAACATGCGACCAATCACCGCCGTTTGTAAAATTAACAACATATAGTTGTCAATCAAAATATCTTATATTACTATCGATATGTAGACGACATAATTATTTGCTGGACTGGCACAAGGAGACAACTGGATGTTTTCCTCAATAAAATAAATAGAGTCCATGACAAAATTAAATTTAAACTTGCAGACGCAGAGAGCGCCAATGAGAATAGCGACCCGCCAAACAACCATCGTAGAGACGCAATGCTGCAGAATGCAACAAGCATCAATACGACTATCGTCGGGCTTACACCATCCCAAGGTCCCCTATACAGTCCCAGCAGACATCACCACCCGCATACCTCCATCGACCAGAACCACAAGATGCATCGAATCAGGTGCAGCACACCCGCAGATCAACTTCAAATTGGAACAAGATTGTTCCCTTAATTTTCTTGACTTAACAATAACAAGAAAAGAATCGTCACATGTTTTCCAAATTTATCGAAAGCCAACTCACACCGACACGGTCATCCCCGCGTCATCATGTCATCCATGGCAACATAAAGTAGCCGCTTTTTATTGTTACATTAACCGTTTGTTCACTGTCCCATTAAGTAAAGAAAATTATTTAAAAGAACTTAATATAATTTATCAAATAGCGGTCTCTAACGGTTTTTCAAAAAATCTCATTAACAATTTAATTAAAAAGAAACAAAAGCATGTTATTCGCAACTCTCTGTACGCGGTTCAACCTCAAAGTGTTCATCGATATGTGAGCAGTTTGACCTACTTAGGCCCCATATCTGAAAAAGTAGCTAATACTCTTCGACAAAACGGCGTTCATGTGGCGTTCAAAACAAACAATTCTCTTAGAAATATCTGTAATAGTAAAGATAAGTTGGATATTCGTCAAAATTCAGGTGTTTACAAACTTGTTTGTGACGAATGCCACGCCGTTTACGTGGGTCAGACTGGTCGCAATTTCGAGACACGTTATAAAGAGCATTTAGCCGCGTACAGGAATTGCAATCCCGATAAATCCCATTTTGCCAAACATCTTTTGGACACTGGACACAACCTAGCCAACGACCACTCCTTTAAAGTCTTACATACGTGTAATAAAGGGCTGCGGCTGTGTGTGCTGGAACAGTTAGAGATATTAAAAAGTAATAATAATACCGTTGCATTGCTGAATGAACAAACAAATGTTACTAACTCACCTCTCTTAAATATCTTCAAGCCTGCTCTCTAATAGTGCGGGCGTTGCGCGGCGGTTTGTTTTTAATTTTACAAACGGCTGCGTAAGTCCAACGGTGATTGGTCGCATGTTTTATCGCATGACGCAGTCGCTCGCTACTTAGGTGGAGAGCGGTTGCATCATCGGTTTGTATAAAAGGCACTTGTTTTGGCTCGCCGCTCACTTAGCGGTTAGCCACCGTAGAGTCTATATCACCTGAGGATGCCTCGTGTAGAGGCGAAACACGTGTCGTATTATCGTCAATGGTGTGTCTTGCCTAGTGTAGTGGTGTTGGAAGTAGCGGTGCTGGGATTAGTGGTGACGGGGATAGTGCACGCAATTGAGGGAGGGCGGGAGGTGCTTCTTCATACTAGGTAAGACACATCATTTTATTTTATAACGCGGATATTTGCTAAGTAAATTTTTGTAAAAGCTTTTATCTATTTTTTGTTAATTTTGTTTTTAGATGTTTTATATTTTTCGTTACTTATGTGCATACATCAAAGCTTGAAAAATTGCAATGAGCTGGAGCTGGAGCGTCATAATTAACACATCAACATTAAGTTTAAATTTAGCCCTGTATCCGAAATATTGATCAAAGGCACCAGCTCCTAAGCCATTTTTATTTTTTGAGCCGTCAATGCCAAGATGCCAACCAAAATACCTTATGTTAAGTTCAGAAATAACACTATTAATTAGCAAATTAGGTTCGTAACAATTTTTACATAAATTTATGCTGTTTAGGTTTATTTTAATTAAATTTTAAACCATCTATGGCTGTTACACAAATATTCAAATAAAAATTTCTTTAGAATCGATGAATAATCAGTAACAACTTCACTTATGTTATTACACACTGTAACAAGTAGCGGTTTTTTTTCTTTAATAATTTTTTTCTTATAGAGTAATTTCAGCTCATAAATAAGTTTAATCGTTATATTGCTGGAGCAAGAAATTGACTTAAAACTATATTTATATGCCAAAACTGTCTTCTTAAAGATAGTGCTGGAACTGCTAACTTACTTTCCATAACATGACAAGGAGAGCTTTAATGAAATCATCTATCACTCTTAATGCTTGATTTTGTCGTTTTGATACATTTTAATTTGTACTACTATCATAAATAAATGTACTGTAGTCTTTATGACTTCTGATTAGTGAGAGATATAATTTACGTAGGTGTTTAATGTCAATAACCCAATTGCTGACTGCTACCAATTTTAAAATATTTAACAATTTGGAGCACTTAGCAATAACCAGCTCATCCGGTACCTTGAGGATCACCAGCTGATTAGTGACCGCCAATACGGTTTTCGTCGGGGTCGATCAGCTGGTGATCTTCTGGTCTACCTGAACCATAGATGGGCGGAGGCAGTAGAGTCCAAGGGGGAGGTGTTGGCCGTTAGTCTGGACATTGCGAAGGCCTTCGATCGGGTTTGGCACAAAGCGCTTCTTTCGAAGCTCCTTTCCTATGGGCTTCCCGAGAAATTGTGCAATTGGATCACCAGCTTCCTTGCAGATCGGAGCATCAAGGTCGTTGTAGACGGTGCATATTCTGACTACAAGCCTATTAACGCTGGTGTTCCACAAGGCTGTGTGCTATCACCAACGCTGTTTCTTCTGCATATCAATGATATGTTGCTAACTGGTAACATTCATTGCTATGCGGATAACAGCACTGGTGATGCTCTATACACCGGCCGTGCCAATATTTCTCGGGAAAACGTCACCGAGTATCGGAACAAACTTGTGTCTGAAGTCGAGTCTTTGCTGGAAAAAGTCTCGGATTGGGGGCGACTAAATCTAGTCCAGTTTAATCCTCAGAAGACACAAGTTTGCGCGTTTACCGCTAAAAAGAACCCATTTGTCGTATCTCCTCAGTTTCAAGGCACTCCCTTTCTTGCCTCAGCCGGTATCGGTATCCTCGGAGTCGACATATCGAGTGACGTGCAGTTTCGTGGTCACTTTGAAGAGAAGGCCAAATTGGCCTCTAAAAAGCTTGGCGTGCTCAGCAGAGCGGGACAGTATTTCATGCCGGCACACCGCCTGCAACTTTACAAGGCGCAGGTTCGGCCTCACATGGAATACTGTTCCCATCTCTGGGCAGGGGTTCCCCAGTGCCAGCTCCTTCCACTTGACCGCATCCAGCGCAGAGCGGCTCGAATTGTCGACGACCGAGCCCTTTCCGATCGGCTCGATTCATTGGCACTGCGAAGAGATGTTGCATCTCTTTGCATTTTCTTTCGCATTTACCATGGGGAGTGCTATGAGGAATTGTTCGGATTAATCCCAGCCACCAAATTTCACGAACGCACATCGCGGCAGAGCTCCCGATACCATCCACACCATCTGGATGATTGGCGGTCCACCACTGTGCGATTTAGAAGATGTTTTCTTCCTCGCACGACTTTCTTGTGGAATAGTTTACCACCAGCGATTTTTCCGGACCGATACGACTTAGGGACCTTCAAGAAAAGAGCGTACTCCTTTTTAAAAGGCCGGCAACGCATCTGCAATTCCCTCCCTGGTGTTGCAGTTGTTCATGGGCGGCGGTAGTCACTTACCATCAGGTGAGCCGCATGCTCGTTTGCCCCCTATCCTATAAAAAAAAATAACTTCATTTATATGCGTACTACAAGTTAAACTTTTATCCAACCACATACCTGAATATTTAATGTATTCAATAGAAAGTAAAGGCTGATCATTTTAGCATACCAAAGGCAAATTCATCCTTCGACCTCTACTGAAGAAACATAATTTAAATTTGCTCGAAGAGAAACTCAAACCAATTTCACCCAACAACATAAATATATTTAAATCTTTCTGCATATACATTTCATATATTCTAATGTTTTTATTGCTAATAAATAACACAAAATCATCTGCATACTGTGATGCTACAACCTTTTTGCATTTTCTTAGATATTTTATACGTTATAAGATTAAAAAGAGGGGGAGAGAGGCGATCACCCTGAGCTAAACCCATACAGCTTTTTCGCATAAGTAAAGTTTTTCAGTTTTCTGTTGATTTAATTTTTAAACACCTTTCATTGAGAAACTACCACAAATACGAACACATTTTTCTACCAATCCTAAAACTTTCAAATATTTTTATGGCTGCATCAATCGACACATTGTTGTATGCGTTATGAATATCAAGCTCTATACACCAGCCGTGCCAATATTTCTCGGGAAAACGTCGCCGAGTACCGGAACAATCTTGTGTCTGAAGTCGAGTCTTTGCTGAACAAAGTCTCGGATTGGGGGCGACTAAATCTAGTCCAGTTTAATCCTCAGAAGACACAAGTTTGCGCGTTTACCGCTAAAAAACCCCCTTTGTCGTATCTCCTCAGTTTCAAGGCACTCCCCTTCTTACCTCAGCCAGTATCGGTATCCTCGGAGTCGACATATCGAGTGACGTGAAGTTTCGTGGTCACTTGGAAGAGAAGGCCAAATTGGCCTCTAAAAAGCTTGTCGTGCTCAGCAGAGCGGGACAGTATTTCATGCCGGCACACCGCCTGCAACTTTACAAGGCGCAGGTGCGGCCTCACATGGAATACTGTTCCCATCTCTGGGCAGGGGCTCCCCAGTGCCAGCTCTTTCCACTTGACCGCATCCAGCGCAGAGCGGCTCGAATCGTCGACGACCGAGCCCTTTCCGATTGGCTCGATTCATTGGCACTGCGAAGAGATGTTGCATCCCTTTGCATTTTCTTTCACATCTACCATGGGGAGTGCTCTGAGGAATTGTTCGGATTAATCCCAGCCGCCAAATTTCACGAACGCACATGGCGGCAGAACTCCCGATACCATCCACACCATCTGGATGATTGGCGGTCCACCACTGTGCGATTTAGAAGATGTTTTCTTCCTTGCACGACTTAATCGATTACCATCAGCGATTTTTCCGGACCGATACCTTCAAGAAATGAGCGTACTCCTTTTTAAAAGGCCGGCAACGCATCTGCAATTCCCTCCCTGGTGTTGCAGTAGTTCATGGGCGGCGGTAGTCACTTACCATCAGGTGAGCCGCATGCTCGTTTGCCCCCTCTCCTATAAGAAAAAGGAAACAGATCACTGTGGGGATATTATTCAAGAATCTAATTTGATTGTATGTTACTAAGCGAGATAATGCGTCTAGGCAAGAGTGAGATCTTCTAAATACTACCGCAAAAAGTAAGATAATTTTTTTATCTTTCGCAATACTAATCTAAACGTCTGGCCAACATTACACGAAACATTTTACACAAACACGTTAGTAATGAAATAGGTCTAAGCTTTATATCCAAATCATTATTGTTACTAACTTTAGGTATAGAAGGATTTGAATATTACGCCATTGTCAAGGAAGATATCCATGACCAAAATTTTATTATATAATTTTAGCAAAAAATGATTTAGCGTTATCGGATAAATGACAAATCATAGAATAAGTTACCCTATCTTCACCTGGCGACGTGTGTATCTTTCTTTAAACAACTATCTAGGTCATGAATAGATAAATTAGATTCTAATATCCGAAAAGATTTTTGGGCAAAAACTGAGGCTATTCATTTAAAACGCAGTCCGGAGTTACGGAATGTAGTAATGGTTTTTTTTTTCTATTGGAAGGTACATGTTTTTTTTTTGTTTATATCTTTTACCCACTTTAAGCGGCGCTACATGTCAGTTACTAAAACAGTGCCATTGATGCTATCACAAAATTGCTGCCAATATAAATATTTTGTCTTTTTTATTAATCTATGAGATTCCCGAATTTTCTCCTCCGGTTTACTTAGATTTTCTGGAGTGGGGTTTCAACTAAAATGTACCTACTAAAGCTAGCCTACGTTGTGCTATGACTTTAGTTAATTCCGGAGATCAATATATTTTGGGCTTAAATTGGGATTGAAGCTTATAACAAATATTATAAAAAGGGATATGATTATCCGCTGATTTGTTAAATTGACTAAGAAATAAATTATACATTTCTTGCGTAGTTTCAAATCTATCTACCATGTTAGAAAAGGTTTCGGGAAGATCTCTAAGTCATACATATTGGTGAAGCCTGTATGATGGCTGCAGCTATGGTAATTATGAACAGGTTATGTAACCGGCAATACAGTGAACTGATCGATATTCCGGGCCGGAGGCGTGACAGTCTTGCCTCGAGCCTTTCTGGTACGTGCGACAGACAAGCGGATATGAAGTAAAATCTGACTTCATATAAGAAGTAGCATAAAATATTTCACATTCTGAAGTCGGGGCTTTGAGTATAACAAGAATATAATAAAATAGAACATTTTTGATCAACGTTGATTATTAAATAACACTATTGAAAGTCATTTTTAGGGTTTCGTAGCCAAATGGCCAAAAACGGAACCCTTATGGATTCGTCATGTCTGTCCGTCTGTCTGTCCGTCCGTATGTCACAGTCACTATTTTTCCGAAACTATAAGAACTATGCTGTTGAAACTTGGTAAGTAGATGTATTCTGTGAACCGCATTAAGATTTTCACACAAAAATAGAAATCTATAATATAAAAATGAATCGCTGCATTTGTTGCTAAGCGCAAATCTCGAGAGCAGCTGAACTGATTTCGCTAATTCTTTTTTTATAATATTCCTTGAAGTACAAAGATGGTTCTCACGGAGAGAAAATTTTAAAAAATTGCCTGAAAAAGTCTAAAATTAACACTTTTCTATATTCCCATACAAAAGATTCGTAATAATACTTAAAAGTCAATTTGAACTTTAATACCATACCATAAAGTTTAAGTGTTAGTGGAGGAGTTCCGGGAAGGCAAAACAATTGAGTGACCATATTTCCCAATTTCGCTCACGTCTCAAGTGGTTACCTATCCGACTTCGCCGGAACATGCATATACTTTCTATTCTGTACTGTGTATTATTTCACCCTTCTACTCCTCCCTATCTAAAGGAGAAGTTTAATTTTGCCAACTCACAATACTTTTACTGTCCAGTCTATTAAGCTCTGGAATGCCCTACCTTTGCATATACGTGAGGCACAAACTATTGTTATCTTTAAGCGATTACTTAAAGAGCATTACTTGTCTCAATCGTTCGGACACCGTTAGGATAGATTGTGTGATTATGTATTTATTGTATCTATCAGCTTTATATTATTGTTTGAGGAATTTTGTATATATATATATATATATATATATATATATATATATATATATATATATACAGGGTATTTTTGGAACGCTCCCGAAAACTAAGACAGGCGACAGCACCAAGTATACCTTTGATCATGGGTCATAAATAAATTTGATCCTGATGAAAAAAAAAACATATTTTTACAACGTTTTATTAGCTTTATTCACGCGCCATCATGTTAGTACAGCTAAATGAAACGATAATTTCATAAAAAAAATCATGAAAATACTGAAACATAAAACCAGCAGTGGAAACTGAATTGATATCACCTGACTAATGGAGGTTAATGTACGCGCGAACGGTGAAAAAAGAACGCTGGCCTTGAACTTGAGCACTGAGCGATTTATCACATATTGGCCAGTATTACTGTGCCTGCATGCTATTGGTTCCCGCGCTTTGTTCGCTCCAAAAATACAGTCGCATACACAGCTTACTTTGCGACTCGCGACGATGTTTTAAAAAGGAAGGAAAAAAAATGATTTATATCTATTGTTTTATGACTAAACTAGTGAACGAAAAGGTAAATATGAAATAGGAGAAGGTGAATGGGGAAAATTGTGCAGTAAAGTTAAAATTGTTGAGGAAGAATACCGAAAAAATTACCATGTGATCGACCTGATGACGGAAGCTCAAGCGAAGATGAAAGTGATGATGAAGTAGCATCCAGTAACACCAACACACCATCAACATTTGGCTTCCATGTGACCCAAGACGTCATAATGGACGGCGTGTCACCCTTAGCTTAAGTTTTTTTGTTACAAGCTACTTTATATTTTACGATAGAAATAACAAACAATGCTCAAGTAAACATTATCTATTTTTAATTCCCACCTCTTCCAAAGTTCTAAGTAGCTAGTAAAACACCTATTATGATTCTACAATAAAACAATTAATTACGATAATATTATAAAACAATAGCCCAATACCATGTAGTACTTTAGAACGCGACTGTACCCACACTCACTCCGCTGTCGACCTGTATCTAGCTCGGTATGAAACAATGCTGCGGTCATAAGAAAAAAAGGCGCATCTAACAATTTTCGAATAAATTACCATTCGACTCATGATAAGAAGACGCATCTACAAATTTTTTTTTAATATTCACTAATATCAATATTTTAGAAATTATCGTCAGATTTTTAGACGTAGCTGTTGATCACAGATGACATTTTATTAGTAGAAAAGACTTATACAAATGCAACATAAAAGAAAAGACTTATTTAACCAGTTGCTACGTCATCTTTAACAATATTTGCATCGATTACTTAAATTTAAATTATTCTTGTCTTATTATTTTATATCTTATAATTAAGAGCTCATATCTTATTATTAAGAGCTGGTGTTTCACATGTGGTCCCATATAAATTTGATCGAGGTCAGACCAATAGTTTTTGAGTTATCCTTAATTATTTATATTAAAGTCGGTTGTACAAATGTTTTAATTTTTAATTATTATCGTAGTAAGTCTTGTATGATATCCCCTTTAAAATCATTACTCAAGAGTTGCGGGTTGTTATTTTTTGTGTCTCACTACCAATGCTTTTCTAATATTTACTAAGAAAAAAGTAGTAAATTACTATTAGCGTCCTTTCAACTTCAAATGACCTTTCCAAAATATGTAAAAATGTTAAATGAATGGTAGTTTTGTTTTATTTATTAGGTTAGGAAGACCCAAATAGTTATATGCGTCTTTCCTTCGATGTTTTTGTGTTGCCAGGTGTACTTTTTTAATCTAAGATGAAAAGGAAAATTCGTTTTATTTAAATAAATAAACAAATTTAAAAAAAAAATAAGTTCGTCCTTAAAATCTTCATGTCTCTACGTATATATTTCAATATAGATACCTTTTAATATACTTTAGACACGGGGTCTGAAAGAAAAATTCATCAATTTATTTTTTATTTCCATTTTACGTTTTTGTTAGTTACTTCCTTTTTTATTATGACGGCAGAATGCCTAACCCTGTCGCCTCACGCTTGTGACGCAGTAGGTTTCAGCCTTGACGGGGTTCGTTCGTTTTAGTTTTTGAGACAGTTCCGTGTTGATTTTGTACACGCGTGCGCGAGCGACAGTTCAATCGTTTTGTTTAATAAATTTACTTGTGATTACGTGTTGATATTAAAGTTTTTGTTACGTTTTTGGATTCTTTTTTGTTTTAATAATGCCTAACGCGTACGTTAATAGTGGTCAACATGTTAGGTATCCGAACCTAGGTACACGAAGTATCGCTAAATAAATTGTTAAGACGTCTGGATGGAACAAGTGTGTCATACTGTGCAGTGCACAAAGTGTTGAAGCGTAACCAATGCGCCCATACAAATTGCACAAAGTGCAAGCTTTAGTTCCCGGCGATCACGACCGCCGACGAGTTTTCTGCCGTTGGTTATTATACCAGCAACAACGTGTGCCTGGTTCCATTGAGCACATTATCTGGACGGATGAGTCGACATTTACCAGAAACGGCCTGTGGAACCGAAGAAATACACACGTGTATTCAGAGGTTAACCCGCACGCTGTTCGACAAACCGGGCACCAAACCCGATGGTCGGTTAACGTATGGGCAGGTTTATTTAAGGATCGCATACTGGGACCAGTGTTTCTGCCAGAGCGACTGAAAGGACAGCGATACCTAAACTTTATAAATGAACAGTTGGTTGACATTTTAAACAACCTATCGTTGGCTGAATATCGCCGCACATAGTTCCAACATGATGGTGCCCCTCCACATTTCGTGAGGTTCGTCCGTGAGCACCTCAATGAGCTATTTGATGATCGCTGGATCGGCAGACTAGGACCACACGCTTGCCCACCTCGCTCACCAGATCTGACTCCGTTAGACTTCTTTTTGTGGGGTATGTGAAAGAAAGGGTTTTTAATCGTGAATGTGATAGTGCTGAAGAAATGCGCCAAAGGATCGTGGATGCTTTCGAGAAACTACGTACGGACTGTGTCGAAGACCACACGATGATGCCCCGCCTGCACCCAAATCTGCCTTGAAATGAATGGAGCACAATTTGAGCCGCATCTCATAAGACCACGGAGGATTTAGAGCAGTAAGCTGTTTCATAACTATTTTTTTTTAAATAACTTAGTACTAGACTAATCTGAATAGGTACATAACTGAATACATGAGAATAATAAACATACCTACACGATGAATAAAAACGCATGACTCTAACCTTGGTTACATTTCATTTAAGTATTTTTTCAATAGCGGGGAATCGAACCAGTTATTTGGGTTATTTAACCTGTAAATTCGGATTAAAGTGGCTACGTGGAGATAAGCACAGTGGCAAAATAGTAGGTTAAGTAGATAAGTTAGGTATTTAGACACGTGTTGTAAATTATTAGGTATTGTGGGATTGCGGGCCGCGCGAATTTGTGTTCGCGCGTACATTGACCTTTATCTAGCTCAGGTCAGGTGATATCAATACAGTCATTCCACTGCTGGTTTTATGTTTCAGTATTTTCATGATATTTTTTATGAAATTATCGTTTCATTTAGCTGTACTAACATGATGGCGCGTGAATAAAACTAATAAAACGTTGTAATAAGATGATTTTTTTTTCATCAGGATCGAATTTATTTGTGACCAATGATCAAAGGTATACTTGGTGTTGTCGCCTGTCTTAGTTTTCGGGAGCGTTCCAAAAACACCCTGTATATATATATATATATATATATATATATATATTGATATATATGTGTTGTGTGTATATTTATGTATATATGTTTATATATATGTGTATATGTATGTATATGTATATATGTGTATGTATGTATGTATGTATATGTGTATATGTGTATGTATATGTATATATTATATGTGTTACCTTATATTTTATTATGTGTTAGTGCATTTATTATTTGTATATTTATATTGCACCACCTACCACCTACCTATTCATTGTTTGTATTACTTTACACCTTTGGTTGCCTGGAAGAGATCGCTATGTAGCGATAAGGCCGCCAAATAGTACATATTATAATCAGATTTTTGTTATGACATTTGTATATTTGTTCGTGGTGTACAATAAAAGTATATTCATTCATTCATTCATTCATTGAGTGACGTTAATATCGTATAAATATTAATATCAATATTTGTCAATATTTATAAGATGGTAACATTACTCAAAAACATATAATATCCATGAAATCGTAGTAAATTCCACGCGGACGAAGTCGCGGGGCACAGCACTCAAAAACTTTTTTCCATCACATCCATACAGGTGGGGTATCTATAAGTAGGTTTTCAAAAATGATATTAAGGTTTTTTATATATTTTTTTTCTAAACTGAATAGTTTGCGCGAGAGACACTTCCAAAGTGCTAAAATGTGTGTCCCCCCCCCCCCCCCTGTAACTTCTAAAATAAGAGAATGATAAAACTAAAATAAATATGATGTATATTACCATGTAAACTTCCACCGAAAATTGGTTTGAACGAGATCTAGTAAGTAGTTTTTTTTAAACGTCATAAATCATAAATTATGTTACTTGCTGCTACGGAACCCTTCTTGGGCGAGTCCGACTCGCACATGGCCGCTTATTTTATTTACCACTGCTTTGCAAAATATATCTGTCCTGGGAAGAATTAGCAAGAACTTCAGCCGGATTAGTTTTTAGACATATATTTTTGAGAAAATTAATTTAATATAACTAATAATAATAATAATAATGGTAGACTACAGAAAAGCATTCGAGTTGATGCTCCATACGTGGCTAAAGAGGGATGACGACTGCGGAGATCGGCATAAGAATAAGAAGGATATCTTCCATGATGATTGTTTGAGTCCAATCTGGGTTTGCCTCACTCTGCAACATATTAGTACCTTACTGAAGGGCTCCAGAAGGGGATTTCAGCTTTAGAAAGGAGAGACAAATGTGACCCACCTTGCTGAACATCGCTTGTGAGTTCAGCAATTCAATCAGAATGGAGCTGGGGATGGATAAATGTACGGTCCACCATTTCGAAAGAGATAGGGGTCCTAACTCTAAAGGAATAGACTCACCTAAGCCTACCATAACATAAGAACCCTTTCTGAGGCTCAAACATACCTGGATTTATCACAGAACATAGGTATCTATGAGGCAGACATGAAACCGTAAGTTTGCGATGTATTTTATGCACGCTATACAGTCTTTTCTTGGGCTTCAATAAGACACACGCATATAACGATAAGAAAACAAAATATCGGGACCTGGTTCACGAGGTGACCAACATGTGGGTTGGTCTGCCGACCGTAATTATTTCGGGTCACCTGAGGCGACTGGGACTCCGTGACGGACCGCTCCGGGCTCAAATGCAGAAGGCGGTGCTCTCCAATATCGCCCGCATTATCCGCCGGTTTATTTCCCTTTCCCCTTAACTGTCAGCCGTTTGGACTCATATTTATTTAGCCCAACCAGATGAGAATACTCTATGAATACTAATAGTAATTCTTAGAAAATCAGTGAAATCCACAAGAACCAATTTTTCAGTTCTTTTATACATTACTTAAAATGTCTTACATTACTAAAAAATGAGAAATGATTTTTTCATTTTATTTCTTGGTGGCGTTTTTATAAAATGGCTTTTTCTTTTTTATAAAAGTTATTTTTTACTAGTAAAGACACATTTCGCATAGGCAGAGACAGAGACAAGGTATCAATATGCCTTTATCACTCTATACAATCATTACAGCCTATCAAAAGTTCACCGCCGAATAAAATCCTCCCCATTATCATTGACAAGTACCTTGGCTGGCAGGTTAGCAACCGCAGTTTTTGTTTTCAATATTGATCTGCTATGAGGATGGTGCTGCTGCCCATCTCCTTATTCACTTCCCTCTGTGGCGGCGTTGTCGTCGCGCTACAAGCGAAACACATCGAAGCCTAAATCGCACTAACAAAGTTCCGAAGTTAAAGCAGCATATATGGAATAGCTCCGAACTATCAATCGTAGCATTGGCCGCTCCCCGGGCATCACACCTTTCCCGGCGGGAGATCTCCCCTTTTCCTTCTACCCGCCACACCTCTATATCATCGCCTTACGACACCCATGAGAAGATAATAAATAGCAGATCCTCTTACGCTGCCACTAATAGGTTAACGTCTATCACCCTGCAGACCATATAAATATTAAATTTTGAAACCAGCAATTTAATACTTCAGTAAAGAAATTTTTAGAAAGAAGTAATATGCCCGATGAAGCATTTATACATTATTATATAAACATGATACAATGTCTACGCCAGTTTTGAATCAATATCCACTTTTCTTGAAAATGGGATTTATATTGGAAGATTTTCCAATAATGAGAAACTAAAATAAATATAAACGTCTCCGCTTCGCGTTCCAAGTGTGTAATAAAACGGAAAGCTTTTCGAATAAATTCGTTAGTCGGGAAGGTAAAAAATACTAGTGAGTATTTTTCACAAACGTGATTGAAATTAGATTCAAGTTTAGAAAATATGAATGTTAAGTTATCCTACCAAGTGGCTTCTTTTGTGCCGACTACAAAATGGAGGCAGTACTCAATTAGACTGTATACTTTTTATGTGTGTTATCTAATAACTTGTTATTGGTTGAACCGATTTCGATGATTCTTTTTTTATTTGAAAGCTGGTGCTTTGGCACATGTAGGTCCTATATAAATTTGATCAAGGTCTGAACAATAGTTTTTGAGTTATTCTTAATAATTTATATTGAAGTTAGTTGTACAAAAATTTTGATTCAAATTATCTACATAGGTGTCCCCTAATAAAAACCACCAACATATCTATTTCTGCTACCAAATTTCTCTCTGCACGGCTGTTTTTTGGTGCGAAAAGTATATAGAACCAGCATAATTACAGGCTCTGAGGCATTTCAACTTAGTCCTTAGTCTTCAGTACAATTTGTGCTACAACCATAATATAGCCGCAGTGTGATTCTACTACGTAACATGATGTGTTGGTGGTGGGGCCCCGGGTTGGAAAAGCAGCAAAGGTATAGCGAGGGCTGCTCTTCCTACCCGCGCCATGACTGGCACTGGTGGGATCGCATTATATGTGTGCGAAAGTGTTGACGTGGTGCTGCAAATATGCGGTGAATGTGGGTCACCATGGGGTTATAGCCAGTGCAAGTCAGATATAACCCACTCATGCCCATATGCCTAACTTACTATTTGTACTACGTAGCTTATAGTTTTAATAAATTAAATCTAAGTTATGAGCGAGCTAGCAGCACACCTGATGGTAAGCTGCTACTGCAGATTGACTCGATTGCCTTGTTGATCTAGTGGTCGTAAACGCGACTGATGATGATGAGGTCCTGGAATGTAATCCTGGGTTGGGCCAAAATCAGTTATTGGGTTTTCCTGTCAAAAAATTTGCAGTAGCAGCCCGGAGTCACAAAGGTGAAGATTCTTTTCTCCCGTGCCTTGGAAATCACGTAAAACCGTTGTACCTGCGCCTTAACTCTCGGTACAGTTGTTTCAGATTACAGTCATATTGAACTGGGAGAGTTGAGGGAATAAAGCGTGCACCTGTGCTCTCGCACACACTCAAGCACTATATTTCTGCACTGCACAGATAGCAAATCTCTAATTAGACTGGCCGCAGTGACCGGAATTCGGTCCGAAGGACATTATTATTTGCCATGTACATAAAGACATATATAAAATAAGTTTAATTAAAAGCGATAATTTTTTTTATTTAGATCAGTTTATTCAGTTGAATATTTTTGATGTTCACGTATTATATATAAACTTATTTCCTATTCGACCCATTTATCTCCAACGGTGAAGTACTTCATTGAGATTCGTAAGCTTTTGTACATTTATATGCATTAGAAACCCTCTCCCCATTCATGAATCTCGAGTGACGTAAGTTTATGGTATAACACGAAATATTTGTAGAAAAGCTGACGTGATACATCTCATATTTTATCTTACATCATATTATTATGCATGGAGACATTACTGCCGCTGTCACAGCACTTGTTTTATATTGTGGTCTTCCCAAGCTGATAACAAACACGTGTAAAAGCGGTCTATTCTTTTAATAATTAATGTTTTAGTTGTTTGAAATCCCTTTTATTAAAATTGTTAATTTAAGGTAAAGTACAAGTGTAAAAATCTCGGAGACGATGGAATAACAAACGAAATTCTGAAAGGTTGCCTAGACCACGTTATAGAGGCCATCACAAATCTGTTCAACAATATTCTAACTGAAGAAATAATACCACAACAATGGACATCATCAACTATCATATTGCTCCATAAGAAAGGCGACAAAGCAGAAATAAATAATTACAGACCGATCAGCCTCATCTCCAATCTGTACAAGGTATTTGCAAAGGTAATACTAAACAGAATCAGCTCATTATTAGATGAAAATCAGCCAAGGGAACAAGCGGGATTCCGGAGTGATTTTTCAACAATGGATCATATTCATGTCGTAAAACAAGTTATTCAAAAAAGCAATGAGTATGGAAAAAAATACTATATGGCATTTGTGGACTACAATAAGGCGTTCGACTCTTTGAGGCACACATACATCTGGGAAGCTCTGCGATCACAAGGAGTACACCCAAAGTATATTAGGATAATAAAAAAACTATACAAAGATTCAACATCAAAGATTCAGACAGAAATGAAAGGTCCAGCGTTTAAAATAAAAAAAGGAGTACGACAAGGAAACCCCCTTTCACCAAAATTATTTTCGGAGGTATTGGAGCATATATTCAGGAGAATTAATTGGGACAAAATTGGAATAAATATAAATGGCGAAAAGCTTAACCACCTAAGATTCGCAGACGACCTGATTCTGCTCAATGAAAATCATGAAGGCTTAGGAATAATGTTAACCCAATTAGAAAGTGAAAGTAAAATTGTAGGGTTGACTATGAATCTAGATAAAACAAAAGTAATGACAAATCATATAAAAACACCTATCTTTCTAAATTCTAATCAAATAGAGTATGTCGACGAATATACATATTTAGGACAAATTATTGCACCAAAAAATCAGATGCAGAAGGAAATAAATGTCAGGATAAGTAAAGCTTGGAAAAGATTCTGGTCCCTCAAAGAAATTATGAAGAACCCACATATACCCCTAAAAGACAAAACTGCAGTGTTCAACTCATGCATACTACCATGTTTAACCTATGGAGCACAAACCTGGGCTCTCACTAAGAAGCAGAGTAGAGCACTAACAGTGTGTCAAAACAGAATGGAAAGAAGCATTCTAAACATCAAGCTGCGAGACAAAATCAAACTTACAAATATAAGAAGCAAGACAAAAGTTACAGATATGCGACATCTGAACATGCGACACAGTGAAAAAACTTAAGTGGAAATGGGCAGGCCATATGATAAGAAACAGGAGGGAAAAATGGACAAAAAATGTTACTGAATGGTACCCTAGAGATGGAAAAAGACGTAAAGGACGTCAGAAATTAAGATGGGAGGATGACATCAAGCAAATAGCCACAACAACGTGGCAAAGAAGAGCTGCAAATAAGGAAATATGGAAAACCCTAGGGGAGGCCTATGCCAAAGGGCAAGCTGATAATAATGTTACCGATGTCGAAGATTAAATTGAATTATTATTATAAAAAAAAATATTATTATAAAATATAATTTAGTATGTAAAGTAATTTATAAAATTTTGCAATTATAATAATTCTCCAAATGTATTATATTATCAGAAATAAAGGCTATTTGAATTTGAATTTCAACAAGTGTAAAAAATATGTTTCATGATTGTAAAAGAATTCGAATAGGAGAGGTCCGCTATAGTGACGACTACTAAACTGAAGTGGCAATGGGCTAAGAAAGTTCATTGCTGAACAGCCTCCCTCATAAAGGGAATACTTGCCATTCTTGCCATTCTTGCTACGTTTAGCAGGCGGGGTTGGTAACCGCAGTTTTTTTTTTAGTAATTATTAGGAAGACGCTGCAGCATGCTGCACATCATTGCTTAATTTCCTCTGTGGCATCTTGCGACATCCACGGAACGAGGGTAGTGTGTATTATTATACCGCCACTTTTCGGTATACCCATTTAAAAATACTTAATTTTTCCTATTTACTGTGGCGCTAGTCACACAATA
Source organism: Parnassius mnemosyne (assembly GCA_963668995.1). NCBI lineage: Eukaryota > Metazoa > Arthropoda > Insecta > Lepidoptera > Papilionidae > Parnassius > Parnassius mnemosyne. The sequence continues at coordinate 44,827,885 of CAVLGL010000024.1, read as the reverse complement.
AACATTAGCTTCAGTATTTTTGATTAATTAAATAAGTAAAAGTGATTGTTAAAAGTATCTAGCATAAGTAATGTGTAAAGTGTTGGCCAAATATTGTGTGCAAGTGTTATTTCTTAAAAACATTAATGAATTCAGTGGAGAGTTGATAAAAATATCCTATAACAGTGTATGTAAAATAACAATCCAACAAACAACAAATATTCGCAAGTATCACAAATAAACTTTAGTAAAGTGACTATTCTACCTAGTAATTAAAATACAATTTGTGAGTGAATAAAACTACTTTTACGGATTTTATCGCGTTTAATTAAGTTATTTTTTATTCCCGACGTTTCGGTTACTTTCCAGCAACCGTGGTCACAGGGGACTGAGGTGATTGACGTCCCGATGTCAAAGTTAACCCGGAGTACCTTCAGCTTTTTAATTATTAATTTTGGTCCGATCTACGCAGAATGAACTAACTGTGTCTTGAAGTCTTGCAGTGGTATGCTTGGGTTTAGTTTTAATTTTATGAATTACAGGATCCCAAGCAGGTGGTAGTACCCAGCCTCCCTCTCTATTGAAATTAGGATGTTATTTTTTATTTCAATAGCCTCACGTATCATCCTTGGCAGGAATCGGTGTTCTTTCGCGAGAATTTGTGGTTTATCAAATCTAATGTAATGGCGGGGGCCGTCTAAGATATGATCACAAACTGCAGACTTCCCGGAACGTTGGTGCTTCACGTCAGCTATGTGTTCTTTACCGCGGGTTTTTATTGATCGTTTTGTTTGCCCTATATATGAGAGACCACACTCACAATCAAGCTTGTATACTCCTGCATCTTATAGAGGAATATTGCACTTGACGGATGGTAAGAACTACTTATATATGTCAGAGGTGTCACAGACAAGATTGGCTACATTTTGAAGCGAGCTTCTATTAGAACATACTTCAAGCCGCCGAAGAAAATTAGTAAATTTTTACCACCCGTCAAGTGTAATATCCCTCTAGAAGATGCAGGAGTGTACAAGCTTGATTGCGAATGTGGTCTATCTTACATAGGACAAACAAAAATATCCATTTAAACCAGCGTGAAAGAACATATAGCTGACGTGAAGCACCGACGCTCTGGGAAGTCTGCAGTGTGTGAACATGTTCAAGATCGCCCCCGCCATTACATCAGATTTGATAGACCACAAATCCTCGCAAAAGAACACCGATACCTACCAAGGATGATACGCGAGGCTATTGAAATTAAAAAAAACATTCTAATTTCAATAGAGAAAATGAATGGGTTCTGCAATCTGCTTGGAACCCTATAATTAACAAAATTAAATCCAAACCCAAGAATACCACTGCTAGACTTCAAGATACTGTAAGTTCATTCTGCGTAAATCGAACCAAAAATAATATTAAAAACTGAAGGTAGCTGAAGGTCACAGTTAACATCGGGACGTCAAACATCTCAGTCACCCACGTGACCATTGGTTGCTGTAAAGCACCCTAAACGTCGGGAATTAAAATAGTAAATTAAACGCGATAAAATCCGTAAAAAATAGTTTTATTGAATGTGTAGTTTTCGCGTAAATATAAGAAATCATTATAAAATGTAATATGCTGAATAAATGTGCAATATGATACAAAGAAATTATACTTCGAAGAATTTTGAGTAATCTGTTTTAATTTATTATTCGACGAGTATACAATTATTTTAAAAACATTTAATAGGTCGCGCTAACAGATTAAGAGTCGAGGAGGTAAATAGAATAATTAACTTGAAAACGCGTTGGCTATTACGATTAGTACTTAAGTAAAATTTACTTACGGTGAAACTCAGTGCTGTTACTTTGCTCAACAAATCTAAGAAATCTATAATTTAAAAACAGAATAACTGCCACACAATTTAAATTATCTAGTTATATAATATACTTAGAACGCAAGGTTGATGCGGCGCGTACAATAAATAAATAAAATTTTCTACCCTAATTCCTAACAGTTTAAATAACGTCAAAGTCCCTTCAAATTTCTACTTAAAATTCTTGAAATATCAGGAAATCTGAAAATAATTTGAGAAACTGGCAATGATTTCCTGCAGGTAAAAAATTGTAGGAGAAGCCGTGAGACGACGCCGGTAGCGCAAGGCGGGCGGCGTAATTTATTTGTATAGAGTATTTCATTTTGAAACACTCTGTACAAATAGTACTCGGAGTAAGGAATTCATTATTTTGTGTTTACATTCAAACATTTTCAATTACAGTTCCGCAGCACAGTGGCATAGCAATGCGTTGCAGCGCTAAAGGCCGTGGGGTTCGACTCCCGCAGGGAACAATCATTTGTATGGCCTACAAATACATGTATGGATGTTTGTCCTTATGAAATTTATGTATGTAAACTGCTATTAACTTTGCAGTCAAAATGAGAACCCCTCCTTTTTCGAAGTCGGTTAAAATGAGACAAGTGTTGGGCAGCTGCATTTTATTTGATGACAGCTCTATATAATAAAAACTGGTGTTTTTATGATATTTGATAGTATTTGATGATGAATTTTGTTACCGAAAATAGGATCACCGTATCTTATTTTCGGTAACAAAATTATACTCGGTACTCTACTGAGTCAGTATTTCATTCTTAGGGCGATGTATACGCTTTTACAACAAACTCCCAGAAAATATAGAAAATTTGACCTGCTCAAATTTCGAAACTTTATTAAACTAAGTATTAGTATAATATATTGTATAATATTAGTATTAAGGGATTTATGGATAATCCTAACCCCTGAGTGAGGTGATCGCTACCAAGCTATTTCTAATTTGTTTTGTGTTGTTAATTGTGTAGTATACATCAAGATTTTAACATGTTATTTCTTTAAGTCCCGCTAGTTTTCTTGCTGGTTGATGAAAAAATGAAGCTCCGTGGTTCATTGGCTTAGCAAGGAGTTTCAGCGCTAAACATCGCGGGTTCGAATCCCGCACGGAACAAGAATTTGTATGGCCTATTTGTATGACCCAGCGCAACAACTGATTGCTAAGCCACTGCGCCACGGAGCCGTCAAGTAATAGATTAATAGACTGAATCTCTCTCTAAATGTATTTAAACACGTCGTAAAATTGTAAAAATATGGATATATCAATTAATATAAAGTATGAAAAAATTGTTAAACGAGTACATAGTCTATGCATATGTCATGTCACATGTCATAGGTATGCATCTCACACATATACATCTACATCTATACTTATCTTCACGCACAATCCCTGACGGGGTAGCCAGAGAGAACAGATCGCCAAGTGTCACGATCCTTACAAACCTCTTTCGCTTCTTTCAGATTCATTATCTTCTTCATGCATGCACGTCTAGGTATCCGAGTACTTTTGACCCTACCCTCTTCGAGCAATTTGCTCACATGGTCTTCGAAAGTTAGTCTCGGTCTACCTCGACACCTTTTAATATTAACTTTCGCGCTATATATTTTCTTCACCATTCGGTCTTCACTCATTCGCTCAACGTGCCCAAACCACCGAAGTACGCCCTTATCAATTTTTGTGATAAGGTCATCTTTCAAACCTGCCATATTGCGAATCTCTTCGTTTCGCTTTCGGTCGGCCATGGTAACGCCGCACATTTTACGAAGAGATCGCATCTCCACTGCATTCAACTTACTTTTATGCTTCTTCTGGCATACCCAGGTTTCGCTGCCATATAACAAAGTCGGTACCAACACTGCGTTATGTATTGCTAGGCGTGCACTCTTCGCTACGCCTTGCCTTTTGACTAACGCAGTCAGGGCACCATTGACTTTGTTCCCGGCAGCGACACGCCTGTCCACATCTAAATCACATCTTCCATCCCGGCTAAAAGCACTCCCCAAGTATACAATTTCATTTACCTGTTCTAGACATTCCTGATTTACCCATATTTCACACTTCGTTCTCTCTTCGTCCCTTTCAAATACCAGAACCTTAGTTTTATTAGCATTCAAACGGAGACCTTTAATTTCACATTCCTCTTTCATACACGTGACTAATGCCTGCAGTTCTGCCTCTGATGGTGCAATAAGCACTGCATCATCAGCATACAGCAGACAATTTACTTTAATGTCACCCAATTTCACACCCAAACAACTATCTTTCAGCTTCTGTAAACAGCTGTCGAGATACAGTATGAACAGCCAGGAAGACATGACACAACCCTGCTTTACGCCCGTTTGGACGTTAAACATGGGTGACAGGTCATGCCCTACCCGCACACAGGCTTTACAGTCACAGTAAAGAGACTGCACAGCCCTTAGCAATCGACCATCCACACCATACCCCGGCAACAGTTCCCACATTTTCTTCCTTACAACCTTATCAAATGCTTTCTCAAGATCCACAAAAGCACAGAAAATCTTCTGGTTAGCAGCCAGAAGCTTCTCCGTGATCATGCGGAGAGAAAACATTTGATCCGTGCATCCTCTTCCAGGTCTAAATCCGCATTGTGCCTCCCATAGAAATCTTTCCGATTTCTCTTGCATCCTACGTGTCAAAACCTTCGAGTAAACTTTACTTGCTAAACTGGTCAAGCTGATCGCCCGATAGCACCCGCAGTCAAAATGTGAACCTTTACCTTTATATAAAGGCACAATGACTGCGGATCGCCAATCATCCGGGACATCCCCCGTCCGCCAGCACAAATTGCACAGCAGATGAAAGCTGTCCCAGACGCGAGGCCCACCATACTTGACCATTTCAGCAGTAACTCTGTCTAGTCCCGCAGCCTTACCACATTTCAAACTTCGAATCGCTCGTTCAATCTCTTTCATACTGATGATCTCAGTGTCATCGAGGTCCGGGTCTGGCGTACCAGTCACGGCGTCATCCCCGGATCCCTCACTAAGATCATCACACGCATACATTTCTCTATAAAATTCGCTCCATCGCTGCATGACGTCCGATTTTTCTGAGAGGACGTCATTAGTTCTCGAAAGCACTTTGTTCATTCTTAAGGCCGTCGCACCACTCCGGGTCCTTCCAACCTCTTTCCAGAAGAGTTTGGAGTTCTCCTTAAAGTTGTGCGACAACCTTTCGTCCGCTTCCATTCTACACCTTTCACGCACTTCCTCAATCAGTGCTTTCGTGTGAACTTTCTGCAGCCTATATCTTTCTTTCATCTTCTCTCTCATATCCTTATCATTACTAGAGGCCAAGTAGTCTAACCATGCTTTCTTCTTCTTCTTTACAGCTTCTTTCACTTCATCATTCCACCATGCATCTCTTCTTTTACTACTGCCTCTTTTTATTGTTCCACACACTTCTTCCGCTGCACTTACCATTCCATCCCTAAGGTTCTGCCAAGTTCTTTCTACACATTCTTTTCTGCCATCGATGGTGTTAAGCTTTTCGGCTACCCTCGCTTGATATTTGTCCCTAGTATCCGCTTCCTGAAGCTTCCAGCTTCGGATGTGACAGACCGACTGTGGTTCTGTTACTGCCGTCCGGTAGCGCCAACCCGCGAACAGACCCCTAAATCTAGTAATCACTAGATAGTGATCCGTTCCCAGGTCAGCACCCCTGAACACTCGCGTATCCATCACCTGTTTTCGCAGTCGGTCATCCACCAGGAACAAATCAATCATACTTCTCTCATTCTTTCGTTCTCTAGTATACATATGGATTTTCTTGTGATTAAACATAGTGTTTGTCACAAGAAGACCCTTTTCCTTGCACACCGCCAGTATAAGCTTGCCAGCATCATTAACCCTTTTATCGCCAAACTTTCCAAGTACCGACTCGTACCCTGGTCGAGCGGTACCAACCCATCCATTCAAATCACCACATACAACAATTCTTTCGTTTCCCCTAGCTAAATCTAGAACTTCTCTTATATTCTCCCAAAACTCCTCCAGCTCAGCCCTGGACGACGAAGCTACCGGCGCATAAACAGCCAAAAGGAATAACTTCGTCACTCCCAATTTAAAGCGAACCCAGAGAAGTCTTGAGTTCACAACCTTATATTCAGTCATAACATCGACCAACCGAGAAGACAGCAGCACCCCCACTCCCTGGCAAGCGTTCTCGCTCTCCGGGACTCCTGACAATAGAGCTAACGCCCCGCCAGGGAGCTCTTCAGTACCACTGCCCTTCCGTTTGGTCTCCGACATACACACGACATCTAATTCTCTTTCTTTCATTATTTCGATCAACTCATTCGTCTTATCTCTCATGCCTCCTCTAACATTCCACGTGCCAACTCTGCACTCTGTCCTCCACCTTCCGCCGTGTCGGGCTGTGCGTGACGGGTGGCGGTCCCCATCGCCGCTTTGCACGCTGCATTCCACACCAACGGGGACGAGCTGGTGTGCGTCGCCTTGGGGGGACGCCCTAACCCTCGTTGGCATGGGTGCGCAGCTAGTAGAATTGCATTGCAATAGAAAAATAGAATTGCATCTATCCTTTCCATAAATTAATATTCAAAATCCAGTTGCGTTTAGTACTAAGATGGAGAGCCTCGTTTCTAATAAAACAGTCTCCGGATCTCTACACTCACCATAAGCTATTTAACGCAAGTAGTCTGTGAAAGCGTGGTCCTTCCCCAGTCGAGCTGACCCATATGTGCTTATACCATAACGTACTTGCAGCATCGCTCTAATAAACATAAAAGGCTATATTCACTATAAGAAAGGCCAGGAAGCTATAATGTTAAGGTATATTAATAATTTAATTATAATTATCTCATATAATTTCATTTGTCACACAGAACGCAAAAAGTTTTTATCAATGCTTAAATTTCTTCCAAGTTGGTAGTTTTAAGTGTACCTCTGGGCTCGCCTCCTAGTCTCTTCTGGTTCTTGTTTTTATTAAAGGGTATGAAGTTTTTAATTTGACTAGACATTCTAGGTGTTTACTTGATAAAAATAAAACGTCAAATAAAACGTAAAAGCTACCCCGAAAGAACGACAAAATTATTTCCACTAGCTTCTAAAGTCATGGATTTTATTCTACTAAACATTAATATTTTTTTACCACTGATATCGAAAGCTGTTATGAGGAAATTATTTTAATCTTCTTAGTCCTTTCAAGTCGGATTTCACTTGGTGGATCCATCTCTAATAGGCCACAAAGAAAATGCGGGACTCGAAGCCACGCATTTTGTACGAAAATACGCCTCGAGAAAATCAAGCGGGAAGGTATGTTTGGTGTAGCCCATGAGGCTACCACGCGGTGGGGGCTATTTGATGATGCGGAATGCCAGGTGGTGCAAGCAGAATATATAGTGTACTCTATTACGGTAGCTCAGGCCCCCCGTCGAGATTATTATTTTATAATATTTATTGTAAATAATTTCTTTTCGTTTAATTTGCATAATATTTTTATTTTAAGAGTTGTTACGTCATTTGAATTATAATTTGTCGTAATTACACATATAAATAATGAATGAAACTGTAAAAAAAAATACATCTCTATTTATAAGCGGTGAAAGATATTTATATAACAATACGTTGAAGTGCATTTGTGCAGTAAATATTAAGGGACCGTTAAAGAAAAAAAGAAGAAAGATGTGTGTACGTGCATTTACATACGACATTACATTGAGCATGGTTTCAACATCACTAGAAATTTACACAGCGCTCCGTCTATGTTTCTTTGTTGATCTGAGGGCGCTCCTAACAATATGCAAATAAATGCAAACTATGTAATATAAAATTCATTCAATGTTGTAACAGTTGCAGCGTCCTACTGGAGTAAGTCGGTACGTTTCTCACCAACTTGAAACACTCATGTTGTATATAACAAAGGAACAGACGCAGGTGTGTCAAGTATTCGAATACGTTCCCAACTTAATTAAATGGCAGCTTAATTTAGTTTAACATATGCAAGGCTGTGCTGATGACTTTGTTCACCTTTAAGTTTCGAACATTGTTTTTAGATAATGATTTCTTATATTTACGCGAATATTACGCATTTAAACAACAATTTTTTAACCGACTTCAAAAAAGAAGGTGGTTCTCAAATTGACTGAATGTTTTTTTATATGTATGTTACCTCAGAACTTTCCATATAAATTTGTCAAGGTCTTACCAAGGTCATTGAATTTTTGAGTTTTCCATAATAATGCGTATATTAGATTATTAATAGAATCAGGCGTTACTTTGCGGAAGTCCATTATATTAAAATTGGTAAAAAATTACTTCGCGTACATCCGCCCGATAAAATAAAATAATGTGTCTTACCTAGTTTGGGAGTAGTGGTGACGGTGATAGTGCACGCAATTGAGGGAGGGCGGGAAGTGCTCTTCAAACTAGGTAAGACACATCATTTTATTTTATCGAGCAGATGTACGTGAAGTGATTTTTTACCAACTTTAATGCGTATTTAATGTACTTTGATTACATTGATAATGTTCTCACTAATATTGAAGTTCGTTGTAGAATATTTTCAATTTTATCACTTGTTATGGATCTTAATGTCTTTATTTATACTTAGTTTAAATTCCTGACTTTCCAATTGATTTGCAACACCCATGCTTTCGGTGGTCACTGAACTTTTTTATTGAATAAGGGTGAATTAGAAGTACCCGTTCCCAATGAATTAGATATATGTACACACATTGATTGTTTGTGCTTATACAATATTATGCAAAACTAATGCAGGTAAACACGCCTCTTTATGGCGCATTATGAAAGCACTCAAAATGTTTTTTTTTTTCAGATGTTGACCTAATTCAATTTTCACATTTAAAACTTCGTAAGGATGTTTTTGGAAGAACTTTAGACATCAATGGTATAAAATATTTCACAAGATCGATCTGTTATTGTTATTTATTTTTTTACACTTACTATATGTAACACAGCAGCATTAAGCTGCTACTACACGTTGGTATTCTGTAAGAGTGTGGTGATGCTTAATGTAGCACAGAATACAGTCAGATTTTAATAATTATTTTAACTTTAATCATTTCACTGGCAACACTCACTGGTTACACAATCTAGTTTTGAGGTTTTGAGGTATGTCTGATGAGAAGATGTGTCGCAATCTCCCGAACGCTGCCCAACCGAGTTGAATCCGTAGACTTGTGAAGGACTGTAATGATGATGATGATGATGTTATATTATACTACGATACTGTAAATATTTATTATTAGCCGTAGCATATTTGCACTGCTTGTTAGACTCGGTAAGAGCAGCAGCCAGTCCTGCCTTGTGTGTAGTCGCCGGAAAATCGTATTAATGGCTGCAAATGATTTTAGATAAATGTCTGGGCGTCAGTGATTATTTTTACAATGCGTTGAGCATGGTTGATTTCAGCGCCACATGAAATAAACTTAGCGCTCCTCCTATATGAATTCGTTTCTCTGTGGGAGCGTTTGAATAATTTTTATCGTTGGAGGCGTATGCGTCTACTTAACTAAGTTTGTTGTTGAAATTTGTTTTCTGTCTCTGTGAAATACATGTATGGGGCGCATGTTTATGGGGCCCATGTTTATGCGGTATTTTTATCAGTTAGAGAGATTTAAGGAGCTATCATTTTTACCTGTTTCTGACGTCCAGTCCAACCCCTGTCTTTTTAAATGCGTACTGCAAAAGACTCTACCAATTTGAAAACGTCTGTCTTTCCATATAGTTACAATGTAAGTGCATTTAAGGCAACAGTTAATAGCCTTTTTGGCGCTAGAAATTGTTGACGTGTAAACGTGTGACTAGGTGAGTCGATCTACCATCGAGAAATCAATCGGTTGATCCTACATTCAGGATATTGTGATACACCTCGTAGGTACCTCAAATGTTAAAAACCGGCCAAGTGAGAGTCGGACTCGCGCATCGAGGGTTCCGAACAAATCCGTAGGTTAAAATTATTAAAAATGTTTTTATTATATAATGTAACTAGAAATTTATGCTTTTCGCAATTTTTCCTTTATCTGTACTATAATACGCTGCTTCGTACCACATTTTAAGATTCTGAGTTCACGGGAAGTACCCTGTAGGTTTTGATTCCCTTGCGAATATCGAACATTTGCGGTATAAACGGCTGTATCTTTTGATTGCGTTGGATTAAAAGTTTTTTTTACAGCTAAGGGCTGTTATAGCCAAGTGACAATACGCGTTCCTGAGAAAAAGGGTCTTGACAGACAGACAGACAGACGGACAAAAAAGTGATCCTATGAGGGTTCCATTTTTTTCCTTTTGAGGTACGGAACCCTAAAACCAAGATTAAAGAACGGGTATGTGTTGCCAGACATATGGATCTGATGCGAGGTCCTTCACTGCAAGCCGTATGAGGAAGCTCAAGGTCACACAACAATCTATAGAGAGCTATGCTATGCTCGGAGAGTCTCGGCATTATAGACTCCGTAATATGGATATTTGCAGTAGAACCAGAGTAACTGACATAGCCTACTGGATCAGTTAGCTGAAGTGGCAATATGGCTTGAAGAACCGACAACCGATAGAGGAGAACGGTTCTCAAGCGTAAGCCTTTTGCACAACTAAGACAGTTCAATTACCATCTAAGAATTCATCAATACTTACCAACCAGCAGACGGGATTGTAGACTACTGCTGAGTCCAAAACTATAATAAGGAAAATAAAATTAGATCTCCAAAATATAGAAAAAATAATATCTAAAAAATCTCATTCAAGTCTACCCGACCTGGTCATTTGAACCAATGGCACATAAAATCTATTACCACATTAAACTATAACAGGCGCGCAGTTTGACACTCATAAAGAACTATCTAACTTTCCTATTCTAGTCTATTCATAAAGGTTTCTAGTACAAAGCTTCTTTTGTTCGCTTTTCATTTCCATTACAAAACGGATATCTAATGATGCGGAAATGATTTGCTCAAATAAGACTTTTTGTTTAGATGGAAGTATTCTTAAACTAACAATTACCACTTCCCGTTCATTTAGTTTACTATTTGCGCATTAGAATACTTATGAATAAAAACGTGATATTACGGAAGTTAATTTAAACGAGGTATAGCAACGCGTATAATGGCCGCAGCACAAAAAGCTCGTGCTCTTGCACCAGGGAGTGACTATTCTAATGAAGCAGGTGATATAAATAGTTAATTTGCTCTTTCTATATCTTTAATTAGACTTCCATTAAAATTTACTACAAATCTATTTACAGACTACTAAATCACAACGTCTAGCGACAAATTTTCAAAAAAAATATTATACATTAATTTGGTATTATATCGTGTGTAATGTAATATAAATAATTTCCTATATAAATAGTATCAACTACTTCTACATTAGTATTGTCTTGGGAAGGGAGGTTGGCCAAGCACATAAAAGGTTAACTTTATCAGAAGTCCAGGGATGAACATGATGATGATTGATTGAGTGTCTCATATTGGGGCATAATTGACATAGTTGTCACGCTTGGCAATCAGGTAATATGCTATACATTGCATGTGCATTGCTGACATTTAAAAAGTAGGTGTTTTCTTGAAGGTTTTCCATTATTGCTCTTTCTATATCTTTAATCAGACGTCTCTTCTAAATTAGATATAAACAATTTTCAATTGAGAATTTATTACCGCATCACGTGATGGTGTAAGATAATCTACCACCCCTTTCCCGTAAATAGTAGCCCGCCTCTTCATTATCATCATTAGTGGCCTTCACACGTCCACTGCTAAACATAAGACTCCTCCAAGGAATGCCATAAAGCACGGTCCTTAGATAGCTGCATCCATCGACTACCTGCATCTTTTACCAGCTCGTTACGACATGTAGTGGGGGGACGCCCTAAACTTCGCTTACCAGTGCGAGGCTCTACCTCAAGAACCTTTCCTACCCACCGGTTGTCGGTTCTTCATGCTTTATGGCCGACCCGTTACCATTTCAGCTCAGCTTCAGCTCCCTACATATATAAAACTTTTTACCTCGTTTATGTCAGTAAAGTTGTGATACCATGATGCAATGTGTAAGCTTGCTCAATGGCTCAGGTGGTATCCCAGTTCGAAGTTTGTCAGTCCTTAGTTAAGAATAGATATAGTGGCGCAGTGTATAGGGACCTAATGCCTTGGTAGATTCAAAAACCATAAAGAATTTCTAATAGAGAACAGTTATGTAGAATATAAAAGAGAAAGCGATCAACAGTCAACATCTAGGACGACAAATAATGTGCAAATCACAAATATAGACTAAAGAAATTTAAAACCTGTCTTGAAAATGGTTTCAGCTATCACGCAATCAGAAATGTATAGAAAGTAAATGTTGAATGTTCGTCCATGAATACCACATTCCTTTTTTTCTTTCCTTTCTTTTTTAATAAAGTAAACTGCACACTAGGATTCTCTCCTGTATTGTAGGGTCACATACAGATCCCAAAAATTTAACTGTAGGCCGGGGATTTGAACGCACGCCTTTAGCGCTGCAACTCATTGTGAAGAGCGCCACGGAGCCATCAAAAGTTATAAGGTAAAAATTTCGTTGAAAAACTGTTTTCAAATTTATTAGAGTTAAATTTAATAACTTTTATTAAATTTAAACAAAATAGTCGCATAAAATTGAAAAATATTATGTTCATTATTCATAAGCACCGAATATATCCATATTCCATGTGTTCTCAAATTTGAAAAATGATATTTCAACCCTTTTATGATAAGGGTGAGTGTGAGTTTAACTTTAGTTTGTTTAAATAGTAGGCAATTATTTATAATTTGAAAAGGTAACAATGTATATATTTCAAAATTGTATTGAAATTATTTTTATGTTTCTTTGCTTGAACTGTTCGTTAACAACTCTTTACTGAGAGCCTAACTACGCTAAACTAATAAGACCTAACTAAGGTCTTATTCCGTATTATCATAATCATCACATACAGCCCATCACAAGTTCACTTCTGATAAGCCATCCACAAGGAATACCATATGTGGCACGGTGTGCTATGGCACGGTCGTGAGCCACCTGCATGCATCGACTGTTTTTTAAAACGCTTTCTAAACGCTAAATTATAAGCTGAAACTTGTTTTAATAATATTTAAATTTATATGTTCTTCTAAGGCACCTCTGGCTTAGAGATGACCATATTATATCTCCTATATTATGAAATTATAACTGCGCTACGAAGTAATTTACATTGACGTTTCATAACATAACATTTCTTTGCAAATATACTGTATTTAATTAATTTGCTTAAATCAATTTGCAAGTTCAAAAATTCTATAAAATGTGACTATTCTCAATGTAGTCAATTCTTATTTTTCGCCATTCTTTCTCTGTTGGACAGAGGACTTGTCAAGATTTTTTCTATAGAATAAGGGTGACAAAAGAGCACGCATTTCACCTGATGGTAAGTCTGATATATTTGTGGTGCAGTCACATTGAGTTGCAGCGCTAAGAGTCCCGGGTTTCAATCCTAAATTTTTTTAAACTCATATTATTTTGTTTTTAATGTTCATTAAATAAATTATTCATTTATTTATTTTTCCTTTGTTGCAACACACCTTCAACTAGGTGTTACAAGGGGTGGACTTAATGCCCTATGACAATGTCTACCAGTCAACCCTAAAAAAGATTGAGTAAATAAAGATGTTGGTAGGACATAATATATTTTTTATAGAATAAGGGGGGTATAATTAATAGAATCAAGTGTTACTTTGCGGAAATCCGTTATATAAAAGCTTTTAAAAAGTTACTTCGCAAACCTTTTTTTTTAAAACCTTTTATAGAATATGGGGGATAACAAGTACACAGTTCACATGATTGTAATTGGATCCATAGACATCTATATCTACCCTCAGTAAAGAATTGAAATGAAGATGACTTATTACCCCTGAAGACTAAAATGGAATGCCCCGTTTGCTAGTGAAACGAATTTCCAGTTATCTGCAATCACTGTTGAAGGGCGAATGGCCTTTCGCTTGGCAGGAAAAATACCAGACGCTTTGCACCTTTGATGCTGGCTCCCATTAGTCTCAGTGGTTTACGATGCTTAGCGGTCTACCAATGTGCGGTTTACCAGGAGTTTTCTTTTACGGGTTACATCTTGTGGAATACCACCAGAAATTTGTCCTTCCTTGTTAAATGGCCGGCAACATTTTTTTTATTTATTTATTTTAAAACAGTGTACATGCTGGCTTACAGTGTGCCTAAAACGCCAGCATGCTAATTTACAAATTACACTTTTAAATAATAAGTAATTGTATAAGATACATGTCCAAATAAAATAAAAAAAATACATGGTAAATAGACTACACGTCAAATAGAGTAAGCAAAATATCATTGTCAAATTAACTAACCTAAGATTAAATTAATATATTACAATATGCCAAAATTGGATGTCAAAAATAGAAGAGCTTTAAAACATAGTTACCTTAAGTTATCAGCAAATAAGTCAGTCTCGTAATCATGTGCGAGCATATCTCCAATAAGCCGTACAGCGCGAGTATTGGGCGCATGAGCGCCGCACCTGGTGCGTGCCGGCGGCTGTCACAGAGGACGCGGCCGCAGCCATAACATAACTTTTTTATTTACTCTAATTAACTTATTACTCTGGTGGTGCAGTTATTCAAGGGCGGCGCTAGTTACACAAGATCGGCTGAGCTACATGCTGAAAAGGCGTAGGAAGTAGTACATTTTTTTTAAAACTTTAAGAAATTTTATTTTCCCACACTTTACGACAAGGTACACAAACTCTTCACACTGTGCCGCAAGTAAACTTAGATAAAGACATTTACTTCTTTAATATGAGAGGAGTCAGAGCTCAGTGCATTCACTTTAGATGTTCGTTTGTATTCAGTATGAGGGTCACGTCTCGAACTATGGCCTGAGCTCGTAGTAACGCGATTGAACAACAATTTAGTTGATTCACATAGTTGCACTAGTTCATTAATTTTTGATTGTTAATTTACAATGCAATTATAGATCAGTTCAAGACTTTCAATTATGTATTTGTTTGTTGAGAGTTTTCTGCGTTAATACATTTTACGAGGTCTTACAGAGCCATGCTGCAGCTATATTATGGTTGAAGAACGAATGGGTTGATTCGGTCGGGGTAGAACCACGCTCTCACAGAATATTAGCGTAAAATAGCAGCTTAATGATGTTGTGTTTTGTAGGGTGAGTGTAGAGAACTGGAGACTATTTTTAGGCTTTCTGTCTTAGCATCTTTATTTAATAGATTGTGATATACCTTAGTCCACTTAAATAGGTAAAAAATAGTTCCATAAAAAGTTGAATTTAAAGATTCAAAAAGAATAAAATAATTTCAAATTCTGAAGTTGGAACTTTAATTCTTCTGTATACTTTGCCTTTTGTATTTGTAATTATTTTAAACATTTTAATTCTTTGAAGTCGGCTTCTACTATTTATTAAATTTTAATTCTTAATTCTTAGACTGATAAATCGTAAATTGATTATAATTGTATAGTATTTTTGTTACTAAAATATTACCTCCACGCTAAGATTTTCACTATATCGTGGAAGCAATTTGCACACATTAATTTCGCAAGGAGAAACATCCAGACCCGGAACAATTACTTGAAGGCCATGCAAATGTGTTCCGTGCGAGGTTCGAAACCGCAGCCCTTAGCGCTGCAATTCAATGTTATGCTCCAAATAAAAATAAATTAAAATGTGGATTTACATTTGAATTTGAACTCATTACTAAGCCACTCCACCACGGAGCCGTCACGAATATTTGTACAGTAGATTAGTTTTCTGCCGACTTCAAAGAGGAGACGGTACTCAATTCGACTGTATGTATTTTTTATGTGTGCTACCTCATAAATTTTTACTGGGTAAACTGATTTCAATTATTCTTTTTTATTTGAAAGCTGGTACTTCACATGTAGTCCCATATGAATGTGATCAAGGTCAGACCAATAGTTTTTGAGTTATTATTAATAATTTATATTAAAGTCGGCTGTACAAAATTTTAAATTTTAAATTATTGTCTTTAATGATAGTAAGTACGATTTGTATAGGTTGGAAGACACTTTCCTCGTTGGAGTCCGTCTGGGCCGGTACCAACTTGTTACCTATTTCTGCCGTCAAATAACAGTACTTGTACTGCTGTATTCCGGTCGGAAGGACATCTAGAACTAATATAATTATAGGCTGTGTGGCGTTCCATCTTAATCCACAGAGGTGACAATGCATCTGTAGTTTTCTTTGTTTGAAGTTGGCTGCAGGTGTACACTGGCTGCATTAGCTGTCGTAGCCATCCATCTGTATACAATCGAAATGTAGTTATCAAAATACTCGAAATACCGTATACGATATATAATATTATATAATAATAGTATAAATAAATATGCGATTTCCTACATTCCGTCAATCGCAGAGCGAAGTACAAATGCTTGGCTGTGGCACTCCCGCCACTATTTTTCATACGGAGTGACAAGCTAATAGAGTTTTGGAAATAATTGTAGAAGATATTGTCTTATTTAAAACTGCACGCGCCTCTCTTGTATTTTTGGTTGGTTTTTTACCATATATATATTGCAGATCGGAGCATCAAGGTCGTTGTAGATGGTACATGCTCCGACTACAAGCCTATTAACGTTGGTGTTCCACAAGGCTGTGTTCTATATGTATATATATATATATATATATATATATATATATATATATATATATATATCTCAGACAATGAAAATTCAGTAATCCATAGCGCTCGCGAAAGGAGTTATATATTAAAACTGAAACCGACTTTACAGACAAAATTCAATTTAAATAGCTATCGCGGGCTTTGATGCAATAGTACTCAACTTCATCCTGTAGTCAACAATCTCTATAGCATTCTGTGGGTATCGTAAACGCAACTATAGGAAAGACAAAACGTTCTTATGGCTTAAAATATCTAGACCGAAGTCGGAAGAGTGAGTCTGGTAGTTTGATCATGAATCCGCCTCCAAGTATAAGTAAGATTAAGGCATAATATCCTTTTCATAACTGTAGTGGCTTATGTACAGCAGTGAACTTTAAAAAGAAGAAGAAAAAGAGGAATCAACACCACACCTGATTCTTATTGTTTTTTTTATTAAACTGAAGTGACATATTATGAATTAACGTTGTAGCTGCTCAGTTGCTTCAATCTCCATAGATTACCTGCAGCCATTTTGGAAAAAAAGGCTACAGAAGCGTTGGCATCTCTGAGGACTAAGATGCGAAGAGAAAGGGAGAGATGCAAGAGAGCAGCCATAAATCATAAAGTTGACGGTGTTTATCCCCCGAGCCTCTCCCTGGTCGTGTCGGATAACAGTCCCATTGGACTATGAGAGTGAAAGAATATAGAGCGCACAGCCTTTGCACACATATACACTCCGACATTATAATCCTGTCGTGCGCCAATGGCTCGTCTCTTTTGATACTGGCCGCTGCTACAGAAACTTGTTCTGGTAGACATAACTCTTATATAGGCTTCCACTAATGTCTTGTGTGCTGAGCTAACCTAATTAAAAAGAAAAGGTTGTCTATAGTAATGTACTTGAAGTATGTGAAGTATATTGTCAGTATAACAAATAGAGTCATCCAACCAAAAGCGAGCTTGGCCTCACTCCAATGAAGATCGTCTTGGTATAATGGCATAAAATTTAATGGATGAAGTTTATTCCCGAAGTTTCCGCAATAAAGCGCTCTAATTACTACATTATTTTGTATGTAAATGCTAATATATTCCAAAACACCGAACAATCCTCATATTATGTTGTCGTGTTGATCTTTCTTCTCTTTTTATTTAATTTTTTTTTTGTGGTTTTGAAGAGATTGTTTTATAGAAATAAGACCATCTTTTGTTTTCCCTCAATGTATTGTTATATTAAGCGTTCTTTGGTATACAATAAAGAGTAATACCGTAAAGAGAAAATTTGTTTCAAATGTTCGAAGTAAATTGTAGCTTAAATAAATCTTTAAATTATACAGATAGCTACAATAAATCGAACAGCGAACCTTAAAAACTTGTTTGGTGTGAAATGATCCAAAGAGCATTGCCACTTAGAATATTAGATGTGTCATGTTAGCTCGGGATTTCTGTGGCAACCTTATGAGAAAAACTTAAAACATAAACATATACAGTACATACACACATAGTCATATATTGCATACCTTAAGCGAAAGCGCAAGGTATGTTCTACTATCGCCTAAAAATTAAGATTCCAACGTTTTATCGAATAAAATCGTATCTAGCAATCATATTATACATATAAATTATATAAAAAGCACATTGTTAAAAAGATAAATGATTGTTGAACTTATTAATATTTTTTTTAAATCGATTAATTGCTATTTTGAAATAAAAAAGGGTTTTTGTGGCTCGTGGTGTGGATTTATCATGTCCCCAAGGCTTGTAAACACAATAACTTTTGAAAATATCAATTGTTTAACTCAATCTATTTTTTAATCTTTTCATCTATCATGTGGGAAGCCACTGAATGTAAATGGCAGTGTAATTTTGTTTTGTTTAGCCATAATTAATTTTTTTCGGCTCCAAAATGGCGAAATTTTCATTGATTTGGTAGACTTGTATGTAAATTATTTCTGTAAGTGGGGAGCTACAGCCACAGAGTAGTTTACTCACACTCAGTTCGGCGTCAATCGCCGTCGTGAGTGGACATTGTTTCGGTTGTTTGCAGCGGCTCAAAAAGATCACTGTACAAATACACAATATTCGAATAACCAAATTTCTTAAATACTTGATTATAATAATAATAAGAGATTTTTTTATTACAATATTTTAAAAGCACAGAGTAAGTAATAGTAGTACGTACTAAAAGTAAGTAGTATCAAGTTTTTCATCTTGGGTGTCATTTTCATGGTTTTCTAGGGTGTTGAAGCCGATAGTGCTGTCGAAATGTAAATACCAAGATGGCGGCTGCAATAGGTATCAATTTTTTCATCATGGTTGTCATTTTCATGGTTTTCGAGGGTGTTGAAGCCGATAGTGCTGTCGAAATGTATTTAAACTACTTTAAAAAATTTCGTACGTAATTTTTTTTAATGCGCTTAAGGTATGCCCAATTGGATTTACCAATATATATTTTCTATATATGTGGGGCACATAAATAATATATACATAAATATTTATAATTAACAATATATGTACATATACTACTATATACATTGTCAAATTTATTTTATAATAAATATAAATATTACGTACAGAAGGTAGCCATTATGTGTTAAGAACAAAAAGGACTTAAAACAAATGGTATTATAAACCGGTTTATTACCCGGGTATGCTCTTCTTAGGCTGTGACCCGGGGATGTATATAAGCTATACTTTACTGTTTTATTGTAATAGCTTTGTCAACATTTAAATTTTATAATTAAAATGTATAAAATGAAAACTGTGAAGAATAAACGCAAGAATACTAAAACTATTATAACTAAATATATTAATCTTTATGTACGTGTGTTTGTCACTGGACTCCACCTAAACGGACGGACCGACTATAATGAAAATTTTGTGTGTATTTAAATGGTTCCCTGGATGGTTTACATTCACAATTGAACCCTGTAGGTGGCTCTCTTGTTGAGATCCAGAAATAATCAGTGCGAAGAAGTTTATAATATTTAAGCGCTATGTTCAGTACAAACGAAATCATATCGGCTTGGCAGAGAAGACTTTACATCTGAACGAGCGCCAAGCTCAATAACAGTTACTTAAATTATAGTTATAGATGTTCAACTTTCTTAAATAGACTTTAATGAAAATTTTAGAGGGTGGTTTTGATTTTGAATTTGTAACATAGAGTTTGTTTACACATGATATTATGATCCGCACCGTCTGGATGCTTGGCGGTACACTATTGTGCGATTTACTAGGACTTTTCTTCCTCGCACAACTTCTTTGTGGAATCTTTTAATGCCGGGGATTTTTCGGAATCGATACGACTTAGGGATCTTCAAGAAGCGATTATAATAATAATTGTCCCGCGCGGGATTCGAACCCGCGGCCCACAGCGCCGCAACTCATTACTAAGCCACTGCGCCACGGAGCCGCCAATTACGTTACGTATTATTTTGTAATTACTATTGAATATCTCACTTAATATCATTATCAATTATATAATATTTAAAAAAAAATCTAGTGATATTAGCAAGCTTTATTCTTGTCCCTTAAAATCCATATTGGAATGAATCTAAAACTGCGCTATGTAATTTTAATGTGACATCTACGTAATGTTCTATTCGTATTTGTATTTAACTCTGGTAATAATATGAATGTGGCTGTTAAAACATTTTGAAAAGGACGATGTAAGAGTTTCATAGAATATAATTTTTAAGTGTATTTGTACTAAGTTAAGTCCATTGTTATATTTGAATGAAATCAGTACAAACGAAATCATATCGGCTTGGCAGAGAAGACTTTACATCTGAACGAGCGCCAAGCTCAATAACAGTTACTTAAATTATAGTTATAGATGTTCAACTTTCTTAAATAGACTTTAATGAAAATTTTAGAGGGTGGTTTTGATTTTGAATTTGTAACATAGAGTTTGTTTACACATGATATTATGATCCGCACCGTCTGGATGCTTGGCGGTACACTATTGTGCGATTTACTAGGACTTTTCTTCCTCGCACAACTTCTTTGTGGAATCTTTTAATGCCGGGGATTTTTCGGAATCGATACGACTTAGGGATCTTCAAGAAGCGATTATAATAATAATTGTCCCGCGCGGGATTCGAACCCGCGGCCCACAGCGCCGCAACTCATTACTAAGCCACTGCGCCACGGAGCCGCCAATTACGTTACGTATTATTTTGTAATTACTATTGAATATCTCACTTAATATCATTATCAATTATATAATATTTAAAAAAAAATCTAGTGATATTAGCAAGCTTTATTCTTGTCCCTTAAAATCCATATTGGAATGAATCTAAAACTGCGCTATGTAATTTTAATGTGACATCTACGTAATGTTCTATTCGTATTTGTATTTAACTCTGGTAATAATATGAATGTGGCTGTTAAAACATTTTGAAAAGGACGATGTAAGAGTTTCATAGAATATAATTTTTAAGTGTATTTGTACTAAGTTAAGTCCATTGTTATATTTGAATAATTGTCCTCCAGACCGAATGTCGGTCACGGCGGCCAGCGTCAACGGAAACTAGCCATCTGCACAGGACAGCATTATAGTGCCCAAGTATACGCGCAAGCACAGGTGCACTCTCTATTCCCTCACTCTCATAGTCCGATGAGACGGTAAACCGACACGACCGGAGGGAAATCAGGCGCAGGACCAACGGCTTTACGTGCTTTCCGAGGCACGGGGGTGAGACAACGCCAGCTTCCTGACTCCAGGCAGCTACTGAGAGTATCTTGATGAAAAAGTTCAATAACTTATTTTTTTTTTTTTTTTGGCCCGACCCGAGATTCGAACCCGGGACCTCATGATCAGCAGTCGCACTACTGCAACTATTAGACCAACAAAGCAGTCAATACCCTGTTAGGTTAGGTTAGGTTAGGTCAATGCAAAGGTTCCCCCCCGAACGGGTTCCCGCCTTGTCGTGGCGGGGGGGCTTAGTAGCCGTGGCTTGGTCACCCACGGTGAACAAAGAGGAACCCCTTGGCTGTCCCGTGGTGTAGGGCCGGCCCGAGGTGGCCACTCCGAGTGGGCTTGGGAAGCCCACTTCGGATGTGTGTCGGGGGGCTGCGGTGAGAGGGGAGTCCGCACCCTCTACCGCTGCAGCCGAGGTGGAGTCGCGGAGGAAGAGGAGTGTTGGTATGGCGATGCGCCACTCGCCCTATCCTCCGCGACTCAAACGGGGCCGCACCGCTGATGCGGTGGTGGTGGGACCGCGGGGGGAGAGGAGTGTCGGTATTGCGAGGCGCCGCTCTCCCTACCCTCCGCGGCCGAAACTTGGTTGGCGGCGGAGCCCGAGACCAGATCCGCCGCTGGGGCCGGGAAGGCTGGTGCTTCTGAGTGCTAGTTTTTCCTGGCCCCATGGCCTTCGCGCATCGGACATGGGGGTGTCCGTTGCGCATTAGAAATTGGAGGCCGAGGAGGAGGGCGCACCATGTGTTCTGGTGCGGCTTACCTGAGAAGGAGATGGGGGAGGAGTGTTCCTCTCCCGAGGAGGGGCCGCCATGGGGCGGCCAGCGCAGGTGGGGCCGCGGAAGTGTGCGAAAGCGTTCCCGTGGCCCTGCCAATATGCGACGAGGGTGGAACACCATGGGGTTTTAGTCGGTGCGAGTCCGACATAACCCGTCCTTGCCCCCGCGAGGCGGGTATGCGTAGGCATTTCCCCATGTAAAAAAAAAAAAAAAAGGTCAATGCAAAGGTACATTGATGCTTTTTTCAATTTTTCCATGTAATTTGTGTTTTTTTTTCTATAGAATAAGGGTGACAAACGAGCACATAGTCCACCTGATGTGGTTCCTGTGGCCTATAGACATCGACATCTATCTCTGTATGCGAATTAAAATGCAGATGCGTTGTCAGTCGTGAGGACTAAAATAGAATGCATATTTTGCAGTAAAAAGGGTCTCCGATTCTCTACACTCACCATACGAAACACAGCAGTATTAAGCTGCTATTTTACGCTGGTATTCTGTGAGAGCGTGGTAGTTCTCCGGTCGAGCCGACCTATTCGTGCTACAACTATACTATTAATATAGCTGTAGCATGACTCTACCACGTATACACGTAAAATATACAGAATGATTGTGTTATAAATAAATAAATAAGTGTTCTTCGTCATGCATCACAAAAGTCCACCGCTAAACATATGCTTACCTCTTAGACCTACTCTTACGACACTAATAGGATAATTAAGTGTAGTAGATTCTATCACCACCACTATATGCACATAATATTACAAATACAGACTCTTGTATCACATTTTCCTGTGTTGGAGGCGGTCATACATATGTAGAGGAACAAAATATACATTACACTTGTATATCCGTCTACTAAGTGGTAGGAGTTCCATTCTGCATAGTAATCAGTCTGCGTAGTACGTACGTATTTCTGCCGCCTAAAAGTAGTGCTTATACTGCTGTGTTCTTATCTAAAATGTATAGAGAAACATTATTATTTGACGGATTTGACGGCTCCGTAGCGTGGTGACTTAGTAATGCAATTCAAATATAAGAACAATTATTTATACAACCTACAAGTTATTGTTCCTGGTCGGGATATTTGCCCTTGTGAAATTTATGTATGTAAACTGCCCCCACAATACAGGAGAAACCCCTAGTAACGTTTAGAAACGTTACTCCCAGTAACGTTTTTATAAGAAAAAGCAGGCGGTGATGCATTCCGTATAAGTATGGGATATTGGATATTCTTATACCGTCACTACAAGGTTAAACTGAGATTGATTCTGAAGAAGTATATGCCATATTTACTACGATTGGAAGATCGGTTGGCAACTGCTGTTTTTAATTGTTTTAAGTTGTTATAAGGAAGTTACTGCTACCCATCTCCTGTTCTATTCCACTTTGTCGCCTCTTACGATATCCACGGAATGATTTGGAATAGTGGATTATCTTGATGCATTTGTGCCATGGTGGCGTACGATAATCTAGTAGTCTAGTATTATATGATATAGGGTACTGAATTTATTTTATATTATTACTAATGGCTCCGTGGCGCAGTGGCTTAGCAATGAGTTGCAGTGCTAAGGACCGCAGGATTGAAAAAAAAGGGTTATTATCATATTAAAGAATTTATAGATGATAATAACCCATGGAAATAAGGTGATCGCTACCAAGCTATTTCTAATTTATTGTGTTGTTAATTTGTGTAACATACATGATTGTAAGCTGTAATAAAGTCCCGCTGGGTTTCTTGCTGCTTCTTCCCAGGACAGAGGTTTTTTTTCGAACTAGTGATAATTATACAAAAGAGTGACTTTCAATAAGTATTATTTATAATCTATATTGAATAAAAAAGTTTCTGTTTCTGTTTCTGAATCCAAGCATGTATAAAAAGTATTCGTACAACCCACAAATATTTGTTCCGGGTCTGGATGTTTGCCCTTGTGAAATTTATATATGTAAAATACCTCCACAATACAGAAGATAATCCGACGGAATGATTTTTATAAAAAAAATTACAGACTGCGAGTGATTCCATACAAGTCCTCAGAGGTGACAACTTATCTGTAGCCTTCATTGTTTGAAGTTGTCTGCAGACGGACTGCAATAGCAACTTACCATTAGACGGAATGTAAGATCTTTGATCACCTTTTATGAAAAACGCCCCGCTGCAATATCACCGCTCAAGTCACATGAATACTAAAAAGTAGCAATGTTATTAAGGTAACGAAAAATATATTTACATTTCTTTCTTAATACCCTTCAAACAAATTGAGCCACGCAAATTCTATCCTTCGAAGTAACATCGTTATCAAAACTCTTTGTTATAAAGTCAAAAAGTTACGAATTCAAATCGTTTTATATGTTTGGGCTTGATGATTTGAAATTTTGCCCGTGAATTCTTGAAAAGGCTTTGAATCCCTTCCAATATTATGCGTGATTAATAATTAATGGTAATATAGATTTTAGACTATTTCTACTAGATGTATTTTGTGCTGTTATTTTGTGGTACATCCATTAGTTTTAAGTTTGTTTTTCTTTACTACAAAGGTAATTGAAGCAACAAAAAATTTCTTTTTTTTTTTCAAATAGCACCATAATGCTGCTGTTTTACCCGACAGCTCAGATGGAGAGTAATGTTTTTCGAGAGTATGTATGAATGTATGTACGTATGTATGTCTATTTATTTGGCACGCTCTGTAGCCTAAACAGCCCAATGGATTTAAAGACATGAGGTGTTGTTAGATTCGCCTTAATTGTGGAAAAGAAATACGGTATAAGTTATTTTTAAATAACAAAGTATTTTTAATTACTGTTTTAATCCATTTTATTGGAAATGAAGCATTCCATCTTAGTCCTCAGGGATAACAGCGCATCTGCATTTTGATTCTTACTCGAGGATGAATGTAGATGTCTGTAGGCCACAGCATCTTCTTACCATCAGGTGGACATCAGGTTATACATAAGAAAACTCAAAATTCAGAACCTTCCTGATAACAGCTTGAACAAAAGCTCAAAAAACTTGAACAAATGATTAAAATATTATAGCTATAATATTTTAAATTTACAGGTATTAACTCAAGTTTTAGTAGCTGAAAGTAAACATAAGTCTGACATTTGTTACGCTCCATAGTATTGAAACAAGAATTTTTTTGCAAAACGTTATCAAGCAAGTCGCAGTATTTTACACTCGTTACAGTTTCATTCAGTGGACGTGTCAGAGTGTACTCCAGTATTTTATTTAAAGTTACACGGGCTGGCGAAAGACTATAATAATTGTATGTACTTACTATACGCAACATTATTACAAAGTACATAATAAAATTGTTCTTTTGTACATTTATAGTTCATAATGATTTCTATTGTTAGTGGCACAGTTAGACACATTATCAGTATCAGGTGTACATGTATGTGCTCTAGTAGTCGCTAACCATCAGTTCGAATAAAATTTCGTTTGGCACTTCGATTGAATAATTAAGTAGAACTTTGAGCATAGCTAGCATAACATAGCGTAGTTAATAATCAGCGCTATACGGGGGTGACTAATCGAACACTCACGAGACGGTTAAAACCATGAAAGGATTTCTTTATATTCATTATTTTTATGTATCAGCCATTGGCATCTATAAACATTAGTCACTACGATTATTCAGCCACAAGCTCTTTATTTTCGACATTCTTCAGAATTCATCAGTTTAGTTTCAAGAATTTTGAAAATGATCTACAAGGAATTTCTTTTTTTTTTTGGCATTGTTCAGACCTCTTATCTGTAAATTAGAATATGCTTAATTACAGTCATTTAAATATGAATCTCAGTACATGTAATAGAACTTTGGACAGCATGACTGTGAAGGGCGATGTTACCAAACTAGATGACATTTACGTCTAGAAATGAAAATTACCACATAGTATGAGGAATTAAAAGAATAATTGTGAAAACTTTTCACTTAGGATAAGAACATGATAACTTTTTACAGAAATAAGTGTGACAAACGAAAAGACAGTATCTCATAATGATAATGTCCTCCAGACCCAATTTCGGTCAAAGCAGCCGGTCTCAACGGAGGCAAGCTATCTGTGCAGGACAGGATAATAGCGCCCAAGTGTAAGCGCAAGCAAAGGTGCTTTCTCTATTTCCTTACTCTCATAGTCCGATGTGATGGTAATCCATTTTGACCGGAGAGAGATCAGGCACAGGGCCTACGGTTTTACGTGCTATCCGAAGCATGGCCGTGAAACTCTGCCAACTTCCAGTCTCCGGGATGCTACAGTGAGTTTCTTGACACAAAAGCACAGTAACTGATTTTGACCCGACACGTGATTCGGACTCAGAACCGATGATGATCACCAACCATGCTTACGAACACTAAAACTAAAAATACGGCTTATAGTTTTAGACATGAAAATAAATTATTGCTACCTCTAAAATGGAGCTCTTCTCCATTTCCATAATACGAAACAAATGACAATATTTTTATAAGACAATTAGAAGTGTTTGTAATCAATAAATGTTATCATACTTTATATGAACCTGAATGACAAATTCAATACTATAAATAAATGAATGATTAATATGAATAATTATGGTTTAATAGTAATAAATGATATAGTAATAATGATTGATAATAATAATAATGAATAATAAATCATCTTTGCGTTCTCCTCTGTTCTAATTTTCTACACCAACAGGGTCCATATTATGATCATTTAACTTATTAATTTGTACATTATGGAATGCAAATAAATATTGAGTATTGAGTATATTGAGTAAAATAAAGAGGCGGTTAACAAGAGGATATCACACCTCACATAAAGTGAATGCTGTGGCAGGAAAAATGTAGGGGATTATACATATATTATATACCCTTGATTAGAAATCAAAATGCAGAGGCATTGCGGACTAAGGACTAAGATTTAATACCTCATTAACTAAGTAAAATAGGTATATGGTTCTTTTCAATAACTATACGAATCACAGCAGTAATATGTAGCTATTTCATGTTGAATTTCGGTACGAATGTGGTCCTTACCCGGCCGAGCTGACCCATATATGTTGCAACCCTTATATATGCAAAGAAAAGGATGCCGTTTTTGGACTCAATTATTACCAAAAGAATCAGATATACCCTAAAAATTTATGTAACTACGTGTATAACAAGCTCGCTAGGAGAATTAGACTCCCCCGTTCTGAATTTACCATCAATTTGAAAATGAGTAAGTGTTGTAATAGAGCTGAGCGGGGAAATCCGCTATCAAGCGGAACTTAGTCCGAGTGTTGTAAATATGCCCTGTGGAGCTTTTGGATACTAGACTGTTATTAGAAGCGAGGTTAAATGGTACAAGCCTGAATAAAGAGGCACAACGTAGCTACATTTCCAAAGACTTCTACAATTTGCATAATACTATATAGAGCGTAAAAACTGGGTGAAACGTAATGGTATGAAAATGCATTTCGTATTAAAATACTGTAGCTGATTGGGTCTAGTGGCCCTCAGAGTGACTCTTGATCGTGTGATTCCGAGGTTCAGACCCGGGTCTGGGTTGATTGTTGATAATGTTTACAGTGTGTTTATAACGTTTTCATTTTGATAAAACTACTTTTGTTTTTGTGAAAATACACTAAATTTTCGTAAATATATTGAAAGGTGAAAATTAACAAATTTATTTAATAAATTTATTCTCTAAGAGATTCTCTCAGTTTTAGGTTGTAAATAGCTCTTGTGGCTCTTCTGCAAAATAAAAATACTTTCCTTAATCCGCTGCATTTCCACATAAGTAAAATCCCATAAAACATTATGTTATGGAAATACCTGAAATAAACTAATCTAGCTGTCTCGATACTAGTGAGACCTCTAATCTCATTTACAGCATAAGCGGCAGAGATTAGTCTTCTTGTTAGTTTGGATGTATGGGGTCCCACTAAAGCCCTGTGTTGAGTGTTACGTCGTACTGAGTTTATACGTGGTAGAGCCATGCTGCAGCTATATTAGTAGTATAGTTGAAGCACGCATGGATCGGCTCGACCGGGGAAGGACCATGGTCTCACAGAATACCAGCGTAAAATGGCAGCTTAACACTGCTGTGTTTCGTATGGTGAGTGTAGAGAACCGGAGACTTATTGTACTGGAAATGAGTCATTCAATCTTAGTCCTCACGGGTGATGACGCATCTGCATTTTGATTCTTTATAGAGAATAAATGTAGATTTCTAGGGTCACAGCAACCACTTATGGTGGACTGTGTAGTCGTTTGTCACCTTATCCTCTAAAAAAAGAGTGAAAAAACAGTAGGTTTTTCAGGGCTTAGTTCTATCTCAGACGATTGTATCGTCATCTGTAAGAAGTTAAAAAATAGATTTTTCGGGCATTTTACATGCTCGAATTTTTAGTGCACATGCAAGTTGTAAAGTCATTTTAAAGCTAGATAGTTGTAATACAGATGGATCGGCCCGACCGGGAAGGACCATGCTCTTACAGAATACCATCGTAAAACAGCAGCTCAATGCTATTGTGTTTCGTATGGTGAGTATAAAGAAATGGAGGCAATTTCACTGGAAATGAGACATTTTATCTTAGACCTTAGAGGTGAAAACTGTGATAAATGTAAATGTATATGGGTCACAGGTCACTTCTTATCAGGTGGACTGTGTGCTCGTTTGTCACCCTTATTCTATAAAAATATATCCTGTACAGCGCAGACGACTAGTTTCTGAGACTAGTCACCGTGACAGAAAATCAGTCTGGAGGACATTATTATTATTATAAAATAGTGGAAACAAATTTACATATAGAAAATAATATTAAGCTAGGCTACTTTAGGTACTTTATTAAGCTGCAACTGACCGCAGATGATAATTTACTCTCAATTTGGACTAGCACAATTTAAGCGTGCAGAGCTGATTGCCCGGAACGGGGCACTGGATTTGTAAAGCTTACTTTGGGGCTCACAGGACACATTTTGCTGACAAAATTGATTTATTACCCAGAATGTTGTAAAATTTATTAAATTATGTATTCTCTGAGATTGCACATCAAAAATGATTTTCTTTGTATTATACCATGTATTCAATTATATAATAATATTTTTTGTAAAAATAAAATGTGAAATTGTCGAAAGCCTGTTCAAACAGAATCAATAACTTCCTAAGTAAATTCAGTTACGGCTCGCTTCAGACAGTCAGATCTAATTTACTTCCTACCAGAATTATCAATAATTTCCATTCGTTTATTTGATATTGAATTTAGTGTTTTAGTGTCTCAATGCAGTGGAGCACGAGGGACTATAATTATTCCTTAACTTTCAGAAATAAGAGGCGTTCTGTGTCCATTACAGGGATCAACGGCATATCTATCTCAGCTAGTTAAAGGTGAAACTGCAAGCTAGCGATTCGTTTAAAAAAAATCAATGTGTGTTGTAAAATTTAATATTATGTAAACATTTAAACACGAGATTGATTGCTTAACTTATTCACAGGGGTTATTATCAACTATGTAAGTATTCTTCAATAGTATAATATAATCATTTTTAAGAAGTTTTCATAAAAGTTTTAGACTTTTTGTTTTGATATATAGGCCCTGCATATTTTTGGAACTCTTTTGCAAAAGCAAATACATAGCCCCATGAAGTGATTACTCTAATAGTAAGATATTCCATTTCCCATTTCATTCCGTGAATGAAAAAGTAATACCAGAAAAATATTTTGGTTTCTGATAGATGGCGAAACACGCTAACGCCAGACCTAAAACACCAAGAGCAGCCAAGAGAAGCATCGTCAAAGGTGATCACGGTTGGTACTGCGGCTTTCAACCCTACTGTCAAGGGGAACGATATTGAAAAAAAATTAAATTAAAAATTACAGTACAACCGACTTCAATTTAAATTATAAAGAATTACTCAAAAACCATTGTTCAGACCTTGATCAAATTTATATGGTACCACATGTGAAGCACCAGCTTTAAAAAAAAAGGAATCATCGAAATCGGTTCACCCAATAAAAAGTTATGAGGTACCACACATAAATAAAAAACATACAGTCGAACTGAGTACCGTCTCCTTTTTGAAGTCGGTATAAGAAAAGAATTATGAATAGATATTCCACTATCAATTGGATCACTTTTATTTTATTTTAGTTTTAATTAATAAGGTTTTTTTATATAATAAAACTAGCGAACCGCCCCGGCTTCGCACAGGTGATTTTTGTGTCCTTCCCCAAGACAACCCAGTGTTCGGGCATTGCAATTTACTTCGGATCGGCTGTAAGTACTGCAATAGCGTCATGTCGCTATCGGATCTCGACACTGGTGTGATTCGGCGGCGCGCTCGGATGGTGTGTTCGAAAAGTTCGGCGTACTCATAATTAAAATATATACTCCTAAATGGTTGTTCGGATGGTTTTGTGCTAACATACAGAAAATTCATTAGTATTGTGTACATTTAAATATATTTGCGGATAATAACTCCGGCCGGAGGAGGCTCAAGGATCACATCGCTTCGCCATAGAAAGAAGGTTAGTCCATTTATTATTAAGCTTATTATTTTTAAGCAGGTTAGAACTTTTCGGGTGATCATGATGCCTGTGAACGAAACTGGGGCCAACCTTGCTCACCGCTGAATCAGCTGTCGAATGCTGACAATAGCGTGAACACCCAGTAACGCTGCAGTCATAATTTTGATGCAGCTCTAATAATAATAAATGAACATGCTAAGCGACATAATCCCATCGACAACCTCACCTTTTCATTCATTTGAGTCATCTATTTCATCTCCATGTTCATACCAGCCTTCAACGAGATCAGATTCTGTATCACTTATGTCTGAGGACGCTGTGCGGGAGGCTGACGCCACTGAACCTGCACCCGCCCCAGGTAGAAATTGTGCGTGCAAAATATGTAAAGAAGAAATTAATAAAATCATCTGACGCACGTACCTCATAGCCACTAAATACTAGCAAAATATAACTCGATCATTTACATAAGAAATTATCTTATAAGTATCCACAGATGCACAAAAGATTGGGAGATAAATGGAGAGCTATACTTAGCCTATTAACGCTGGTGTTCCACAAGGCTGCGTGCCATCACCAACGCTGTTTCTTCTGCATATCAATGATATGTTGCAAGCCGGTAGCATTCATTGCTATGCGGATGACAGCACTGGTGATGCTCTATACACCAGCCGTGCCAATATTTCTCGGGAAAACGTCACCGAGTACTGGAACAAACTTGTGTCTGAAGTCGAGTCTTTGACAAAGTCTCGGATTGGGGGCGACTAAATCTAGTCCAGTTTAATCCTCAGAAGACACAAGTTTGCGCGTTTACCGCTAAAAAGAACCCCTGTGTCGTATCTCCTCAGTTTCAAGGTACCCCCCTTGTTGCCTCAGCCAGTATCGGAATCCTCGGCGTCGACATATCGAGTAACGTGCAGTTTCGTGGTCACTTGGAAGAGAAGGCCAAATTGGCCTCTAATAAGCTTGGCGTGCTCAGTAGAGCGGGGCAGTATTTCATGCCGGCTCAATGCCTGCTACTTTATAAGGCGCAGGTTCGGCCTCACATGGAATACTGTTCCCATCTCTGTCCCAGGCAGGGATCCTAACTCCACATCATCGCATTGGTGTAGCTGGCCTGCCCCATTTTAGTAACTCCTACTGCGTGGTCTGCCATGTGCAGAAGTACGGTCTCTACCTTATATCAGCATACTTTAAGTATAGCGATCCTATCGACACTCATCTGCAACATCTAGAGACCGTACTTGACCAGTTAAAAGGCAAGCGCGTTGTAATCGGAGTGGATTGCAACGCGCACTCGCCACTCTGGTACAGTGATCAATCGCAAATAACGGGCAGAGGACACGAAGCGGACCATAGACGAAGAATGATGGAGGATTTCATTATGTCGCGGGGGCTCACCCTGGCCAACTTTGATGGACAACCATCAACGTTCGCTGGAGCCATGGGTGAATCCAATATCGATTTAACCCTCGCAACTAGAGGTGTCTTAGTATCAGGGTGGCGAGTATTGGATTGCGCCAGCATAAGCGATCATCGCTTAATTATATTTAAAATTGAGAGGGAGCGCCGTGCGGAGCTCGCGGGGTCGGTGGAGGTGCCTGCCCGTTTTCGAGACCGGGGGGTTGACTGGCGCTATTTTCGCGGTACAATACACGTAAGAATGGGTAATCTGGAAGTTCAACAGCCGGCTGACCGACTCTGCGCGCAGTTCACGGAGATCGTCGTTCGATCTGCGGAGGACGTGCTGGGGAGTGCGCGCTCGGGTCGGGACGGTGGCTATGAATGGTGGACGCCTGAACTAGACAGGATGAGGAAGAAAGTGTGTAATGCGAGAAGGGAGTGGCAGAAGACCAGAAAAAAGGGAGGCAGGTCTGAGGAATTAGCTGTGGAACGATTCCATAGTGTGAGAGCGGGATACCGACAGATGATGGGGGACGCGGAGCTGGCCCATTTTCGGAAAATTGCCAATACCGGTAACACTGAACCGTGGGGTGCTTACCAAGTGGCGAGTGGGAGGTACCGTCCTCCAAGCAACGTTATAAATGCGGTTAAATTTGCGGAGGGCCACTCGGGGAGTGTGAGAGAGGCCATGCGGGATCTGCTCGGGGCGCTGTGTCCGGACGACGATCTGTCAAAGGACACAGAATACCACGGACGGGTACGCCTGATGGCCGCTCTCGCGCCATCTGGGCCGGTCGCCGCTCCCCCTACCATTGAGTGTCTGGAGGGCATAGTTAGGGCTTTGCCCAACACTGCTCCGGGATTGGACGGAATTAGCGCAAAAGTTGTTAAGAACGTATGGAAGGCTGCACCCAGGGAATTCCACTGGGTGTATGCCAAATGCGTGGAAGAGGGGGCTTTCCCCGAAGTATGGAAGAATGGACGGCTGATAGTTATTCCGAAAGGTAATGACAGGCCTCTGACGGATCCCAAAGCGTACCGCCCGATAACGCTCCTCCCCATATTTGGGAAGCTGCTGGAGCGTGTACTGCTACGATGTGCCCCGAGCTTGGTGAGGGGTATATCGGTATACCAGCACGGATTTTCTCCAGGTCGGTCCACAGAAACGGTGCTGCAAGACGTGCTTAGTACTGAGCGCGAGTCGCAGCGCAAGTATGTACAGGCCGTCTTTTTAGATATATCGGGAGCATTTGATAATGCGTGGTGGCCGATGATACTGCTGAAGACCAAGCAAGGGGGGATTCCACCTAATGTCTACCGTATGTTGGTGAATTATTTTATCAACAGGCGAGTGGGCATATTCGTGGGTGAGTGTGTTGAGTGGAAACGCTCGACCATGGGCTGCCCCCAGGGATCGGTCCTTGGACCGACCTTGTGGATTTTACTGCTGGATGATTTGTTGAGGCTGCCATTTCCTCTTGGTACGAAAATGCTGGCGTACGCAGATGATGCGACACTTCTGATAGAGGCGAACTCTAGAGCAGAAATAGAGAGAGCGGTCAAATCTGCACTGGAGCTGGTATCGTCGTGGGGTGAGAGAAACCGGTTGTCCTTCTCCTCCGCTAAGTCATGTACCATGACCATCAAAGGCAAGTTCCAGCGACCACCTGTTATCAGGATGGGGCTGGAGTCGATAAAAAGCGTAATGTCGGCTAAGGTATTAGGTGTCACGATAGACAATAGTCTATTTTTCATTCAGCATGCCAAGGACATAGGAGAAAGGGCTGGGAAATGCTTTGGGAAGATGTCGCGGGTGTCGGCTTCTTCTTGGGGCGTGCGCTACCCGGCCCTTCGTGTTCTATATAAGGGAACATATGTCCCAGTAGTGACTTACGCTGCGTCCGTTTGGGTTGATCGGGTGGGGAATTATACAGTGCGCACAGCACTGCTTAGAGCGCAGAGATCTTCACTCGTGTTGCTGACAAAGGGCTACAGGACGACAAGTACTGTGGCACTTCCGGTGTTAGCCGGCGTCCTACCGGCTGACCTGGAGGTCATACGTGCGGGTAAGACTTGTCGGATGCGTAGGAATGCAGATAACGGGGAGTTGAGCAGGCGCAAGCGCGAAATATGGGTTGAAGTTGTGAATGC